>OX596265.1:11804953-12548425 GCA_951394255.1 Polyploca ridens | reverse complement strand
AGTATGGCACGCCCGCTACTAGTTATAACGTAATATAACGTATAACGTAACGTAATTTATAACGTAATTTAAGCTGTATATACAATTACAGAATGGCGGTAATCACTTCGCGAACCCTGTGTACGAGAGCATGTACGCGCCTCAACAGAACAACCCCACAGAGGTAACATTATGTTTACTTAATCACACTTTTCTCGTTAAATATTTTCTACAAATCCTCTCGTTGAGGGAGGCTTCTATCCATCGAACAATGAACCTAAAGAAGCGATGTGACGTTCTAATCTATTCATGCAGCCATTTCGTCACCACTGATAATGCGCTCTGATTTGCTAATTCAAGGACATAATTATGCTCTCATTGGCTAAGTTAAGAACATACTAAACATTTAGATGCAGTGATTTGTCCATTATTAATCAGTGCAAATACACTTACTAGTTGCAGAATTGGATTGCTAGGTACATATTACTTACTAAAGGGTACTACTCGATGCTTCTGTATCTCTGCAGTGGGGTTGGTTGAGGTTGTCTGTAGCGACATATGTTAGCCATACAAAGATGTGTATAGATGGCGCCACACGATACTTGCACCATGATAAGACAAAAATCTATATATCGCTCTAGAGTACAATATCAACACTAGCTGAGACGTAGCTCGGACCCCGGATATACATTCCAGGACCGCAGGTGGCGGTATACGTACGAACAAATAACATGTATTTTTGTAAATACGAGCGGTTTTAATTAAAAAATACAATTTATTTGCTTGTAAAAATAAGTCGTATGAAGGATTTATGGCCGGTCGCGTGTCAGCAGAAGGTCGTTCTGTCTGACTGTTGCATCATTGCTGCAAAAACTAAATGTCATGTTGTTCTCATCCAGAATAATTGGCGATGAAACGTGTTTAGAGGTCAAATACATGCCGTATCACAACGACACTTTATTTATTTATTTATATTAAGGAAAAATAACAGAAATAGATTACAAATAGAAGTTAGAAGAAAAAGACAATTACAAATATTTAAATCTACTCCCTTAAACATTTTTCACGGGGAACTAAATATGTAGCAAAAAACAATGGTGACATAAAATAGCATTTTATAAGCTCACATTTATAATTTAATACATTATACATTAAAAACAAGCAGAAGGGGTACACACATTCAGATAAGTAATATACATACATACCATACCATATTATACATACAATATAATGCATAGATACATATACACATAAACACACATACATATATATCTTTCCGCATACTACCATTATAATATTTACTTTATTTTGCGATAGTCAATTGATATTTGACATTCTCATAAATCGTGTCCAATATCAAAATAAAGGATAAATCGGAATGTAGAAACCGGCAGTTAGTAAATAAATATTATACCAATACTAGAAATGCCCCGCGGTTCCACTCGCGTTCCCGGGATAAAAGCCTATGTCCTTCTCCATACCATAGGCTATCTGCATGACAAATTTGTAATACATGACGATCCGTTGGGTAGTTGAGGCGTAACAAACAAACAAACTCACTTTCGCATTATATACTATTAAGTTGGGATATCTCAGTATTAATTATCCGAGTACATAATTAATTCTAAATTACATACAAGTATATACATCTCGAGACAATAACACACGAGTCATGTTCAATTATTATTATTCCAGTTACCTCTGCTCACTAGAAATATGTATTGAGATATAATTATTATATCGGCTTCGCCGTGAATATAGATGCTAGTATACTTAAAACTGTTATTAAAGCAGCTAACAAGCCCACTATGACTCGAAATGCTAGATAAAATATAATTAACAAAATAATACTCTACACTGATATTATAAAAAGGTAAAGATGGACGTAGGAGATCTCCGGAGCTACTAATTTGATACCTTAAATCTTTCACAAAGAAAGCAAAATTTTCCCTGAGACTAATTCTCATCTCAGGAACGCGGGTGAAACCGCGAGACAGCAAGTATAAGTCTCTAAACAGCCTTTTCTAGATTTAATACCATTTCCACTGCATCATCAGCTTTGAGATTGACATGAAACTCAGAGCCATTTTACAAGCCTTTATTTAGTTTCACCTGTCTGGTGTTTGTAATTGAATCTTGCAAGTTAAATTTGACACACTTCCCAGTGTCCGATTGAGCTGAAATTTGGTATACATTAGTATAATGGGTGACAATGCAAGTATAGACCATAAAAAGCTTGTATTAAAGATATTTTTTTTATTTCAAGGAGCACGCAAACCTACTAGCGGAGGGTTCCGGCGAGGGCACCCCGCCGCCCGCCGACCCGCCGCCCGAGCGAGCCGCCCTGCTCTAGACAACACAACACAACAATACAACACCGCACCGTGCCAAACTAATGTATACTTACTGCACCACGGCTTAAAGTATCACATCGCTTGGCAGGTACAAGCACCTTTGCTCATATAACACCAAAAACTTGTAATCGTTTGACTATTTTTTTTTTTTGGTTATTTAAGATTTTTTTACTAGATATCTATACTCAATGACCAAATGTGAATATTTCAAAGTAACTGTAATGTAGTGATAATAATGGCTGCTAAACGAACAAATCAACAAACAGACAAGTTATGTGTTATGTATAGTTATGTATACGATAATCTCGAACGTCTGTGTAATGCAATGTTTATCCTTAGTGTTACAAGACCCCGCACTGAATTTTAGACTTAATTTCTTGACGACTCTTGATTTGTGTAACTCTTATGTTATATTTATTAAATGGAATTAAAAATATTATGTACTTAAAGAAGATTTAGTAAACCGCAAATATATTCCTTTGATTTCGAAATGAAGTACGCAAAGTAATCGATATATCAATGTAAAATGTTAAACTCAAATGCATAAGAATTATACAAATCAGAATAATACTTAGTACGTAACGCAGGTTAGAGAAATCATAACGATACATAATAAAAAAAATAAAATTCATTTATTCAAGTAACAAGACTCAATATTGTTAGTAGGTACACCTTATTATCTATATGTTATTAATAAACACTAGTTAGAACATAATCAATGGAAAATACATAATTATTGTAATTAATTATAACGAATGTGATGAATTTATAGTTGTAAATAATGATTGAATACTTCTTGCCTAAACTTTACATATTTATAACTTTTGACTATGTAGACAAATATAAGTTGGTAGGTAAGTTGTTTGAATCTCATTTCTTGATATTGTTCTCATAACACAGCAGGGATCATCTTAATTAAACGATATGCCTGGTAGTGGCACTTTGATTTAGTAGTAATTATCAAATAAATTCGGTATTTTATCTAGGAGCAGACTCATCAACAAAATTTCTGTGCCATACTTTGAACTTTACTATTTCGACGACTGTTATTTGATTTGACTATTTTGGAAGTTCCTCAATTATTATAAATAGTTAATATATAACTAATATAATAGTGAATTCGTTTGTCAGGGTGGTGCAAACGTCAATGTCAAATCGTGTTGTAATATAAAGCGGGTTATTATCAATATATGTATGTATATAATCACTTAATATAACACAGTTGTTAGTAACTTGATATGAAGAGGCAGCTATCGACGAAATGCATCATCCTGTTTTAAAACTTAAAGGCCAGTTTAGATTAATAATTGTTTAAACAAGCAATATCATTTCGATAATTTGGTTTTCTAAGCAATTTTAAGCTTTAACGATATTCTTTTAAGGTTTCATTTAGATATAAGATATAAATGTGAGTTGATTTGGTAGTTTTTATTGACGCTTCGCAAAACACCATCTATGACAGACAGAAATAAGACCTCATTTGAATTAGCCATTGAATCTCTAAATTATATAATAGCAGGGTAAAAAATATGTATGGATGTTAGTTACTCAACAACGCCTTGATAACTCTGTACACCACATTAAACTACTATACCTGCATTCGTTTCCCCTTAGACACGGGTGAAGCAGCGATACGGAAACTCATGATTCTGCAACATGGCGTCTTGTGGCATGGTTATAAAAGGCCTACATAATAACTGTATCTTGAGGCCAAATTTACTGCTACTAGAATTTCAGTTGGATAAGTTTTCTATCGAACAAAAACGAATGACTGGCTTGTAAAATATTGTTTTTTTTTTATATTTTACAAGTTTAATGTACAATAAAAGCATATCAATTTGAGATTATAATAATGTTATTTTAGTACAATTTAAAGAAATTAATTATTTACGATGGCCGAATCTTATTTCAAGTACAGATAGATATAATTATATAATAAGTTAGATTTTAATAAATAAAATACATCAATTCAAAATAATTTGCTTTATTATTTCTTCTCATAATTATTAATATTTTACACAATATAATTACAAAATAACGCTTTAACAGACACTCACTTCAATATGATTACATTAAAAATATTTCATAGGATTTCATAGCAGTACTTGAAAACATCTAATTGAAATTAAATGCTTATTATGCCTTCTGCACGTTTCATACAAGTTTAACGATACATTTAGTAGAAATCGTCATGTTTAGTTTGTTTGTTTGTCTGGTTGATGACTTGGTCCTGCGAGAGATACAGCTCTGCGATCTGTTGCGCCGACGTCGCTTGTTCGGGGCTCTTGTCCTCGCGGACGCGGATGAATCTGTTAAGTTTTATGTGACATGAGTAAGATTTTTTAGTATCAATAAGCGGAAAGCAATATTAATAGGTTTTGTTTGCCACAGTGAAATATATAAAGCCAGATTTCAAAACACTGACTAGCAGGCAGTCACTCAGGTCACCATAGGTAACGGCACATTAGCAAATGGCTCCGGGAAACACCAGTGATGCTTGGGGCACTTTCAACTTAAACATTGCCCTATTGAAAAAGCTATTTGCACTAAAATGTATCGTAGCTACACTGTTAATCTACATATTTATCTAGTTATCAAACTCCCACTCCAATCCACGATATGTATATCCAGACTACTCGTATGTAACATGTATATGTTACCGGCCAAACCCGATTTTAGGCTAAACTAGTTTGGCCTAGGCCGAACTAGTTGTTCCTATACGCGATAGGATAAACCGGTATAGACTAGGCCAAACTGATACATCCTAAGCCCGGTAGGAGAATCTAGTTTAGCCTAGGCTGAACTAGTTTGTCCTACCACACCTCAGGATAAATTGGTATGGCCTAGTCTGAACTCGTAGTCAAAGGAAGAGGTAATCTCAGAAACATAATCGGAGTTATTCTTCAGATAAATAATGAGGGCTTTTACAAAGTTGGCACCAAACAGAAATTATATTGCAGGTATTCTTTCTCTTACCCACCTACTTAAATTTCAATTAAATGAATCACGATTATTCTTTTCTTTTAATACTAGAAATCATTATTTCAGTTACAAGTTTTCTTTAGGTACCTGTTTTCCCTACACGTATAGAATAAGTGATACCAATTTATCCTGAAGTGTGGTAGGATAAACTAGTTCAGCCTAGGCTAAACTAGATTCTCCTACCGGGCTTAGGATATACCAGTTTGGCCTTTTTTTTTTTTTTTTTTTTTTTTTTTCGTGGGGAAATCCTCATAGGATACCCGACCGCCCCGGGGGAAGCGGCCAGGTTATGCCGGACTTGTACCGGCTAAAACCCCACGGTGGTCGCCATCTGCGCTGTAGAGGGGGGCGGGCTCTCGTGTTGAACGCGTACCTGCTCACCCCTCCACGCGCGGCGCTAAGATAGCTCGTCCCGGGGGAAGTGTGATACCTCCCCCAGCACCCTCGCTGTGCTATCGCACGATGAGTCGTGACCACATCGACCCATCGTCCTCCTTGGGGTCGCTTCTGGGCGCACAGAGCCCCCGCCCTGATTGCCCACGACCCCAAATACCAGTTTGGCCTAGTCTATACCGGTTTATCCTATCGTGTATCGGAAAAACTAGTTTGGCCTAAGGCCAAACTAGTTTAGCCTAAAATCGGGTTTGGCCGGTAACATATATATACCTTGGGAACCGGAGCGAGATGCCCTTGTCGGGGTCGACGAGGCCGATGGCGGCGTGGTGCGAGGGAGACAGCGAGAGGTCGGCGCACCGCACCTCCCACACGCACGCCGCGCTGAACCACACGTCCGCCGAGTGAGACGCATCGAACCTGAACACAACACAATCTTATATATATCTTATTCACATTTCATATGTTTGACATGCTTACTAGAAGAATGTTATGCTTAAATTTTAGAATATTATTATTAAATTTGTATTTTGAAAATTTTTGCATGCCTATATGAAGGCTTATGTGACCACTCTATATTATTTGTAACATCCCCATGTACACATAGCAAATAAATGATGATTATGATTATGATTATGACTAGATGTCACGAATATTCGGCTACTATTCGGTATTTGGCCTAATCGTCGCAAGTATATGATTTGGACCTGCACCGGTGGTGGGACCGGTGGTAACTTCAGTAAATGTGACCTTCATAAGTGCCCTTCTGGGGCCTAAATTGAATAAATGGCTTTGACTTTGACACCATCATTATCGATGATCATAATATATAATAGATTATATTCGCACTTAGACATGGAAAAAATAATGCATATTTAAAAATGTGCACTTACCTATAATAATTCCTAGGCGCCTCAATAACATGCTCGTCGAGCATATTAGTGAACGTCTGCAGGTCCTCGTCGGAGAAGCCGGTGCCGATCTTGCAGAGCGACTGGTATTCCTCGGAGTCAGGGTCGTGGCACGCCAGCAGGAACCCGCCGTAGGCACCCGCCCGCTTACCCTTGCCGCGGTACCCGCCTATAACTACCGCGTCTATTGTATCGCCTACGCCTTCTAAATAGTCTTTTTTAATCTGGAAAGATTTTTTCAGGATTTTTGTTGTGCCAAATTAAGGTAGAGCATAGCTTTTTTTCTCAAAGCGAAAATCGACTTATTTGTTTCAATAGCTCCACCTAACAATCAATTCTCTTCTTGTAGTAACCACATTCAGCTACATAGACCATCTACCGGTCAGCCCCAAGTGTATGTAATATAATACAAGCTCACTTTAAGCCAGTTATGCGATCTCCTGGCGATGTCGTATCTGGCGTTTTCTCCCAGTAAAGTCTTGACCATGAGCCCCTCGCAGGATCCCTTCACGGCCTCCTCGAGGAACTGCGCCACATCCTCCATGCTCGTGCAGTCTTTTGACGTCGCAAATTGCCATTCACCTGTTGGCACCGTATATTTTAGAAGATACATCTATGACTTAAATAGAAACTAACGAATTTCATAGGCAACAAGACGATCTAAGAGACCATTGACAACAGATGGTAAGTCCATTAATGTATATTAGAAATAGAACTGGCCATAGTATGGAACCCTGGGGAACTCCTATTTAAACTGAAGATCCCTTGAATATTGTATCACTAATTCTTACCGTTTGATGACGATTACTTTTAATTAATATAAAATAATATCATGACCAGTTCCAAGAATACCATAATATTCGAACTTTAGGTTCAGAAAACTGTGATCAACGCAGTCAAAAGCCTTAGATAGATCTCCCTTCATAGATAAGAGGTTTAATCATTCTGGTGACTCTAATGTAGTATGAACGTACCCTCGACCTCGTTGAAGTGTTTCCGGAGCAGTTCCCGCCTGGTGGCAAGCGGTTCCCTCACCAGCGGAGTTCCATTGAAATATAGCAAGTCGAACACGAACACACACACTTGCACCTTGATATCCGCTTCGTTCGCGTCCTTGCGCTTGCGGGTTGATAGTATCTACACAAACATACAATGTTACAGTTGTGGGTTATTTACAGTGAAGGCACTTCCTCAGTCTACAGACTATCGAATTAAAATTCTGTCAAAAATCATGGTACACACGGCTACACATCAAGCTATATATTTCCAGTAGAATACAACCCATTCATTATTACCCAGTGTGTGTTAGTATTACCTGGAAGGGCAGTATCTGTTTGTTTTCAATGTCGTATGCGACGGCCTCGCAGTCCAGCACGCAGCTGGTGACGTCATCCTTCAGTAGCGTAGGGAGACGACGCAGTATGTCCGGGTACTTGCTGCAATACATACATACATTTAATACGTATATTTGTAGATCAATCATGATATCACATCTGTGAACTCTTATATTTTTGTGCAAACAAGGAACCATTGGTGCCGATTCTGTTGTAAATCGCACTAAACTAATTTTAGTCACATCTCATCTCTTTCTTACGAACATGATTGAAAAAGGATAGAACATATTTTAAGTTGTCAAATTAATCTTTGCCGTCTTATTTTGCGTGTATTTAGGCGTGACCGCGATAGATGGCGACTAAATTTATATTGAAAACAAGCATTGGACTAATTTGACAGGACTAAATTTCTTACATCCTTTTCTTATGTTCTTTGTTAGAAAGAGACATAGTGACATTAAAATTAGTTTAGTTGTGAACATCAGAATCAGGGCCATTATAGTTTCGACAATTCCGTCCGTCCGTTTGTATGTCAGTCATTTATTTTAGTCAGGTATAATTTTTTATTTATTTATGCTTAGGTATAAGGTTTTTCTATTGTTAAATCTAGCTGTCCCCTGCGGTTTCACCCGTGGGTTCGGGATAAAAAGTAGCCTATGTCCTTCTTCATACCATAGGGTATCTCTATCAAATAGATGGATGAAATCGGTGAAATCGTTCTCAAGTTATGGCGCGAAGGCGTGACCGAGGAAAATAGGGATGAATTTTTATTAATCGGAAATAAAAGCCAAACAGTCAGATTGTCGTTTGTCAGATTGAGTTTCTTGCCGAATTCTTCTCAGTTGAAGGCTGAGTTCCGAACCGGTGGTAACTTCAGTAAATGTGACCTTCAACAGTGCCCTTCTGGGGCCTAAATTGAATAAATGGCTTTGGCTTTGTTTTTACTATTTTACTAGTAACATAAACGGTATCCAAAACAAAAGCTCATTTAGTCAGAGCCTTAATACTCCCGATCTTCCTCTATGGACTAGTAGCTTCTCTCTGCACTTGCATCCCCCTGGCTAAGTGACAATTGTACGAATAAGCATAAAATAATAATGTATATATTGTATAAGTATTTGAAAAAAAAGCTGTAATATTAAAAGATCTTCCACAAAAAAAAAACCTTGCTGAGTTTCTTGCCGGAGTCTTCTCAGTTTATTCCAAACCGGTGGTAAATTCAACTGTATGTACCAATTTAACGTTCATAAGTGCCTTACTAGGGCCTAAACTGAATAAATGACTTTTGATTTTGATTTTGTTGCAATGTAAGACAGTACTCACGTAGTATTATTCTCCTGGTTCCTGCTGAAGATGGCAGCGTTGGTCAGGTCAGGCCGGTCACTAGCCCCAACTGGCACGTGTATCTGAGCTCGCTCCCCGTCGTACTTCCACTCGCACGTGAACTGCTCGCCTTCGAACCTATACATAATATTCGTGTTTTATTTAGAGTACTCAAAATATGTAAAATTTTTTGAGATGAGAAGATTGTAGTCATTTGAATAGCAGTTCATGGAATTCAATTTTGTTTTAATCCAATAAAGATCAATCCATGTGCACCAGTGAAGTGAAATGAATTACATGTCGTGATTTATCAAGTTGTTTTATGACGCTTGCAATACCAGGGGTTTCATTCAAATGTTACCGACCCTGCAGAAATCTCTTCACACCCTTTTTGAAGAACCCCATGCTGTACTCCATTGGGAAAACCACGGCGGGGAGCTCATTCGTCCGCAGAAGGAAGCTACTTTGAGCCCGCACAGTTCGAAACCATTCTGGCTTCAATGTGTGAGGATCGTTCGATGGCGAGAGTTGTCTCGATTTGGTACTATTGCTAACATAAACAAATGTTGGACGGTGACTGTGCATACTTATTGAAAGTGATTTTTCGTGACTATAACTTATACAACTCGACACTAAAAATGAGTCATAAAATTGATATGGTTTTCAAACTAAAACCTGAGAAGAAATGTATGATTACCTGTCGAAGACCTCATGGACTCCCTTAGTGGGATGTGCGAGCATGGGTTTGAGCGGGATCCCGGGCGTGAGGCGGCAGGCGGCGGGCAGCGCCGACACGCCGCCGCTCAGCAGTACCGGCACCATCAGCTCGTAGTTGGGACACTCGCAGTACGTCGTCTTTATCGTTAACGCGTTCTCCTCTACCATGCTCTGTGGATCACGTGACAAATATAACAATAGATAGAGGGATCGTATGATTTCCCGGGATAAAAAGTATTCTATGTGTTAATCCAGAATATATCCTATCTGTATATCTATTTCATCCAAATCCGTTCGGTAGTTTTTGCGTGAAAGTGTAACAAACATCCAAACATACAAACTTTCGCGTTTATAATATTAGTAAGGATAGAAAGGTGCTATCGACCACGGTTTGTCAATTTAAGTAGCGGGTTCGAATCCTACGATGAGCTTGAGCTTTCTATGAAGGAAAACATCGCGACCCATCTGGCTGGCTACCTTCCTCAATTTGAAAATCTGTCGCCAATCACCTGTTGGTGTGTACCGACAGCTGCACTTGAGAGCCAGTTCCTTCTAGGCTTTGTGTGCTTACCACCTTCGGCCACATCATCACTCACCATGGTGAGACTGTGGTAAAACAAAGGCACACAGTCTCACACCCTCAGTTTTACTAGACTTGGTTCAAACTATCTCATGTAATAAGGTGTATGTTTGTGTTTACCTTAAATTTGTCAGGCGGTAATCCTTTAGATGCGTCTAACACGTGAACTCCGTCGGGAGTCGGCGGTGTCATGGCGGTGGCCAGCGCTAGAGCCTGCAGCACGGACTGCTCCGCTAGACCGATGCGGAGCTTGCCTTCCAGGGACCTGACACATAGACAACATTACACTACATTATGTCTTAGTATTGTATACTACAGACTAGTCATCTACGCAGTAAAATGGAAATCATTCAACAAAATTTATTTATATATTAATAAAAAGTTAGTCTGAATGTCATACCCCCTTATTAATAAATAAGGTATAAGTCAGTCTTGTAATAACCAGGTATTAAGATAGCCTCATCGCTTTTTGTTTATATGACATTAGAAAGTGACGGATATACAGGTCGTTGTTTTGGTCAGCGACGAGCGACTCAGGGTCGATCATACAATAGATACTGGTGCTAAAAAAATATATAAAAAAAATACTTTATTTTTTTTTATTAACAAAAATATAAA
Source organism: Polyploca ridens (assembly GCA_951394255.1). Taxonomy (NCBI): domain Eukaryota; kingdom Metazoa; phylum Arthropoda; class Insecta; order Lepidoptera; family Drepanidae; genus Polyploca; species Polyploca ridens. The sequence goes on along the minus strand of OX596265.1, from coordinate 12,537,234 downwards.
AAAAAATATTTTGAAAATCATGTAATAAGCTAAATTGTAGACATAATACTCAACGGGAGTGCGAGGGAGTAAAGGGGTGGGGCGATGGTGGCTTGTGCCTAGCTCTAGTCTGTGCACGTGCCTAGTAACCATACTTTGCGGTAATTTTTTTTTTTTTTTTTTTTATACCACTAAGGTGGCAAACAAGCATACGGCCTGCCTGATGGTAAGCAGTTACCGTAGCCTATGGACGCTTGCAACACCAGGGGCATCACTCGCGCGTTGCCGACCCTAAAATTGAATAAGGTATTTCTCAACATATTTACAGTATTTAATGGAATTAAGTCCATTTTTGGGGAATATATCTTTTGTACTACCGCTCCTGGGTCGCTTGTCGCCGACCAAAACAACACCCTGTATTTTAATCCTAGGTTTAACTATACTTGACTTACACCTTATTTGTTAATGAGACGGATAGTGTATAGAGCCGCTCCTTTTGTCGATGCGCGGTGCGGGATCACATAGGGGCTAAGTATATATACAAATGGTGTTTAAAGCTTTATTTTATTACTGCAATTGTAATTTTAAAAGATCATCCAAAAAAAAGCTTTGCTGAGTTTCTTGACGGAGTCTTCTCAGTTTAAGTGTATTTCGAACCGCAGGTAAATTCAACTGTATGTAACAAATTAACGTTCATAAATGCCTTACTAGGGCCTAAACTGAATAAATGACTTTTTGATTTTGATATACAAAATTAATATGTATCGGTAATAGAACCCCGTAAAAGTTGTCGAATGTTTTAAATTTCACCCTGTAGTATGTGATGATGTGCCAGGTACAGGTAACGGGTACTAGAACGTATCCTACCACTGTGCAGTATTCAGACAGTACCTAGATATTCCGATCCACAATGTTGAATGAACTACACATATGGCTGCTTAGCATCAGGCGGGCCGTATGCTTGTTTGCAACCTAAGTAGTATAAAAAAAAAACATGTTACATACCTTATCAAATACCTAGCTTCCGAGTGTCTGCACGCGACGTACAGAGATTGTATTTTACCAATCTTTTTATTCACTGACGCATGACCTGTCAAATTTAAAATGTTAGTTTGTAATATCAATTATTTATCTGTTCAAGTATCCTTTATACTTGTTGTTTTGTTTGACACAAATAGTAAATATCTTGGGATATGTTTACATCGGTTATCTGATCCTAAACATGAACTGAGCTTGTACTATGGAAACTATATAACTGATATACCTACTACATTTTGTTAAAATAAATAAATAAATGCATGTTCTGTGTGGGAATCGAACCCACGACCTGCGGCCCGTAAGTTGAACTTTAACCAACTGCGTCAACTGGCCCGTCGTTTGGGTACGGAACCCTAAAAATGTACTGACCAGTCATATGAGCGATCTCTTTGAGCACAGTGAAGACCTTGTTCGCTTTGAGTGGCGGCGCGGCGAACATGACGCGCTGTGTGGAGCGAGCTTGTTCGGCGACTTGGCCCAGGTCGCCGCATTTGTGCGCCGCGGTGCGCACTTGCGCCACCGTGCGCCCCGTGCATTGCCCTATCGCCTTCATTAGGTATGTCTCTGCTATACCTGGGTAACGTGTGGATAACGTTGTATTGTCATTAGAACACTAATACATATAGACCACAGAGATCGATAGAGAGGTTGTCTAACGCGGAACGCGAGACAGTTATATGCGCGTTCAGCGCATACACCGCAAAAATCACGTCAGTCGTAACCTGTTCGAGGTAAGTGCGCAAGCGGACGATATTTATTATGTACCGTATTGTTCAGTGATACCTTAAATGATTTTAGCTAGGTCATTACCAAGCTACAACTTGAAAAAAGAACATGAAGCGCATATATTGCTGTTTACTTATACGGGAGCGTAAGGCTAACTTCATTTCGAACATGCAATGATAATCGTGTCATGCGATACGTCCATCTATTTCTATACACGCATGTGTGTGTAGATCCGAGAGCGCGGTGTGGCGCGGTAGTGCGTATTTACAAGCGCTTACGAACATGTAAGTTCTTGGGCTGTGTGAGTAAAAAATTTCTTCTATTGGCGTTAGTTTACGTGTAGTTGTGATATTAAGTGGGGAGTGTCGTGGGACATCAGGGACCCAATTCTGACTTCCCTCGAACTAGCCTTCGAACTAGCCTTCGAATCGAACTTACGGTTCGAGTCCTATTCGACTGCAAAATTTCGAGGGGCTGAGTCAATTCGAACGATCCCGACCAATCAAAGGACTAGTTGAGTGGTTTTCCTTCTAAAAATGCCGGCCTCGAAATTGCCGGAATAACGTAACGTGATTAACACACGATAAAAGTTCGAATTCGTACTCTTTTCGATCGAGCGATCAATTTCGATTGGCTGAGAATTGGCTCCCTGGTCTAAGCTAAATCCAAGCGTCACAGCCCATCTCTCGTGATCTGTGATATAGACATTTAGAAAAATTTGCTAATATAATTAATATTGTCCATAAAAACGTTAAATAATAAAAATATTTTCTATAGAACACGTCATGCTCTTGATGTGATCTTCACAACTGAATAATGATAGAGACGGAATGTGGCCGTAGGAACTCCTAAACTACATTACGAACACAAAATCCTACTAATGTAATAAATACGAAAGAGAATTTGTTTGTTTGTTTGCTACCTCTTCTCGCCTCATGGTGAAATAGATCATACAAGCAATTAAGTGGATGATGAAAGATATGTAAAGCCTAACTTTCAAATAATTTCTAAAATGTCAGTGTAATAACCAAGATATCCAAATATAGTACATAACTCACCAAGTACCACGCCGTGATAAGCCGGTGCTAGCTGATTTAAGCACATGTAGATGCAAGCCAGCAGATCTTCAGGTGTCAGCACTATCACAGACCTGCACGCAACATTATATACTATTATAGAGAGATATAAGGACCATAGTCTATTGCACGTGATTATGTTGTATTAATAAGTATACGGACAAACGGACATGACGAACTTATAACCCAGACGTCAGTGCGATTAGAATGTAAATATTATGTGATGAATCTAAGCTTGTTTTGAAAAGAGTTATTGCTGAGTTTATTGCCGGCTCTTCTCAGCAAATGCAACCTTCCGTACACTGGTACGGAAGGTTGCATTTGCTGAGAATACTGATTAGAGTCAGAGTTTTCATGAGTGCCTGCGAAGTTCTATTTGAATGATTTTGAATTTGAATCTTGCAAAACCTAAGTTTCAAGATAGCACCAACTCCTGCGTTTTACTAGACACCTTCTTTTCTAATAAGGGGGATAAGGATTCCGTTTTTTACCATTTGGCTACTGAACCCAATAATAGTAAAGAAGTTATGAGTATGCAACAAAATTAATAAATTAATATTTACCAAATATTTAGCCCTTGATAGTAACTTTATAATAAAATTATAGACTTGCAAGATTAAGGTCAATATTATAGAACCATTATCAAAACTTGAATAAAAGTCTCCAAATTGAGTGTGTTAATTGAAAGAGAACCTTACATCATAGAGACAGGATATAAAATCAATTGCTTTAATATCAATACAAAACATTGACAATCTATGATACGGATCTCATTTCTATGTTCGATTCTGTCTCATTTTTCAACACTCACCAGCTGATTGTAAAACAAAACCCACAGTAAATTATACTTTTATCTACATACCTGAGAAAGTTAGCCAATATTTCCACCATCTTTAACCGTGCGGAGGTCGCCTCTATCGCTTCCAGTGTCTTGGCGAGCGCCAGGTACGGGACCGCTTCACCTTTAGCCCAGCACGCATCTTTGATGGGGTGGTACTTCGATTTAGCCGGGTTGTACTCCGATTCTGATTGGGAGAATGTATTTTTAGTTATTATCTATGTTTTTCAGTGGTACAGTTAGCGTCAAAAATAGGTGATCACTTTGGAACCATGTCACATTAAGTGATTCACAGTTTTCATAGAAACTTTGATATTTATAGCAATATATGAGGGTCTATTCGCATATCAAATTATTGAATAAAAGTATTTCCTCTTCAATCTATACTAGTATAATAAATCAGAATACTTTTTAAACAGGCTAATCTCTTGAACTACCAGTCGGATTCGAATAAATCTTTCACCAATAGGAAGGCACATTGTCCATGAGTATTATAGGCTACTAAGCTTTTATCCCAGGAACAGAGTATACTATAACAATGTAATTCGCAAAAACTTCTAAAGTATGAACACCTTTATGACATAAATACATCCATAGGATCGTCACAGTTAATATGCTTATAGTCACAGATATTTAAAAAAGTCGGATATATTCTCGCTAACAAAAAACTGTATCACTCAAGTCGGCCACCACGCTGAGCTGCACTTTAGTTGAGCGCGAGTAATCGACTCTGTGTAAACGGCGACAGAGTCTAATTTCCCGCGGAATAGCCAACTAAGGTGTGCGTGAGAGGTGGCTGACTCCATAGACACAGTTTTTTGTTTTGCTACACAGCAAGAATATGTCCTCCGTAGTCGGTGCTGATAGTGTAGATATTATAGTCATTTATCAAAATTATTTACCTGCAACTTTTTCTAGAACCTCTGTTTCTTCTTTAACAGCAACTGTCTCTTTCCTGGGTGATTTCTTACTCTTTCTATCTTCTTCACTGTCAGACTGTTCTTTCTTGATTTTTGTTTGCTTAGACGCACCATTTTTCTTTTCAGTAAGTACTGACGCCTTCGTTTTTTTACTCTTTGGTGATTGGTACGTTTTAGGCGAGTTGGTTTTCTCCAATTTTATGGTGTTTTCAACGTCAGGTTTAGGGGATTCTGATTCACTGCTGGAACTTTCTATGCGTTGGCGTTTTGTTATCTTTTTCTGTTTTAATGGGAAGGGTCAATGAGTATATGATGGCAGATATTACTTCTACATTGAAAAAAGGTATGGCCAGTCAAAAGGTAAATAAAGGCATGCAATGAAAAATATGGAAAGACCCCTACAGAATTACTGTACAACATTTTGAAAAAATCTTGATTACTTGGTTATTATTCAAATTACACCTCTCTATGATATTCTTTCCGAGATATTTGAGTTTACCTCTAGGTATGCCTGAGTTCATGCTTCGACTTGCAAGATTCCACCCGAACAAACATACATACATACATTGCAAGTTAAATAAAAGCTTGTAAAAATAAAGAATTACCTTTTCACTGCTACTAGTAGGAGAACTCTTTTTAGTGTTATTTGGGGTAGAATCAGGTTCACTATCAGAACTTTCCAGTCTTTGCCTCTTTGATGACCTCTGAAAGGGGACAAAATAGTTTTGTTCTATAGTTTTTTTGGGGAAAAATGCACTTTACATGCCATTTACTATTTTCAAGTTAAAACTAATATATTTTAGTAGTTAGTCTATTTGACCGCAATCTCACCTGTCACAAGTTAGTTCAAGATGGTAATTTCACTAGATTTTACCATTGTAAGTACCCTTCTAAGCCTTAAACTGAATAAATGGCTTTGATTTTGACATGCTTCCAAGATTCTTACTTGATAGACAGCAAGAAATACTGTACCTTGTTGTCTATCTGTTATGTATCTGTATCACGGCAGTTGTACCTATGTGCGTGGAGCTGCGACTCCCATGTGAATCTTTTGCTTTGAACAAATCAGTGTGTAATAGACCGTTTCCTTATTCACTCGCGTCCCGCAACTCATTAGATATAACACTATCAAACCTCTTTGTAAAATAACAATACCAGTATGTATGGTAATTTAAAATAAAGTGAGAAATATTACCTTCTCTGTTCCATTTGATATTGGCGATTGACTTTTGTCCGTAGATTTGTCTACATGGTCGTCAGCTTTTTCTTCCTTTATTTTAGTAGTGAGTACACTAACATTATTAGCTTTCGGTGGTCTTGCCGCAAAAAATGATGTTATTGTCTTCTGAGCCATGTTCCTGTTATTGTCTCTAAGAAATGTGGCTTTCAGTGAAAGTATTGGTTTATTATAACTTTTAAAAACAGAGTTTTGTGCAAGAGATACTAATCTACATGGTATAATGAACTTAGTCAAAATATTCATAAGATGTCATAAACTGAAAAAAAAAAAGCATTTTTTTTTTATTAGTGTGATTCGACAGTATAGTTAGGGGCACGAATGTGAGTACAGATTGACACCTGCACAGTAGTGAATTTTTCGGTCTATTTGGCGGAATGAAGAAGGGGGAGCACCGAGCTGCACATGATTGGTTCGTCAGTCGATGCTCGTCGTCTATTGGATTCTCACGTGTTATTTGGCTACTGTGATTTGGCCAAAAGTGCACATGCACGAGCTTGCCCCCACTACTGCCTATCTGTGCTCACCACTCGTGCCTCATACTTTATCTAACAGCTTCTAGAAGCTTTAGAAAGGCATCAACAAAATTAATTTTGCATTTATAGTATTCATAAGATTATATCCTATTATATCATTATTTTCCCATGCTATTCTTTGAGTGAAATACATATATCTGTATCATCCTTTATTATTACAATATCTGCCAACATATTTTCATTTCAATGTAAATCTAGCACAAGGTTATAGAGAACTGGCAACTGGCAAGGCAGCGATTTCAGCCCCTTGTAAACAACATTTATGTGGATGTTACTAGTCTTCATCGATTCTACTACTGGGTTATGAAATGTAGAAAACAGACAGTGATTCAAAATCATAGGAAATCTTTTAGTAGACATGCTTTCACTTAACTTTATTACATTGTTCAGGGGAATATGTGACTGAAAATAATTAAAATACATAGGTAAATCGGCGATGTACCTTCCTAACCTATTTTTATTTTGTATAATTCACTGATAATTTTCCACTTCAGTGTATTTTCACAAGTAGGTACATTTATTTACATTAGTGATATTACATTAACTACAAAAACACGAATTCAAAGTTCTTACTACATTATTTTTGTATGGAGATTTCGAGATTTCAATTTTCATGCATTATTTTCAAGTTTTTTGACATATATCAAACGGCGGGAAGACCGAACTCCGAAAAAGCCGGTACTAGTGGTGTGCGCAACCAGGTTTTAAAACCAGGTATTTTCTTCTAAGTACGCCGACCCGGTAACGGCACGAAATACTTGCAAGACTGAAAGTATTTTACCCAGATTTTACCCTTTTCGATGAACAATGACTAGATACCGGGTAACATATAAAATATAAGTTAAATACCATCCGCGTGAATATGTACTTATACAGTTACATTTGTATAATACAGGTGCGTTCGAATTGGGCTACGGTAGCAAAAATAACAGTAAAAAATGCCAAAAACGATCACATCTGGCGTTCGATTTGGAAAGTTGTGAGCGAAATTGTCGTTTTGATTGAACTGTTTTCATTCACCGTTCGTTTTGCTTGGAAACAGTTAAAAACGACATCGTGAACTGCAAATTTTGACCCACCTCGGAGGCAGGCTCATTTGTGATCATATTTTGACATCTTTATATCTGACAGATAAGTTTTGGCTAACAATTCAAACGGGAAGCGAAAATTATAATTTTTATATTAAAATTTGATAGAAACTAACAGGCAAGAGAAAAAAAAATCAGTTTAACTTTGTTTATATATTATATGAAGGAAAAAAGATAGGTTGAGACAAGTGACAAGCAGGCGATGAGCTTGCAAATGTAATTTTTGTATCTAATCGTTCGATTTGGGAAATATCGTTTGTGGCAAAAGTTGCAAAATTTACGAAATTTTCCAATTCGAACGCATGAACAAAAATGCCAATTTTGAAACTGTTAAAAACGACATCACTCCAATTCGAACGCACAGTAAAAGAACTGAGACAAACGTTTTAAAATATTTTTCAACACACTCGATCGTAAAGTGACATTTATTGCAAAATACAAGTCTGTTTTTTCCTCGGAAGTGTGTTGAAAAATGTCGTATGACACGCGTGTGCATGTGTTTTGATTATTACACCCTCGGCTCCCTTATCACGTTCGCCTATGGCTCACGCGCTTAATACCGCCTGGAGTGCTAATAAACCAACTTTTGTATCATAATGCACTATCTTCAATAATGACCATAGCACCTAGTAATAAAGTCACAAATCTTTAAATATTATCTTATACTTACGATCATTCATCAGAAAAATAGTAATGAAAAGACTTAACATTTATTTTGAAATCAACAACTTTTTCCCGCATTTGCCAGAAACGAATCAACGCGGTCGAATTGGAGTGATGTCGTTTTTAATAGTTTCAAAATGGGCATTTTTGTTTATGCGTTTGAATTGGGAAATTTTAATAATTTTGCAACTTTTGCCACAAACGATTTTTCCCAAATCTAGATAAAAATAAGCCAAGTCAAATGTTAAGGTTATGAAGATCATAAATTATTTGCATTGTGTACCTAATAAGTTCGACTATTCTAATTTAAAAAGTCATATTTTTAAATAGCACACATTGTTGTAACAGAAAACAAACCAAGAAATTGTGTTTTATCCATGGACGTAATATACAAACCATGGGCGTAATCTCTCTCTGCTCGCGTTTTTGGCCCAAGAGCTCAATCCTGTTTGTATATTAAATCCATGCTTGGCACCCATTTATATCTCAAGTCTTTTGTTGGTGAAGTCGACAACGACACAATAATTTTATCATGATATTGAACTTGGCTTCCATTTTCACATTCATGTTTTTGGTGGGATATAATATAACTTACTAATTTGTGGTGTTTGTGGAGTATTAATGCGGCCCCGGCTCATCATTTTTATGCCAGAGTTCAAGGGACACCAACTATTTTAACCACCATCTGGGGTACGTTTAAGTAACCCGACAAATTTTAGCCGGATAAAAGTTTCGCTGAACGGAGTCATAGTTCTAAATCTATGTTACCTGTCAAATTCAATTGACAGCTTGTAAATTACTATCAATGCGACTCAAAATTGTATTGTAATCTCCGTAAAGTTAGGATTTCGCTTGTCGAGATTATTATTGTATATATAATATATATATATATATATTTTTTAATATTCAGTTATTTTTTATTTTTTTTATTTAATGTAATTACCATTTAGACAAAATTATATAATAAGTATTTTAAACAAAACTATACTAAATAACTTAAGCTAAAAAAATAAAATACTAATAATTAAAACTAAATCATAAGGAAACTAAAAAAATATAACTAACTTATAAATGTTAAGGCTAGGCTATTTAATCTGTATATGAACAAACTGATCGAGGAGCTTAACAATACCAAAATAGGTTGTTCAATTGATGGAGTGTGCGTTAATAACATGAGCTACGATGATGATATGGTGTTGTTGAGCCCATCGGTCAAAGCCCTACAAAATCTTCTGGACATATGTGAGCGTTATGCTGTGGCCCATGGCCTTAGGTACAATGTGAAAAAGAGTGAATTGATGGTTTTTAAGTCAGGTAATAAGACGTATACCGTACCGCCTGTTACGCTCAGTGGCACTCTCCTGAACCGCGTCACACAGTTCAAGTACCTGGGGCACTGGGTTACCGATACGTTGTCCGATGACATGGATATTGAAAGGGAACGTAGGGCATTGGCTGTAAGGTGCAATATGCTGGCTAGGAGGTTTGCACGCTGTACAAGAAACGTAAAAATAACGCTATTTAAAGCATTTTGCCAGTCTATGTACACGTGCAGCCTTTGGGTTAAGTACACTCAAAAAGCATACAACGCCTTACGTGCTCAATATAATAATGCACTCAGGATGCTGCTGCGACTACCAAAATTCTGTAGTGCATCGGGAATGTTCGCGGAGTCGCGGACCACGGGCTTTCATGCTGTAGTACGAAACAGAGTTGCGTCCCTCATGCGGCGGATTCGAGATAGTTCCAACAGCATCCTGAAAGCTATTGAATGTAAGTTTGACTGTCCGATTATAAGACACTGGAACGAGATCCACGTATCTGACTCCAAGGGGGTACTCAGGTGGCTTAGGGTTAAGTAATAATAATTGTATAATTAAGTAATTAATTACCTATCTAATTTATTTTATGTTATTGTCACTATTTATTTATAATTATTAATTGGATGTATTATTATAGATTGTTATTTTAATTTCATTTGGATAAATTGTATTGTACTAACATATTATTATAGATTACTAACAACAATATGGAACAAGTTTTCCGAAATAAATGAATTGAATTTGAATTTGAATAAATAAGCTAGCCTATCAAGGTCGCTACCAAGTGGTAGCGTGCCCAGAATGCTGGCGGCATTACCTCTCTGTATAGTTATGCTTATACGTTATGCGAGGTATATATAATATATAGGTATAATAGTATTGTAATTCGAAATTATTACACATTAAAAATGGACCGGAACATGAAAAACCAATTTGCCGTCGCAAAACTAACAGCTGTCAATCTGAAAGCAGGATAAAATTAAGCGACCAGGCAAGAGGTCACTAAAATTTATCATGACCGGCGAAAACTTATACCAGCGGACGCCTGTGAAAGGGGCAGTTTTTTCAAAATGTTAAATGGGCTAGCGTTTGACCTTCGAATGACCCAATGAGGAGTTATGACGAGGCCAAGGATGTAGCACGCTTACCCAGAAAAAGCCTATTCACTCTGGTCTTGAATACATCTAGGTTATAGGTGTCGGTAAACACAGACTCCAGAAGAGAGTTCCACTCCTTTGCTGTTCGTATAAGAAACGATGAAGCGAATCGTTTTAAAAAAAACTGAAAAAAATGAAAGTAATAGTTCCGTTAATATTTCGCCTCGCGGTGTGTAGTTAGGGAGCTGGCGAGCAAAATTTCGATATGATCAGCACTCAAGGCAGACGTTATTAATAGTGATAATTATACCCTAAGAAACATCAAGGACCTCATGAAAAATAGAAAATCGATGAGGCAGACGTTCAGGCCTCTGATATTCCAAAGGCAGACCATTTGATTTTTTTTTTCAACCCGACGCTCGCGCCAATCCAAGCAGGTATAAAATATCCCCATAGTTCCTTTCGTGGTGTCTCTCTTTTATTTGGGAATATGAGTGAGAACTGTATAACTCAGTTCCGACCTTTTCCGTATCCCGCTGTCCCTTGATTCTGTAACGTAGTATTCTAGAAGTTAAGTAGATAGGTGTGGGTCAATGAAACCACTATTGAAATTAAGTAATTCACTTTAATCTTGTTTTCGCCTACAAGTTTGGGTTGACAAGACTTCAGATGGAACGTATGCAGCCTTCTACTGCAGCGGCTTCGAGAATGTTCCCAGCTGGTTGAACTCTGGCAGCCGCTCACTCCCGTTCTTGTCTTCAGACTCGAAGATACGTAGGTAGTTGAGTAGGTGAAAGGTGATCCCCAGCGGGATCAAGAACACTTAAGTATTTTAAGTTCGACTTCAAATAGACGTTAATTAAATAAAATGAATAATATATTGTGAAGTCACAGGATACAGTTTAGGCTTGCGAACGCAGAGAGGGTGTGACCGGTGTGACGTTGCAAAATTGAAGCACCGTCAGTCGCCACCGCTCGTTTACGTTCGGTTGCACTCAGCGATACGTTTTAGGGATGCGCAGACGCGGAGAGGCGGAGATGAGTAATTCAAAATCCGAAAAAGAAAAAGAAAAATTTCTTAGTTAGTATTTTATTTATTTATTTTGTATAATTAGTTTGTAAGTTAAATAAGTGTGATAGTAATAATAATTTTAGTATGTACATACCTATGAAGTTAAGTTCACTTCTCCAGTATTCTATCTTATTATCAGTTCGTAAGTTGTATCCTAGAATACAACGTTACAATTCCGTGAATTTCAAACAGTTATACAGCTGAAAAACTGTGAGCAAAGTGTCTGCCACATGTTTTTTCGAATCCACAGAGTCATAGTGAATCGAATGGGCGCAATGAAAACCACGTGCAAATGACTTACCAAAGCTTTTTTTTAACATTTTTACACCTCCATCCCATGATAATGCAGAGTCCTGAATGTATGCCTCTTCGATTTTCGTCGTTTCCAAGATGATTGTGACCATGAACTCCAGAGGCATACATGTGCAAATAATTGAATACCCCGATTTTTTTAAGGAACTTCAATCCCCTGTAACGCGAAAACGCAGCGACATATTTATTGATTGGACCAAATCAATTCGTAATGATTTAAACTGCAATCCACCTCGACGTGAAACGTGTGCAAATCATATTTCGAAATGCTCGCCAGCTTCCTAACTAGTGCTTGAACGGGGTGTTTGACGTTTAGTCAGTTTTTTTATACTAGATAATTGACTTAAACGCACCCCTTTTCTCCAGGGGTGCGTTCAGTTACTTTGCCGTTTGATCGCCCGACGATCATCGTAGCGTTCAGTAGGTAACAGTCAAGAATCTTATATATAATATTAACAGTTCAATAACATGTGGTGCGATCACGGTGCGATGCGATTGTATCTTCACCAAATCTTATTCCCAATGTATTATATATTATATTATTCTGTCTTATCTTCACTCTGTATCTTCACTCTACGACCGACGGGTGCGATCATCGGATGGTGGTCATCCGGTGTGTTGCAACTGAACGCACCCTAGCGTAGAGAGAGCTTCCATTTTTGGATACACGTCATATATGTAAATACAAACTTGATGATAATGTTTTTTAAATGGTTGAAAGTTGATCAAATCAGATCAAATGTGAGCAGTTTAAAAATTGTTTAGTTTGTTTTTTCTTCATTATTGTACATGGCCGTAGCTAAAGTAGAAGTACGTTACGGTACGATACGTATATCCGAGCATAAAAATCACGTTTCCGTCAAAAAATAGTCAAAATCTAAACACTTTATATATTTGACCTAGAGTTAAACATATTTCTGAAGTAGCCTGTGATATCTAAGAGAATAAAACAATTTTATAACTTGTTATTTATCAAATAATAGCTGTAATATTATACATTTAATAATTATGAATATTACTGTAGGAAGTTAGAACTTATTTTGCTAAGATGGCGCCCTCTAGTAGTTCAAGTGTCAACTATACGCGTGTCGTCCATGTTCCGAATGTGGTGTGACTTATTTTTGTTTTGTGTTAATTTTCAATACAATATAATAAATGTGAAATGCAACAGCATGTGTCATCCCATATAGTGGAACGTTGCTCCGGCTGAATGGATCCCGCCGTCGCGTGGTATCAGCCCGAGCAGGAAGGACCCGCGAAGCGCCTGTGGCTTCGTATCTGGGAAACTCAAAGTGAAATAGACAAAATGAACTTAAAAAACTTAGAAAACGCTAACCCCAATGTGAATAAAGCTCAGGACTTTATACCAATAAACGATGTGAACGGTGAAAGTAGGAATAACAATTATTTCAACCCCGCGCGGAGGAAAATGAACGATAACCGCGCATCGACGTTTAACCTGAACAAAAACCACGATGCTCTCATAGGTGAATACGGTGGTTGTCCGTGGCGGATACCCAATTATAATTACAAGCCGGGAATACTGGGGTAAGTGACGTTTTAATTTATATTTTGGTACGGAGTACGGGCGCAATGTCAACGTGTTTGACGTCTTGGTTATGGCTCGTGAGCGGCGGTGTGGAAGGAAGCGATAGTACGCAGTCGGCCTGCGGCGGAGCGTGGAGCTCGCGCTCGCCACTCTTCTGGCTTCCTGTCCGGCACTCGCGATAGTTCACTTGCCTCCGATCGATGTGCTAGCTTGTCAGATCTTCGCGCCTTCATCATTTCTAAAGCGCGCCATCCTAATCTCAATAAGAATTTTACCTAGTTATAGTTTCAAATATTTGTCTAATTCGATTAGAATATGCCAGCTCACCTTGCTTAGGTCATTGATTAAATCTATCTCTAACTGTATGTTTTGAGGTTTTCCAAGACAACAAACCAAAAATATATTTTTGCATATTTTATTGATAATTTGAAACACTATCATTTTCTTATCAAAAGGAGGTATTAACTCATATCAATATGGTTTTATAATATGAATATATTATTATATGAGCCAATAGTTATCTAGTTTCTGTGGATGTTTCTTACTTAATCACATCGTAATTACTGAATAGATTTTGATAAAACTAGGCTCATAATATAGATCATACCTTTATTTTGGGTAAACTTTGATCACTCAGGAATAAGGGTAAAACATGCAATGTTTTAATCAATTTAATAGTTGTCGAAACTTTGTATATTTATTTCCATGAAATCATTTCTAACTACAAAGTGCGTGACAACATAGGGCATTGCTATGCCTACATTATTAAATAGAATTGAATGAAAATAATAAATAAATTACATTTATACTTGAGTCATTGTTTGGTCATTTGACTATCAGGAAATATAACAATGTTTACAACACCAAAATATTTAGCCATCAATTAATAATAATAAAGTGTTTTATTCCAACAAATATAATGTTAAAATGACATATGTGGTGTTTGCTCCATCCTTTTCAATTCTGATCTCACTCTACCCTATGTTGTTCCATTAACTTGTCTGTCATCATACCACATTTTCTGTGGACTTCTTTTGAGTACCACTGAGTATCTGTTTTGCTCCATTTTTGCTTCGCCCAGTCATAAGCATCTCATTTTTAAGCCAAGGAGTTAAAGTTAACAGTATAAGATGCCAATATGAAAAATGTCCAGGATGTAACTCTACAAATCTTGAATATTATTGCAGAATCTTAAAAAAATTATTCAAAGCCATTTATTAATAAAAAGTTTATTTCAAATATGGAACTATATTATTCTTTAATAACCTTGATTCAGTCATTGCTATACCTACAACACCAAACATTATAAGTTCCTCATTATTATTATCACAGATGTTATTATATTGGTATGAAATCACAATTTTCCAGTGAATTACTGAAATATAGTTTTAAATATGAAGTATTTTAGATAAGCCACTGTCATTAGACTATGACAAGTTATTTATGTTATTATTTAATCCTAAGCATCAAGACAAATTAATCACTTTCCCTTTTTTGTGAACCTCAAACAGGTGCTAATTTTATATGAAATATTTGTCTATCGGATAAGAAATGCGAACACAACTGTCGGGCAGTCTGACTAACCTAAATAGAAATAAACAATTAGGTAATTGTATTTCATAGCTACCATAATATAAAATTATTGATAGTAAAAACAAAAAATATAACCCTCAAGTACCAAGTAAGAAATATATTTGACGTAAGACATAATAGTGGTCACCTAATCTTCACATAATATAATAATAAATAATAAATAAATATCCTGGGACATTCCTCACACACGGTCATCTGATCCCAAACTAAGCAAAGCTTGTACTATGGAAACCAGATAACTGATATAATACATATACTACTTTTTGTTTGTAAATACATACTTATTATACATAATTACACCCAGACTCAGGACATACAGACATGTTCATGCACACAAATGCATGTCCTGTGTGGGAATCGAACCCACGACCTGCGGCGCTATAGGTTAAGACGCCACGTCTTAACCAACTGCGCCAACTGGTCCGTCAACATGTCCGTCATCCGTCAATATGTACCCAGGGAGTTCTTTTAGTAAAAAGTTTATGTCCTAGATTCACCTTTGTAATCTATAAGATATTGGCATATATATTTATTTCATTATTACCATTATACAAGAGCAAATGCCTTTTATTTCAAAATCATACAGTTTCAGGAAGTGAATACAGTAAATTCTTTGGTATATAGAGCAAATTTAACATATTATTTTACAATGATATATGTTGCATAGTAAAATATTGACAGATGCTAACGTAAACCATAAGTTGAGTGTTTGGTAGACACAGCTGGACACTTGCCAAGATACCTTGCTTGTTTGTGCTGCGTTTAGATCGGACAGGTAATTAGCTCATTGCCTAGCAACAGGGTGTACTAATGTTTGTGAATCACACATTAATTATTTATTATTTAGATGATGGGTATATATTTATACTATAGGTAATTTTTAATATAAAAGTTATAGCGAGTTTCTTCAACTGTCACTTGAATAGCAGTTCCTGGAATTCCATTCTTTTTTCAAATGTAATAGGATGTGCCTTCCATCCGCTAGCCAAAGGGTTACAAGTCAAGTCAATTATGAGCATTCTGTTTTCAAATCATTAATTTAAGGAATGGAATTATTAGTGTTAGTAAAGAGTTATAGAATCCGAACCAAACTTAATGGCGGCTGTGAAGTGCGCTGCGAGACGGCTTTGCGCAGGTACAGTCATCTCGAATGTACCGCATATCTTCGTTTCCGCTACTGCGCAGCGTTCCGCGCCTAATATCACAGTCGGCAATAAGTTTGACTCAGTCTGTACTAGGTTAGTTAGTACAGTTTATATCAAAAGCAGAGTTTCCAAATCAGAGAAGAAATTACTTTATTTTCAATTGAATTAAGAATACAGCATTCTTAATTCAATTGAAAATTAATTAATTTTTTTTTACATTTCACTTGCTTCCAAGATATAAAGTATCTCTAAAAAAACTTCCAAACTTACAGTAGGTACTTCTCTTGTGTAAGCAAAGAAAACACACTTCCTTTCGAATCATTTAAATAGGGAAGTAATATAGGCATTTGCTATTGGCTTATGTTTTTACTTCAAAATTGTTTCAAGCTAAATTAATACAGATAAATATGCCAATCTGAGCTGTAAGCGTACATTTGATTGACTGTACCTTAAAGGCGTGAAACGGTCCCCTATCTGTGCATTTTGCATATTGAAGTGAGCAGCCACATTCTTGACACTTGTTAGGCGCGAGCGTCACACTTGGCCTTGAGGCATTCACGTGCTACCACTACACATATGCAAGATTGTAGCTAAGGGCCATACAGCCCCCTGTCAGAAAACTTGAACGAAAGATAGTGGCAAAGCCGTAATTTAAAATAGACACATACATTTGACAGAGTATACAAAAAAAAGTTTATTCGGTTTACGGCCAGTTTTTCAACCAATAGATAATCTTCTGATAAGTCTCAATAAAACCGTTCTGATGTAGAAAGATCAGACCTGTAAACATAAAATTAGATCAACAAAAATAACTTAACCTTGGCCTAATCTAATCCTAAGAAGCTGAAAAGGCTTCTCACTCAGGGTATTGATGCAGAACTAGGGTAGGCCTGTTGCGAAGAAAATGGTTTTCAGTGGGGACCAAAGACAAGAATACCCTATACCCACAAAGTCAAAGGTAATTTAAAAAAATAAACTACAAGGATTTTAACTATCAGAAGCGTATTGAATCTTGATCCTCCCTATTAGCTCACTATAACGACTGCTCTACATACCTACCTAGTAAATACCACATTTTTTTATGAATAAATCAGGTTATTAATAAACGTGTGATTTATTTACAAAAACGAGACTTACTAACCCACTAAATTGTGGTTTGCCAAACATGAATCACGTGTAGGGGTGCCGCTCACTCAATTTGCACCGCTCAGATTTTCTAATAAGGATGTGTATCACACCGCGTTGTAATCGAAATTGTGACACTTCGTCCTTGTAAATGTTTACATTTGCTTTGTACTTTAAACACAAAAAAGTATAACATACACGGGCGTATGAGAGTCCATAATACAACTTATCAATTTTAATTCTCTACTGCCATCAAGGAAGTTCTCATCTGATTATAATGGGGCGTAAATTGTTGTAATACGAGTTTCCCATTACATTTTTACAACCTGTCCCGTCAATTGTCGGATTATTCTTCATGCTTCTACAACGGTGTGACAGGCGGCTTTTCCTTTTACGAAGGCAAAAGTGTATTAAAAATGTGAGAGCGCAAATTGGGCGACCTTGTCGATGGAGTCAGTGCCCTCTAGCCTCCAACCGGCGCAGTGTTGCAAACATTCCATAATATTACAAGTATTGTTACATCAGATACAATCATGTTATATAAATAGTGCACCAAGAATTTTGGCTGAATAATTTGTTGACAATCGCCAGAATGTTGTCCCTCCGTCAAGAAACTTTAAATCCGAGATTAGTTCCAAAACAATATTTTTATTGTTATGTAAATTTTATGCGCCTATAGGACGCAGATTTGTGTTGTGCGCATGAGAAGCATCGCAATGGGTTTTTCTATGTATTAATTATGCCTTCTTTTAAAACCATACGTTGCTTCCTTATGTTCTTTAACGTTTCGAATGCAAAATGAATACATAAATAAATTTTATTGCTATACGCCTAATGTGCAAATCACGGGCTATGGGCCTTGAAATTGGCATAGTAAACGACGCATAAAATATTAGTTAAAAATTCAAAATTATTTTGCCAACAGCCTCATTGAATTTCTCCTGAAGGCTGGCTATGGCAATTTAAAGCAATACCCTTCCAACTTCCCGCTCTCGAACGTTGTTCAGAGAATTCATGATCAGAAAATGTGTATCCCACTTCTAATAATACGCGTGTAATGTATTCCACCTATCTCAGTTATCTGTACCTAGCCACTCCTGCCATCTTTTCAGGTCGTCGAACCGTTTTATCGGGGTGTGACCTCCGTATTGCGTTGCCATTGCAAATTCTAAAAAACTATTTATATACATTTATCGGGCTAAGAAATTTTAAATACCATTATCTCTGTATCGAAAATCTGTATTTTAAAAAGTGATCTTTTCGGATACTTGTGCATCGAAAGACTAACTCAAGTAACAATCGATCTAACTTAAGACGACATTGGTTTTATTGAACAAATACATACTACGTATCGTTCGGAGGTCCGATGACCTGATAAAGTCGCAGACTGCAAGATGAAAATACGGGATATAAAAGAAACGTGCTCGGAATTGACAACCAGGCTGTCAGTTTGAATAAGCATTAACTGATCTCAGAAAAAAAAATACTTTCATATAATTCAATTTAATTTGTATTAGTTTCACAAATCGGTGATAAATAGTTATCTTTAATGTATAGTAAATGTAAGACGTTGGCCGCTGCGTGAGGTGCCGCCGATGCTGAATCGAGGTCGTCTGGCCGCGGCTGTATAGAATTCTAGATATCTAGACTTACCGCCACAGCATAGCAACAGTTGTGCAGCGAGCAAAAACAGGCTTGTTTCATAAATTCCAATTTTTCGACGCGCCATTGCACAAGTACCTATAAATTTTTATCGTACCGGATGTACGGATTATTATTATACTTTTATTTATTAAACTGTGATTTTGTGTGAGTTTTTTTTTGTAATAAGGCAAAAATAGCTGGGTTTTCATGTTTGTAGAAAAGGAGCCTGTAAAAACGTTAACTTGTTGAGTCATCGCTTATTTACAAATGGACTATTAGAAATGTTAAGATCTTCGCTTCATGTATTCTTACTGTCTCTGTTGTACTGTGTGCAGACTAAACAAGCCTTTTGTTACCACTGGCGCATGAAACTGGCTCGCTTCTATTATGTTTTATCCTTTTCTAGCTACGTGTCAGCTGAAACTATTATTTTCTAGACATGTATCATATTTTAAATGGGTTTAAAAGATTTTCAGAATCTTAGACTAATGTTTTCCTGGGGATGAAAAGACCTGACCCGTTTTAAATGAAATTAAAGTATATTTGCTTCCAAAGTATGAGCAGTATGATCTTCACCATAATGGCGCGTATGTATGTGTAAAGAACCATAGCTTTGACACTATTAACTTTGACATTTATAGGAATAATAGTATTCCCTAATCTGCGTGGTAAACTATGGCCTTCTTCCCTCTCGCTGCAAGCGAAACGAGGTTCAGCAGTGGGTATAAGCTGTCCCCAATTTATAGTTGGAATTCTTAAAGTGCAGAATGTGATTGCAATTCAGGATTATCTTTCTAAAAAGATTGTCTCTGTTTTCACATGAGTAATATATCAACCATGACCTCGATGGTCGCGGCAATAAAAATATTTTGGCATCGCTGCCCAGACTAGTTACAATAATGAATAGAAATATAAAACATGATGGGAACATATTAATTTTTTGACATAATTAATTTCGTCTGCCTTGACTTAAGTGACTCATCAGTTTATAGCTGATACTCAATAAAATAAATATAATCCGGAATAGATAAGTAAAAGATTAGTTATCAAAGCAGACCGTATCTAAAAGAAGTTATACTTAGTTACCCTAGTAGTTCGGACTCTGATCTTCAATAGAACTACTAGTAGGGAAGAGTACTTCATGACTCCCATTAATAGATAAAGAACACATTTAAAAATTAGTAATACTTGAGCCACACACATCCATTCAGCCTTCCACCAATTTTAGACATTCGACCTTCCGAACAGGTCTGCAAGTGCCTAGAATCCAGTGCAAAAATATAATGAGACATGGTCTAGTGAAACAGTAGCGTGATTGTCACGTGAAAGGTCTCTGTGTTAAGGTCAGTGACTGAAAGACGGGCATTCCACTCGGTATCGGCATTTAGACCAATATGCGAAGGTAATACATGAACCGTATGTAATTAACAAGTGTACTTGCGCGAAAGATACGTACAGAGATGGAATGCAGACAAAAAGTTTGTATGAACGTCATTCAGAATGGAATGGACGATAAAAAAGAACGAGAACGTAAAGTATCCCCAAGTTTCCTGAATTAAAAATTTGAAGATTAATGAATGAAAGACATGACCCTCCTTTTGGGTCTCAGTTTAAAAGAGCTGATTAAATGTTCGTATTGGTTCCAATTTATTTATTTTCTGTTTAAATTTGAACCGGTAGGCCTGTGTTTAACCAAAAGACTCACGTAATTCTTTCCCTTCCAGTACCATCTTTCTTTACCTACATCCTTAGTATTGTCATGGAAGTGATTTACTTCTGATGTGTCTATAGATCACGCACAGTATCGTTAAGGCGCGGACTGACTACGATTTTGACAGGACTCGTTCTTCACTGGAATAGGGTTGAAAATGGTAAATCATAAATGTGTCGACTCTATGAAATGGACTGTTATTTACGGGTTTTCTTTAGATTATACAGAATATACGCATTAAATTGAATAAGTGTCCGGTTCTAATATAATTCTGTATCTTATATATTCTTAAAAATAAAATTGTTGTCATCGCTGAAAATACGAAGAATTTCGACGCGAAAGATTTTTTTAGACGTAACTTAGGATTTTTTTATTGGGAATATCAAAGCACTTTTTAATATTCTATTCGGTTAACATTTTTCTCAAAACCCTCTTCTATCCACAGTATTTTTGTGTGTTAGGTATTTCATTGCGTTACGTCATACTCGACTCTCAAAGAAACCCATTTTTGAGATTTGAGCTTAGACCCGGCCTTAACAGTCAAAAACTTCCTAATGTACATGACAGCCAATACAATTTGTTATAAATAGCCGGACAGACAGACAAGGTATCGGGCATGCTCGGTGACGGGCGTTGCGCAATACACGATGCGCGCACGCACCGGTAAACAAACGTTACGATCTGATCGGTCACTATGTAGATAAGCGCCACTATCTTGAGATATCTTAAGATATCTTCCTGCTGTGAATAAAGGTTAATTATAACTGATAACGCATATGTAATACGCATAACATCTGCGAATTGAAAAGATGGGATGTTCTACAATTGGACTCCAAAGTCTTTTCGTAGTGCTAAACTAAAATGTTGCCTGTCACATGGTCAAATGCTGTCGGCCACATCTTGACCAATTTGCATTGTAATCAGCCCACAACCCACAGCTGAGAAGCCTCCCCTTCCTCATGATATTTTTCTGGTCCTGTGCCGGTCTCGTTCAGAGCTTTACACGCCATATTGACTTCCGGACCTGTGTGAACCTGGAACCCGACTTGAAGATATTGTAATTTTTTTTTTTGCATATGTTTGTACTCCGTATGTACCTGTTTGTACCAACTTTTTTTTCGTTTGTACCTCAAGGGGTTCGGAGATACGGAGGGTTGAAAAATGCTCAGAACCCGACTTGAAGATATCGTTATTTTTATTTTTGCATATGTTAGTACTCCGTATGTACCTGTTTGTACCAACTTTTTTTTCGTTTGTACCTCAAGGGGTTCGGAGATACGGGGGGTTGAAAAATGCTCAGAACCCGACTTGAAGATATCGTTATTTTTATTTTTGCATATGTTAGTACTCCGTATGTACCTGTTTGTACCAACTTTTTTTTCATTTGTACCTCAAGGGTTTCGGAGATACGGGGGGTTGAAAAATGCTCAGAACCCGACTTGAAGATATTGTTTTTTTTGTTAATGCATACGTTTGTACTGGGTATGTAACCGTTTGTGCCATCTTTCTTTTCGTTTGTACCTCAAGGGGTTCGGAAATACAGGACTTTAAAAATCTGTCGTCTAATATCGGAAACTCGGGCATTTTTTGAGATAATCAAAATCTGCCAGCAGGGTTGGATTCACCGTCGTTTGTACCCGTTTGTACCACCTTTCTTTTCGTTTGTACCTCAAGGGGTTCGGAAATACAGGACTTTAAAAAACCTGGTACCTAATATCGGAATCTCGGGCATTTTTGGTGATACTCAAAATCTGCAAGCAGGGTTAGATACACCTTCGTTTGTACCCGTTTGTACCATCTTTCTTTTCGTTTGTACCTCAAGGGGTTCGGAAATACAGAACATTAAAAAACCTGGTACCTAATATCGGAATCTCGGGCATTTTTGGTGATAATCAAAATCTGCAAGCGGGGTTAGATACACCGTCGTTTGTACCCGTTTGTACCATCTTTCTTTTCGTTTGTACCTCAAGGGGTTCGGAAATACAGAACTTTAAAAAACCTGGTACCTAATATCGGAATCTCGGGCATTTTTGGTGATAATCAAAATCTGCAAGCGGGGTTAGATACACCGTCGTTTGTACCCGTTTGTACCACCTTTCTTTTCGTTTGTACCTCAAGGGGTTCGGAAATACAGGACTTTAAAAAACCTGTTCTCTAATATCGGAATTTCGGGCAGTTTTTGAGATAATCAAAATCTGCCAGCAGGGTTGGATTCGCCGTCGTTTGTACCCGTTTGTACCAACTTTTTTTTCGTTTGTACCTCAAGGGGTTCGGAAATACAGGACTTTAAAAAACCTGTTCTCTAATATCGGAATTTCGGGCAGTTTTTGAGATAATCAAAATCTGCCAGCAGGGTTGGATTCACCATCGTTTGTACCCGTTTGTACCAACTTTTTTTTCGTTTGTACCTCAAGGGGTTCGGAAATACAGGACTTTAAAAAACCTGTTCTCTAATATCGGAATTTCGGGCAATTTTTGAGATAATCAAAATCTGCCAGCAGGGTTGGATTCGCCGTCGTTTGTACCCGTTTGTACCAACTTTTTTTTCGTTTGTACCTCAAGGGGTTCGGAAATACAGGACTTTAAAAAACCTGTTCTCTAATATCGGAATTTCGGGCAGTTTTTGAGATAATCAAAATCTGCCAGCAGGGTTGGATTCACCATCGTTTGTACCCGTTTGTACCACCTTTCATTTCGTTTGTACCTCAAGGGGTTCGGAAATATAGGACTTTAAAAAACCTGTTCTCTAATATCGGAATTTCGGGCAGTTTTTGAGATAATCAAAATCTGCAAGCAGGGTTGGATTCGCCGTCGTTTGTACCCGTTTGTACCAACTTTTTTTTCGTTTGTACCTCAAGGGGTTCGGAAATACAGGACTTTAAAAAACCTGTTCTCTAATATCGGAATTTCGGGCAGTTTTTGAGATAATCAAAATCTGCCAGCAGGGTTGGATTCACCATCGTTTGTACCCGTTTGTACCACCTTTCTTTTCGTTTGTACCTCAAGGGGTTCGGAAATATAGGACTTTAAAAAGCCTGTTCTCTAATATCGGAATTTCGGGCAGTTTTTGAGATAATCAAAATCTGCCAGCAGGGTTGGATTCGCCGTCGTTTGTACCCGTTTGTACCATCTTTCTTTTCGTTTGTACCTCAAGGGGTTCGGAAATACAGAACTTTAAAAACCTGTTCTCTAATATCGGAATTTCGGGCAGTTTTTGAGATAATCAAAATCTGCCAGCAGGGTTGAATTCGCCGTCGTTTGTACCCGTTTGTACCAACTTTTTTTTCGTTTGTACCTCAAGGGGTTCGGAAATACAGGACTTTAAAAAACCTGTTCCTAATATCGGAATCTCGGGCATTTTTTGAGATAATCAAAATCTGCCAGCAGGGTTGGATTCACCGTCGTTTGTACCCGTTTGTACCACCTTTCTTTTCGTTTGTACCTCAAGGGGTTCGGAAATACAGGACTTTAAAAAACCTGTTCTCTAATATCGGAATCTCGGGCATTTTTTGAGATAATCAATATCTGCCAGCAGGGTTGGATTCACCGTCGTTTGTACCCGTTTGTACCACCTTTCTTTTCGTTTGTACCTCAAGGGGTTCGGAAATATAGGACTTTAAAAAACCTGGTAGCTAATATCGGAATCTCGGGCATTTTTGGTGATAATCAAAATCTGCAAGCAGGGTTAGATACACCGTCGTTTGTACCCGTTTGTACCATCTTTCTTTTCGTTTGTACCTCAAGGGGTTCGGAAATACAGAACTTTAAAAAACGGTACCTAATATCGGAATCTCGGGCATTTTTGGTGATAATCAAAATCTGCAAGCGGGGTTAGATACACCGTCGTTTGTACCCGTTTGTACCACCTTTCTTTTCGTTTGTACCTCAAGGGGTTCGGAAATACAGGACTTTAAAAAACCTGTTCTCTAATATCGGAATTTCGGGCAGTTTCTGAGATAATCAAAATCTGCCAGCAGGGTTGGATTCGCCGTCGTTTGTACCCGTTTGTACCAACTTTTTTTTCGTTTGTACCTCAAGGGGTTCGGAAATACAGGATTTTAAAAAACCTGTTCTCTAATATCGGAATTTCGGGCAGTTTTTGAGATAATCAAAATCTGCCAGCAGGGTTGGATTCACCATCGTTTGTACCCGTTTGTACCAACTTTTTTTTCGTTTGTACCTCAAGGGGTTCGGAAATACAGGACTTTAAAAAACCTGTTCTCTAATATCGGAATCTCGGGCATTTTTTGAGATAATCAAAATCTGCCAGCAGGGTTGGATTCACCGTCGTTTGTACCCGTTTGTACCACCTTTCTTTTCGTTTGTACCTCAAGGGGTTCGGAAATAAAGGACTTTAAAAAACCTGGTAGCTAATATCGGGATCTCGGGCATTTTTGGTGATAATCAAAATCTGCAAGCAGGGTTAGATACACCGTCGTTTGTACCCGTTTGTACCATCTTTCTTTTCGTTTGTACCTCAAGGGGTTCGGAAATACAGGACTTTAAAAAACGGTACCTAATATCGGAATCTCGGGCATTTTTGGTGATAATCAAAATCTGCAAGCGGGGTTAGATACACCGTCGTTTGTACCCGTTTGTACCATCTTTCTTTTCGTTTGTACCTCAAGGGGTTCGGAAATACAGAACTTTAAAAAACCTGGTACCTAATATCGGAATCTCGGGCATTTTTGGTGATAATCAAAATCTGCAAGCGGGGTTAGATACACGTCGTTTGTACCCGTTTGTACCATCTTTCTTTTCGTTTGTACCTCAAGGGGTTCGGAAATACAGGACTTTAAAAAACCTGTTCTCTAATATCGGAATTTCGGGCAGTTTTTGAGATAATCAAAATCTGCCAGCAGGGTTGGATTCACCATCGTTTGTACCCGTTTGTACCAACTTTTTTTTCGTTTGTACCTCAAGGGGTTCGGAAATACAGGACTTTAAAAAACCTGTTCTCTAATATCGGAATTTCGGGCAGTTTTTGAGATAATCAAAATCTGCCAGCAGGGTTGGATTCAACGTCGTTTGTACCCGTTTGTACCAACTTTTTTTCGTTTGTACCTCAAGGGGTTCGGAAATACAGGACTTTAAAAAACCTGTTCTCTAATATCGGAATTTCGGGCAGTTTTTGAGATAATCAAAATCTGCCAGCAGGGTTGGATTCGCCGTCGTTTGTACCCGTTTGTACCAACTTTTTTTTCGTTTGTACCTCAAGGGGTTCGGAAATACAGGACTTTAAAAAACCTGTTCTCTAATATCGGAATTTCGGGCAGTTTTTGAGATAATCAAAATCTGCCAGCAGGGTTGGATTCACCATCGTTTGTACCCGTTTGTACCACCTTTCATTTCGTTTGTACCTCAAGGGGTTCGGAAATATAGGACTTTAAAAAACCTGTTCTCTAATATCGGAATTTCGGGCAGTTTTTGAGATAATCAAAATCTGCCAGCAGGGTTGGATTCGCCGTCGTTTGTACCCGTTTGTACCAACTTTTTTTTCGTTTGTACCTCAAGGGGTTCGGAAATACAGGACTTTAAAAAACCTGTTCTCTAATATCGGAATTTCGGGCAGTTTTTGAGATAATCAAAATCTGCCAGCAGGGTTGGATTCACCATCGTTTGTACCCGTTTGTACCACCTTTCTTTTCGTTTGTACCTCAAGGGGTTCGGAAATATAGGACTTTAAAAAGCCTGTTCTCTAATATCGGAATTTCGGGCAGTTTTTGAGATAATCAAAATCTGCCAGCAGGGTTGGATTCGCCGTCGTTTGTACCCGTTTGTACCAACTTTTTTTTCGTTTGTACCTCAAGGGGTTCGGAAATACAGAACTTTAAAAACCTGTTCTCTAATATCGGAATTTCGGGCAGTTTTTGAGATAATCAAAATCTGCCAGCAGGGTTGAATTCGCCGTCGTTTGTACCCGTTTGTACCAACTTTTTTTTCGTTTGTACCTCAAGGGGTTTGGAAATACAAGACTTTAAAAAACCTGTTCCTAATATCGGAATCTCGGGCATTTTTTGAGATAATCAAAATCTGCCAGCAGGGTTGGATTCACCGTCGTTTGTACCCGTTTGTACCACCTTTCTTTTCGTTTGTACCTCAAGGGGTTCGGAAATACAGGACTTTAAAAAACCTGTTCTCTAATATCGGAATCTCGGGCATTTTTTGAGATAATCAAAATCTGCCAGCAGGGTTGGATTCACCGTCGTTTGTACCCGTTTGTACCACCTTTCTTTTCGTTTGTACCTCAAGGGGTTCGGAAATAAAGGACTTTAAAAAACCTGGTAGCTAATATCGGAATCTCGGGCATTTTTGGTGATAATCAAAATCTGCAAGCAGGGTTAGATACACCGTCGTTTGTACCCGTTTGTACCATCTTTCTTTTCGTTTGTACCTCAAGGGGTTCGGAAATACAGAACTTTAAAAAACGGTACCTAATATCGGAATCTCGGGCATTTTTGGTGATAATCAAAATCTGCAAGCGGGGTTAGATACACGTCGTTTGTACCCGTTTGTACCATCTTTCTTTTCGTTTGTACCTCAAGGGGTTCGGAAATACAGAACTTTAAAAAACCTGGTACCTAATATCGGAATCTCGGGCATTTTTGGTGATAATCAAAATCTGCAAGCGGGGTTAGATACACCGTCGTTTGTACCCGTTTGTACCACCTTTCTTTTCGTTTGTACCTCAAGGGGTTCGGAAATACAGGACTTTAAAAAACCTGTTCTCTAATATCGGAATCTCGGGCATTTTTTGAGATAATCAAAATCTGCCAGCAGGGTTGGATTCACCATCGTTTGTACCCGTTTGTACCAACTTTTTTTTCGTTTGTACCTCAAGGGGTTCGGAAATACAGGACTTTAAAAAACCTGTTCTCTAATATCGGAATTTCGGGCAGTTTTTGAGATAATCAAAATCTGCCAGCAGGGTTGGATTCGCCGTCGTTTGTACCCGTTTGTACCAACTTTTTTTCGTTTGTACCTCAAGGGGTTCGGAAATACAGGACTTTAAAAAACCTGTTCTCTAATATCGGAATTTCGGGCAGTTTTTGAGATAATCAAAATCTGCCAGCAGGGTTGGATTCACCGTCGTTTGTACCCGTTTGTACCATCTTTCTTTTCGTTTGTACCTCAAGGGGTTCGGAAATACAGAACTTTAAAAAACCTGGTACCTAATATCGGAATCTCGGGCATTTTTGGTGATAATCAAAATCTGCAAGCGGGGTTAGATACACCGTCGTTTGTACCCGTTTGTACCACCTTTCTTTTCGTTTGTACCTCAAGGGGTTCGGAAATACAGGACTTTAAAAAACCTGTTCTCTAATATCGGAATTTCGGGCAGTTTTTGAGATAATCAAAATCTGCCAGCAGGGTTGGATTCGCCGTCGTTTGTACCCGTTTGTACCAACTTTTTTTTCGTTTGTACCTCAAGGGGTTCGGAAATACAGGACTTTAAAAACCCTGTTCTCTAATATCGGAATTTCGGGCAGTTTTTGAGATAATCAAAATCTGCCAGCAGGGTTGAATTCGCCGTCGTTTGTACCCGTTTGTACCAACTTTTTTTTCGTTTGTACCTCAAGGGGTTCGGAAATACAGGACTTTAAAAAACCTGTTCCTAATATCGGAATCTCGGGCATTTTTTGAGATAATCAAAATCTGCCAGCAGGGTTGGATTCACCGTCGTTTGTACCCGTTTGTACCACCTTTCTTTTCGTTTGTACCTCAAGGGGTTCGGAAATACAGGACTTTAAAAAACCTGTTCTCTAATATCGGAATCTCGGGCATTTTTTGAGATAATCAAAATCTGCCAGCAGGGTTGGATTCACCGTCGTTTGTACCCGTTTGTACCACCTTTCTTTTCGTTTGTACCTCAAGGGGTTCGGAAATATAGGACTTTAAAAAACCTGGTAGCTAATATCGGAATCTCGGGCATTTTTGGTGATAATCAAAATCTGCAAGCAGGGTTAGATACACCGTCGTTTGTACCCGTTTGTACCATCTTTCTTTTCGTTTGTACCTCAAGGGGTTCGGAAATACAGAACTTTAAAAAACGGTACCTAATATCGGAATCTCGGGCATTTTTGGTGATAATCAAAATCTGCAAGCGGGGTTAGATACACCGTCGTTTGTACCCGTTTGTACCATCTTTCTTTTCGTTTGTACCTCAAGGGGTTCGGAAATACAGAACTTTAAAAAACCTGGTACCTAATATCGGAATCTCGGGCATTTTTGGTGATAATCAAAATCTGCAAGCGGGGTTAGATACACCGTCGTTTGTACCCGTTTGTACCACCTTTCTTTTCGTTTGTACCTCAAGGGGTTCGGAAATACAGGACTTTAAAAAACCTGTTCTCTAATATCGGAATTTCGGGCAGTTTTTGAGATAATCAAAATCTGCCAGCAGGGTTGGATTCGCCGTCGTTTGTACCCGTTTGTACCAACTTTTTTTTCGTTTGTACCTCAAGGGGTTCGGAAATACAGGACTTTAAAAAACCTGTTCTCTAATATCGGAATTTCGGGCAGTTTTTGAGATAATCAAAATCTGCCAGCAGGGTTGGATTCACCATCGTTTGTACCCGTTTGTACCAACTTTTTTTTCGTTTGTACCTCAAGGGGTTCGGAAATACAGGACTTTAAAAAACCTGTTCTCTAATATCGGAATTTCGGGCAGTTTTTGAGATAATCAAAATCTGCCAGCAGGGTTGGATTCGCCGTCGTTTGTACCCGTTTGTACCAACTTTTTTTCGTTTGTACCTCAAGGGGTTCGGAAATACAGGACTTTAAAAAACCTGTTCTCTAATATCGGAATTTCGGGCAGTTTTTGAGATAATCAAAATCTGCCAGCAGGGTTGGATTCACCGTCGTTTGTACCCGTTTGTACCATCTTTCTTTTCGTTTGTACCTCAAGGGGTTCGGAAATACAGAACTTTAAAAAACCTGGTACCTAATATCGGAATATCGGGCATTTTTGTTGATAATCAAATTCTGCAAGCGGGGTTAGATACACCGTCGTTTGTACCCGTTTGTACCATCTTTCTTTTCGTTTGTACCTCAAGGGGTTCGGAAATACAGGACTTTAAAAAACCTGGTAGCTAATATCGGAATCTCGGGCATTTTTTGAGATAATCAAAATCTGCCAGCAGGGTTGGATTCACCGTCGTTTGTACCCGTTTGTACCACCTTTCTTTTCGTTTGTACCTCAAGGGGTTCGGAAATACAGAACTTTAAAAAACCTGGTACCTAATATCGGAATATCGGGCATTTTTGTTGATAATCAAATTCTGCAAGCGGGGTTAGATACACCGTCGTTTGTACCCGTTTGTACCATCTTTCTTTTCGTTTGTACCTCAAGGGGTTCGGAAATACAGGACTTTAAAAAACCTGGTACCTTATATCGGAATCTCGGGCATTTTTTGAGATAATCAAAATCTGCCAGCAGGGTTGGATTCACCGTCGTTTGTACCCGTTTGTACCATCTTTCTTTTCGTTTGTACCTCAAGGGGTTCGGAAATACAGAACTTTAAAAAACCTGGTACCTAATATCGGAATCTCGGGCATTTTTGGTGATAATCAAAACCTGCAAGCGGGGTTAGATACACCGTCGTTTGTACCCGTTTGTACCATCTTTCTTTTCGTTTGTACCTCAAGGGGTTCGGAAATACAGAACTTTAAAAAACCTGGTACCTAATATCGGAATCTCGGGCATTTTTGGTGATACTCAAAATCTGCAAGCAGGGTTAGATACACCTTCGTTTGTACCCGTTTGTACCATCTTTCTTTTCGTTTGTACCTCAAGGGGTTCGGAAATACAGAACTTTAAAAAACCTGGTACCTAATATCGGAATCTCGGGCATTTTTGGTGATAATCAAAATCTGCAAGCGGTGTTAGATACACCGTCGTTTGTACCCGTTTGTACCATCTTTCTTTTCGTTTGTACCTCAAGGGGTTCGGAAATACAGGACTTTAAAAAACCTGGTACCTAATATCGGAATCTCGAGCATTTTTTGAGATAATCAAAATCTGCCAGCAGGGTTGGATTCACCGTCGTTTGTACCCGTTTGTACCATCTTTCTTTTCGTTTGTACCTCAAGGGGTTCGGAAATACAGAACTTTAAAAAACCTGGTACCTAATATCGGAATCTCGGGCATTTTTGGTGATAATCAAAATCTGCAAACGGGGTTAGATACACCGCCGTTTGTACCCGTTTGTACCATCTTTCTTTTCGTTTGTACCTCAAGGGGTTCGGAAATTCAGAACTTTAAAAAACCTGGTACCTAATATCGGAATCTCGGGCATTTTTGGTGATAATCAAAATCTGCAAGCGGGGTTAGATACACCGTCGTTTGTACCCGTTTGTACCACCTTTCTTTTCCTTTGTACCTCAAGGGGTTCGGAAATACAGGACTTTAAAAAACCTGGTAGCTTATATCGGAATCTCGGGCATTTTTTGAGATAATCAAAATCTGCCAGCAGGGTTGGATTCGCCGTCGTTTGTACCCGTTTGTACCAACTTTTTTTTCGTTTGTACCTCAAGGGGTTCGGAAATACAGGACTTTAAAAACCTGTTCTCTAATATCGGAATTTCGGGCAGTTTTTGAGATAATCAAAATCTGCCAGCAGGGTTGGATTCGCCGTCGTTTGTACCCGTTTGTACCAACTTTTTTTTCGTTTGTACCTCAAGGGGTTCAGAAATACAGGACTTTAAAAAACCTGTTCTCTAATATCGGAATCTCGGGCATTTTTTGAGATAATCAAAATCTGCCAGCAGGGTTGGATTCACCGTCGTTTGTACCCGTTTGTACCACCTTTCTTTTCGTTTGTACCTCAAGGGGTTCGGAAATATAGGACTTTAAAAAACCTAGTAGCTAATATCGGAATCTCGGGCATTTTTGGTGATAATCAAAATCTGCAAGCAGGGTTAGATACACCGTCGTTTGTACCCGTTTGTACCATCTTTCTTTTCGTTTGTACCTCAAGGGGTTCGGAAATACAGAACTTTAAAAAACCTGGTACCTAATATCGGAATCTCGGGCATTTTTGGTGATAATCAAAATCTGCAAGCGGGGTTAGATACACCGTCGTTTGTACCCGTTTGTACCACCTTTCTTTTCGTTTGTACCTCAAGGGGTTCGGAAATACAGGACTTTAAGAAACCTGTTCTCTAATATCGGAATTTCGGGCAGTTTTTGAGATAATCAAAATCTGCCAGCAGGGTTGGATTCACCATCGTTTGTACCCGTTTGTACCAACTTTTTTTTCGTTTGTACCTCAAGGGGTTCGGAAATACAGGACTTTAAAAAACCTGTTCTCTAATATCGGAATTTCGGGCAGTTTTTGAGATAATCAAAATCTGCCAGCAGGGTTGGATTCACCGTCGTTTGTACCCGTTTGTACCATCTTTCTTTTCGTTTGTACCTCAAGGGGTTCGGAAATACAGAACTTTAAAAAACCTGGTACCTAATATCGGAATCTCGGGCATTTTTGGTGATAATCAAAATCTGCAAGCGGGGTTAGATACACCGTCGTTTGTACCCGTTTGTACCACCTTTCTTTTCGTTTGTACCTCAAGGGGTTCGGAAATACAGGACTTTAAAAAACCTGTTCTCTAATATCGGAATTTCGGGCAGTTTTTGAGATAATCAAAATCTGCAAGCGGGGTTAGATACACCGTCGTTTGTACCCGTTTGTACCACCTTTCTTTTCGTTTGTACCTCAAGGGGTTCGGAAATACAGAACTTTAAAAAACCTGGTACCTAATATCGGAATCTCGGGCATTTTTGGTGATAATCAAAATCTGCAAGCGGGGTTAGATACACCGTCGTTTGTACCCGTTTGTACCACCTTTCTTTTCGTTTGTACCTCAAGGGGTTCGGAAATACAGGACTTTAAAAAACCTGGTAGCTAATATCGGAATCTCTGCATTTTTTGAGATAATCAAAATCTGCCAGCAGGGTTGGATTCGCCGTCGTTTGTACCCGTTTGTACCAACTTTTTTTTCGTTTGTACCTCAAGGGGTTCGGAAATACAGGACTTTAAAAAACCTGTTCCTAATATCGGAATCTCGGGCATTTTTTGAGATAATCAAAATCTGCCAGCAGGGTTGGATTCGCCGTCGTTTGTACCCGTTTGTACCACCTTTCTTTTCGTTTGTACCTCAAGGGGTTCGGAAATACAGGACTTTAAAAAACCTGGTAGCTAATATCGGAATCTCGGGCATTTTTTGAGATAATCAAAATCTGCCAGCAGGGTTGGATTCACCGTCGTTAGTACCCGTTTGTACCATCTTTCTTTTCGTTTGTACCTCAAGGGGTTCGGAAATATAGGACTTTAAAAAACCTGGTAGCTAATATCGGAATCTCGGGCATTTTTGGTGATAATCAAAATCTGCAAGCAGGGTTAGATACACCGTCGTTTGTACCCGTTTGTACCATCTTTCTTTTCGTTTGTACCTCAAGGGGTTCGGAAATACAGGACTTTAAAAAACCTGTTCTCTAATATCGGAATTTCGGGCAGTTTTTGAGATAATCAAAATCTGCCAGCAGGGTTGGATTCACCATCGTTTGTACCCATTTGTACCAACTTTTTTTTCGTTTGTACCTCAAGGGGTTCGGAAATATAGGACTTTAAAAAACCTGTTCTCTAATATCGGAATTTCGGGCAGTTTTTGAGATAATCAAAATCTGCCAGCAGGGTTGGATTCGCCGTCGTTTGTACCCGTTTGTACCAACTTTTTTTTCGTTTGTACCTCAAGGGGTTCAGAAATACAGGACTTTAATAAACCTGGTAGCTAATATCGGAATCTCGGGCATTTTTTGAGATAATCAAAATCTGCCAGCAGGGTTGGATTCACCGTCGTTTGTACCCGTTTGTACCACCTTTCTTTTCGTTTGTACCTCAAGGGGTTCGGAAATATAGGACTTTAAAAAACCTGGTACCTAATATCGGAATCTCGGGCATTTTTTGAGATAATCAAAATCTGCCAGCAGGGTTGGATTCACCGTCGTTTGTACCCGTTTGTACCACCTTTCTTTTCGTTTGTACCTCAAGGGGTTCGGAAATATAGGACTTTAAAAAACCTGGTAGCTAATATCGGAATCTCGGGCATTTTTGGTGATAATCAAAATCTGCAAGCAGGGTTAGATACACCGTCGTTTGTACCTGTTTGTACCATCATTTACAGAAGTAGAGCTAAGTTGTATGAGCTGTATGGCATGAAAAGATTCAATCAAAATATCGATTTTCTTGAGTATGTTAAAAAGTATTCCAAAATTTTTTAAGAAAGCCTGTGCTTCTGCTAAGTCCATATATTTAAAAAATAAAATTAGTCAGTCAAACAATAAAGTCAAAACTACTTGGAACATTATCAACTCTGAAAGGGGAAAATACCAGAACAGTAATAAGCGTATTGAGTTAAATATTAATAATAACATTATATCTGACGATAGTCAAATCGCACATGCTTTTAATTTATTTTTTACTAATATACCGGTAGATACAACTAGCTCTTTGAATTCGTCACCGATAGATGCTGAATTGTTATTAAAATCCAATGTGTCTGAGTGCTGTGAATTATTTAAGTTTAGGCACATTACACCTTACGACATAGTCAAAACATTTAAAACCCTGAAACTTAAACGCACCGGGGACTTATGGGATATATCCGTGACTGTTTTGCAGGGTATCATTGATGACATTGCTCCCCATCTAGCTTTAGTATTTAATAAATGCGTAGATTTTGGCCAATTTCCAGATTTAATGAAATATAGCAAAGTTATACCTTTGTTCAAGGCGGGAGATCCCAGTGATCCTACTAATTATAGGCCAGTTTCCATTTTGCCAGCTTTGAGTAAAGTATTTGAAAAGATTATTTTAACGCAATTACTCGCTCACTTTAATTTGAATAAACTATTACATAGTGAGCAGTATGGGTTTACAAAGGGTCGTTCAACTGTTGATGCCGGGGTAGCACTTTTAAGAAATATTTTTAACGCTTGGGAGAACTCACAGAATGTTATTGGAGTCTTCTGTGATCTATCTAAAGCCTTTGATTGTGTTGATCACCAGACACTCATACGTAAACTAAATTATTATGGGGTTAGGGGTGCAGCACTTGATTTGATGAAGTCGTATCTCGGGGAAAGAATTCAAAGTGTTGATGTCAATCGTATTAAATCATCTGGTTCTCCTGTGCATATGGGGGTGCCGCAGGGCTCTATTTTAGGCCCTTTTCTATTTTTAATTTATATTAATGATCTTCCTTTTTATGTCAAAAATACCTGTGGAATTGTACTGTTTGCTGATGATACCTCACTGATTTTTAGTGTTGATAGACTGAAATCTAATTTTGACGATGTAAACGCTGCATTATCTCGGGTATTAAATTGGTTTACTGTAAATAATCTAGTTTTAAATGCAAAGAAAACTAAATGTATTAAATTTGCGCTTCCAAATGTTAAAAAAGTAGGCTGTAATTTAATGATAAATAATGAACCTTTAGGTCTTGTTGAATCATCAGTATTCTTAGGGATTACTTTAGACTCGAAACTTCAATGGGGCAGCCAAATAGCATGTCTTTCGGGAAAGCTCAGTTCAGCTGCTTATGCAGTTAGAAAAATTAGACAGCTAACAGACGTAGACACAGCTCGATTAGTTTATTTTAGTTATTTTCATAGTGTTATGTCCTATGGCATTTTACTTTGGGGTAAAGCTGCTGATATAGAAACCATTTTTATTTTGCAAAAAAAAGCAGTGCGAGCTATTTATAATATGAGTTCTCGAGCTTCCCTCAGAGATAAGTTTAAAAATATAGGTATCCTTACAGTAGCATCGCAGTATATTTATGCAAACATATTATTTGTACATCAGAATATTAATCTTTTTGTAAAAAAAAGTGACGTGCACTCTTTTAATACTAGAAATAAGCATAAACTTTTGACCTCTTCTTATAGACTCCAAAAAGTGCAAGGTTCATTTTTAGGACTGAGTGTACAATTTTATAATAAGATCCCTAATGAAATTTTAAATTTACCGTCACTAAAGTTTAAGAAACGTATAAAGGCCGCTTTAGTACAGAAGGCTTACTACAATATTAAAGAATATTTAAATGATAAAAATGCGTGGTTGTAGCGCTCGCTCTCGCAGGAAACATCTGATGTAATAAATTTAAGTTTGTTTTTGAAGAGAGTAATTGCTGAGTTTATTGCCGGCTCTTCTCAGCAAAATCAACCTTCCGAACCGTGCATTAGTGCATTAGAGTATTAGAGTTTGACTATTCATAAGTGCCTGTGAAGGCCTATTTGAATGAATAAATTATTTCATTTCATTAAAAATTATTTCATTATTTCATTTCATCTTTCTTTTCGTTTGTACCTCAAGGGGTTCGGAAATACAGGACTTTAAAAAACCTGTTCTCTAATATCGGAATTTCGGGCAGTTTTTGAGATAATCAAAATCTGCCAGCAGGGTTGGATTCACCGTCGTTTGTACCCGTTTGTACCACCTTTCTTTTCGTTTGTACCTCAAGGGGTTCCGAAATACAGGACTTTAAAAAACCTGGTACCTAATATCGGAATCTCGGGCATTTTTGGTGATACTCAAAATCTGCAAGCAGGGTTAGATACACCTTCGTTTGTACCCGTTTGTACCATCTTTCTTTTCGTTTGTACCTCAAGGGGTTCGGATATACAGAACTTTAAAAAACCTGGTACCTAATATCGGAATCTCGGGCATTTTTGGTGATAATCAAAATCTGCAAGCGGGGTTAGATACACCGTCGTTTGTACCCGTTTGTACCATCTTTCTTTTCGTTTGTACCTCAAGGGGTTCGGAAATACAGGACTTTAAAAAACCTGGTACCTAATATCGGAATCTCGGGCATTTTTTGAGATAATCAAAATCTGCCAGCAGGGTTGGATTCACCGTCGTTTGTACCCGTTTGTACCATCTTTCTTTTCGTTTGTACCTCAAGGGGTTCGGAAATACAGAACTTTAAAAAACCTGGTACCTAATATCGGAATCTCGGGCATTTTTGGTGATAATCAAAATCTGCAAGCGGGGTTAGATACACCGTCGTTTGTACCCGTTTGTACCATCTTTCTTTTCGTTTGTACCTCAAGGGGTTCGGAAATACAGGACTTTAAAAAACGGTACCTAATATCGGAATCTCGGGCATTTTTGGTGATAATCAAAATCTGCCAGCAGGGTTGGATTCACCGTCGTTTGTACCCGTTTGTACCACCTTTCTTTTCGTTTGTACCTCAAGGGGTTCGGAAATACAGGGCTTTAAAAAACCTGGTACCTAATATCGGAATCTCGGGCATTTTTGGTGATACTCAAAATCTGCAAGCAGGGTTAGATACACCTTCGTTTGTACCCGTTTGTACCATCTTTCTTTTCGTTTGTACCTCAAGGGGTTCGGAAATACAGAACTTTAAAAAACCTGGTACCTAATATCGGAATCTCGGGCATTTTTGGTGATAATCAAAATCTGCAAGCGGTGTTAGATACACCGTCGTTTGTACCCGTTTGTACCATCTTTCTTTTCGTTTGTACCTCAAGGGGTTCGGAAATACAGGACTTTAAAAAACCTGGTACCTAATATCGGAATCTCGGGCATTTTTTGAGATAATCAAAATCTGCCAGCAGGGTTGGATTCACCGTCGTTTGTACCCGTTTGTACCATCTTTCTTTTCGTTTGTACCTCAAGGGGTTCGGAAATACAGAACTTTAAAAAACCTGGTACCTAATATCGGAATCTCGGGCATTTTTGGTGATAATCAAAATCTGCAAGCGGGGTTAGATACACCGTCGTTTGTACCCGTTTGTACCATCTTTCTTTTCGTTTGTACCTCAAGGGGTTCGGAAATACAGGACTTTAAAAAACCTGGTACCTAATATCGGAATCTCGGGCATTTTTGGTGATAATCAAAATCTGCAAGCGGGGTTAGATACACCGCCGTTTGTACCCGTTTGTACCATCTTTCTTTTCGTTTGTACCTCAAGGGGTTCGGAAATACAGAACTTTAAAAAACCTGGTACCTAATATCGGAATCTCGGGCATTTTTGGTGATAATCAAAATTTGCAAGCGGGGTTAGATACACCGTCGTTTGTACCCGTTTGTACCACCTTTCTTTTCGTTTGTACCTCAAGGGGTTCGGAAATACAGGACTTTAAAAAACCTGGTAGCTAATATCGGAATCTCGGGCATTTTTTGAGATAATCAAAATCTGCCAGCAGGGTTGGATTCGCCGTCGTTTGTACCCGTTTGTACCAACTTTTTTTTCGTTTGTACCTCAAGGGGTTCGGAAATACAGGACTTTAAAAACCTGTTCTCTAATATCGGAATTTCGGGCAGATTTTGAGATAATCAAAATCTGCCAGCAGGGTTGGATTCGCCGTCGTTTGTACCCGTTTGTACCAACTTTTTTTTCGTTTGTACCTCAAGGGGTTCGGAAATACAGGACTTTAAAAAACCTGTTCTCTAATATCGGAATCTCGGGCATTTTTTGAGATAATCAAAATCTGCCAGCAGGGTTGGATTCACCGTCGTTTGTACCCGTTTGTACCACCTTTCTTTTCGTTTGTACCTCAAGGGGTTCGGAAATAAAGGACTTTAAAAAACCTGGTAGCTAATATCGGGATCTCGGGCATTTTTGGTGATAATCAAAATCTGCAAGCAGGGTTAGATACACCGTCGTTTGTACCCGTTTGTACCATCTTTCTTTTCGTTTGTACCTCAAGGGGTTCGGAAATACAGGACTTTAAAAAACGGTACCTAATATCGGAATCTCGGGCATTTTTGGTGATAATCAAAATCTGCAAGCGGGGTTAGATACACCGTCGTTTTTACCCGTTTGTACCATCTTTCTTTTCGTTTGTACCTCAAGGGGTTCGGAAATACAGAACTTTAAAAAACCTGGTACCTAATATCGGAATCTCGGGCATTTTTGGTGATAATCAAAATCTGCAAGCGGGGTTAGATACACCGTCGTTTGTACCCGTTTGTACCACCTTTCTTTTCGTTTGTACCTCAAGGGGTTCGGAAATACAGGACTTTAAAAAACCTGGTACCTAATATCGGAATCTCGGGCATTTTTGGTGATACTCAAAATCTGCAAGCAGGGTTAGATACACCTTCGTTTGTACCCGTTTGTACCATCTTTCTTTTCGTTTGTACCTCAAGGGGTTCGGAAATACAGAACTTTAAAAAACCTGGTAGCTAATATCGGAATCTCGGGCATTTTTTGAGATAATCAAAATCTGCCAGCAGGGTTGGATTCACCGTCGTTTGTACCCGTTTGTACCATCTTTCTTTTCGTTTGTACCTCAAGGGGTTCGGAAATATAGGACTTTAAAAAACCTGGTAGCTAATATCGGAATCTCGGGCATTTTTGGTGATAATCAAAATCTGCAAGCAGGGTTAGATACACCGTCGTTTGTACCCGTTTGTACCATCTTTCTTTTCGTTTGTACCTCAAGGGGTTCGGAAATACAGAAATTTAAAAAACGGTACCTAATATCGGAATCTCGGGCATTTTTGGTGATAATCAAAATCTGCAAGCGGGGTTAGATACACCGTCGTTTGTACCCGTTTGTACCATCTTTCTTTTCGTTTGTACCTCAAGGGGTTCGGAAATACAGGACTTTAAAAAACCTGTTCTCTAATATCGGAATTTCGGGCAGTTTTTGAGATAATCAAAATCTGCCAGCAGGGTTGGATTCACCATCGTTTGTACCCATTTGTACCAACTTTTTTTTCGTTTGTACCTCAAGGGGTTCGGAAATATAGGACTTTAAAAAACCTGTTCTCTAATATCGGAATTTCGGGCAGTTTTTGAGATAATCAAAATCTGCCAGCAGGGTTGGATTCGCCGTCGTTTGTACCCGTTTGTACCAACTTTTTTTTCGTTTGTACCTCAAGGGGTTCGGAAATACAGGACTTTAATAAACCTGGTAGCTAATATCGGAATCTCGGGCATTTTTTGAGATAATCAAAATCTGCCAGCAGGGTTGGATTCACCGTCGTTTGTACCCGTTTGTACCACCTTTCTTTTCGTTTGTACCTCAAGGGGTTCGGAAATATAGGACTTTAAAAAACCTGGTACCTAATATCGGAATCTCGGGCATTTTTTGAGATAATCAAAATCTGCCAGCAGGGTTGGATTCACCGTCGTTTGTACCCGTTTGTACCACCTTTCTTTTCGTTTGTACCTCAAGGGGTTCGGAAATATAGGACTTTAAAAAACCTGGTAGCTAATATCGGAATCTCGGGCATTTTTGGTGATAATCAAAATCTGCAAGCAGGGTTAGATACACCGTCGTTTGTACCCGTTTGTACCATCTTTCTTTTCGTTTGTACCTCAAGGGGTTCGGAAATACAGGACTTTAAAAAACCTGGTAGCTAATATCGGAATCTCGGGCATTTTTTGAGATAATCAAAATCTGCCAGCAGGGTTGGATTCACCGTCGTTTGTACCCGTTTGTACCACCTTTCTTTTCGTTTGTACCTCAAGGGGTTCGGAAATACAGGACTTTAAAAAACCTGGTACCTAATATCGGAATCTCGGGCATTTTTGGTGATACTCAAAATCTGCAAGCAGGGTTAGATACACCTTCGTTTGTACCCGTTTGTACCATCTTTCTTTTCGTTTGTACCTCAAGGGGTTCGGAAATACAGAACTTTAAAAAACCTGGTACCTAATATCGGAATCTCGGGCATTTTTGGTGATAATCAAAATCTGCAAGCGGGGTTAGATACACCGTCGTTTGTACCCGTTTGTACCATCTTTCTTTTCGTTTGTACCTCAAGGGGTTCGGAAATACAGGACTTTAAAAAACCTGGTACCTAATATCGGAATCTCGGGCATTTTTTGAGATAATCAAAATCTGCCAGCAGGGTTGGATTCACCGTCGTTTGTACCCGTTTGTACCATCTTTCTTTTCGTTTGTACCTCAAGGGGTTCGGAAATACAGAACTTTAAAAAACCTGGTACCTAATATCGGAATCTCGGGCATTTTTGGTGATAATCAAAATCTGCAAGCGGGGTTAGATACACCGTCGTTTGTACCCGTTTGTACCATCTTTCTTTTCGTTTGTACCTCAAGGGGTTCGGAAATACAGAACTTTAAAAAACCTGGTACCTTATATCGGAATCTCGGGCATTTTTGGTGATAATCAAAATCTGCCAGCAGGGTTGGATTCACCGTCGTTTGTACCCGTTTGTACCACCTTTCTTTTCGTTTGTACCTCAAGGGGTTCGGAAATACAGGACTTTAAAAAACCTGGTACCTAATATCGGAATCTCGGGCATTTTTGGTGATACTCAAAATCTGCAAGCAGGGTTAGATACACCTTCGTTTGTACCCGTTTGTACCATCTTTCTTTTCGTTTGTACCTCAAGGGGTTCGGAAATACAGAACTTTAAAAAACCTGGTACCTAATATCGGAATCTCGGGCATTTTTGGTGATAATCAAAATCTGCAAGCGGTGTTAGATACACCGTCGTTTGTACCCGTTTGTACCATCTTTCTTTTCGTTTGTACCTCAAGGGGTTCGGAAATACAGGACTTTAAAAAACCTGGTACCTAATATCGGAATCTCGGGCATTTTTTGAGATAATCAAAATCTGCCAGCAGGGTTGGATTCACCGTCGTTTGTACCCGTTTGTACCATCTTTCTTTTCGTTTGTACCTCAAGGGGTTCGGAAATACAGAACTTTAAAAAACCTGGTACCTAATATCGGAATCTCGGGCATTTTTGGTGATAATCAAAATCTGCAAGCGGGGTTAGATACACCGTCGTTTGTACCCGTTTGTACCATCTTTCTTTTCGTTTGTACCTCAAGGGGTTCGGAAATACAGGACTTTAAAAAACCTGTTCTCTAATATCGGAATCTCGGGCATTTTTTGAGATAATCAAAATCTGCCAGCAAGGTTGGATTCACCGTCGTTTGTACCCGTTTGTACCACCTTTCTTTTCGTTTGTACCTCAAGGGGTTCGGAAATAAAGGACTTTAAAAAACCTGGTAGCTAATATCGGGATCTCGGGCATTTTTGGTGATAATCAAAATCTGCAAGCAGGGTTAGATACACCGTCGTTTGTACCCGTTTGTACCATCTTTCTTTTCGTTTGTACCTCAAGGGGTTCGGAAATACAGGACTTTAAAAAACGGTACCTAATATCGGAATCTCGGGCATTTTTGGTGATAATCAAAATCTGCAAGCGGGGTTAGATACACCGTCGTTTGTACCCGTTTGTACCATCTTTCTTTTCGTTTGTACCTCAAGGGGTTCGGAAATACAGAACTTTAAAAAACCTGGTACCTAATATCGGAATCTCGGGCATTTTTGGTGATAATCAAAATCTGCAAGCGGGGTTAGATACACCGTCGTTTGTACCCGTTTGTACCACCTTTCTTTTCGTTTGTACCTCAAGGGGTTCGGAAATACAGGACTTTAAAAAACCTGTTCTCTAATATCGGAATTTCGGGCAGTTTTTGAGATAATCAAAATCTGCCAGCAGGGTTGGATTCGCCGTCGTTTGTACCCGTTTGTACCAACTTTTTTTTCGTTTGTACCTCAAGGGGTTCGGAAATACAGGACTTTAAAAAACCTGTTCTCTAATATCGGAATTTCGGGCAGTTTTTGAGATAATCAAAATCTGCCAGCAGGGTTGGATTTGCCGTCGTTTGTACCCGTTTGTACCATCTTTCTTTTCGTTTGTACCTCAAGGTGTTCGGAAATACAGGACTTTAAAAAACCTGGTACCTAATATCGGAATCTCGGGCATTTTTTGAGATAATCAAAATCTGCCAGCAGGGTTGGATTCACCGTCGTTTGTACCCGTTTGTACCATCTTTCTTTTCGTTTGTACCTCAAGGGGTTCGGAAATACAGGACTTTAAAAAACCTGTTCTCTAATATCGGAATTTCGGGCAGTTTTTGAGATAATCAAAATCTGCCAGCAGGGTTGGATTCGCCGTCGTTTGTACCCGTTTGTACCAACTTTCTTTTCGTTTGTACCTCAAGGGGTTCGGAAATACAGGACTTTAATAAACCTGGTAGCTAATATCGGAATCTCGGGCATTTTTGGTGATAATCAAAATCTGCAAGCGGGGTTAGATACACCGTCGTTTGTACCCGTTTGTACCACCTTTCTTTTCGTTTGTACCTCAAGGGGTTCGGAAATACAGGACTTTAAAAAACCTGGTAGCTAATATCGGAATCTCGGGCATTTTTTGAGATAATCAAAATCTGCCAGCAGGGTTGGATTCACCGTCGTTTGTACCCGTTTGTACCATCTTTCTTTTCGTTTGTACCTCAAGGGGTTCGGAAATACAGAACTTTAAAAAACCTGGTACCTAATATCGGAATCTCGGGCATTTTTGTTGATAATCAAATTCTGCAAGCGGGGTTAGATACACCGTCGTTTGTACCCGTTTGTACCATCTTTCTTTTCGTTTGTACCTCAAGGGGTTCGGAAATACAGGACTTTAAAAAGCCTGGTAGCTAATATCGGAATCTCGGGCATTTTTTGAGATAATCAAAATCTGCCAGCAGGGTTGGATTCACCGTCGTTTGTACCCGTTTGTACCACCTTTCTTTTCGTTTGTACCTCAAGGGGTTCGGAAATACAGGACTTTAAAAAACCTGGTACCTAATATCGGAATCTCGGGCATTTTTGGTGATACTCAAAATCTGCAAGCAGGGTTAGATACACCGTCGTTTGTACCCGTTTGTACCATCTTTCTTTTCGTTTGTACCTCAAGGGGTTCGGAAATACAGGACTTTAAAAAACCTGGTACCTAATATCGGAATCTCCGGCATTTTTTGAGATAATCAAAATCTGCCAGCAGGGTTGGATTCACCGTCGTTTGTACCCATTTGTACCATCTTTCTTTTCGTTTGTACCTCAAGGGGTTCGGAAATACAGAACTTTAAAAAACCTGGTACCTAATATCGGAATCTCGGGCATTTTTGGTGATAATCAAAATCTGCAAGCAGGGTAAATACACCGTCGTTTGTACCCGTTTGTACCATCTTTCTTTTCGTTTGTACCTCAAGGGGTTCGGAAATACAGGACTTTAAAAAACCTGGTACCTAATATCGGAATCTCGGGCATTTTTGGTGATAATCAAAATATGCAAGCAGGGTTAGATACACCGTCGTTTGTACCCGTTTGTACCATCTTTCTTTTCGTTTGTACCTCAAGGGGTTCGGAAATACAGAACTTTAAAAAACCTGGTACCTAATATCGGAATCTCGGGCATTTTTGTTGATAATCAAAATCTGCCAGCAGGGTTGGATTCACCGTCGTTTGTACCCGTTTGTACCACCTTTCTTTTCGTTTGTACCTCAAGGGGTTCGGAAATACAGGACTTTAAAAAACCTGTTCTCTAATATCGGAATTTCGGGCAGTTTTTGAGATAATCAAAATCTGCCAGCAGG
The DNA here is from genome assembly GCA_951394255.1 of Polyploca ridens. Lineage (NCBI taxonomy): Eukaryota > Metazoa > Arthropoda > Insecta > Lepidoptera > Drepanidae > Polyploca > Polyploca ridens. The sequence continues at coordinate 12,493,116 of OX596265.1, read as the reverse complement.
GTTGGATTCACCATCGTTTGTACCCATTTGTACCAACTTTTTTTTCGTTTGTACCTCAAGGGGTTCGGAAATATAGGACTTTAAAAAACCTGTTCTCTAATATCGGAATTTCGGGCAGTTTTTGAGATAATCAAAATCTGCCAGCAGGGTTGGATTCGCCGTCGTTTGTACCCGTTTGTACCAACTTTTTTTTCGTTTGTACCTCAAGGGGTTCGGAAATACAGGACTTTAATAAACCTGGTAGCTAATATCGGAATCTCGGGCATTTTTTGAGATAATCAAAATCTGCCAGCAGGGTTGGATTCACCGTCGTTTGTACCCGTTTGTACCACCTTTCTTTTCGTTTGTACCTCAAGGGGTTCGGAAATATAGGACTTTAAAAAACCTGGTACCTAATATCGGAATCTCGGGCATTTTTTGAGATAATCAAAATCTGCCAGCAGGGTTGGATTCACCGTCGTTTGTACCCGTTTGTACCACCTTTCTTTTCGTTTGTACCTCAAGGGGTTCGGAAATATAGGACTTTAAAAAACCTGGTAGCTAATATCGGAATCTCGGGCATTTTTGGTGATAATCAAAATCTGCAAGCAGGGTTAGATACACCGTCGTTTGTACCCGTTTGTACCATCTTTCTTTTCGTTTGTACCTCAAGGGGTTCGGAAATACAGGACTTTAAAAAACCTGGTAGCTAATATCGGAATCTCGGGCATTTTTTGAGATAATCAAAATCTGCCAGCAGGGTTGGATTCACCGTCGTTTGTACCCGTTTGTACCACCTTTCTTTTCGTTTGTACCTCAAGGGGTTCGGAAATACAGGACTTTAAAAAACCTGGTACCTAATATCGGAATCTCGGGCATTTTTGGTGATACTCAAAATCTGCAAGCAGGGTTAGATACACCTTCGTTTGTACCCGTTTGTACCATCTTTCTTTTCGTTTGTACCTCAAGGGGTTCGGAAATACAGAACTTTAAAAAACCTGGTACCTAATATCGGAATCTCGGGCATTTTTGGTGATAATCAAAATCTGCAAGCGGGGTTAGATACACCGTCGTTTGTACCCGTTTGTACCATCTTTCTTTTCGTTTGTACCTCAAGGGGTTCGGAAATACAGGACTTTAAAAAACCTGGTACCTAATATCGGAATCTCGGGCATTTTTTGAGATAATCAAAATCTGCCAGCAGGGTTGGATTCACCGTCGTTTGTACCCGTTTGTACCATCTTTCTTTTCGTTTGTACCTCAAGGGGTTCGGAAATACAGAACTTTAAAAAACCTGGTACCTAATATCGGAATCTCGGGCATTTTTGGTGATAATCAAAATCTGCAAGCGGGGTTAGATACACCGTCGTTTGTACCCGTTTGTACCATCTTTCTTTTCGTTTGTACCTCAAGGGGTTCGGAAATACAGAACTTTAAAAAACCTGGTACCTTATATCGGAATCTCGGGCATTTTTGGTGATAATCAAAATCTGCCAGCAGGGTTGGATTCACCGTCGTTTGTACCCGTTTGTACCACCTTTCTTTTCGTTTGTACCTCAAGGGGTTCGGAAATACAGGACTTTAAAAAACCTGGTACCTAATATCGGAATCTCGGGCATTTTTGGTGATACTCAAAATCTGCAAGCAGGGTTAGATACACCTTCGTTTGTACCCGTTTGTACCATCTTTCTTTTCGTTTGTACCTCAAGGGGTTCGGAAATACAGAACTTTAAAAAACCTGGTACCTAATATCGGAATCTCGGGCATTTTTGGTGATAATCAAAATCTGCAAGCGGTGTTAGATACACCGTCGTTTGTACCCGTTTGTACCATCTTTCTTTTCGTTTGTACCTCAAGGGGTTCGGAAATACAGGACTTTAAAAAACCTGGTACCTAATATCGGAATCTCGGGCATTTTTTGAGATAATCAAAATCTGCCAGCAGGGTTGGATTCACCGTCGTTTGTACCCGTTTGTACCATCTTTCTTTTCGTTTGTACCTCAAGGGGTTCGGAAATACAGAACTTTAAAAAACCTGGTACCTAATATCGGAATCTCGGGCATTTTTGGTGATAATCAAAATCTGCAAGCGGGGTTAGATACACCGTCGTTTGTACCCGTTTGTACCATCTTTCTTTTCGTTTGTACCTCAAGGGGTTCGGAAATACAGGACTTTAAAAAACCTGTTCTCTAATATCGGAATCTCGGGCATTTTTTGAGATAATCAAAATCTGCCAGCAAGGTTGGATTCACCGTCGTTTGTACCCGTTTGTACCACCTTTCTTTTCGTTTGTACCTCAAGGGGTTCGGAAATAAAGGACTTTAAAAAACCTGGTAGCTAATATCGGGATCTCGGGCATTTTTGGTGATAATCAAAATCTGCAAGCAGGGTTAGATACACCGTCGTTTGTACCCGTTTGTACCATCTTTCTTTTCGTTTGTACCTCAAGGGGTTCGGAAATACAGGACTTTAAAAAACGGTACCTAATATCGGAATCTCGGGCATTTTTGGTGATAATCAAAATCTGCAAGCGGGGTTAGATACACCGTCGTTTGTACCCGTTTGTACCATCTTTCTTTTCGTTTGTACCTCAAGGGGTTCGGAAATACAGAACTTTAAAAAACCTGGTACCTAATATCGGAATCTCGGGCATTTTTGGTGATAATCAAAATCTGCAAGCGGGGTTAGATACACCGTCGTTTGTACCCGTTTGTACCACCTTTCTTTTCGTTTGTACCTCAAGGGGTTCGGAAATACAGGACTTTAAAAAACCTGTTCTCTAATATCGGAATTTCGGGCAGTTTTTGAGATAATCAAAATCTGCCAGCAGGGTTGGATTCGCCGTCGTTTGTACCCGTTTGTACCAACTTTTTTTTCGTTTGTACCTCAAGGGGTTCGGAAATACAGGACTTTAAAAAACCTGTTCTCTAATATCGGAATTTCGGGCAGTTTTTGAGATAATCAAAATCTGCCAGCAGGGTTGGATTTGCCGTCGTTTGTACCCGTTTGTACCATCTTTCTTTTCGTTTGTACCTCAAGGTGTTCGGAAATACAGGACTTTAAAAAACCTGGTACCTAATATCGGAATCTCGGGCATTTTTTGAGATAATCAAAATCTGCCAGCAGGGTTGGATTCACCGTCGTTTGTACCCGTTTGTACCATCTTTCTTTTCGTTTGTACCTCAAGGGGTTCGGAAATACAGGACTTTAAAAAACCTGTTCTCTAATATCGGAATTTCGGGCAGTTTTTGAGATAATCAAAATCTGCCAGCAGGGTTGGATTCGCCGTCGTTTGTACCCGTTTGTACCAACTTTCTTTTCGTTTGTACCTCAAGGGGTTCGGAAATACAGGACTTTAATAAACCTGGTAGCTAATATCGGAATCTCGGGCATTTTTGGTGATAATCAAAATCTGCAAGCGGGGTTAGATACACCGTCGTTTGTACCCGTTTGTACCACCTTTCTTTTCGTTTGTACCTCAAGGGGTTCGGAAATACAGGACTTTAAAAAACCTGGTAGCTAATATCGGAATCTCGGGCATTTTTTGAGATAATCAAAATCTGCCAGCAGGGTTGGATTCACCGTCGTTTGTACCCGTTTGTACCACCTTTCTTTTCGTTTGTACCTCAAGGGGTTCGGAAATATAGGACTTTAAAAAACCTGGTAGCTAATATCGGAATCTCGGGCATTTTTGGTGATAATCAAAATCTGCAAGCGGGGTTAGATACACCGTCGTTTGTACCCGTTTGTACCATCTTTCTTTTCGTTTGTACCTCAAGGGGTTCGGAAATACAGGACTTTAAAAAACCTGGTAGCTAATATCGGAATCTCGGGCATTTTTTGAGATAATCAAAATCTGCCAGCAGGGTTGGATTCACCGTCGTTTGTACCCGTTTGTACCACCTTTCTTTTCGTTTGTACCTCAAGGGGTTCGGAAATACAGGACTTTAAAAAACCTGGTACCTAATATCGGAATCTCGGGCATTTTTGGTGATACTCAAAATCTGCAAGCAGGGTTAGATACACCGTCGTTTGTACCCGTTTGTACCATCTTTCTTTTCGTTTGTACCTCAAGGGGTTCGGAAATACAGGACTTTAAAAAACCTGGTACCTAATATCGGAATCTCCGGCATTTTTTGAGATAATCAAAATCTGCCAGCAGGGTTGGATTCACCGTCGTTTGTACCCATTTGTACCATCTTTCTTTTCGTTTGTACCTCAAGGGGTTCGGAAATACAGAACTTTAAAAAACCTGGTACCTAATATCGGAATCTCGGGCATTTTTGGTGATAATCAAAATCTGCAAGCAGGGTAAATACACCGTCGTTTGTACCCGTTTGTACCATCTTTCTTTTCGTTTGTACCTCAAGGGGTTCGGAAATACAGGACTTTAAAAAACCTGGTACCTAATATCGGAATCTCGGGCATTTTTGGTGATAATCAAAATATGCAAGCAGGGTTAGATACACCGTCGTTTGTACCCGTTTGTACCATCTTTCTTTTCGTTTGTACCTCAAGGGGTTCGGAAATACAGAACTTTAAAAAACCTGGTACCTAATATCGGAATCTCGGGCATTTTTGTTGATAATCAAAATCTGCCAGCAGGGTTGGATTCACCGTCGTTTGTACCCGTTTGTACCACCTTTCTTTTCGTTTGTACCTCAAGGGGTTCGGAAATACAGGACTTTAAAAATCCTGGTTCCTTATATCGGAAACTCGGGCATTTTTTGAGATAATCAAAATCTGCAAGCAGGGTTGGATTCACCGTCGTTTGTACCCGTTTGTACCATCTTGTACTTGTACTTGTACAAACGAAAAAATAGTTGGTACAAACGGGTACAAACGACGGTGGATCCAACCCTGCTGGCAGATTTAGATTATCTCAAAAAATGCCCGAGATTCCGATATTAGGGACTAGGTTTTTTAAAGTCCTGTATTTCCGAACCCCTTGAGGTACAAACGAAATGAAAGATGGTACAAGCAAGTACATACCCAGTACAAAAATATGCATTAACAAAAAAAAAACAATATCTTCAAGTCGGGTTCCGAGCATTTTTCAACCCCCCGTATCTCCGAAACCCTTGAGGTACAAACGAAAAAAAAGTTGGTACAAACAGGTACATACGGTGTACTAACATATGCAAAAATAAAAATAACGATATCTTCAAGTCGGGTTCTGAGCATTTGTCAACCCCTCGTATCTCCGAACCCCTTGAGGTACAAACGAAAAAAAAGTTGGTACAAACAGGTACATGCGGAGTACTAACATATGCAAAAATAAAAATAACGATATCTTCAAGTCGGGTTTTGAGCATTTTTCAACCCCCCGTATCTCCGAACCCCTTGAGGTACAAACGAAAAAAAAGTTGGTACAAACAGGTACATACGGAGTACTAACATATGCAAAAATAAAAATAACGATATCTTCAAGTCGGGTTCTGAGCATTTTTCAACCCCCCGTATCTCCGAACCCCTTGAGGTACAAACGAAAAAAAAGTTGGTACAAACAGGTACATACGGAGTACAAACATATGCAAAAAAAAAATTACAATATCTTCAAGTCGGGTTCCAGGTTCACACAGGTGACTTCCGGGCACTAGACCGATGATCTGCCGGTTGTCGCATGTCTCTCGGCCATTTCGACGCTACTTTGATTAATATTTCATCTTCAATTTTCTTAACCATTACCTGGTGATTTAAGTGACACCAGTCACCCCATATCCCAGCATTCGTTTAAGGAAAATCTTCAGAAAACCATACCATAGTGGTAGGGTACTTTATTGTACCGGCTTGTCTGGCTACCACGCCCTCACGATGAAAATTACCGGGTGTATCAGTAGCTGCTGGTAGCTGCATTTGAAGGGCAGTGCCTTCTAAGCTTTGTGTGCTCACAGCCTTTGACCACTTAACCTTATAGTTTTTATTTTCGTTTGCAGGCTCCACGAAGAAATAGAACACTTCTACATGTACATGTCGCCGTCGGAGACTGAGCACATGGTGCGCTCGACCGTCGTGAACCGGATCCGCGGCGCGATCCTCGCGCTGTGGCCACAGGCCCGGGTCGAGGTGTTCGGCTCCTTCCGCACCGGCCTATATCTGCCCACCAGTGATATTGACCTCGTTGTTATTGGTAAGTTTTACATTTAAGACACTTAGTTGGTAAGAGGAATGGAATTAGTTGCTTCTATTCTATAGAGACAGGTTTACCAAGCAGAGGTAGTGCGGAAGTGTCCAGAATGCAAATATCAAAAATATGGTTAAAACTCAAAACTCATTTATTCACATTTAGACATTGATAAGACTTATGCACGTTACGAATTAGCTCTACCACCCAGAATACACTTAAAATGAGGACTAGTGAGAATGCTCTATACACAGATAGTTCTTGAATGTATCTTCGACAACTATCGTACTTTGTTATAGAAACGTATAAATATCCCTAGAAAGAGTCCCTAACCTTGCTGAGTCAAGTTACTGGTACAGCAAGTTGTGCCTATTTCTAGTGTTCAAACGATGAGAGTCGCTGTGTAGGAATTGTATAATTAATAATCTAAATCTATTAGTCAAATATTATAATTTTTACAGAATTTCAAGCAGCTTATATATATTTGAATAAAAGCAAATCACTGCCAATTGAATAGATGTGTTTATAATCACAAATTCCGTTGAATAAGTAGTAATTGATTGAGTAATGACTGCTGATTATTGTAGTTGTGGTCGGCGCTTTTGTATCTCAATGCCTTGGTGATTTTGGGACACGAATATTGGTATTACGTACATTACCTATTTTGTGTATACACTGATAATAACCTGCGTCTGACTCTAGTATGGGTTAGGAAGATAACTTCTGATGAGAAGAGCCAGCGATAAAAAATTATATCAAATCTCAATGTCTATATACATTTACAAAAATGACAAACAAACCAAGCAGACCTGCCTCCACAAGCAGCACCTGTTCACAAGTATGGCGCATGTGGCAGCCATCACCTTCCTCACCATATGAAGTTTAAACAAAGTCCATATACCTAGAATACCTATAAGAACTTTGTAGGTCGAGCAAGTTATCTCACTGAACCGTCATGATTCCGACTCATTTAAATTCAAATTGATGCGAGTTTCACTGTTCTTGATTGGAGGAAAGTTCGTCATCGTCTTTTTGCTTCTGTTTTTGACTTCGCTTCCAAGAGATTCCATAATAACGATAAGATTTTTGCCATTTAAACAGTGGTGAGGCGTCGCGAATGCACAACAAAACATGCGACGCGTTGCCTTTATCTTATCGCGGCCTAAAACTGAATATTTTCAATAATATTGGTTAGTTTTTGCGCGAAATCATGATACTAATTTTCCACAAATTTTCGTGACAGATTGGAGAGTGACTTGCTCTTATGTACCTCCAAAGAGATGATTTGAAAGTATGGTAAATCCTGAATATAGGGATCCAAACAAACACTGTCGACGTAATTACAGTAGATTCAGAATAACAAGTGAAAAATTCGCTTTTATTAGCTTGGCTTACTACGTGCTAGCTAGACAAGCAATAAACTTGCGTGGTGAAGGCCGGGCGTCGCTCTTATTACAGCTTAAGGTAAAGTCTGCACTCTACCCTAACTGCCAAGTAAGCTCACTCTTTCAAATTGAAAATATGGCAATATTACTTGCCGGAGTCTTCTCAGTTTAACTGGTGGTAAATTCAATTGTATGTATCTAATACTTAACGTAAGTGCTTTACCAGAGGGCCTAAACTGAATAAATGACTTTTTTGATGATTTTGATTTTGAACAGAATGCAGAGGAAAACTGTTTCCTTTAGTCCCAGTTTCTGGAAGACTGATCAGTGTTAATCTCTTGTTAAAGAATAATAATTAAAAACCATTATAAAGTTTTTAGAGAAGTTTTAATTACGTTACAGTTGATCCTTCGTGGCTAAAGAATAACTTGAGGCGTTTAAAATATTATAAGCGCGAATGTTTGTGAGGATCCAAGTATTAAAGTTTGTTACTAATTTACGCTCCAAATGCTAAAAGGATTTGGATGAAATTTGCCACACATATATATGTTCTGGATTAATACATAGGGAAGGTACTTTTTATCACGTAAAAACAATATGTCTCTCGGAAACGCGGGGAAGAAACTAGTTTTTTTTTTTTTTTTTTTTTTTTTTATACTACTAAGTCGGCAAATAAGCATACGGCCCGCCTGATGGTAAGCGGTTACCGTAGCCATATGGACGCTTGCAACACACGAAGCATCACTCACGCGTTACCGACCTTTCCCCCCTCCCCTATGAGCTCTGGCGACCTTACTCACGCGCAGGAACACAATTTTACACAACATAATTATTTGGCTGCGGTATTCTGTAAGGTGGAGGTACTTCCCCAGTCGAGCTGCTCTTTGAGCGAAAAAACGCTATGCTCTACCTCTCTTAAGAGTAGTAGTATGACTAGTATTTAATAATATTTATTATGTATAAATAGAAATGTAAACAGTTAAATTAGGACGCGTCGTAAACAAGTCAGCATGAGGTTAAGACGACAAGCGTCGTAATGATACCTATTTAAAATATGTATATCTGTCAATGGGAATGACAAGGACGGAAATTTTGATCACAGATTAACTTGGGGCTTTTAGAAACTGGCAGTTTATATTTTTTTTATATTAATATTTGTGTAGAGGCTGTTGTATGTTGTGACTGTACCAACATGACCTCGAAGGCGCGCATTATCTATACACAAATTTATCTTTATCATATTTCAGTTCACTGGGTTTCGGATTATTATGTATCATATCTGTGCCAATCAAATTATAAGCTAGTCTAGAACGCACGTAATACAATATATTTATATCCTAGTGATAATTTTTCGCTAGGATCGAACTTTATGAGCTCGACCTTTCAGTGAAGAAAAATCGTGATTAAAATCTGTTGACAAAATGAAAAAGTAATTTTATAGTTAACTATTTAAATAAATAAAAATTATATATTATAGTTAAATAAATAAAAATTATGGCGAATTTTAGATCTTTGTAATTTTGGAACCATATACCTGAACGAGAGTCGGTTTTCCACAGGTCTAGATGATGTTTACAAAACATTGCCTGTTTGACATTGCTGTTTTATTCGTTGATAACCGAAATGAAAAGGCTATGATAGCTCAGTGGTAGTGACGTCGGATACCGAGACGAAGGTCCCGGGTTCGAATCCTACAATGAGCTTGAGCTTTCGGCAGAGGAAAGCTAAAAGGATAGATACTTTGTAGTACCCATCTGGCTGGCTACAATCCTCAAGTCATTGAAATATAAAACTAAAGAAATGTAACTCGAGCTCAAAAATCATTCCACGCAAACCGAACCGCGGTGGGCGTTGCCAAAAAAGAGAGACTCATCGCGCTGACAGTTCGCCGGTATCATTGAGTCGATGCGTTCGTGTCGCGAGGGACTTAGAACTGTGATTATTATTGTGTTTTGCGTTGTTTACATTGTGCAAATATGCCGTCATGTGTTGTTAAGTGGTGTAGAAGCCATACAGATATGAAGAATGCTGGAATCACTTTTCATATGTGAGTAAATAAACATTTTGAAATCCTATACTTGTGACTCTGGAAAGTGTTATGCAACATGAACGCAACATGCGTATTTATTTAACACGTTTTGATATTTCACTTAAACTGTTATGCACTAGTACCTATAATTATAAAGAGGATAGAACCTTTGTGGCATAGCGTGCCAGCCGCCATTTTAGTTTTTTTTTCAATGTTGCGGCGCACGGTGTTACTTATGTATATGGGTAGAGGACACTTATACAAACAGAAAATGTTAACCAATATGGTGGCCTAAAGTGTCACGTTTCCGAGATATTTGGAGGTAATATCCAAATAAATAGTTAAATCGGTAAAACTTTCCAAGACGGGACGTGGGGTAGGGGGGAGGGGGGGTATGCGAGGGGGTACGGGGAGGGATGCTTGCTGGTCGCCTATGCCTGCTCTCCCTCCGCGCCGCCGGCTTTTTATATACACTCTAGGGGTAGTGACCACAAGACTACAAAGAGTGGGGGTGCGCTGAGTTGGTTTTTGAACCGTTTGAACCTACGATTTTTCTTGTAAAATGTATAATTGCAGTTTTTTATACATATAAAATAAGTTTGGATAAAAAAAAACCTATCAAAGTTGAATTTCAATATAAATACATTTAAAACTCATCTCATTTGGCTGTATGGACTACACTTTTTCCTAAAGAAACGCAACTGTCATGTCAAAAGTCGCAAAATTGTGATTGTATTAACAAATTTCAATACAAACTATGAGGTTGCTTCAAGAAATGACTTTGCAGAAAGACTTCTTAGATAATTTACTATCTGTTAAAAAAAATTGAATGCCCAGACCAGCGTCACGTCTCAACGTTTATCCGTTAAATCAACCTGGGTACTATTATTTAAATACAATTCAATGCATATAAACACGTAATAAGTTCATTTTTAATGATTGTCGTTATTCTTATATGGCGATCTTTACCTCCAAATATCTCGGAAACGTGACACTTTAGGCGCCGATTCCACTGAAAAGAGTTCTAGAGTTCCGAGTTCTGCATTCCGTGTTGACTATTGTGCACACAGCAAGCAGTCTAGAGTTCTAGAGTTCTGCAATATTCGCTACTGATCACACATCATACACTTTTTTTACTTTCAAAGGTGCCACATAGCTTACAAAAAATAAAAAGTAAACACATGAACAAGCTTACTTATTTTTCATAACACCATTCACGTATCTCCTGGGGGCCTACCACAAGCTCTTAAAACAAGGTTAAAATAACCTTATTCGTCTTTTGTCCCGTTTTGACGTCGGATGTCAAAGAAAAACGAAAGTCAAATAAGGTTATAATAATATTGTTTTAAGAGCTTGTGGTTCGCCCTCTGATATGACCTTAACGCGACCCATCACTCTATAATTCGTATGTAAAAACCATAAACTGATTAAAATACTTCTTAATTTTAGATCCTTACAATTATAACACAAAGAAATATTTTAATCCAAAAAGCACATCACAAACTTTTAAATGAATATAATAGAGTGGTATAGTTAAATTACAACTAATTAATCCGACTTATATATGCATATGCATTACGATACTTTATAACTTATCCTCTTACAATCAATGCATAACATCGTCCACGCATCTCGCACTGCAGCAGGCGTGCGGACCAATTAGCATTAGGCTGTCCCGCCGAGAACCAATCATCGCGCTTGCCGGAATACAACGCGTTAGGCAAACGCGGTAAGCGCAGGTAATTGGCTTATTTGCATGTGTGTTCTTTCGTTCGAATACTAGAGATATTTTGTCAATGTAGTAAAGTGTGGAGCCGAATTTCGCGTTGATTTTGTTCACAATTATGCTTCCTTAGTTTTATATTTCAATGCCTCAAGTTGAAAATCTGTCGCCGTGCACCTATCGGTGTGTTCCGACAGCTGCACTTGAGATCCAGTTCCTTCTAGGATTTGTGTGCTTACCACCTTCGGCCACATCATCACTTACCATGGTGAGATTGTGTTCAAATTCAGGCCTGTACACAATAAAAAAAAGAATATAAGAATGTTGTAAAAAATTACGGGCATAATATAAATTATTATACTAGTTATTTTAGGTCCTGGAATATGAGGAGGATAGAAGGAAGAACATACGACTGAATTTCCTTTCTAATAAATAAATTGTATTTGTCTAAATATTATTGTTCATTGACCTTTTGTCCAAGACAAGTACTCATTATCAGACACTTCACGTAAAATGCTGCCAATTCTATGTATATCAATTTAAATCCAGTTCTCATATGCCTGCCAAATACACCAATTAATGCAATTCTAGTGTTATTATGCAGCCAGTTTACAGAACACGTTGTAATACAATTAATTCAGCTTACAATGAACAGAATTTTGTGTTGGCATGGAAACATTCGAAATTGGCCACCGGCCGCGGTTGTGTTAAATGTACCTTCTGATATCATACGTAGTAATAGGGTAATAAAGTAATCAAGATACGGTTGTGAGTTGGTGGTAGTAAGATACGATGCCCCTGTGACGTTCGCGTTCTTAGAATTAAATTGAGCTGTTTGAATAATATCTTCGATATTTCAAAGATGGTATATACTCGTAATATTTTTGTCATTCTTTGACTCAAACGCAATCGACGAGGAGTACTACAATTGACATCAGAAACGGGATTTGAATTTTCTCTGAATTGGAGAACAATTTTTTCCTCAATATCAGTAGCCTTATCCAGGATCGAGGCATCTCTAATTATCTCCATAGAGGCATCATCATTAAAGCATTTAATCTACAATCACGACTCGAGTGAGCAATCCTTCAAATGGAGGGTTTTTCTTATCAGATGTTTGTTTGTTTGATATTGAGTCGATTTGAAATCTCTTAGACCAACATAGCATGCGTGTAAGTGTGTTATCAATTATGACGTCAATATATGATATCTAGTGTCGTTTAGTTGCATTCTTGCATTCAAACATCCGCGAACTAAAGCCATGTTTTTAGTATCGCTATGAATAACATTTGATCGTTACTCGTAGTTGATATTTTTTTTTTTTTTTTTTTTTTTTTTTTTTTTTTTTTTTTTTTTTACACACGGTCATCTGATCCCAAACTAAGCAGAGCTTGTACTATGGAAACCAGATAACTGATATAATACATATACTACTTCTTGTTTGTAAATACATACTTAATATACATAATTACACCCAGACTCAGGACATACAGACATGTTCATGCACACAAATGCATGTCCTGTGTGGGAATCGAACCCACGACCTGCGGCGCGTAAGGTGAACCTTAACCAAATGCGCCAACTGGCCCGTCAATATTATAACAAAACGTCCATTTATGAGTTCTACCTTTCTGTAATTGCACTTTAGTGTCAAATTCCTCTGTTACTGGTTTAAGTAATATCTGCCTGTAATACTCGGGGATAATGTAGCTTCCTATCAGTGCAAGAATTTTTCTATTCCGACTGGTATTTCTAGAGATCAGCCAGTTTAAACAAACTAAAAAACTTCCGCTTTATTACATTAGTATACATACAAGAATACTAGGTCTTACTGATTGATAATGTAATGAGAGATCAACTATTAAGACAAAGAAAAAAATTAAAAAACACGACTGCCTGTTTTATTTTAATGTTGTTGTCATATACAAAACAAAAGGTCAGAACCGTGAAATTATAGCCAGTGTCCCCCTGGATGATGTAAGGGGTCAGGTTCAGATCTGTTCAGGCATTTAAAGTTATGGTGGAATTAAGAAACTCACATACATACGCAGGAACCCTGAAAACATTACACTCCTTTTCGGCAGTCGTGTAATTAGGAGGGTGGCTTCTTATGGCGTAAGCGTAGAAGTGTACGTTAGTCAGGTGTTCGCGGGAGATACGAGGAGGTCCAAAGCTTGTTTTCTAAAAATCATAGCGACATATAAAGACTCATTGATTAACATGCTCTCGAAAGCAAGCAGCTATACTTTGGTATAGTTCATCTCCCTCACATTAAATGAATCATATGTTTATTCAGTGCGATAACAATCCATTACGCAATAACATTAAATAGGACGTCGTGATTGGCGGTTGGATTCGGTCACGAGGGGATTCCCGCCATTTGTTTTGTTGCTTCAACAGCGAACTGTAATTTTTGCGAATTCCATTTGAAGTTATAGATACGCTTCCTATTGTGATTGTTTATATCTACACTAGTCTCAGTTTATAGGGTTAAAGTTTGTCTGTCTGGTAGTTATGAGGTATTACTGTAACTACTGATCTGAACTAGGATCCAGTAGAATTTTAGGATTTTCTAATTCAAGAGAGGATGAGCAAATACAGGAATTGCCTTAGTTAGAAAATTGCAGGACCAACTTCAGACGTGCCGTTTGGATTGGGACGGATATATTAGGACATTGGTTAGTGTAGGATTGTGCCTAATAAGATCCGTGGGTGTATAATCACGTGGGGCTTATAAGTGAGCAGGGATACATGCGATGCTGCAGTATGTGTGACTGAAAATTTATGCGTCCTTGTGATGGCAATTCTCAGTTGCAAATATACCTATAATCGCATATTTTCACTGCTGCTTTCTGATGTGGCCGAAGAGATCTGGCTTAACTTCAAAAACATACAGGATCTTCACAATGGTTTTAGGGATGTCACGCGCAGTGCCCATATCAAACTCAACTCGACTCAACGTCAAACAGGCCCCGCGAAGCGTGCAAAATGAATGGAGTATATAAATAAAGTTGTGCAACTAAACAATCCCGTTGCACTAGAATACTACATGCACACATGTTAAGACTGAATGTCAGCAGTCGTAGTCGCCGGTTATTTTTACATGGCTGCCTGACAGATGAGTCGCACAGTTGAGCGGCCTCGGACATATTGTAATTGCTCTTGTCGTACTGCAACTAATGCTTGGTTTACGAGCTAGATGATTAGTCTCTGGAAGGGAAGATCAGATTAGGTTTGTGCATTTAGAGAAATTTATGGTATTCTAGTTGGTTTAATTGATTCGTATTTAGTGATTGTCGGAATTAATTATCCATTAGGAATAGGTCCCTCCCAAAACTCGTCACTAATTCCGGTTTCCTGATGCCACCCGCATCCAACCCAGTCCGGCTAACTTGTTGAGGTCGACTGACCAATTGGCTGGGGGGCTTCTCATTATATTACACGTTCAATTATTGATGCTTAATGCGTTTTCTCACCATTTCGCATTTTTGAAGAGCAAAGCTGGTTTGGAGTAGGCTTATAAAGAAAGTGTCATGAATATTCATTCGATTCTGTCTGCAGTCCACAGTACACTTTGTATCTAGTTTGTTCATAAAAGTTATTGGAAAAACGAAAGTTATTTTTGGTATTTTCCGTATTAATAATATGTTCTACAAAATTCTGCGTCGACTGCGAATCACGTAGGTGTAAAAATGTTACCGTAGCCAATGACGGTAGTCTTTTATCGCTTCATTCTCACGTCATCGCTTTTTCTAATTGTGGTCCAACAT
Organism: Polyploca ridens; assembly: GCA_951394255.1. Taxonomy (NCBI): domain Eukaryota; kingdom Metazoa; phylum Arthropoda; class Insecta; order Lepidoptera; family Drepanidae; genus Polyploca; species Polyploca ridens. The sequence continues at coordinate 12,478,106 of OX596265.1, read as the reverse complement.
TGACGTCACAAACTAATGACACGTTATCGTTACGTTGTTCGTAATGGTCAACAACAAATAGATTTACTAAAGCAAAAGACTCTGTACGATGCTAGGGTCAACCCCCTTTGAGTAATTCTTGTATATCATCATCATCCTCTTCGGCTGAGCTATCTTTTTTGGTCTTTAAGTGTCATGTCCTTCCACTATTCCGATGTTTTGTATCCTCACTACATTCTCTTCCACCCAATCATATTTTTCTTGGCTCGCCTGCTATTAAGTGTAATTTCCTCCTTGTATCGTATGCCTTTTTGCGGCATCTTTTAATCTGATTTTAAGAAGTACTAATTCTCTAATATGAATGTCCTAATGTCATTGAAAAATTCCGTTCGTTGCAATTTTATTTCAAGCACCTGTTGTGTTCCGGCTTTACCTTTTTTGGCTATTGCAAAGATCCTGGTCAAAGGAAAGGACAATTAAACTAGTTTCTGTAAAAATATAACTTGCAATACGACATCACGGATATTATGACCTACATACAGATGCAATGCAGGTAATTAACATAATAGTATTGTCTCTATTTCCTTGAACGCCTGTTCTTGGAGTAACAATGAATGGGTCCGTGGGAAGTGTTGCGATACTTTGTTTGTTTATATATGTTAATCAGTAGTTTGCTGAGTCATCAGTAACAAGAACCGTTTAGGTACAGAGATTTTGCTTTCAGATGACGTCACTGTCCAAAAAAATCAGTTTCTGGAATAATTTGTGCATCATCATTTAATGCACTTTTGAAGCAAGCTTAGTTGTAATTCTGATGCCACTTGCGAAGGTAGCTGTTGGAAGGGTACCATGTAACCATTTGGCTGGCTACGACCCTGAAGGAACACCCTACAATGTTCCGCCTGGTGCACTTGTCAGCCAGTTAGTTCCCTTAAGACTTTGTGAGTACATGGGTAAACGTGAGCGTACCATCAGTCTAATCACATTTCATACTTTGATGTTCTACTGCAATAACATGTGACGTCTTCAGACTTCTTGTTTTGCAATCAAATTTCCCAACAGGCATTAAACTATTATTAAAAGATTCTAATGATACTATTTCCATAGATTTCAAGGCGATTTACCGACATAAACAAACACGCCGACCCGCGCTTGCGTAACACACGTTAACATTGTTCCTCAATGACTCACGCACTTTATTGTAACATGTCACTTATATCTTTAGACGAGGAATAATTGAGACTTACGTGGGTTCTGACGTCATCACATCGGGTGCAATTTTGCGCAATCATATGTCGACAAATTTTAAATGCCTCATCATCGGTGCAGCTTTCTGTGGAGAGTCAATGACTCGTCTAGACTATAAAACCCCTGAACGATTGAATGGATAGATTTCATCCTTCCGTAGTTACTTTTACTCTTCGATCCATCGAACAATTAACCCAAAGAAGCGCAATGACGTTCATTTTGCTTCAAATCTATTCCCCCAATTTCCCACCACCGCCAATGCGCTCTGATTGGCTAAGTCAAAGACACGTGCGCTATAATTGGCCAAGACAAGAACACATGAACAGATGCACCGATTGGTCCTTACTGTGCAAAATCACTGACTAGTTGCGGAATTGGATTGCTCGGTATTACTACACTAAAGGGATTTTTCCTCGATACTTTATCCTGACTGCGTTCTGAGGCTATTACCCGCGCGCAGAAGGTTTGCCGTTGACTACATCTCCCACTTCCGCTGACCGCGTCCCGCGCTCCCTGGTCAGTATCAGCGACCAGGTGACGCGGTAGAAATCCGCGTGCGTTCTGCGTGCGGGTAATACATGCACAATTTCAGAAGACCAGAATGTGAGGAATTATTCGAATCCTACAAAGAGCTTGAGCTTTCGGCGAAGGAAAACATCGTGAGGAAACTATAGCTCGGTGGTAGGATACTTTGTGGTACCCACCAAGCTGGCTACCACCCTCCAGTTACCCGTCGGTGTTTTCCGATATCTGCACTAGATAGCCAGTTCCTTCTAGGCCTTGTGTACTTACCACCTTCGGTCACATCATCACGAGATTGTGGTCTATACATAGGACAAAAAACTTACCATCAGGTGCACGGTGTGCCTGCTTGTCTGACAGCCTTTCGATAATGCACAGCAACATCCAATTCCAGTTAATCATTGTTAGATAACAATATGTACCGGCTTCGGCAAATTATCATAACCCGTCTCGAGAATGATAATAGCATGGTATATGATGTCATCGCAGATTTTATAATGATTTATTTTTAACTGGCCACGCAGTTCCACCTGGCTTCCAGATGGATCTTATATCTCACGGGAAAAAAATATAGTAGCATCGTTACCAAAGGTATGATCTATATCATCTGTCTGTGTGTCGAATCTCATGTAAATCTGTTGACCCATACTCATACACTTCCGCATCCTTTTGTAATATTATAAATGCGGAAGTTTTTTGTCAGTTTTCTTAGATGCTTGTAACTAGAGGATTCGATCCCGGTCGATTTTTCTAATCCCGGGATTTCGGGATTATCTACAGTCCCTGGATTGTATTGGTAATGAAAAGTGGTAACAAAAAGACAGTAAAACATTACAGATGACATAGAATATTTAAGTTTTAAATCTTCAAAAAGTTTCTTCTTATAAAATAAACAAACTAGGCACTTCTGTAAATAATTTATGAAACTAACAATAAACTTCATAAAATCAACTTCTTTAGGCTTATTTAGAGAAACTATAAAAAAAAAAAACAATGTGCTAAAGAGATAAATGTTTATAGGTACTATATTTTTAAATTAAATTGACTGGAAACTTTATAAATTACTTATTGAAACCGCGAAAATAAAATCTAAGGAATAACAACGCATCCAACGTCTCATCTGCAAGCATACTTCTCAATTTGTTGCACAAATATGAAGAGGCTGAAAAAGCGCGAACAGGCTCGATGGAAGTTGGAGGAATCGACAATAAATTTTTAATCTTCCTTTTATTCTTCTCCAAATTTTAACCTAAGGTGGAACTAGCCTCATATTAATTGACTTATTTAAAAAAAAACATTCAATCCCGGGATTCATTAAATTTGATCCCGAAAATTTCGGAACTAAAAAATATGACCGAGATCCCGGTATCGAATCCTCTACTTGTAACTCAATCGTGAATAGGTTTGGATGGAATTTGTACTCTGGAATTAAACATATGTTATGTTTAAACATGTCTCTTTAACTCGTATAAACATTAGGTCCTGGCAGAACCCGGGTCTGAAACTATAATACAATACTAGTGTATAAAGTAACAGGATCCTAAGAAAATGTTGGTTCTGTAATATTTGGTGCATTAATTGTTCAAACAGTTGAGCAACGGTTCTCGTGGTCACGACTAAAAGCGTGGCTTGATCAATAAGATTGCACGAATGTAACGTTCTTCTATATTTGACTTTATCTTGTTGTAGTAATACAAAATTATAAATATCTAAATCAAATCTATTAGAAGTTGAAATTTTTATGCTTATCGAAACGTTTAACACATTTCCGATGATTATTTTATCACTAAACGACGTATTTATAAACGAGTTTTTGTATCATCACGTCACGTTTTTCCGCACACAAAACATCACTTGTCAGAAAGAGACATTGGTGCCGATTCTGTTGTAAATCGCACTAAACTAATTTTAGTCACATCTCATCTCTTTCTTACGAGCATTATTGAAAAAGGAAAGAACATATTTTACGCTGTCAAATTAGTCTTTGTCGTCTTCATTTGCGAGTATTTAGACGTAACCGCGATAGATGGCGACTAAATTTATATTGAAAACAAGCATTGAACTAATTTGACAGAACTAAATTTCTTACATCCTTTTCTTATGTTCTTTGTTAGAAAGAGACATAGTGAGATTAAAATTAGTTTAGTTGTGAACAACAGAATCAGGGCCATTGTTTTATTAATATTCATGCCTAATAAATGATCTACCACCATATGTTCCCATAAGGGCGACTATCCTTCAGGAAATTTTAAATTCTTTGGTTGTAAATGGAACAAAAGGTCGCATCGTAACAAAATGAAATAATAGGCTTTATAATGAAATCTGCGAGCTCATGTTAATTGGTGTGCGGGTGGCGCACGCGCTGGGTACGCCGCGCGAGCCGCGCCGTGAATGAATGGCGCTCCATTGAGGAAACCATACACTTGTGTCGTGTCGTGTACGATAGGAAGTTACGTTATCGTTCCCACGTTGTTTTTGTGCTTGGAATATCTAGTGATTTTAACTCAAATCGCTTCACTTTTTATCTCTTGTATGGTTTTTTATTTTTAAAGTTTCTGTTGTATGTTTGGTATTCAAATACGTAATGGCATTTGGTTGTAACTTGGCATACAGATAGATGATACCGTAGATTGGCATTTAGGTTAGGTTATCTCGTGAAAATACGGGCGGAAGCCAGTTTGATGTACGAATTCTAGCTGTCGGTGGATCTATGTTGTCTATAGACTGTTTGTTTATAGCTAATTATTTATTTACAATATCGTACTTTTATTGCCTCCCTAAAAATCTGGATGGTTGAAGGCACAGCAGAGGTGTACTATCACAGCTTTGTCGATCATGGTCAGATGAAAGTACTTCTCTTACATGCGTCATCTTCGACTAAGTCAAACGTTATTTTATTTTTAAAAAATGATTATATAAAATGTGCGTTAGGAATGCAGCTTTTGCATCTGGCGGACGTGAGAGTCAATTATATTATGACGTTATTAATTATAGTAGCAATTTAGAGTTATACAATAAAGTGCCCGCACATTTAGTGCGGTATTTTAAGGCGATGATAGCTCAGTGGTAGTGACGTCGGATACCGAGACGAAAGTCCCGGGCTCGAATCCTACAATGAGCTTGAGCTTTCGGTGAAGGAAAACATCGCGAGGAAACCATAGCACGGTGGTAGGGTACTTTGTAGTACCCATCTGGCTGGCTACCACCCTTAAGTTGAAAATCTGTCGTCAAGCACCTATCGGTGTGTTCCGACAGCTGCACTTGAGGGCCAGTTCCTTCTAGGCTTTGTGTGCTTACCACCTTCGGCCGCATCATCACTTACCGTGGTGAGATTGTGGTTAAATACAGGCATAACAGCAGTAAAAAAAAATATGGCGATGAGTAACAATAACAACTACGTTGAAGTTGAAAAAAAAATTAACATTGTTATTGGCCAAATGGGCTCTCGACTTGACTATTTGGTTTCCAAAGTAAAATCTGCCATGTCATGTGTAAAGAATATCCCAAGCTTTATATTCATAGTTTATGTGTTTGTTGTTCCAGGTCAATGGGAGAAGCTGCCGCTGTGGACGCTGGAGCGAGAGCTGGTCGCTCAGGACATCGCTGAGAAGGACAGCATCAAGGTGCTTGAGAAGGCTACCGTGCCCATCGTCAAGATGACAGACAAATATTCTGATGTTAAGGTAAATTGCAACTTCTAAGGTGTACTTATAGTCTTCTCGTAGTGAAACCAACCCAAAAAAAAAAACATATGGTAACAAATGTTTAAGCATCTACTACTACTAGGATAACTATTGAGCAAAAACCACAAAATTTCGCTTAAGATATATGGAGTGATTTGGGTACTTCTGGAGTTCCTATTGACACTCATTCGTAGGACATCTGCTCACATTTCAAATTACTCGATCCTGCGGCTTGAGTTATGCGTGGATCTGTCAATCAGTCAGTATCGATAGATAAAGATAGATTGCTTCAGACCAAGGAGACAAGCACATATTTGTCGGGGGTGAAAACATAACTAAACATAATTTTTTCAACAGGTGGATATTTCGTTCAACATGAGCAGCGGTGTAAAGAGTGCAGAGCTTATCAAGCATTTTAAGGTCAGTACTAGTTTTGATGGCATCAATTTTATTATATCCCGACCAAAATTGTGACTGATAGAGCAAAGAGCAGCTCGACTAGGGAAGAAGCGTTTACCGTAGCCTATTGACGCTTGTAACACCATGGGAATCACTCGCGCTTTGTCGACCCCGACCCTCTTTGGCCCTCTTTGGGTACATTAGTACCCAACAGATATGGCTTACCGATGTACCTGCGCAGAAGATACAATTTCAAAGCGCGGGCAACGCTATTGGTCGGCAGCTGCCGCCATGTTAGCACGCGCCGTGCGGAGGGGCGTGACTTGCGAGTGAGACGGAACTAACAGCTGCAGTGTATTATGAACCTTATAGTAGTGATCTAAGGTTGATTGTAAGTTTTAAGCATTTTTTCGTTAATCTTCGGGGCCATACTTTCTTTTCTGTGTGAACGAAGATTCACGACGCGCCATATCAGTTGGGTACTACTGTACAGAACCCTATAAACCCGTGATAACATGGTAATTGTTTACTTACAGGAGAAGTACCCAGTGCTCTCCCGCCTGGTGATGGTCCTGAAGCAGTTCCTCCTCCAGCGCGACCTGAACGAGGTGTTCACGGGCGGCATCTCCTCCTACTCGCTCATCCTCATGTGCATCAGCTTCCTGCAGTTGCACCCTCGTCCGGAGAGACTGCGACAGACCCACAACCTCGGAGTGTTGCTCATAGAGTTCTTCGAGCTGTATGGAAGGAAGTTCAACTATGTTAAGACTGCTATTAGAGTGAAGAATGGCGGCTCTTATGTGTCTAAAGATGATATCCAGAAGGTAAGTACTCATTACTATTATATATACATTACATTTGCCCGAAGTTGGTGGGATACCGTTTGTCAATAACCGCTACGGTTCCTCACACTTTTTCTTTAACTAAAAGCACAAGTTTCAAGTCCACTATCATGTATCTATTGCCGCCGAGGAAATAATTGAAGAATGTGACAAATACCAAACTTATGGCTCTATGTATTCTATGTAATAGAAAAGTGAGGATAAAGATATCCGGCTCGAAGGACCACCTATGTACGCGCAATTCTTTTCAAGGCATTTTGCCCGTACCCGTGCTCACGGCCCGTACTCTAGTACAGTCGCTCTATTATTATTCTATCTCTTGGTTTCGTTAATATACCGATGTTAAGTATTTGTTTAAGGAGGTTTGATATTTACCTTGTATAGAACACCATTCAATTATAAAATCATGATCGTAAAATTACATATTATTTTAAGTTTTGTAAAAATAAAAATCCCCCCGTGTTTGACGATGTCTTATATAGGTCGGTGACCGCTGCACAGTGGCCCGGTTTCTCCCCTCGCCCCCGGAACGCAGACCTATTCTGTGCAGCCTGTATAAGCCGATAAACAGTTACGATTTGTTTGTTGTAATGTACCCTAGTGAGTGACGTCATGTTTGTGTATATTATAGGATATGAACGAGGGCCACCGTCCGTCGCTGCTGTGCATTGAGGACCCGCTCACCGCCGGCAACGACATCGGCCGCTCCAGCTACGGCGCCATACAAGTCAAACAGGTCGGTTGCACAACAACAACAACACAACAACAACAACAACAACACCACAACAACAACAACAACAACAATACAACAACAACAACACAAATTTACAAACACTAGGTCACGTACTCTTATTATGCATGCCTGGGGTGTAAGTATAAAAATGCCTCTCAAGTTATTAAGATTAGGTTTTTTTTGTGATTTATTTGTTGAAAAATATAGCTGGTTTAATCAGATTCTCCAAAACATATTTCAATAATGTGGAAAGGCTATCAGGGGTCGTGATGCTTTTCTGGTCAAGGGCCACTTAGGATGTGTGCCACACAACAAAATTGGGTACCAAAACTAGAAACACTGCGGAATGGGTCGAGGATACATATGATAATAAAAAACAACAAACGGTTATTTATATGTAACATTGTTTAACCCTAGAACCCTACATGGGGTGCTGGGGTACCCCAGAGTGGTTTGTTTCTTAAATAATTCTGTTTGGGTTATACCCACAGATCTGAGCGTCCATGTATTTTAGTTTACTGTCGCCCGCTACTGATTAATCAGGCTAGTGTCGACACTCACGCCGTATGGACGTATCTACGAGTGACGTACGAATGTAGGACTACCGTAAGTATTGTAATCATAAAGTTCTAATTATTAATTCTTCACTCGTTAATAACGTGATTTATAGAAAAATATAAGTATTGATATAGTACAGTTTCCTTATGAAAATAACAGTGTTTTACCAAATGCTGAAAGTGGGTACGGTTTTGTCTGCCGAATCTCCGAAACGGTTGGACCGATTATAACGGGACTTTCACTGGAAGATAGCTGATGTTATAAGGGATAACTTATGCTACTATTATTTTAGAAAAAGAATTAGGGTTCCGTCTAAAAAAAAGGGATCTGCTAGTTTTTGATAAAATCGTTTATATAATTTGTTTTTTGTTTATTAATTAAGTTACTATAAAAAATCAAATAGGAGTGGACATTTTCAATGCAAAGGCAATAAAATACTAGAGCAAAGATTCATCAAAAATCAAATGTTGGCGAATTTTTCCTGAATTTTCTACAAATGTTCATGAGCAACAGTCAGACATAAAAAATTGAGCCATACTTTAAAATAAAAGAAATATGGGTCTGGAACATTTGGAGGATCACTTTCAAGAGCCGATTTTCAGGAGGGATATGAAAGCATATTGCAGCGATCTTCTAAATACTTGTGGAAATTCAATGTTCCCACGAAACAAGGATAGAAAAAGCGAGACAACATCCCATAAGTGAAAAATACTTATTTGTTTGGAGCACCAGTCGAAAGTCAATGTACAATGCTCAAATTAATATTAAATTTAGATTTTATGAGTTTCGTAATTTTGTATCTACTTTTGCTTAATAAAAAAATCACAGTAATGGTTTTTATTTAAAAAAAATTACAAGTGTTTTAGTATGGGGTGCCCCAGCACCCCGTGTTAGGAGTTATGTCGGATGGTGCAGGGTTCTAGGTTTATATGTTGAACTTTATTACCTAATAACCCCAACATACCTTGTACTGTCAAAAATCCCATGGATAAAAGCACTTTCAACTCTTTCCAATTTTTTTTTCAATTTTCTGGGTAACTTTTCCAATTTTCCTTTCTGTAAAAACTTCCTTGTCCTTGTAATAACGAAAACAAAAATGAAAAACAAATCGGTCGAGCCGTTCTCATAACTGTGATTTATCTTTCTTATATAAAATTCAAAGTCCTGACTGATATATCAAAGCACAGCCTAAACTACTGGTCATAGAGACATGAAATTTAGAGGGTATATTCATTGTGAAGAGTATGTATCCACTAAGAAAGGGTTTTGTAAAATAGAGGATGAAAGTTTGTATGAAAGTCTGTCAGTTTCGAAGTTAGGATCTTCAAATAAAAAAAAAAAGAATTTATACGTGTCTTTGCGTTTTTGATAATTCCGCCTCGAAGCGGGATGAAGTTATTTTCTTTTTAATGTTGTAGAAAAATATGTCATTTGTTTCCTGTAGGCCACGCGAGCGAAGCCGCGAGCAAAAACTAGTCTTACATACAACCGGCGCGCGGCGATTGGTTTTTATTTATATACCGTTTATTCTATGTTGGTGTCACATGCACTCCAGCCATTAAAATAAAGAATTATGAGTGTAAAAGTTAGTATATTACAATGATGCGATGTAAAGGCAAGGGAAGTAATAACATAGAATAAATTGCATAGGATTAGCCGTCAACCTTGTGAATTGTTGTCCATGCAATGACCTCAACATTACATACAAAATAACACTAACCCATCGCTTCCAGCGCGAGCGCATGTGGTGTAGCTTGATGAGCCGTTCTTAATCGATCGGTAACGGTGTGGACTGTATCTGGAAGGGTAACCGCCCAGTGGTATTTCAACTCGAACGTTTTGCGTTTTGGAAGGCACCTAAAGCCTTTGGACCTAGTTATCACTTAATTGCAAGCGTCCATAGGCTACGGTAACTGCTTTCCATCAGGAAGCTTGTTTGCCACCTTAGTGGTATAAAAAAATAATAATTATAGTCTTTAAGCTAGTTGGAGGCCTTCTAGGCGACTTGAAAACTCCAACAGTAAGTTGACCACTAGCCTATCTCCACCAAGGGCATGCGTGGTGGAGTATCAGCTCATTCACTTTTCAGTCCGATGCTCAGCAGTGGTACATTATGTGCTGATGATGATGATTGCTTCCAGGCCTTCGACTACGGGTACATAATCCTCCAACAAGCGGTAGGCCCTCTGGGAGGCCTAGTCGCTAGACACAGCGCTCTCGGGCGCGTAGTGCGAGTGACCGACCACGTGCTGCAGTACCGCCGCTGGGTCCGCGACACCTTCGAGCCGTTCTTCTTCCCGCACCGACGCCTTCTGCCGCACCCGCACCCGCACCAACACCCGCATCAACACCCGCACCACCACCCGCCGCACACCCATCCTCCGCCCGACCTCGATGACCCGCCTTCGGATCACGATCCGGATTTGTATGTTGGGGACGCTGGTGATCACGGCGATGATGTTTCTGATACTGATCCGGTGAGTATTTTGTATATTATAAGTTCTACAAATTACCTTGCTTACTTTCTTACCGAAGCTCGCAGTTTTCTCAGTTTAAGTCGTATTACGAACTGGTGGTAGAGTCAACTGTAACGTTAATAAATGAGCTTTGAGTTTGAAAATTCGTATTAAAAATATGATCACCTAAACATGGCTCTCAAATACATACTAATTTATAACGAAGCATGATACAGAAGCCGCTAGGACAGTGATTTATTTATGCAGCGTTTATGTACAGGCTTTAAGGATGAGAAGATACTACTACGTGAAGTACTCACCCTCCGTTCCCTTCGTACAGGAGTGGTCCGACGGCGGGTCACCAGTGGGTTGCGCGCCCCCTATAACGCCGCCTCACAGCGCGGGTCCACGCGACGCGTCCCCTCGCGGATCGTCCCCACGCGCGTCGCCCCCGCGCGGCGCGTCCCCTCGCGGCGCGTCCCCTCGCGGCACGTCCCCACCGCCGCTGTCGGCGCTGCAGTGCTCCTCACCCACTCCGCGGCGCGTCTCCGCGCATCAGAGCCTCATCATACACCACATCACCAGCAATTCGGACTTTAATAATATACCATCAGGTAACCTTCCAACTGGACATTTTAGTATAACAAACAGTAGTCAATAGCTAATCTGCCGCTTGGTTATCTGACAAGTATGTTCTATAATTTGCCATTTTTTAACAGACTTCAAAAAAAGGAGGAGGTTCTCAATTCCGGTGTATTTTTTTTAATGTTTGTTACCTCATAACTCCGTCATTTATTAACTGATTTGAATTTTTTTATTTGAAACTGCCCGTTTGGTCCCATTGTCATCAGATCAGGATTTCATTACTTCTTAGTGTGCTTTGAAGTTGGTTTAAGTTTTTTGTAAAACAGTTCAATTATTTGCCAATCTGGACTTAGAATGATCTATGGTCTAGAATCAAGATCATCTGTGATATAGATATTTGTATTTAATGGACTCAAAAACAAATTATGCGACATGCGACATGCTTACAAATTAACATAGGAACCTAAAACTCTAGAGAAAGTTACCAAGAAAATTGTATATTCTGGCAAAAAACGAGTAAATATTTTGTTATTGAAAGCTGTAATTTAATTTTAATATTGTTTCACACTTTAACCCGCCGATTTAAATAACCCACAGTTGATGGGATAAACGAGACTTACTCAATATAATGTTAGTCCCAAAGCTTACTCATTCGTATATTACAAATAACTAATACATAAATTCCGCAGGCGTAATACAAAGATACGGCGGTGGCGACAACAACCAGAAGAACCGCAACCAGCGCTCGTTCTCATCGAAGCAGCGTCGCTACAACACGTCCCCGCCGACTCCAGCCGGGGGCGGGGGCGGCGGGGGCGGGGGCGGAGGGCCCGCGCACAACTCGCAGCGGTTCCGCAGCGGCGGCGGCGACCGCCACAAGAAACGCAGGCAGTACGCACAGCAGCCGCAGCGATGATACCCCTATGTCACATGTTACTCATGTAAGAGACTCAAGTGCTATTTCGCTGTTAGAACACGTGCTCTCGTTTATTAATGTTATTTACCGTGGGATATTAGTAGACGCGTTTTAAGCCGAGAGAGTAAAGACATCGCCACGTCAACGTCACGTCACAGACACGCCACCGATCAGTCACGACCTCCTGTGAGACACAAGACTTGTGGTACTTGTATGATTATCCAATATTTCATAGGTCCCGTACGGGAAGGAATGAAGCAAGCCATTTGCGGTGCGGTGATTCTGTCAAAACGGATAAGAAGGTCTGAATTGCCCAGGACTTTGGAGAAATAATGTAACGTTCAATTAAATTAGTTGGCGAAACTTAACCAGGACAATTTTTATTGATAACGGAATGTATTATCGATGTTTATAATGCAATCGGAAAGATTAGAATACTAATTCACACAAATACACAGTGCCTCAGTGGCTGCAGTTAAACGGTTATCATTTGACCCGCCTAGGAGGTGGGTAAGCCCGCTTAGAGTGTAATACTAAAAAAAAAAAAAAACGCGCAGATGTACTCAGTAACCGATACGAAATGCGATTGCAAAGTTTCGCAAACTAATTTGATTTAACATTAATACTTCCTGCAATTTGATTGTCGATATGCAACTCACGTTTGTAATATTCCCACGGTAATTCCATTTAAACAGACTACGGTCCTTAAACTGTTGTATAAAATAACGTCAAATAAGCGAAATAGCTTTACAATTTAGTTCTAAAACTGGAGTAAATGGCGGATATTCTTGTGACAAAATAGATACTGTATTTAGAGGTATGGCTCAGCGGTTCTCATCTGCTTAGCTGTCTGATGTTTCGACGAACGATTGCGGTCGGTGGTAATATGCAATACGCGAAAATAGGTCTTATTACCTAGTTAATACATAGCCTTGACACCAATTTTGACGTTAAACAACATGTCAGACAATATTTTTTCTGTAACAGTTACGCTGACTATTTTGCGGTCCAAAGTTTATGTCAGGTAAAATTATTGTTCTGATTCTTAGCTAAAGTGTATGATGATGGATGTCTGGTGTGGTTCGTGAAAAATAAAGCAGTGATTCCCGTAAAGGTGTGGTAACTCAATTAATAATTTTATGTTGTGGTCGTTTTTATATGTGGTCAGAGTGATTTTGAATTAAATATACGACAGTTTGGTTGGCTTCAAAACTTACTTAATTCCACTGAATACATTTTTACCTACGATTATAGATATACAGGAAGTCATGTTGAATGATAGACGTGCTTGCAGAGTTGAAAATATTCATCAAAATATGGGACCAACTAGAAAATTACAAAAAAAACATCATTTTGCATGGCCAAAATGTTAGAAAAAAGTTTGGTCTTGTTGATGAGTACTTTCTCACCTGCATTTATGTCTTATCTGTCACAGTATGAATTTGCAGTTGGTGTAATACTATAAAACAATATTTTTACCCGACTGACCCGGAAGGAGGGCTATGTTTTTTTTTGATATATATAGTCCTGTTTTTGACCACAATCTCAATATGGTCAGTGATGACGTGGTCATCAAATGTTTTAGTTAATAGTTTAGAATATCTACCTTCCTTATAAATCGATCATAGAATATACTAGGTAGTATAGTTCCATTAAAAAATAAACATGATTGTTTAACCTATATTAAAAATGACCACAATTAAAAATCAGTCGATTGACCACAACTTAAAATGAAGTGGACAGACAGACCATCAGTAAACGCCTATTGTTGTATCATGGTAATACTTGAGTTATAATGTTACCAGTACATAATACTTAATTATTAAAACATCTGCTGATATCAACTTGTACTGATAAATGTTATAATATACCTAAATTACTTGGTGTTGTGGCCTTAATATACGGGTTGTAAAAAAAAAATAGAAAACGACAAATGAAAATAAGTGTATAAGACCATATAATGGTGCTGATTCTGTTGTTTGCAACTAAACTATTTTTAGTCTCACTATGTCTCTTTCTAACAATGAACATAAGAAAAGGATGTAAGAAATTTTGTCCTGTCAAATTAGTTCAGTGTTTGTTTTCAATATAAATTTAGTCGCCATCTATCGCGGTTACGTCTAAATTCGTCAAATGAAGACGGCAAAGACTAATTTGACAGCTTTAAATATCTTCTATCCCTTTTCAATAATGTTCGTAAGAAAGAGATGTGATGTGACTAAAATAAGTTAAGTGCGATTTACAACAGAATCGGCACCAATATCAAATAGAAAATAAATACTCTAAAGATTTTCTCTAAGGCCCGTAACAAACTTGAATAGTGTTTAGTCGAAAATAAACCATATAAAATAGACTTAGAATTTATATTCAATTGATGCTATCTCACAAGATTTTGTAAGATTCTAATTGTAAACCAAACAACAAAGAACATGTTCCTTAACTTGCAATAACTTTTATGAAACACAAATACTATAATAAAAATCATTCTTAGCTACCGCTAGATACAAATTTCGTTCAAAAATAGCCTTTACGCCGTGTACATAGAACTGTACATATGTTAATATTGTACATATAATATACAGTTTATATTTTAGCCTATATGAAGTATATCTTTGTTAGTGCTTAAACTCGAGGGCTGTCATATTTTAGTATTAATACTGGAATATCATAAACCGCTTTGGTTAATGTTTATGTGGGAGTGGTAAACCCTATTTATAAAAAAAATGGTGTAATAATGATAACTGTTGCTTAGTTATTACCTTTAGTGTCAAAATTATATAGAAAAAGAATGATGTATGTTAAAATAATCTGGCAATTTTAATAGATAACCGTATATTTAGGCGAATAAATATATAAAATCTAATATTTGTTTTATTTAGGCGGTTATAAAAACGTGTAATTTTAAATATTATGGTTTATATCAAAATTTTCGATATTACCAAAGATTGGAAAAAAATACATGTTACGAGGAACTTATAAGTAAATAACTCAGTGAAATACAAAAAAGGGTGAACCACGAATCGTTTGGTCTCGAAACTATGTTTTGTTACATTATTTATGATGAAATAGTTTTATTCGTTTATATAACGCGCTATATTTTAAGTTATTTAACATAATACTCAAATATAGCTGTTATATAGATACGTTATAAATTGAATACTTGGTTTAAGCCATACTAGTCTTCGTTTTAGATTTTTGTTTTATATTTAACTCGATATTTTAATAGCTTATTGAATTTTAAACCTAGTTTAATTTTAATGCTACTTTTCTAAAACTCTGTTTTGAATTTAAACAAAGTTTGAATTTATCATAGTATCAGTTAAGTTAGTATAAGGTAGTTTGTTCCGATCCATTAGGAATTTATTATTTAGTCTATTGTAGAATCATTAACCAGTTCAAGATCGCAAGAAAATTATGAAAAAAAAAAGAATTCATGTCGAGTTAAGTGTTCATATAAAATCGCTAAGAATGATGGGTGATCATTATCTATTATTTATTTCGCATAATGAACTTCTTCATTTTATGTATAATACCTAAAATCTTGTTGTAACAAATAAAACTTAACTTTTTATTAACGGCTATAGAGTTGAATTTCCATTGGCTCTATTTATAAGAAAAAATAAAATATTCAAAAAATGCATTTAGTCCCCTAAGACTGGATAAAAAATAATATAAAATTGCAAAAAAATACTGGACTGTCACTAACCATAGATAACCAATGTGTAATGTAGACAGATCGTACCTGTCCCACTACTGTAGATCTCTTGCCCCTATGTTTTATTATATTTATTTAATGTTATAATAGGTACCTATAATGTTCAAAAAATCATTAACAATGTTAAGTGAGCTCAAAAAGTGTACTAGTTTCGTTAAATTTGCATTTTTATATAGCGATGTGCAAAAACCTTAATTGTCTTATGAATAAAATACATTTTTGTCTATCAAAATAATCAAAGACAATACCGTCGTTCGAGACGTGTGCGCAGAGTTTAAAAGTTTCATTACTTGTACAACAGCAGAGATAGTCACTGTTAGGGTACGTTCACACAGACCGGCTCGGAGAGACGAGCATATTTTGATACGCGTTTAAAAATAGACTTTAGGTTCATTAAAATAAAGTTTATTTTACATTGAACTCTATTTTTAAACGCGTATCAAAATATGCTCTTCTCCGAGTCGGTCTGTGTGAACGGACCCTTAAATGATATGTCTATAGTAACGACATCTGTCAATATGTCATAAATACTATGTAGATACATTTGTATAAGCGTTTAACATTTTTATATTCTTATATTTGGAAAATGGTATAACTTATAGACGCATTATAGTAAAATTTTCAGAAACATTAACTCCGCACTTCCGTGGTTATTTCTTAAAGATAAAAGATTAAACACAAAAGTTTGTCTATAACCTTTTGATGTTTAAAAATGAAAAAAAAAAAAAAAAAACTTTATTGCATAATAATAAAGCTCACCTATCAAATTAATGGATGATTATAATATAATATTGATGATCCTTATTATTATTATTATAATGACTACTTTCCTTTGCCATTCTTAAACGGCAAAATATCACTAAATAAGTCGTGTCCATAAGTTATACCATTCTATAATAAAAAGCAATAATATCATGACGCGTGCTTATGTTGATGCATGCGAATCTCATCTATAGCTCATAGGCAATACAGCTTCAAGTGTCTTGACAGGAATTGACTTATGAAACCGGACTGTGTGCGTGTTTGATGTTTTTAAGTATGTTTGATTCATCTAAAGCTGATTAGGTTATACAATAATGGCGTCGTTTTGTTATTGCTAACAATTTTACAAACTCAAGTTATCGATAAAACTCTTCAATAAACAAAATAGCACTCGTGGACAAGTAATCCGATCATTATTTCCGGACTATCGAGGAGAGATCCATTTAGAGTAGTAATAAGGGGCAATCCAACTCCACAATGTGTCCTTGACTTAGCCAATTAAAGCGCATGTGTCCTTGACTTAGCCAATCAGAGCGCTTGTGCCCTTGACTTAGCCAATCAGAGAGCATTGTCGGTGGTGGGAAATCAAGGGGTATTTTGACAGACTTTAAACTTAAGCGTGACCTGAAACTGAGCGTTTATTCGAACCAATTCCTGAGATAAGCGCGTTCAAACATAACAAACTCTCCGCTTTATAATGTTAGCATACATTAGAATTTAATATTATCCTCCATATCGCAAGATAACCGTTTTTATACTAAACACCCCTAGCACCCCTATTAACGCTATAAGGCCTTTTTACTTCATAGAATACAACACCAAAAATAGTTTTTTTGGGTCACGTTTCGTTACCCATAATGGTGACGTATTGCATAATACCTGTCGTTTCGGATGTGCAATGCAATACGTCACTGTCTCACCGTCCGTGCTACGTCACTTAATACGTGCCAAGAGGGATCGTTTAATTTGTACGAGAGTTCCGTAGACCCTTGTCAGTTTTATTATTTTTGATGGGATTGCATATTTGGAGGCTACGATCTGATAGATGGTAAATTATTGTTGACGCCTTTGTGTTTTATAGTATACTTTCTGTTTTTAGATATTTGATTAGGAATTCTGTTGGTACAGTCAACAAAACACACGGTGAACCATTTATTTATTTATTTTAGTTCTTCTTGTATATGTTTAGGTACTTAGATTTAAATATTATAGTAATTTGAATTATTATTTGTGCGACAAAGTATGTGTGTATGAAACTACTCTACACATTATGTCGTGTTTCAGTAACGTAGCTACGAATAACAAAATATACGTAGATAACAAACCGCTAACATATTGATATAAATTTAAATTACTGATAAAATTACAGCCTTTTCAAATTTTAAATCCTCATTTTCAAAGTGAGTGCAAAACCCTACTTAACGAATCCTAAAACTGAGCTCCAAATTTCACTAAGGTGTTAAACATGGCGGCGTGATTAATGGTACATACGTCATAACAGCAATATCACTTATTTCATACGGTTATTAATAGTGTAGCACTTTTGGTCTGGCTGTTTACGTTTACGTGGAATATATTTCACTTTCCGTCCCACCTTTGTACTATTCGGTAAACAAGCATTCGGCACGCCTGATGGCAAGCGGTTACCGTAGCCATATGGACGCTTGTAACACACGGGGCATCACTCACGCGTTATCGACCCTGCCTTCTTGACGGTATTCTAGGTAGCTATGGCGCGGCTATGTATCAAACACCTTAATAATACTAGATTCTCCCGCGGTTTCACTCGCGTTCGCCTGCTGAAAAGTATCCTATCTCGGGGATAATGTAGCTGAAAGAATTTTCAGAATGGGATCAGAAGTTCCCGAGATTACCAAACATTCAAACTTACAAATGTTACCTCTTTATGTTACTTATTAGTTTAGTTAAATGGTAGCTCCTTAATGGATATATGTCTTCAGAAAAGATAGTACAATGTATGACCGCAAGATGGCGCATGCAGACGTCACATGTGACTTAGGTTCAGATATTCTATGAAATGTATTTGCCTTTTGTTGGGTAGACAATTCTCAAATCGCTAGAAAAATCTCTTACTAAAATGTTGGCAGTAAAAACTCCCTGTATTATCCAGTAGTACCAGAATATCAACTGCATGTACCACAGCTACAACACCATATTTTAAAACACAATTTCTTATCCCATCGCTGCATACAGGAGATTTTGTGCTTGTTTAAGAGTTTGCAATAACAAAATGGCGCCCATGTTTTTTTTGCTAAATAAGTAAAAAAATAACTAAAAATGATATTAAATAACGAGTGCAACTAAAAGTTACTGTATGAATTTAGTTTTTAAGATCCACACACTCGCTGCCCCTGCAAGTGCTCGTTAACATTTCAATCATTAATGGTGAATGATCATTAATTTTACAAAAATATGCATTTAATAGGAAATAATGTAAAATTGTTGAGCGATCACTCTCAGTGGCAGGAAGTGTATTTACTTTTGTATATCGAATGTATGACCCTAAGGTTAAGGTATTTAGACAAACTTCCTATGAATAAATGACAAAAAGTGTGAAATTATGATTGTTTTATCGCGATAATTGCCTGAACGCTCCTCTCGATGCTATTTATAATTGAAATAATAATCAAAACGTTCAATAATTATCGCCTAAAATAATATTATGTACAGATAAGTTAGTAGTCGCTTGCGTGTCACTAAAATGTTATAGTCTAATTTAATTGTTCTTGTTATTTGAGCAAAGGAATTGAGCTAAGTGTGGAGTCATTTGTTTTCCTTCCACTAACAAAGAATTAGTAGCTATAAGCATACTGTTTCACGAAGGCGGTACATAACGCCTATTTTTAATATTGAATTTCATAAAGACGAAGATCTTCTGGAATGAATATTAAAAATAGGCGTATTATAGTATGAATTGTTATAAAGCCTGGTCATTTCCTTAAGTTCATATCACAGGACCAATTAGATTATTTAAATCACAAAGAACGGTGGCGACTATATCAGGGGTTACGGTATTTTCTAAAAGAATGTTGATTGTACGATTTTTTAGTGTTATGGTACCTAGCTTGTAGTACGTTGTTTAGGTATATAGTTGTTGTACATATACATACAGACAGCTGAGAAACACATGTACATACGACACTTGTATATAACGTGTAAATACACTTGAGATATTATATATTTAATATTAATATAAATTTGATTTAAAGAGAAGTTTTAAAAATAAATTGATTAAAAAAATACAAAAAAATAAAATAAAGACATACAGTGAGTATGAAGCGGAAAAACCAGTTTTGTATTTTATTTATCCTGGCAACAGGTGGATCCTTTATCTTATAAATACTCTATAACAGTGGTTCCCAAAGTTGATTGGAACGCAACTCACCTAACAAAAAGTGCCTAATTCGGGACTCACCATTTGGTTTTTTTGAAAGAAAATAGGGCATAAATATATGATTGAAGGATTTGATCCTATTTTAGGGCTCACTCAATATTCGCTCGCGACTCACCAGTGCGTCGCAAGTGTCGCAACCCATAGTTTGGGAACTACTGGTAACTGAGCAGACGATTGCATGTAATGGATACAAGATAAGAGAAATATTCAAAGCAATCGTCTCATGCAGCTGAATGTTGATACGTAAGTACTTATCTACAAACATTATTTCAACGCAGGTTTTCATATAGTCAGAGATCCCAGGGCCGTTAGACCTTCCTTATTTTCTGTACGAAATGTATAGAATTGAGTAGTGTTTACGTACCTACTTACCTTTACGTAACTTATGCATACCTGGGACCCAATTCTCGCATCCTTCGAAATAACCTTCGAATCGAACTTATGGTTCGAGTCCTATTCGACTGTAAAATTTCGAGGGGTGGAGTCAATTCGAACGGTCCCAACCAATCAAAGCTCGAGTCGACTGGTTTTCTTTCTAAATATGCCGGCCTCGAAATTGCTAGAATAACTTAACGTGATTTACAGTTGATAAAAGTTCGAATTCGAACTTTTTTCGATCGAGGGATCAATTTCGATCGTAGTCGCTAGCGTGTGTAGATTACGTTAGTGTAGATATTATAATAGACCTTCGGAGGCACTTATGAAAAGTCTGACTCTAATACCGGTTCGGAAGGTTGCATTTGCTGAGAAGAGCCGGCAATAAACTCAGCAATTACTCTTTTCAAAACAAGCTTAGATTAATTACATAATATTTACATTCTAATCGCACTGACAACAATTGCGTGCCCCGGCGCGGCGGTAATACTACAAAGTAGACTGAATCTATATTTAATAAGTAAATAAATAAATGGCAAACTTAGGCAGACCAGCCTCCACAAGCAGCACCTGTTCACAAGTATGACGCGTGCGGCAGCCATCGCCCTCCTCGCCATATTGGAGGGAAGTGAGCGACCCGTATGAAGCGGAAGTGATGTTGCAAGCGTCCATAGGCTACGATAACGGGTTACCATCAGGCGGGCCGTATGCTCGTTTGCTACCTAAGTAAGTAGTATAAAAAAACATGCGGAGCAAATGGAAATATGTGGTTTCCTGCCTACACTAAGTAATGGGAAAGTAAATTTTGACGATAGTGTATTACAAACATTTTGGGCTTAGGGTACTTTTCCGAAAACTATGTAGGTATATGTTGTAGGTGTGTATGTGTAGGTGTACTAAAAATCATACCTTGGAATAAAACGATACTTTTCATTACGGTAAAATGATTAAATCCCTCTGGAACATGGTAAAATGCGGTACAGAAGTTTATAAGTACTCTGAGGTGCATTTGTTATCTGAAAATAAATCAATGGTTAAGCTAAAGGAACTCCAGTTTCCGCAGTAACGATCTACCCATGTCAAGCTTAGGTACCATGCGTTAGTAATGGTAAATGGGAACCCCCATGATTTTTCGTTAATTAATGTTTTCGGGGTTGTGTAAATTGGACTAGTTACCTACTTAGTAGCTGGCTTCTTTATCCATGAATAAATTTTGTTTGATCACACCAGTCGAAGAAGGTAAAGCAGTAAGCCACGAAAGCTTAGAAGGAAACAGTAAGGAAAGCATAGTTCGGTGGTAGCTTTGCAATAGCCTTCTAGATGGATATCTCGAGTAGAAAAGTTTTTAGAGAGGTAGAGCATAGCGTTTATTCGCTCAAAGAGCAGCTCGACTGGGGAAGTACCTCCACCTTACGGAATACCGCAGCCAAATAACTTTATGTCGTGTAAAGTTGTGTTCCTGCGCGTGAGTAAGGTCGCCAGAGCTCATAGGGGAGGGGGAAAGGTCAGTAACGCGTGAGCGATGCTTCGTGTGTTGCAAGCGTCCATATGGCTACGGTAACCGCTTACCATCAGGCGGGCCGTATGCTTGTTTACCGACCCAGTTGTATAAAAAAAAAAAAAAAAAAAAAACCTGTCGCCAAGCGCCTTGGTTAAGCATATAAAGGATCTTATTTGGTGATTATTTTATGTATGAAATGTGTATGTGTATGATCATTAGTCTGATCACACTCATTAATCTGTGGGATTATGCCTGCAACACGTGCTGGCCACAAGAGTCGTTCCATAACTGAGTGTGTGAAGAAGAAAAATCCACTGCCGTCAATTTGACTTTATCGTTCTGTTCGTCATCGTTCATTGAGAAGAGATAATGGAAACATTTCTGTGAAATAACTCTCATAAAAATATGGTGTAGGTAATTGAGTGCCTTGGCATCGCGATGCCGAACATCTACACATAGTCCCGCAGGTGAGTGAGTGCCCATTATTATTAATTGATAGGTACCTCATATACTCCGTCGGGTTATAATAAATATCTATATTCTATATCGGGGAAATCCACCACATGGTATTGCTATTTACATGCCATACCACGCCTACTAGTTTCTTCAGGCACCTTCACTTGAGAGCCGGTACTATTCTCGTCTCTTACTTAAGTATATCTTCGCATAGTGCGTCTACACGTCTTTAGCTGTAATACTTTACTCGTCACCTATATAGCAACGTAAATAGCATAGTTCTCTTTCTCCATCTAAGTCCCTATTTGGCGTGAGAAACTTAATTTGAAACGAAATTTTACTCCATACTTATATTACAAGAATAACAGAGAAAACGTGATGATAATGTGTCTTAACTAGTGAATTGATATGTCTGAGGTCGTTAATTCAGTGGCAGCCGGCAGGCAGACATCGGTAATTGATAGGCTCCGCTAACACGATACGATATAGCTGTTGAGATACCAACACTTTTTGTGCCGATTACATTCACAATTTTGATGAGATGATCTCTTACTGTGGTGTTTTATTTTTAAGGCAGTTTTTGCAATGTAATTAATAAAAACGTAGTAGAGTAGAGAAGTACCTACTATTAAAAATTAATTTAAAGGGGAACTCAGTGCCTCTACCATGAGTTTTCTACACTAACGTAATCTACACTCGCTAGCGACTACGGTGAAACATTTTGTATGAAATGCTTCCAAAAGTATCCACTAGAGGCGGTACTCGTCATACAACATATTCACCAGAGAGTAGAGCATAACGTTTATTCGCTCATAGAGCAGCTCGACTGGGGAATTACCTCCGCTTTACAGAATACCGCAGCCAAATAACTTTATGTTGTGTTCCTGCGCGTGAGTAAGGTCGCCAGAGCTCATCGGGGAGGTCAGCTCATCGGTAACGCGTGAGTGATGCCTCGTGTGTTGCAGGCGTCCATATGGTAGGATAGGATTTTGTGCTGTACGCCTGTAAGGTACCTTTTTAAGTATAATAGATATTTAGTGGCACCGTTTCTCCTAATATTAGGGTAGGTACTTTTACTCCCTCCTGTACACTATAACCTACCTATTCATACACCAACTGGTTGATCGATATGTATGACAAATAACGACACAATTATCGTCTATTAAAATGCAAATAACTATAGACATGGACGAATAGATCTATAGACTATTATCCTTCATAGCGTACTTATCGATTTGTTACCGAAGCGTTTGCGTTGTGTATCGAGAAACTAGGTATACATAATTTCTAAATAAAAACTATTTAGTTGCGGCATTGATTTATATAAGGTCCTAATAAATTAGTGTATTTCCTCTTGAGGCATGAATGTATAGATCATTAGTAATCAAAAAATTATATTAGAAAGTTAATCCGTGGGAAAAAACAAAATTTACCGCCATACTGTCTCTATGCAAGTCAAAGAAGCCGCGCGGCTTTTTAATGATATTTATTCCCTCAGATTATTATTCTAATATTATTTTTTGATTACTAATGACCTATACATTCATCTCTCAAGAGGAAATTCACTAATTTATTAGGACCTTATATATTACTAGATTTAGAGCACTTTTAGGGTTCCATTCCATACCTCAAAAGTAAAAAACAAAAGCCTTAGAGGATCACTTACTTAATTGTCCGTCCCTCTCAAGACCCCTTTTCTCAGAAACGGAGCACTATAGTTTACGATCCTTTTCAAATTAAAGCTTCTAAGTGCTTCTAAGTCAACGCAATTTAAATTCTACAGCCATTTAGGTACTATTTTGATATAGGGTATACAGGATGTTGTTTTGGTCGGCGACAAGCGACCCAGGAGCGGTAGTACAAGAAATATATTCCCCAAAAATGGACTTAATTCCATTAAATATTGTAAATGCGTTGAGAAATACCTTATTCAATTTGAAATAAAATTACCGCAAAGTATGGTTACTCGGCACATGCACAGACTAGAGCACAGAATATTCAATAGTACTACGTACAGAAAACCCACTTCGAAAACGACATTTAAATAAAAAGCGACTCTTGGAACGACGTAATAAGGCGCAATCAAGCTCGCGCAGCGCTGCGCGCCCAAAATTATATTCACCTACAACTTCCCTCTCTTTCTATCGTATAACTCTATCCTGTATGACGCGGCACGTCTTACCGTAGGGTTGTCTAATGACGTATTATGAATCTTCAATATTTCCTTATCGGTTATGTATGTACCTATTACTATTCTCCTTTCGTGAATAATAACATTTTAAATATCCTAGCTAACTAGTATTAGAGCAGAAAGTTATTTTTAAATGTCTGCATATTTTAATCTAAGTTTTAGGCCTATACTGATACTTTGTATACTGAATGTGTATTGTCTACGAAACTAAATACAACTATTTTGGGGAAAGGTTTTAGTAACATACATGCATATAAAATCTGGAATAACTGACGACGGGACAAGAAACGGCACAACTACCTAGTCCAGGGCCGTCAGCCGAAATTCACAACGTTTATTATTAATAATCTTCAAGTTTGTTATATAAAAAATAATAAAGTTAAAGAATTATTTAAAAAAGGATATACTGAGTAAGTAATAACAATTAGAATTGTTAAATTTTTCTGAATATTATTCTACTGATTTTTGAAATAGTGGTTTGTTAAATCTTAGTTATTCTAAAAAGGTAGAAGTAAAATCTACACTAATGTATATTCATTAGTGTATAATAATACTAGTATTATAAAAACTTAACATTGGTTTGTATATTTGAAGAGGGAACACTCTCTATTCTGGAACTACTAACAGTTTCTATAAAAATCAAAATCGGTTCATAAACGACGAAGTTATCCATAAAAAAATAATATTTACGGTCGAATTGAGAAACCTCCTCCTTTTTTGAAGTCGGTTAAGAATTAGTCACATGAGTTGTTGAGGTCTCAGTGGCCCGTTTAGACAAGAGGGTGTCTCTTCTGGTCTCGTCTCTTTTTGACACACTGGTATGCTATCAAAACGATTAGATCTTGCCGACCTTAATAAAACCGGAAAGGACATTAGGACAATACAATGAAACAACAACAAAAAATCTAGTACTATGAAAACAACGATACCAACACAAAATAGTTTTAAAATAAGAACAATAAACACATTATATAAGTACGTAGGTATTTATACCCATCTCGCGTCTTTCGCTGCGGGCGCGTTGCAACCGACTAGCGTTTGTCCGGTAGACCGTTGGCGCGAAATCGTACCTAAACATGGGAGTGAGACAGGCCTGACTAGAGCTAGGCTCAAGCCGCCATCGGCCCACCCCTTTACTCTCTCGCACTCCCGTTGAGTGTTATGTCTACACTTTAGCTTATTACATGATTTTCAAAAATTTTATTTTTTTATTTTTATAATTAAAAAAAGATTTTTTTTTTTAGCATCAGTATCATTTGTATTATCGACCCTGAGTCGCTCGTCGCTGACCAAAACAACGACCTGTATAGGGTACTCCCCGTTGGCATACACACAGTGGAAAATCACACCACGGTGAGGGATAATGGTGGTCAAAGGTGGTTAGCACACAATGCTAAGAGCTCTTATTCGGCTCTCGTTCAGCTGCCGGAATACCTGGACTGGTAGGTGATTAGCAATCACCTTAAAATCACCTACCGGTAATCACCGGTAGGTGATTTTAAGAGAGGAGAGCGTTTATTCGTTCAAAGATCAGCTCGACTGGGGACGTACCTCCACCTTACAGAATACCGCAACCAAATAACTTTATGTTGTGTAAAGTTGTGTTCCTGAGCGTGAGTAAGGTTGCCAGAGCTCATAGGGGAGGGGGGGGGGGAAGGTCGGTAACGCGTGAGCGATGATACGTGTGTTGCAAGCGTCCATATGGCTACGGTAACTGCTTACCATCAGGCGGGCCGTATGCTTGCTTGCCGACTTGGTCGTATAAAAAAAAAGCGATAATTATTCAAATTGAGAGTAGTAGCCAGCCAAGTAGATACGTAGCTACTTTAAGGTTCCCTTTCAGGTTTTCAGTGTTACCTCACCTCACTCTGTTTTCCTTCACCGATAGCTCAAAATCATCGGCTGATTTGAACCCACTACATTCGCTTCAGCATACTAAGCTCAATCGTTTACCGACAGATTTCCATTTTTGTTTTTGCAAATTCCATATTCAAATGAATGAATTTGCTGATAGTCCGAATGCGGGCTCTATCGCGTTTTTGATGGCCGGCCGTAAACGGACAGCGTGGCTTTTGTGGCCAAAACGTCACGTGAACGACGGTCCACTCGAATCCCTCAGCGACACCCATCTGACTATACTAACTCTAATTGTCACTACACAAAGTCGAATTCAGTAAAGAACTAGTAAAATATTTTTATCTAAGTGTAGGGTAGTCGGAGCGCATGCGCGCCGTGGCGTAAACAGTGCCGTGTCGTCAGTCGTACGGCGGCCGTCGCCGCGTTCAGTCGTCGTGATACAATCGTTTTAAAATAAAATTCGCGTCGCGTGTGATATGGTGTTAATTGATTTTATTTAAAAATTACTCTTGTGATATCTTTATAAGGAACTAATTTGGGAGTGATTTTTACAGTAAGTAAACTTTTTAATTAGAGCGATTTTGTCATGGAGTATGTTAAGTGACCCGCATTTGGAAATAAAAATAAATTGCCTCTTTTGCAGTATGTAACCTACCCAGCATTTTTGAAGGTATATATTTGGGGTGAACGTTTAGTCTGCGGTTATTTTCATGTCTTTTACGTAACAAAAAGGGTAACATCCGATTTTCATATTCATGATGTTGTCATGCGTGCCGCGTGCCGCTCAAACAACGACGATAGAATTTGTTTATTATTATAAAACGCAGAAATAATAATGGTTTGAAAGTTGGGGATTGGAAAAACTAGACGAGATTCCTTAGATACTTATTTTAAGTAGTAAGACAGTAGTAAGACCAATACATAACCTATTCATCGTAAGAGCATTTTGGTGGGTTCATATAGAAAAATGATTGTATATAGAAATATTCTGAAAACCAAAAAAGCCAAGAGACGCTTTCCTTAGTTAAAACTTCGTCTATTATTAGATATCATCATATCGAGTACATAGTATACTTACCGTCCCCGATACTATAAAATATCCAATTCCAAAGATAGATAGGTATTGTACATCTATTGTGAAAGCAATTAAATCCAGTTTACTTTTAATTTACATTTGTTTATTTTGTAATTACTTACATCTTGAGGAAAGATGCCGTTTTAGTTAATTGCCCGGAGGACTCGCATAAAATAGAGGAATTCAGGATAATTATAGCCCATTTGGGAATGGCGACGTCTTAATTACTGAAAAAACAACACAATTTAATGCATTTTCAAAAAGGGTGTGAAGAGATTTCTGCAGAGATTTCTGCACTCCTGGTGTTACAAGCGTCCATAGGCTACGGTAACCGCTTAACATCAGGCGGGCCGTATGCTTGTTTGCCACTTAGTGGTATAAAAAAAAGACTATAAACGCGCTAGTCGTCGATTCTAATTCTTCGACGGCGTTAGTTTTTATTTCAGGTACTTTGTACCTAGTACCCACCTGGTTGGAGATGATAATCCATAAGCAGTTAACAATTAGCAGTGAAGTAGGTACAATTTGTGATATGTCTGTCAAAATCGGCGCTGTCGAAAGCCAGTTTAGGCGCTGATAAGGCACTTACAACTTACTTAGAACTTTAAGTTGACTCTACCACCGGTTCGGCACTTAAACTGAGAAGACTCGTCACTGTAGTCATCCACTGAGTACCTAAGAACTATATTTCTAAGATTTATGAGCTCATCTTCGGTCGATGAAACTGAGGATACTATGGCGAGATATGGAAATCTATTCAAAAAGCAAACATGTTTTGATATTTGTACAATATTAAACAAATATACAAAATGCGTTCCTCTTTGGAATGCCAAGCTAATGCGCTGGTGGAAAAAGCTCCCCGCCCGCCGGTATTTAGAATAATACCTTTTTATTTGAGACTAGGTTAGGTATAACAAATCAACAATGCTATAACATACTTGAACTAAGTTATAAATAAATGGTAACCGCTTAACAATATTGTTGCGGTAACACACAACGCAAATTTTCAACGGCAACCTTAGCTGACTTTTGGACACCCCTGCGATAATATAGATGTTCTTTAAACTACAAACCGTGTTAAAATGAATATAATACAAGTAGCTAATGACGTCTCGATAAGTTTTGATGATGATGTGAGAGTTAATCGGACTCTGGACTCCCACGGTCCCATGGTCTTCACCGCAAAAGGTATAAGAAGTTAGTTTGGTCCAATCGATGCGTATTTTTTGCATTTTGAATTTTCCGCACCGGCCACAGTTGCCTCTGCAAGTCACAAGTAAAATAAAGTAAATACAATGAAAACGTTTCGCTACCAGCAATTACCAAGTAAAGTTTCCACGAACGACGGCTAAATAAACCTTGAACTGAAGTGATTTGCCGCAACGAAACATACCAAGAAAACTTTTCCTATAGCCTTAGATGTGGGTGCCACTAATAGCCCCAATTTGGTTTGATTACCACATCAAGAGATATCCGCTTTTTAGCCTCTTATAGATAAGAGGGTAGCAATTACACAACTCGGCTTGATGGATTTAACTCAATCTATCTAATGTAATAGGAGACACTGACTGATTGACGGCACGCACGGACTTGAAATTTTGCACAAAGGATACATACAACGTTGGCATCCAATATGTAAGGGATTTAGAAAAAAACACCTTCGGAGGTCGAATAGATCTCCTCTTGAAAACTATGTGAATAGATAGAGTGATAGATATAGATAGAAGAGATAGTAAATTAAAAAAAAGATAATTGATAGAGTTGCAGAACAGCGCAAACGGCGTAGATGATTGTAAATAGAATATTCATATTAGTAAAGAATCATGACTGGATTTTACAATAAAAATAATAGATTGTTAATCTCAATGCCTACACGATGGTCAAGTGTCTCAATGACTCAAAAACTATAGTAATATAGGACGGAATGACAGTCTATGGACAAATGTATGCTCACGATTGGCCGAGTGCAGGCTGTGCATAAAAACTAAACTAAAAAAAAATAGGATGAGTCGAACATCCACCACTAAACCCTTCAAAACATTCTCAATATCAACTATTGAGTAAAATATCGGATAAGCTTTCCGTAATAGGTAAAGGTCGACAAATCTCCGGGTCCTCATCCCCAAATGGCCAGATATATCATTTTGATTAATAACACTTTGCTATTTGGTCGCACTCGAGCGAGTGGGATGGCCCATTATGGAATCTTGCCCTTTTAAACATGATTCGATTCAATCAAAGGCTTTTGATCCCAGAAATACACATGCCGTTTGACGAAAACCATTTGTATAGGTCAAATCTTAGAGTATTTTTTGACCTCTATTCCACCTTAGTAAGTGATGATATGATTACTGCTTTACTTCTACCTCATCACCGCTACTATAAGACCGGCGCATACTATAAGAAATTTTCTGTCAGAAATTTTCGGACGCTCGCTTGCTCATACATTTTTGGACGTCAGACACGTCAGAATTTTCGGATAGTATGCGGGGTCTAGAACAAAATGTATGAGGAAAGTGCCTTCCGGCGGGCGTCCGAAAATTTCTGACAGAAAATTTCTTATAGTATGCGGCCGGTCTTAAAGTTCAATTTCGTTTCCATTCTAAACATAATCTCATACAAAATAACGTCGCAACATGATAGAATTAACGTCACATTTACCTTGTGTCGTTATTACTCGCGGTGATTTGTGTCTGGGGGACTGTGACTCATGTGGCTCCCCTCATTACCCGCGAGTCATACACGTGAGATATACAAGACTCGACGTGAACCTGTTGTAATGAATTTAATAAATCCAGAGTGGCAGTGATGAAGATTTGCTTATGACTGTGAAGATGTCTTTATCTATCATATTTTATATGGTCGTAAAGTGGGAGAGTGGCTTGAGCCCCTTAGCCCCCTCACTGGATCCGCTAATGGGTGAACCCATGTGCTTTTGGGGCGGAGGCTTGAGCTCGTTAGCCCTCCCCTAGATCCGTCACTGGGATTTAAATACAAATTACCCTTTTATTTATTTAATTAGGACAACCAGTAGTTGTTACATTAAAATAATCTTAAACTAGATAAAATTGAAAATGAGATAAATGTACAACTTTTTAAGGTGTCACGGTGTAAAAAAAAGTATTTCAAATGGCTGGAAACATAAACTAAAAAACAAGATAAAATTACTTATAATTTAGTAGAAAGTAAAGTAAAAGTAGGTAAATAATTAATTAACAAATATTCATTAAGTAAATAATCTTATCAACTCAACAACCTCAGCACAATTTTCCTGAAATTCCATGGAGTGTCATTACCGTGTCACCCTTGGAGGGAATGCACCATAAATATTGAAGGTAGGAAATCGCACTGAAACTCTATTTTATTTCTGGAGTAATGAAAAATTACCTGGCTGAGCCGTGAATCGAACTGGATAACTGTATTTTAATGATACCGATCGAAAGGTTCGATCGATCAATAATAAAAACTAAATTCTTCTAGGTAATACAGTATCTTAATTAAAGGAACAACATGAAATTTAACAATAACTTATCTCTGGAAACATTGAAATTTAAATAATAAGAAGATACGGAGATAATATAGCTGGGCACGCTTAACCAAATCGTTAACTTCGTTAATCGCTAATCCGTTACTAAAAATGTTAACTTCGTTAAACGTTAATCGTATTTCGTAAGATTTAACGCAAGTTAACGTTAATCGTTAATCCGTTAACATGTGATAATAATTGCCTTTTTTTGTATCGTTGCGTTAGTGACCTACTTATAAAAAGTGTTGGTTTGGGTTCTGAAAGTTAACAGGTTAGGAACTAAAAAAAGACATGTATATGTCTTTTTTTAGTTCCATTATTATTGGAGTGTGTAATTTAGTCATCTGGCATAATGTTCCCCTTCATGAACATTAATATGATGAAGTTGAGGAAAAAACGACGTTCAACTGCAGCGATTAAGGGTATAGCAGTATTATCCTAACTAATATTATAAATGCGAAAGTGAGTTGGTTTGTTTGTTACGCCTTCACGCCTCATCGGATCATTATTAAATTTGGCATGCGGATATCCTATGGTATGGAAAATGACATAGGCTACTTTTTATCCCGGGAACGCGGGTGAAACCGCTGGGGACAGCTAGTATTTAATAAACAACATTTATGAATATCTGTTCCCGAGAAATACCGCATCGTTGAACGAGTCTTTCGTGTGTAGCCACATTTTGACGGGATTATAAGCTTACTCTTTAAAGATTTGTGGCTCTTAGGTTTTTCTTTTTCTTTAGAGTTTTTTTTATACCACTAAGATGGCAAACAAGCATACGGCCCGCCTGATAGTAAGCGGTTACCGTAGCCTATGGACACTTGCAATACCAGGGGTAATATTTGCGCGTTGCCGACCCTATAATTAGAATGAGTGACAGAATTGATAAAGTCTTCCTCATCATCTTCGTTGTTGCTACCTCTGATACTTAAACTATCTCTGTCCTTCGAACTTTCGGCAGCTTCTTGTCGTAAAGCCTCTTCTACCTTTTTTCCATGCATTTTTGCGTATTTGTCAGAACGTGTTTTTCGTTCGGTATCTTTTTGGTAAATAGTATGATGAACGATATCGAAAAAGTAGGATTGACGATTAACGTTCTTGGGGAAATTTAACGGAAGTTAACGTTAACATTTTTAATGTTAACTTAAAAGTTAATCCGTTAGTCGAAATGTTAACTTCGTTAATTAACGAGTTAATGTCCAGCTATGGTAATTAATGGACGCCCCTGTCAAGGTGCCTAAGTACCTTAATAAAGTAATTATTATAACAAAACAATGTTTTGTTGCACTGTCAAACAAACAATAGTGACTCAAATTAAGATTTTTTTATCATTATTTTGTAATTAACCGACCATTGTTCCCATGGTCAAATAAATAATTACTAAATATAAATGATTAATAAAACATAATTAATTTATATACATTGTTGTACGACGTACATAAATAAAATACCTTTATTATTTCTTAAACGAAGGAGACTTAAACGAGGAAAATATAACTTAAACGTGTACTCGAAATATTAAAACAAAAAGTTGACGGTAAAAACGTTTAATTAAAATCTTTGATGTTTCTGTCATACTAGCACAGCCCGCAGCTTTGTTTTTAATGAAATTAATTTATAATGGCATGTTTTTATACAAAAAACAACTTGCGCAAATGTATGAATAAAAAAATAAGTTTAATTTGATTTCGTAGAATTTGATAAAGAAAATGCGTAATAAAAGAAAAAGTATTACTAATAATTAATATTCATTTTATTTAGGTATATCTTTAAATACAGATTCTAGACGATTTTCCGTCTATATATATAAATATTAGATATGTATACTTATTTGCTAATATGTTTTGTATAGTTAGTGTTTTTGCTTCTATAAATTAACACTAGCGCCCGCATATACTATAAGAAGATTCTTCGTGAATTGTTCATAATTAACATAGACCAATCAGTCCAGGACTCCAGCATCCTCAGAATAAAAAAATTTAAGTCTTGTGGAAGCCAGCCGCATTTAGATGCAGTTTGCAATACTTTACTTCGGATATTTTCGTGGTTGGTTTTTCGTAAAGCAAATTGGTGAAAATTGCCAGAAGCCACTGTTGTATCGGCAGAATCTACAGGTTCCACGGAGTTCCTCTAATAAATAGTCTGCTAGACCGCAGTTTGGCTTAAAAATTTTGTTCTAGGATAAACTGTCAGCTACAGGGTAGAGAAATTGCTGTCATGTCACCCTGATGGATAGATTTTAAAATCGAAACTCATTTTTGATTTATTTATTTATTAGATCCGCTATGTATACTAGCAAAAGTGAATTAGCTTTCTAAGAATACTCTTGTTGAAATAAACTTATAACGATGCAGTACTACGAATTTAAAGTTTTTTTTTTACTTTTATAGGGCTGTTTTTGTGTGATGTGGCCTAAGGTGGTAAGCACACAAAGCCTAGAAGGAACTGGCTCTCAAGTGCAGCTGTCGGAACACACCGATAGGTGCTTGGCGACTGATTTTCAACTTGAGGGTGGAAGCCATCAAGGTGGGTACTACAAAGTACCCTATCACCGTGCTATGGTTTCCTCACGATGTTTATTTATTGACGCGTCAACGGCAGAACCAATCGTGAAATTAGCCACACGAGTCGATCATAAACAGGAACAGCATATAGGATACACTTAGGATAGGTACATTTATC
This sequence comes from Polyploca ridens, assembly GCA_951394255.1. Taxonomy (NCBI): domain Eukaryota; kingdom Metazoa; phylum Arthropoda; class Insecta; order Lepidoptera; family Drepanidae; genus Polyploca; species Polyploca ridens. The sequence continues at coordinate 12,444,627 of OX596265.1, read as the reverse complement.
CCGGGAAAACATTCATCCCTTTGGAACGTGGGTTAAGAATAAATTAATGTCTCAAATCTAAAATGAAAAGGTCCTGGGTATATCCTGAAGCCGGATTTCAAACCCGGGACTCGAACAGGCTGTCCTTTTATGCCATCGTTATTAAGTTGTGCCTGGATAGTTAATCACCAGGATATACGGCGTGCAGGTGGTGCTGTCACGCTAGTTGGTGCTCGTATATCTTCTGTACCCGTTTTTATTGTGCAGGGGTGTGGAACGAGTTTTAATTATGGTTTTTCTGTGGTGGATTAAACTACGTACTTAGCATATGGTTGCAGGTCCACTATTAGGGTCTTTATTACGTAGACCGGTACGCATAATGAGTTTGGGAGCCATATTTGTAAGTTTTACCGCTTCAGAAAATGGCTATAAAGTTTCTGAGATACAAATGCTTTATTATTAAAATCTTAATCATACAGTAATGTAACGTAGTGGAGATCTCCTTTTAAGTATAGAAATACTTGTGCTAGGAGACCTCGCTCTTCAGAAAATGAGTTTGGGAGCCATATTTGTAAGTTTTACCGCTTCAGAAAATGGCTCTAAGTTTCCGTAATACAAATGCTTTATTATCAAAATCTTAATCATACAGTAATAAACGTAGTGGAGATCTCCTATGAAATATAGAAATACTTGTGGTAGGAGATCTCGCTCTTCAGAAAATGAGTTTGGGAGCCATATTTGTAAGATTTACCGCATCAGAAAATGGCTCTAAAGTTTCTGAAATGGTGTTCCATTTCCTACAATTATTTTATATTTAGTGACCCGCCGTCCCTAGTTAGGGATGTTAAAATAAAGTTGAATAAAAATATTTGGAATTGACGAAAGCGCGGCTGAATTTCGAGTTTATTTTGCTGAAACTGAAGTGGCTTGCAATCAAGGTTCGTTAGAGTGATCGCATAGCGGGACTCACAAATTTGACGTTATTTTTCATTTCAACACTAACAAAGGTTTGTTGACGATTTGAAATTAGAATCTGTCGTCAATTGATAGAAATTTGACTCTATCATCAATTGATACACCCTGTTGTTGGTTCGGTAATAATACTGTGTCAGTTAGAAGAGATGAATGTGTTTTTATTATTTTTTAGTTAAGTTTTTTTTTCAAACAAGCGTATTGCCTTTCTGATGATAAGCAGTTACCGTAGTCTACGGGGCTGTGTTGCCTGAATAAAATTTATTATTATTATTGATGCTGGCAACACCAGGGGTACTCGTACACACGGCAACACATCAAGCTATACATTTCCAGTATAAGCTGATCTCGCATTGTATAGGATTTCCCTGCAATGAGAGGTCAGCTTATATTGGAAATGTATAGCTTGATCTGTAGCCGTGCGTACGTTGCCGACGCAGCAAAAAGCTCGTCACAATTCTTTTGAAGAACCCTATGCTTAGTCTTCTAGAAAAACGATACACGGAGTGCGATCATCGTTGTCAATCAAATTAACCAATAGAATTGCATAACATTTGCGTCTCGTCAGTTTTGCTGCAATTCTATTGGTTAATATTTGACAACGATGATCGCACTAACGTCACAGAAATAGATAATATACACACCGGCACAATTAGCGGAACACAAAAAAAGCAGGATTTTAAAATCTTTTACTTGAGGAACTGGCCAGTTATGTTATTTTTTTAATTTATTGTCAAATTTGAAAATAGAAAATTAGATGACGTACACTTTTTTCATTCATTTGTTTTATTTTCCCGAACAATACGTTTTGTCAACTTGTTCGAGTAATAACTACGTAATTGTAATTTTTTTGAAAAATTGCACTTAATTGTTTTTTATAAATTTGTTATTCTATAGGCAATTTTGTTTATTAAAAGCTCTTTATGATGCCTGACTTAACATCACTGGAAATCATTAGGGCTGATGAAATGAGAAGAAATGGCCATACCTACAGATCGATTGCCTCAAGGCTTCGTCGACCAGTATCAACGATTCATCGCAGCATCCAGCGGTACAGATCGTCTAATTCTCTTGTGAGGAGGAGGGGTCAAGGTAGAAAAAGATGTACATCGAGGCGAGATGACAGTTTTTTACAACTTGGAGTTCGTAGGAATACGCGATTAACGGCTGTACAAGCTCGAAATGAACTGGAAGACGTTCGAGGAGTACGAGTAAGTGAGCGTACAGTTCGCAGGAGATTTGAAGAAGTTGTTTTAGGGTCGTATATACCTGCCAAAGGCCCAAAACTTGAGAGACGTCACTGCGTAAACCGATTAAGCTATGCGCGAGAACATCGTCATTGGGATTTGAACGAATGGCAGCAGGTTCTCTTTACTGATGAGTGCAGAGTTCTTTTAAAACAGATCGATGGGAGACAGCGAATATGGAGACGCAAAGGAGAACGCCACATACAGTCTAATTTTGAACACACAGTGGCTTATGGTGGCGGCTCGATTATGGTTTGGGGAGGGATATGTTTGGGAGCTCGCACGGAGTTAGTGATAGTCACAGGAGGGACCATGATAGCAGATCGATACATCAGAGACATTTTAGAAGAACATGTTGTACCATTTGCCCCATTTATTGGTGACGACTTTATTCTAATGCAAGATAATGCTCGTGCTCATAGTGCACAATCGGTACAGGCATATCTGAGCCACGTAGGTATACCGGTGATGCAGTGGCCAGCAAATTCCCCCGATATGAATCCGATAGAGCATGTCTGGGACTTGCTAAAAAGAAGGGTTAAATCCAGAATGCCACCCCCCAACAATCTGAATGAACTTGGAAACGCATTACTTGAGGAGTGGGAGCGGTTGTTTCAAGAAATCATCGATAACATAATCTGTAGCATGCCCAGACGAATGGAAACCATAATCAGAGCGAGAGGGGGAAACACTCGTTATTAATTTTGCTTTAATTTTATTGTTAAATCATTTAATGCTTACTTTTTTTTATTTTTTGTGATGGTGCATAATCATCTAAAAATTTCACTTATTTCAAATTTCTTTATTTTTCAATAAAAAGTCGTTGTTAAAAGATGTTAATCAATTTGTTATTTTGTGTCTAATTAGTAATTTTGTGTCTAATTAGTAATTTTGTGTCTAATTAGTAATTTTGTGTTTAGGGCGATGATAGCTCAGTGGTAGTGACGTCGGATACCGAGACGAAGGTCCCGGGTTCGAATCCTACAATGAGCTTGAGCTTTCGGTGAAGGAAAACATCGTGAGGATACCATAGCACGGTGGTAGGGTACTTTGTAGTACCCGCCTGGCTGGCTACCACCCTCAAGTTGAAAATCTGTCGCCAAGCACCTTTCGGTGTGTTCCGATAGCTGCACTTGAGAGCCAGTTCCTTCTAGGCTTTGTGTGCTTACCACCTTCGGCCGCATCATCACTTACCATGGTGAGATAGCGGTCAAACACAGGCCTATAAACAGTAAAAAAAAAAAAAATACATTTTCGTCAAATATATGCGTTATTATCTCATAGACTCACTTTGTTTTCTGTTCCGCTAATTGTGCCGGTGTGTATAGTTCTAACGTACTATGGTGTATCGTTTTTCGTAGCAGGCCATCTCCGAAAGTTTCTTTTTAGTTTTAGTGTTTTTAAAATATTATATCCTTAACAAACATTATAATGACGATGACGATGACAGACGATGGGTGGACATTGCCACCTGAGATAGAATTTAAGTAATTTCTTTCTTAAGTAATTTCTTGTGTTTATTTTTGTGTATATGGATGTATGTCTGAAATAAATATATTTTTATTTTTTTATTTTTTTTATAATACAGTATTTGAAAACCAGAATGGTTTGTTACAAGTTTGTATTTAAATATGAGATAAACAATATTTGAGATCAAAATTTCACAAAATTGTAAGATAATTTAGAAAACTCTTCCGAAATGTATTTTCTTTCTTTTATCCACCCTCATAAATGAGAGAGAGAGATTTAGGTATATTACGAGATAGTACTTATTTCATTTATTAGAAAGAATTATTATTAAAAATATTATAATATATATTAACTATACAATATTTAACAACACATAAATAATATAAAATAATAATAAATTAATAGATGACTTCAAAAAATCCTCTACTCCAAACTCGTTTATTCAGGTAAGGGTCCGATATGGCACTTACGACAGTTCGACAGTCCGACAGTTGACTCTACCTCGCGCCGGATCGTAATACACTTAACCTGAAAAGACTCTGGAAGGAAAGGCAGGAAGGCATTCCTTTATTTGTGGATCTTTCTAAAAATAAAACCGGCCAAGAGCGACTCGGAGTAGCACACCGAGGATTCCGTACCGCTTTGGACGTATACTAAATTAACTTTTTAACAAAAAAATAAACCGCCTTCAAAGTACACTAAAATGTATAAAATAACTCTTATCTGACACTGTTTTGAAGTGAGCGAAATATTTTCTATAGAACACGTCATGCGATTTCGCTCACTTCAAAACAGTGTCAGATAAGAGTTATTTTATACATTTTAGTGTACTTTGAAGGCGGTTTATTTTTTTGTTAAAAAGTTAATTTATTTTGTTAAAAAGTTAATTTATTTTGTTAAAAAGTTAATTTATTTTTGAATTTTCTGTTTCATCTATATGAAATTTATATGGGACCATTTCGGAATAAACCCCTTTCGAACAAAAAAAGAATTTTGCAAATCCGTCTATATATGACGGAGTTATGCCCGAACATACATAAAAAAAAAAAAACTGAAAAATACATCTGAATTGATAACCTCCTCCTTTTTGAAGTCGGTTAAAAACTAATTTGATTATTTATCTACTACCTCAAAAATAATACCTGCTTTATAAGATAATCTTTATATATGTTCTCATATATCTCATATATTTATATTATTTATATATCTTCTCAGTTCAAGTTGTATTTGGAACCGGCGTAGAGCCATTTGTTAACGTTCATAAGTGCCTTATCAGGGTCTAAATTGAATACTTGCTTTTTGAATTTGAATTTGGGGACATCTCACATACGCGGTCATCTGATCCCAAACTAATATGACGAACACCATCATTTTTGTTAGAAACTTTCAGTTAGTCTCCAGTGGAATTCTGTGCCAGTGGATAAAATAAACAAAACCGTATCACACAACTTTTTTTGGTTGAGGATTGATAATAAAAAAAACTGCTAGTTAGATACATCGTTCTATATTTTTATTTACTACAACTTTCATAAGCTTTAGCTTATCCTATTATAAACTTCGAAGGTAAGGGGAAAATGTTTTTTTTTAAGCCTCACGGCTGTAGAATAAGTGTAGAGTTGTAGTCTTAAAAATATCACTTTTCGGTCCCAACGGCAAAGATTTTTTTTTAATTTACATTAAGCTCAGGAAAACAATATTTAAAATTGAAAAGATTAGAAGTTGCTGAAATTTGCCACTGTGACACGGACGGAGTCGCACCAAAAGGGTTCATTATCTTTTTGTTACGGAACCCTAAAAAAGTTAAACCTCTTTCTACGTATTATTAAATCTTCCGCACGTCGAGATGACAAGTACATTTGTATGGTAAATCCATTATTTGCGCAGTTTCCCGGCACAGTGGAGGACAGGACACGAATTATGGTAATACTCGAGACGCGACGTAGCGTGGTGGCTATGGGGTGTTTGTGGTCGCCATGGGCTGCCGGCGGCGGGCGGGGGCGTCAGATTATCTCTTTTATGTTTACATCGGAGATACTCAAATCATTTTTGTGTATAATTTAGTTATTCTATGGCATATTTCTATAGATATACAGGTTGTTTTTTTCCATCCAGTTAGGGCAACTTTTGAACTACTTACTTACTGGTCTTAGAGAAAAACCCTGAAAGGAACCCTGACCTGCAAAGTTAAACTACCACCGTCGTGGTCGGTACCTGGATGGGTGACCGCCTAGTGGTATTTCAAATCGAGCGTTTCCGTGCTTCGGAAGGCACGTTAGGTCGTTGGTCCTTGTTATCACTTAATTGTAGCTAGTTGGAGGCCTACTAGTCGACTTGAAAACTCCAACAGTAGGTTGACCACTAGCATACCTCCACCGATCCGCAGTGGGCACGCGTGTTGGAGTATCTGCCCATTCCCTTTCACCCTGCCTGAGCTTAGCAGTGGGATATTATATGCTGATGACGAAGATGATATCTCTATAATTTATAGAAAAGACGCAACGATAAAGTACGTATATAAAATATACAAACATACCTACAACTAATGCAGTGAAACAAGTTTTCTTTTTACATGCCTCCACTCTCGGATCTAACATCGCCATTTTTAATAGCAAAATGCTCAAACTAGATTAATTTAACAGCAAGTTAACAAACCAGTCTTTTAGCCAAACCCACTGCGTTGTTTACCGATGTCCCCTCAGAGTAAAACTTTTTTTCGCATTTCCGCTTTAGTATGCAAAACTATGCAGTTTAGTGCTTGCTACGGAGAATGCATTATTTGCTCTTTGTTAGCTACATGTGTTTCTTTTTAGTACACAATATGTTGGAATTAGCACAAAGGTTCCGCACCAATTTAAAAAACTGGCCAGGTACGAGTCGGACTCGCACACGGAGGGTTCCGTACAATATTAACTAACTAAATATTGCTGTAAAAACGCCAAAAATAACGTTTCGTGTATGGGGGTCCCCTTTATTATTTAAGTTTTATTATTTGTTGTTATAGCGGCAACAGAAATACATATTCTGTGAAATGAGATACAGCTCACTGACAGACAGACGGGCGGACAGCGGAGGCTTATGATTAGGGTACGCACCCTAAAAAAGGAACCCTTATGGTGAGGTATGAAAGGAGTAGTTTTAAATATTGCTTGTGAACATTATCGCAAATGAAAATTTAAAAAAAACGTCTTAATGGCCAAACTACGGAGATAATGTCCATCACACACATCCTTGAAAACATGGTTGAAGCCGGTTTGATGCTAATGGGCCACTATGATAAGTGATCACCGTTACTGAAGTGGCTTGTTTAAATTACTGGCTCGTACCGTTTTTATAGAGGGAGGAAACAAATCGTTGCAAGCAATTAGCGACAATCAATACAGGTCGTTGTTTTGGTCAGCGACGAGCGACTCAGGGTCGATAATACAAATGATACTGGTGCTTAAAAAAAAATATAAAAAAATACTTTATTTTTTTATTAATAAAAAAAAAAAAAAAAAATTTGAAGATCATGTAATAAGCTAAAGTGTAGACATAATACTCAACGGGAGTACGAGGGAGTAAAGGGGTGGGGCGATGGCGGCCTGCGCCTAGCTCTAGTCTGTGCACGTGCCTAGTAGCCATACTTTGCAGTAATTTTATTTCAAATTGAATAAGGTATTTCTCAATATATTTACAGTATTTAATGGAATTAAGTTCATTTTTGGGGAATATATATTTTGTACTATCGCTCCTGGGTCGCTTGTCGCAGACCAAAACAACATCCTGTATAACATAGTATATGAAATTTACTTAGAATTAATAATTTTCCTTGATATGTTTACCAAACGTGTTAATTTTAATAAACCTTCAATTAACATGTAACTGGAATTCGTATTAATGTGTTTGCAATTAAGATTCGCGTGGTATAACTTTCCAATTTAAAATCAGTCAAAACCTTATAACAAATTATGTATATTTCTATTTGCGTTTTTCTTTAAATTAATACCCTATTCCTATTTTTAAATAAAATCGATGACGTACTGTGTAGGTGTGATGTACTGTGTAGGTAAAGAATTAATGTTGCCCTGCGAATAGGCTAGATGAATGAATTTTTTTATTTAGTCCGTCATTTACATTACGTATTTTTCCTTTTGTCAATTAAGGGGGGGTCTAAGGGGGTCAATGAAAATACCTAACACAAAAAATACTGTGGAACGAAGAGGGTTTTTTGAAAAATGTTAACCGAATATAATATTAAAAAGTGCTTTGATATTCCCAATAAAAAAATCGTAAGTTACGTCTAAAAAAATCTTTTGCGTCGATATTCTCCGTATTTTCAGCGATGACAACAATTTTATTTTTAAGAATATATAAGATACAGAATTATATTAGAATGTTAACCGGACACTTATTCAATTTAATGTTTATATTCTGTATAATCTAAAGAAAACCCGTAAATAACAGTCCATTTCATAGAGTCGACACATTTATGATTTACCATTTTCAACCCTATTCCAGTGAAGAACGAGTGCTGTCAAAATCGTAGTCAGTCCGCACCTTAAACAAAAATACGAAAATATCGTGTGAAAGTTCCGCGTGACGTCACGTTCTACGACGTCACGTCACGGTACAACCTCAACGATTTTGAATAAAATGTGTACCATAACTTCAACACACGTCACGAGCTCCCACTCCCGAACTTTGACGCGTTTTATCTTTGTAACTCTCTAAACTAAGGGTATAGGAGGAGGAGGTCCTTAGTATTTAGCAGTGAAGGGAACAGACCGCAGTAAAACGTAATTAAGTTATAAGGGTCCCCTGGTTATACAGGGTTCAAAAATTACTTTATATAATTTACTTTTACAAAAGGGTTCAATTAAAGGTAACTCGTGCGTGATTTTGGATATTAGAATGTTATCAACTTGTGAACGCGGACCTATGATCCAAAATATAAATAAGTATTTGTCTCCTGGGGCCCAAGTCTGCTCTTTCAGTGGTGTCAAAATTGTGACATTTTACAGTTTTGGTAGTCTACTAACACAATAGCGGACTTGGGCCCCTGGAGTGCTGTCACGCCATTAAGTTGCTGGTTGTTCTTTATGTAGGTTTTAGGGACCCTATTACTAAGCCTCCGCTGTCCGTCCGTCCGTCCATCTATCTGTCTGTCAGCGGGGTGTGGTGTATCTCAATAAAGCGTAATAGGTAGACAGTTGAAACTTTCACTTTAATTTTTAATATTATATACACACCGGCACAATTAGCGGAACAGAAAAAAAAGTGAGACTATGAGATAATAACGCATATATTTGACGAAAATGTAATTAGACACAAAATAACAAATTGATTAACATCTTTTAACAACGACTTTGAAAAGTCTTCGTTATTTTTTAATGAAAAATAAAGAAATTTGAAATAAGTGAAATTTTTAGATGATTATGAACCATCACAAAAAATAAAAAAAAGTAAGCATTAAATGATTTAACAATAAAATTAAAGCAAAATTAATGACGAGTGTTTCCCCCTCTTGCTCTGATTACGGTTTCCATTCGTCTGGGCATTCTACAGATTATGTTATCGATGATTTCTTGAGGCAACCGCTCCCACTCCTCAAGTAATGCGTTTCCAAGTTCATTCAGATTGTTGGGGGGTGGCATTCTGGATTTAACCCTTCTTTTTAGCAAGTCCCAGACATGCTCTATCGGATTCATATCGGGGGAATTTGCTGGCCACTGCATCACCGGTATACCTACGTGGCTCAGATATGCCTATACCGATTGTGCACTATGAGCACGAGCATTATATTGCATTAGAATAAAGTCGTCACCAATAAATGGGGCAAATGGTACAACATGTTCTTCTAAAATGTCTCTGATGTATCGATCTGCTGCCTTGGTCCCTCCTGTGACTATCACTAACTCCGTGCGAGCTCCCAAACATATCCCTCCCCAAACCATAATCGAGCCGCCACCATAAGCCACTGTGTGTTCAAAATTAAACTGTATGTGGCGTTCTCCTTTGCGTCTCCATATTCGCTGTCTCCCATCGATCTGTTTTAAAAGAACTCTGCACTCATCAGTAAAGAAAACCTGCTGCCATTCGTTCAAATCCCAATGACGATGTTCTCGCGCATAGCTTAATCGGTTTACGCGGTGACGTCTCTCAAGTTTTGGGCCTTTGGCAGGTATATACGACCCTAAACCAACTTCTTCAAATCTCCTGCGAACTGTACGCTCACTTACTCGTACTCCTCGAACGTCTTCCAGTTCATTTCGAGCTTGTACAGAGTGTGCACAATCGGTACAGGCATATCTGAGCCACGTAGGTATACCGGTGATGCAGTGGCCAGCAAATTCCCCCGATATGAATCCGATAGAGCATGTCTGGGACTTGCTAAAAAGAAGGGTTAAATCCAGAATGCCACCCCCCAACAATCTGAATGAACTTGGAAACGCATTACTTGAGGAGTGGGAGCGGTTGCCTCAAGAAATCATCGATAACATAATCTGTAGCATGCCCAGACGAATGGAAACCGTAATCAGAGCAAGAGGGGGAAACACTCGTCATTAATTTTGCTTTAATTTTATTGTTAAATCATTTAATGCTTACTTTTTTTATTTTTTGTGATGGTTCATAATCATCTAAAAATTTCACTTATTTCAAATTTCTTTATTTTTCAATAAAAAATAACGACGACTTTTCAAAGTCGTTGTTAAAAGATGTTAATCAATTTGTTATTTTGTGTCTAATTACATTTTCGTCAAATATATGCGTTATTATCTTATAGTCTCACTTTTTTTTCTGTTCCGCTAATTGTGCCGGTGTGTATATAAGAAACGTCTATGCGGAACCCTTCGTGTCTGAGTCTGACTCACACTTGGCCAGATTTTAGTATTCTTTGAATAGACCACATTATATAAGATGTTGCATCTTTTTTCTTTCAGAACTGTGATTAACTTTCACTCCATATACACAGGTATTGCGGCGTACTAAGGCATTGTTTTGAACAATATGTTACATAGGTACTACCATATTATATAGGTACAGTACAGGTATATGTAACGAAGCCTCGATTGTGTACACTGAATACATATCGATTAAACTTTACAATCGGGAACACTTTGTAAGGGATTCGAATTGTTTGCAGCACACCACACTATGTTACACTGAGGGTTGTCACACATAATTATTTTTAATATTTAACATACAAAATAAAACAATTTACACACTTTTTATACCGTCTCAAGTTTGTTCTTACATAAGCCTATTATTAAGGTTCCATAGAGTGAGAAAGAGAGAGAACAGAAGAGAGGAGACTCATTTTAAAATGGGCTTTTTAGCTCGGCTCGAGAATAGTCTTATTGCTGTTATTTCTTGAGCGCGTGCCATCTAAAGAATGTTATCTTGTTTTAACTCTGCTTACAACTGAGTTATAGTGCGTAAGATGAACTTAATAACTTCATTCTTTGACTTTTTGTTTTCTTTCACGCAATGAGTGGGTAATAACTACATATAGGTTAGAAATAGTGTTGCCAGGTGTCCCGATTTGCACGGGACGTCCCGATTTGCACGGGACGTCCCGATTTTCAGGGGTCTGGTGACACGTCCCGATTAACCCTAGATCGGGACGCCAAATGTCCCGATTTTTCACTAACCTCATGAGTCTTTACTATATTTGATAATTTTTACAGGAAAAGTGAATATAACTAAGCTGCTACTACATAAAAATATTTTTGCTTTCATTTTTTCTCACCAAATTCAGGCTTTCACTACTGTCCCGATTTGAAACCCAAAATCCCGATTATTTTATCCTTACGTTCCGAAATTTGACACACAGGACCTGGCAACACTAGTTAGAAACAACAATACTTTGAACAATATTTGTGTGGGAACCGAAATCTTTCGATTTAACAAACATTAGTTCAGCATCAGTATTTTGGTGTGATGTGTAAATTCTACCGTTAAGCAAATGAAATGCCGATACACCTCTTGTGAGAGTGCTATCTACTTACCTACGCAAATACTCGTCTGGGGAAACACCTGTTTGAAGTCAAATCCGTTCCTTATTATATATTTTTGACATTACGCAATATTACGTTTTGTTGAGCATCGATTCAAATGTAAAAAAATATTTCACGGTTTTGCATTTAGTTCCTTATGTTCAGCATGAACAACCTAAATTAGATTTTGAAAGGATATTAAAAAAAATTACAAATAAATTCAATTAAAAATCATTTATTCAAATAGACCTTCGCAGACACTTAAGAAAAATGTGACTCTAATACTCGGTTCGGAAGGTTGCATTTGCTGAGAAGAGCCGGCAATAAACTCAGCAATTACTCTATTCAAAACAAGCTTAGATTCATTACATAATATTTATATTCTAATCGTACTGACAACAATTGCGTGCTCCGGCGCGGCTAATAATTCTAAGAATCACAACAAAAAGTGACTCAAAGTACCACTCTATATAAAGATAACAAAAATAGGGATCAAGTCACTTCACCATCCACCGCTTTCCATCAGGTGGGCCGTTTGCTTGATTCGTTGGTAGCTCCGTGGCAGTAGCAGTATTTTTTCCAAGGAAAAAAATAAATATTTTTTAAAGCACACGATGGCAAATTGACAACCCTACAGTCTACACACGCTTTTGTAAAGTTGCACATGACGTCGACAAGTTATTAATCGATAACTTTTGACAGAATCGATTTGTATAACTTTACAACACAGTTGTGTAAGCTATTGTATACTGCCACCATTGTTTAGGGCATTAGGGGAAAAGTCTCCTCTTAGGAGGGGAAAGGGGGGTACTATTGTACTAATAAGCGAGGAACTTTAGAAAACATGGATAGGAAACCATAGCGCGGTTGCTTAGCACACTGCCACGTGGCACACCACCATAGTATCATGGTGAGATTGCGGTTCAAGGTAAAATGAAAAATAGTCCAAGTGTGAGTCGGATTTGCACACGAAGGGTTCCGCAAAGACGTTTTTTGGGGACCCTAGCGGCGTTTAATTTTAAATGTTATTATTTGTTGTAATAGCGATGATAGAAACACACATTAAGTGAAAATGTCAAGTGTCTACCTATTACGATTCATGAGACGCAGCTCATTGACAGACAGTAGGGACGGACGGACGGACAGCGTAGGCTTAGTACAGTATTACCCAACTTATATGGCGCGTCGTGAATCTTCGTTCGCACAGAAAAGAAAGTATGGCCCCGAAGATTAACGAAAGAATGCTTAAAACTTACAATCAACCTTAGATCACTACTATAAGGTTCATAATACACTGCAGCTGTTAGTTCCGTCTCACTCGCAAGTCACGCCTCTCCGCACGGCGCGCGCTAACATGGCGGCAGCTGTCGGCCAATAGCGTTTCCCGCGTTTTGAAAATGCATCTTCTGCGCAGGTACATCGGTAAGCCATATTAATTGGGTACTACTGTAATAGGGTCCCGTTGGCACCCTTTCGGCACGGAACACTTTACCGAAGCGGTGACCGCATACTACTAAGGAGCCAAGTCTGAAATTTAAATCAAAAATTAGAAAGAAGAAAGAAAGAAACAAATTTATTTGACGAACACATTAAACTTAATATCATCATCATCATCATCATCATCAGCCTATAATGTCCCACTGCTGAGCACAGGCCTCCTTTCACAAATTAAGGCGAAAGGGAATGGGCAATACTCCACCACGCGTGCCCACTGCGGATCGGTGGAGGTAGGCTAGTGGTCAACCTTCTCTTAGAATTTTTCAAGCCGCCTAGGAGGCATCCAACTAGCTTAACGACTATCACAATTAAGTGATAACCGGGACCAACGGCTTTACGTGCCTTCCGAAGCACGGAAACGTTCGATTTGAAATACCACTAGGCGGTCACCCATCCAGGTACCGACCACGACAGGCGTAGCTTAACTTTGCCGATCGATTAAGAACGGCTAATCATGCTACACCACGATCGCTTCACAAACTTAATATAGTAAGTAAGTAAGTAAGAAACATTTATTAACAGCACAATACAAGTAAATACAAAGGAGCAAGAAACAAACTGTAAGATTAAAAACTAGGTAACAATTATATGTAAAACACAAAAATAAAAACAGACAAAATATAAAAAAAAATTAAAACAGTTCGTTTCTCGCATCGTCAACAATATAGGTAACAATATTTAATTTAAAAATAACCAGTAGGTCTGTGCCGTCGCAGGCGCAGCTCAGCATGGTGCTACTGACTTCTGCCGACGCCTTTTGTGAATTACATTCTGAAACGATCCCATTACAACACCATTGCAGCCGATGTGCGTTATCTACTGAATTCATGATAGTTTTTGACACTATTGAATTAGTACACTACCAAAACTGTCAAATCTGCTCATTTTGACACCATTGATTGATTGGAACACAATTTGTATTAGCAGACCCAAGTCTGCAGGGGCCCAAGCCTTTGATGGACCATGTTGGTTGTAAACTTTTTAACTTAAAAATACTTTGTACAAAGGTTTACTAACTCTGACCCGTGGTTACACTCGCGTAACCGGGAGACGTTGTGATTTTTTGGGATAATAAGAATCCTATTTTATTACAGTTTTGTTTGTGCACAAATCCAGTCAGCCGCTTATACGTGATTGCATCACAAACATCCAAATCTTCCTATTATATAAGATGAGATGAAATTACTAGTATAAGCCAGTCTCATTCGACATTATCTACAAGTTTCCGTCAAAAATCTTCAACCTGCTGGCTATTAACCCGTTGGTCTCGCGAGTAGTGATGCCAGGTGTCCCGATTTGCGCGGGACGTCCCAATTTTCAGGGGTCTGGTGACACGTCCCGATTAACCCTTGATCGGGACGCCAAATATCCCGATTGTTCACTCACCTCATGAGTGAAAATTCGGAAGCACCTATCGGTGTGTTCCGAAAACTCCACTTGAGAGCCAGTTCCTTTTCGGCTTTGTGTGCTTACCACCTTCGGCCACATCATCACTTACCATGGTGAGATTGCGGTCTATCACAGTAAAAAAAAACATCCCGATTATTTTATTCTTACGTTCCGAAATTTGACACACGGGACCTGGCAACACTACTCGCGAGGGACGCGCGTCCTATTATAACAATTGATGTAATTGTTATATTTTTAACCGCGAGCCAAGCGATTAATCTATTATGCTATTAAGCTGGCTACTCCGCAGCATCACACACACCAGCTCAATAACAACACACATCGCGTGCTTCTAACTGTAAACCAGTGCTGAATAACAACCTCTATCAAACTCGATTAATAAAATAGCCTATAAAGTGTCCATTCAGGTATAAATCCATTAGCGAACCAGGTCGTGCGTTCAGGTTGGTGTGAATGTATAATTAAGTGGAGCCATAGAAATGGTAAATTATATAGGCTAATTAGAAGTGGTATAGTCGCTACACGCTCCGCCTTGCATGCAAGTTTATCTGCACTGCCCCCCTAGACAAGATGGCTGTCATTTCAAATCGAAATATCACTTGATTTTCAACAATCTCTTATGTCAGTCCCATACAAAGGTTGATCGTTTACTAACGATGACGATTGTCGACAGCCATCAGGTCTACTAGCCCAGACCAGTTTGCGCAGTTAAGACTGTGCGTGCGTGTGGATGGTAAGACGGTAGCCCGTGCATTCGCGGCTGGTGTAATCTTTGGCTTTTTGAAGATTGGACTACGAAGTCCGGCAAAATTGGTATCGACGACACACGTATCAAAATATGTGATGTGAGTGTGAGCTCTCAAAACACTATGAGGTTTGTACAGTCTAGTTTGCCCGTGCTTACTTGCTGTTCTGTGTATCGTCTTATTTGTACAGTTTTAAATTCGCATGAGGGATGGAGCGTGTAGTTAGCCGCGCTTTAATTCTTATCGGTTCTTTTCAGTCACCATCTGCCTGCCCTGTTCCCAATCATTTGTGGTCGGCGCTTCTTCCATTTGTCTCTTCTATCCGTCATACTAGCAACCACTCCTTTCATACCCATATCGTCTTTCACACAATCCATCCATCTCTTTTTCGGTCTTCCTCTTCCCATATATCCATCGACTTTCATATTCATAACTCTTTTAGTCACGTAACATGTCCATACTACGATAAAAGGTTTAGTTTTTACGGTTCTTGATGAATTCCGAACCAGTGGTAACTTTAAATTCAAATTCAAATTCAAATTCTTTATTTGCAATACAGGTACATATAAAAGGTGGTACAAGTTAAAAGGTAGGTTTCACTGTATTCGCCATGTGTGGCGTGCAAGTTGTCGCTGCCGACAATAAAATTGGTACACTAAAATATAAATTAATTATTAGAAAAACAATTCAATATAAAAAATAATATCAATACAATTACAATGAAATAAGATTAACAACAACAAGAAATGCAATGTCAGAAAAATGGTCTAAACTGAATTTATGGTTATGTTCGATGTTGGATTGAAAAATCAGTGAATGAGAATCAGAATTTATGATAGTCACATCATGACCAGTGGTGGTAGCACACAAGTGCAGCTGTAAAAACGATCTTACCGTCGTAAATACTTTTTCATCCAAAGAAGGAAAGATTTCACGTTTTAGAGATAAGACCACCCATTCTTCAGTAATTCAATGTTCAAGTCTAGGAGTCAAGATTAAAACAATTGAATTTGGGACCTGTACTCATGATATTAGTTGTAATATTAATGTATCGGGTCTATTCGCGCACAGATTATTATCAAAATTAAATTTTGACTAACCTCTAAATTTTTCTGTGCGCGAATAGACATGCTAATATAATAAAGCTGAAGAGTTTTTTTGTTTGTTTGTTTAAACGGGCTAATCTCTGGAACTACCAGTCGGATTCGAAAAATTCTTTCACGTTTTTCAAATTTTATCACGGGAACGCGGGTGAAAGCACGCCAGACAGACATCTATTACAATGAATTTAGTTCGCGAAAGCTTAAAAAGTACTCATGATCTGAGGTTTATTTTCGATTAACACCATCTATTCTTGATTGTTGTATGTAGGTATAATACAGGTCTAAGTTTCTTTTTTAATTTTTCTTACTGGGGTACAATAAAGGGATCTTTACTAATAGGGTAGTTCTACAGATTAAATTTCTTTTCAATTTCCATCGTCCCTGGCCGTCCACATGTGAATACATCTGCTCCCGTATCATATTACACGCACTGGCGATTAAAATATCTAGCTGATGGAAAACCTATGTTATTTGTGCTCGTTCACCATTTTTATCTATTGTTTTATCTACTTGTATTTATAATATTGAATAACTAATGTTACACTGTTGAGGTTTTGTCTCGTGGAAAAAAATAATACCTACCCGACCCGTCTAATATTTTTGATGTGAAATCAATTTTGTAGCTTATGTTTAATTTTTGAAGAGGTCCCCATCCTTCAGGTATTACTTTTTATTACAACTAAGGCAGCAAATAAGCTGACGGCTTACCTGATGGTAAGCGGTTACCGTAGCCTATAGATGTGTGCGACACTAGGTGTATCACTCGTGTGTTGAAGAGGGGTTGAGTCGCTATGCCCGAAAAGGAAGTGACAACATTGTGGACTACACCGCTAGGCCCGAGTGTCACACGCTATACACACTGTCAGCACATGGGTGCTACACTGTCAGCACACTGGTGCAACACTGTCAGCACACGGGTGCTACACTGTCAGCACACGGGTGCTACACTGTCAGCACACGGGTGCTACACTGTCAGCACACGGGAGCTACACTGTCAGCACAGCGCCTCCTTGTGGAGCTCTGGTCAGGTCACCTTATTCACCGCACGAACACAACACCACATGTAGTAATCCTTACTTCCTCATTTGGGCAGCTCCGAGTTTGAAGTTCTTTACGTCGTGTAAAATAAAATTAAAGGGTGGGTTACCAATAATCCAGCTGGCATCAAAGCAGAGTGTGATGATGTGTGATCTTATGTGTGGTGTTATTGCCCTGGTTACAGATGTCGGGGCTCGCGGCGTGACCACGGACGGGCTGCTGAGCGCCCTGGCCCGCCTGCGCCGTCCCCCGCCCCCGCTCCCGCACACACCCTCACACACGACACGCTCTGTGAGTACCTTAAACAATTTAAAAAGTTATGATCCACCCTAAGATGTTTATATAAGTCCAGATGCGTTGCCTGCACCGTGTAGGCTATATAACGCCTCTCTGAAGCTTAATTCTTGCAACATTTTGCGGAAAAAGTGTCTTCCAGTGTTTATAGACGTTACTGCAACTGTACACTGAAAAAATGGTTCTACAAAACTAGTTATGTAAGTTGACGTTTTGTTGTCGGGAAACTAACTTTAGTTCCAAAACTAGTTTTGTTACTGGTAAGTTTTAGTACGCAAATCACTCTGTTTAGGTTATTGGTCGTCAAATTTTGTGTTACTGTTAAATAAAAAATGTTTTCAGTGTAGGACAAAACTTATGTACTGGTATAATGGTATGTTGCTATAGTAAAATGTTCACTGTTTTGTTTAGTGAATAACGTTGGTCTGTAACACGGCCTATCCTGGGGGCAAAGTCTAATAAAATATCATACTGACGCGATACTATTGCAATTTCATTATCATTGAGCCGATGTGCGCAGTCTACTAATTTATAATGGTCTCATAATGAACGAAAAGAATTTTAGTACAAAAACTGACAACTAAAAGATTATTGTGGCACGATTTGAAAGTTCATTGGAATACAATTGTAATAGCAGACTTGGGCCCCTGAACATTTGCTTACGAGAACAACGTCATCTGTCAGAACGAATGTAATTCTAATCGAGTGTTTTAATGAGGACTATCGTTTCTGTGGCCACACTGGCCACCAGTTGACGCCACTAGCGAATGGGCTCTACCTATCATATAAAGTTTATTTACCGCGTCAGAGGGCCTACTACGAAAAACGATACACGATGCACCGAGCATCGTTGTCAATCAATTAGCCAATAGAATTGCACAAAAGGATCATGGCGAGATTTGTACAAAAAAATAAAGATTTTTGGAAACGTTGGAATGACGTTATATTTGATCCTTGGTGCCTAAGGAACAACTTGAGCCATTTAAAATATTTTTAAAACCCCGGGATAAATATGCGAATTTCTATGGCATGCCGGCGAATCGCGACTATTCGCGACCAAAACCGTTATGTTGTTGTTATGTTTTGCGGGGTTTATAAAATATTTCACGTATATTAACATGTTGCCGGTAATGTAATCTCAACATTGGAAGTGATTCAAAACCCTCTAAAATGTTTAATTTTTTTTGTACTAATCGATGTATGGAGTTCGCCATGATTCTTTACATCTCGGTTGTATTGCTGCAATTCTATTGGTGAATATTTTCCAACGATGATCGGATTACCGTGTATCGTTTTTCGTAGTAGACCCTCAGGGCCAAGTATTACACAGCATCAAGATAGCTTTGAAATCCAACATTTCCGATCAATTTGATTCAAGTTTTATCCTACATTCATTGCCCAACTATGGTGATGAAAGAGATGCGTCATCACCTTTGTGAAAGAGCCCCGTTGTATTGTGATGAAGGGTTACCTATCGTGTCGACTAATAACCGCAAATGGCTTTGTAATTATATTGCACATATTTCCTTGTCTAAGTAATTTACCTTGCCTACTATTGTTAAAGATTTTGCAATTTTTATTTAATAAAAGATAATTCAAAGACAAATAACAAATTGTTAGCGCAATTGCTTACTATTATAATAAGCTCTCTACCGGGTCCCAAAAGGTCTTCTTGAAAAACAAAAAGGTTAGTTCGTAGTTTAAAAATTTTAAACACATGAATTTTGTGCAATTCTCTTGGTCAATATTTCACAACGTTGAACGGACTTTCGTGTTTAGATTCTCAGAGTAGACCACCTGTTGTAGTAAGGCAGACTATATTCTACATAATAGCAGCTAATATGAAGCTGTTATTATTCTTATCTCTATTATTTTGTGTGGCACACAAATATTTATCCTGAGGGCGAACCACAAGCTCTTAAAACAATATTATTATAACCTTATTTGACTTTTGTCTTTCTTTGACATGCACGGGACAAAAGACAAATAAGGTTATTTTAACCTTGTTTTAAGAGCTTGTGGTAGGCCCCCTGGAGATATTATAGTCAGTGTATCTACAACAAAAAAAACTACATTAATCATATTTAATTGAAATCCCTTGAGAACACAAGCAAAACCGCGCAACAAAAGCTAGTAAATCAATAACAACATGCAGCCTCATTATAATGCGCATTGACTAAGCTCAGTGAACGAGGGAGCGAGGCAAATCCCTTCATTATCCCCTCGTTAATGTGAAACAGTTACGGTTGGGTTTGTTCCCGGGAATAAACCCAACTTCGAGTAAATTTCCAATTTGGTGGGAAAAAACCCGGGAATATTCCCATTGGCTGGGAAAATACTCAAATGGTCACAGTTACTAGATTTTGCGTATATAGCGAGAGACACCTTAACAAAATCGTTTGAATAACATTTAACAAGATTTCTATTAGGGTCATACCACGGTCATACACATATATCATACAATAAAAAATCTTTTTTTTTTGTGTGCATTGTTTTTAAAAAAGTGACGTTTTGGGGTTGTGGTGGACAGGCGGCGGTCTCACACAATTACCACGCCGTGGTAGTACATACTCGTCCGACTCGAAGTCGGGAAGTGTGATACTCGGTCCAGTCCGCGCAAGGTCCGCGTGGGTCCGCGCGTAGGTAATGTAGGTACATACAACACCGAGTATGATTAAAATAACAATCAAAAGCAACTAAAAATATTTTTTTTGGTACAAAAAGCCACTTGAGTATTTTCCCGCCGTTCGGGAATTTACCCGTATTTTTCCATTCTTTCCCGTATTTTTCTTTTCTTCCCCTATTTTTTTCTTTCCCTGCCCATCCCTAAACAGTTGATTATGGAGTTGTGACGTGACACCCATACTGAACTGATGCAGTTATCTAGTGAGCCGGTCTACACAGTCGACTGAGTCCGTCGCGGGTACCCTGGCTAAACTGACAATCTGCTAAATGACTAGTTATATTATAATTATACACTGAATATGGCATCCTTATTATACTAGCTGAACACTGCGGTTTCACCCGCGTCTCTGGGGTCGAAAGCCTATTGCGATCCCTACCTACTTATATATTTGTTTAAACTGATTGCTGATGAGCAAAATAATACTATTTAATTTCAGGAAATAATTATTTAACTTGAATATTTCGGAGGTAAAGAAGAAGATATATGATTCTGGTTTATTAACCAATTATTTTATCAAATTATTCTATACAATACTTGTGGTAATTTAGTTGGAATAGTGGGAAAGAGGCTTAGTCATTATGTAGGTACCTACTTATATAAATTGAAGATTTTCCCTCACAGCTATAATAAGTAAATTGCTTTCCACAAATCTCGTCATTTAGGTAAGTATTCATTTGAATTATTCTACTTTTTAAATTATTACGTGATGTAAAATGGCGTCTTTGGAATAAATTTGGAAAGAGGAAATAATATAAAAACCTACATAGAATATATCATCGCGGACTTCTTTGTATATATTTTTAAGATCCACCATTCCGTAGTACATCATTATGATATATCCCGTAAAGTTTAGTCAGCGTTAGCTATGAAAGCATGTATCATATACAGGTCGTTGTTTTGGTCAGCGACGAGTGACTCAGGGTCGATAATACAAATGATACTGGTGCTAAAAAAAATATAATTAATAATAAAAATAAAAAAATTAAAATTTTGAAAATCATGTAATAAGCTAAAGTGTAGACATAATACTCAACGGGAGTGCAAGAGAGTAAAGGGGTGGACCGATGACGGCTTGGGCCTAGCTCTAGTCTGTGCACGTGCCGAATAACAATACTTTGCGGTAATTTTATTTCAAATTGAATAAGGTATTTCTCAACGCATTTACAATATTTAATGGAATTAAGTCCATTTTTGGGGAATATATTTTTTGTACTACTGCTCCTGGGTTGCTTGTCGCCGACCAAAACAACACCCTGTATATAAACTATTCGCAAGAAATTATCAAACTGATGGTGAAAACCGCATCAAAATCCGTTGCGTGGTTTAGAAGGAGTTAGCGGATAAACAGACAGACAGACGCGGAAAGCGACTTCGTTTTATACTATGTAGTTATGGTAGTTATGTTTTTGTTTAAATCTTATGAGCTTGTTTGCCAATAGAATCCTAAAACCAATAATATAACACTACAAAAAAAAACCTTATTCACTTAGAGTTAGAAGCCTCTAAATAAGAGTCCGAATATGAACTAGAACGTACGAAATAAATCAATTTCTGTCCGTATACACATTATCCACAAGAGTACTGTCAATATACCAACATTTATTGAAGAAAGTTAGCAAAGTAAATTTCAGCCATTTCAAAGAATGCTGGTATCCATAACATTGCCCGTAACATGAGTATTAATGGCATGCAAATAACAACGATGACTTGGTGGCTCTCGTTGATTTAAGTTCACAGTATCAATTACTGTAGTCAAACACAAGCTCATCATCATCATCTGCCTGCCCTGTTCCCAATTTATTTGATAGTGCTTACGGAAAGGGTTTACTTATGGCCGTCGACTGACCCCAAAAGGAGTTATGACGTGTCCGAGGATGTAGCACGCTTACCCACAAACTGCCTATTCGCTCTGGCCTTGAAGACGTCTTGGTTAAAGGTGTCGGAAAACACAGACCCTGGATGTGAGTTCCACTCCTCTCTATCATCAGTAGGCACTCCTTTCTTACTCATATCATCTCTTTTTGGACTGTGGTTAGTAATAAAAATAAAGGTTTAAACTCCAGCCACTTTTCGTCTAAAAGCTGTTCTAGAATATCAAAAATGAACAAAAACCTTGGTCCCATTAGTGTGAGTCGAGACCTGCTCTTAACTACTTATTGAATAGGTAACGGAGACATAAAAACTTGATTGCTTGGAAAAAACCCACGTTACTTACATTTTATACATTACTTGAGAGACGAAAAAAGTGCAGACACTAAAAGGTACCGAGAGGTTTTAGAGATGGGAATAAAACTTTAATCAGTGCTTACTCTATAGTTTTTGATTTCAGTATTGAGACTTGAGACATAATTTGATTGTTCCTTATTTGCTAAAAGAAGATAAATATAGTTCCTAAGATCGATGGGTCGTAAAAGGCCAATATTACTAAACTAGAAAAACGACAAAGTTTTATTGAACATCACAAGAACAGGTAAAACCATTGAGCTATTATTACTACGTATAGAGAAGCTATCATAAGCAAAGGTTATGTCCCATTTTTTAGAGTCAACTAAAGTTCTCTTCAGCGTGAAATAATAATTAGTCGTTTAAGCAGACAGTAGAAACACGTAGCGTTATCAGAATGCTTTTAGGAGTATTTTTCTCGCAAACACCAAGATTTTTCACGGTTTCGTTCATAGTTCTACAACAACAAGTGTGGCCGGATGGCCTCACTTGAACGGAACATAGTTGTGATGTGTGGCGTCTTCTCTATATTTATAATAGCTCAATGGGTAAAACCAACAACATTAGCACAAGAGACAAAAAGACAACAAAAAACAAAGCTTATACAACAAATACAATAACGCACAAAGCTTATAAGATTATAATAAGACAGAAAAGAACAAACATCATTATAATAAAACAGTATATATAAATATGATTATTTTTTGTAGTTTGATTCCAAAAACGATAACAACTCAGTATTTGCTTTTGAAAGGACGACACGCTCGCGGAATGCTCCTAGCAAATTCGTTATCAATTCACAGTAGAGTCTAAGCAAATCTAATATTTTTTGGCAAAACAATAACTCATTTTGTATAATTAAAATCATTCACAGATTCAAATTTAATGAATGGAATATTTGTGAATACATAATTTTACAAAAGCATTTAATTTAGTTAATTCATGCATGAATCACGGCCTTTGACTCAATAAGTTCTTCATAGGTTTCTTTACAAAAAAAATGTCAGAACGCGATGGCAGAGTTCTACTTTTTGGTATATTTTCGCAATATCCAGGAACTTTCCGTAGTTCAACTTAAACCACCATGAATACCAAAGGCATAATAACATGAGTAACTTAAAACCTGGTTTTCCATTAAACTATTGCAGGGATGACACCACAACTGGGCCAAGATGACTCATCACATCAAAAGATATACAGAAGAAAAAATAAGGTCATTACCAACATAATATATCGAAAGGAAATTCATTGACACCATCCATAATTGGCTAACGGAAATAATTTACACAATTTAATAGTATTGTTATATTGTCGTGGACGCTGACGCATAAACAGTTTGGAGCCGGCAGCCGGCGCTCGCGCACGTACAACCGCTTTTATTTTCCTCTTCAAAATATACTCGCGATTCAAAACAACAGCACGAGTGAAATAAACTTTGTATGGACAAATGTGTTAAACATGGCGATGTTTATTAAAGTTTTAATGTTCACAAGTATAATAGTGACATCGGCTAGGAAAATACCTTTCACAAGCAAGGAGGTTGTACAAGAATCACAGACTACAGACTATTTTAATCATCACGAGCAGGAGACAGGACGAGAAGAGATAAGGCTTGGTAATGAGGCTCGAAGGGATCTGGGAAGTGATTTAAAAACAAATGAACATGACACATCCAGTGAAACGCGCAGGAAAAGCTTCAGGAACATCGATACCAGAGCTTATGATAATTTAAATATTAAAAATGCAGGAAATGATCCGAATATACAAGTAAGGTCTAACAACAATAATAAAAATAGATACAATTGGAATAAAGGAGGAGATGCTTCTCATACACATGCTTACCATGAGAATAAAAACGATAGATGGAACACGCAAAATAGAAAACAAACAACAGAGAAAATACATACAGATAGCAGATTCAACGAAAAAGAGAAGACTACCAGAGATAATGAGGTGACACCGAAAACTGATAAGAAAATTAAGAAACCTAAAGACCAAGATGATGATCGGTGGATCTGGGGTAATGAGGAGAAAGCGACGACGGCCACTGCTGTGACCTTCGAGGATAGAGCTAATTTCGCTGGTGATAACTGTCCTACCGGTCAGGTGAAGTTTAATAATGTGTGTGTCGATATAGATTGAACGGATTGTGATGGTGATGAAGACAAACATTGGTGAGGAGACGGTACTTGAGGATAAGCAAGTGATGGAACCGGTGATAAAATCAGTGATGAGACATTATTCACTAAAATAGATGAGATAATTGTACACCAAAAAACTAAGAAATAAGAAAAAAAAAACTCGGATTGTATTTGTAAATAGTAGTTAATAATTATAATTTATAATATTATTATACCTATATACCTAGCAGGTTTATATGCCGTGGGTTCGATTCCCACCCACGACAAACATCTGTATGCATAAATACGCATTTGATTAATAAAATAATAACTATGTGATTATTCAGTGTTAGGTTTAATACAAGTTTATCAGTTATCCGGGTTCCATAATACCTACACTCTCTGATATCAGGGGCCCAAGTCTGCTATTTCAATTTGTTCCAATGAACTTTCAGTGGTGTCAGAATTGTGACATTTTACATATACATACATATATGTCGCCGTATTTTTGTGAAAACCGTTAGTTTATAATCTACCTAGCGAGATATAAACTCCCCGATATATTGTGAACTGTATCTTGCTCCTTACAATAGGTATAACGTATTCATTTCCGATAGTTTATAATCTATCCGTGACAAACCGTCATATTGTGAACCGTCCCTGATTCAGTCAGTCTTGGCAGTAGTTCGTTTTGTATTCATAGTCTTAGAAACCAAACATAGGAGTTAAATAAAATAAATGCACATTTAATTGTTTGAGAAAATTAAATATACGGTTTTCACAAAAATACGGTGGCATATATATGCGCCACAATGACGCCATTATGACGCTATTGTGTTAGTAAACTACCTAATCTGTAAAATGTCACAATTTTGACACCACTGAAGGTTCATTGGAACACAATTGAAGTAGCAGACTTGGGTCCCTGATATATAAATAATGTCCTGATTTATTTATTTATCATCATGCAATGGAGTTTCAACGATATTTTTAACCGACTTCAAAAAAAGGAGGAGGTTCTCAATTCGGTTGTATTTTTTTTATGTTTGTTACCTCATAACTCCGTCATTTGTTAACCGATTTGGAAAATTCTTTTTTTATTTGAAAGGGTACACTTCCCGTTTGGTCCCATCATCAGATCAGTATTATATTACTTCTTAGTGTACTTTGAAGTCGGTTTAAGTTTTTTGTAAAACAATCCAATTAAATATAAAATAATTGCGTTAGTCATAGTCAATTTTTATGCAACTTTTTTATTTAATATCGATCCGTGAGAATGAGAATTCTAAGGAGCATCCCACGGTGCGACCTTGGTGTTGTGGTTTTGTATTTGATCTTTATTATACAGTAAAAAATCGTTTGTGAGATATGCGTACGGAACTACGGACCGTGGTAATGCACATTTAAGGCGCCGATCCCACAGAAAAGCGTTCTAGAGTTCCGCGTTCCGAGTTCTGCATTCCGCGTTGACTGTAAGTTATGTGGGGCTTTTGAAAGTAAAAAAAGTGTAGACTCTAGACTGCTTGCTGTGTGCACAATAGTCAACACGGAATGCAGAACTCGGAACTCCAGAACTCTCTC
Organism: Polyploca ridens; assembly: GCA_951394255.1. Lineage (NCBI taxonomy): Eukaryota > Metazoa > Arthropoda > Insecta > Lepidoptera > Drepanidae > Polyploca > Polyploca ridens. Next base: position 12,418,285 of record OX596265.1, on the reverse strand, counting down.
TGTGGGATCGGCGCCTTATACCTACTAGCTGACCCCCGCGGTATCGCTGTGCACTGACATTACTAGGATCAACTGCTCTCAGATATCACATATTACTATTAATTTGGAGCTTTCGACCTTATTGCATTATGAGTGTTCTTAAGAAATGGATCTAATTTTAACTGTATAGTGAAAGTTATGCTTAGTGAAATTCTAAAGCAATTTTCTCGCACTGTATAGATTCAAATGTTGAAAAATTCTTCCTGCATAGTAACTTATTTTCAATCAATAGTTCATAAGTAAATCATTCTTGAATTTCACTAAGTGTATACATATTTATGTCACCGATTGTACAATAGATTACGATTAATTAATTCGTTATTATGTATTGAATTTTACATGGTTTATAGTAACTTATAAAATGATTACTGTAAAACCTCTAATAGTTCACAGGCAAACTTTGTAATAAACCTGATATATAATACAAACTTTGTATTCAATGAACTTATTTACCGTTAAAGAACACAACACGATTTTAGGCTGAAAAGAAAATGTAATAAACCAATGATATTGTAATAAATAAACAAGAATATTCGACACTAGCTATTCGTGGCCGGGGCGTCGCGTCGCGTCGTCGGGTGAAATTTCGGTTACATTATTGGAGTTTACCTAAAGATCCCTATTTTTTTAAAGATTAATATTAGCCTATGTTACTCAATGATAATTTAGCTTTCTCCTGGTGAAAGAATTTTTAAAATTGGGCCTGTAGTTGTTGAGTTTATTAATTACAAACAAAAATACAAAAATACTACTCTTCTCTATTATTAGTGTAGATGTAGATGTACCGTGATATCGTGGTATCCCTAGGGATTTCGTCAAATGCCTGGCATCCTCATTTCCCTGCAACACATATACAAACAAAAAGTAAATCATACAAAAAGTATATCAGTTATTTGGTTTCCATAGTACAAGCTCTGCTTAGTTTGGGATCAGACAACCATGTGTAGGAATGTCCCAGGATATTTATTTATTTATTTTTAAAAGGTTTTAATTCGAGTTCTCAATAAAGTTCATGGTGTACCGGAAAGTTTTAACCGGATGCTTAAATGAAAAGACACATAATTTAAAAAAAATTTATAAATGGTATTTATTCAAAGTATTGGCCATTCGATTCTACACACTTTTTCCATCTTTCTGGCAAATGATGAATGCCATCCCAAAAGAACTGCTTGTCCTTTGAGCGGAACCATTCAACGACCCATTTTTCGACTTCTTCGAAATTTGCAAATTGCTGCTCAGCCAGTGCGTGCCCCATTGATGCGAAAAGGTGATAATCGGACGGAGACAGGTCAGGAGAGTACGGCGGGTGTGATAATACGTCCCATCCAAGCGATTTTAATACGTCTTTCACCGGTTTTGCTGTGTGTGACGGTGCATTATCATGCAACAAAATCACTTTACCGTGTCTTCGGGCCCATTCTGGACGTTTTTCAATCAATGCAGAATTCAAATTGATTATTTGTTGTTTGTAGCGATCAGTATTTACTGTTTCACCAGGTTTTCTAAAACCTGGTGAAACAGTAATATACCACACCACCCTGGTCCCACCAAACACAGAGCATTGTCTTCTTTCCGAAGCGATCCGGCCTTGGAGTTGATGGGCCAGGTTGGCCAGGCGATAACCACGATTTTTTACGTTTTGGATTTTCAAAAAAAATCCATTTTTCATCACCCGTCACAATCCGATACAAAAATGACTTTTTTTCGTACCGTTGAAGCAGCATTTCACAAATGGTTTTTCGATTTTCCATTTGCCTATCATTCAGTTCATGTGGCACCCATCTTCCTAGTTTTAAAATCTTTCCCATTTCTCGTAAGCGGTCGCTAATTGTTTCTTGTGCCACATTTAACCGTACTGCCAATTGTTTTTGAGTTTGGGTTGGGTCTTCGTCCAATAACTCCTGCAATTCCGCGTCCACAAATCTTTTTGGTCTACCCGAACGTCTACTGTCTGTTAAATCAAAATCCCCACTTTTAAATTTTCGAAACCACGTCTCACACGTTTTTACGCTTGGAGCATGCTCTCCGTAAGCTTCTACCAGCAAACGATGACTTTCAATGGCCTTTTTCTTTTGATGAAATAAGAAAAGCAATGCATGCCGCAAATGCTCTTTGTCAGGTACGAAATTCGACATATTCATAGAGCTACAACACTATGACACTATTATTTAGTCAGAATGAAAATGAGCAGTTTTTGAAGGTTAATGACAGTAGAATAAAATGACATGTATGCCAAATTATTTTATTCCATACTGACGGCTAGTGGCATCTGTCAGAAAAACCGGTAAAAACTTTTCGGTACATTGGTAAGTTTGTCACAATCTATTTAGTAGGTTTATTCTCAGCAAAATCAACCTTCCGAACCGTGCAATAGTGCATTAGACTATTAGAGTTTGACTATTCATAAGTGCCTGTGAAGGCCTATTTGAATGAATAAATTATTTCATTTCATTTCATTCTTTTTTTTGTAATCTATATCGTTGTTTTCCCGCGTTTTCACCCGTATTACTGTGGACATTTCCCTGGATATTTTATTCAAAAAATCATCTGTTTAACTATATAGGATGATTGTAATACATTTAAAAGAAATATATACTTACTTCTATATTTATATTATGTATGTATTCCATCTATTATTTCGATAGTTTAAAAAAATACTAGGTCACTGACAAATATTAAGAAATGATCATGCTATTGCTAAAAATATTTAAATTTGGATTTTTAATTTGATTCTACTTTCTATAGTAGCTATAGAAAGTAGAAAGAACTAAAAATATCTGAAGAATGCCATTTTATTTTGCATTTATAATTGGTGTAGAAGTTTTTAAATTTCGAAAATAAACATGTTATTATGCAAGTCTTAAACTTTTTTAAGGCGATGATAGCTCAGTGGTAGTGGCGTCGGATACCGAGACGAAGGTCCCGGGTTCGAATCCTACAATGAGCTTGAGCTTTCGGTGAAGGAAAACATCGTGAGGAAACCATAGCACGGTGGTAGGGTACTTTGTAGTACCCGTCTGGCTGGCTACCACCCTCACGTTGAAAATCTGTCGCCAAGCACCTTTCGGTGTGTTCCGACAGCTGCACTTGAGAGCCAGCTCCTTCTAGGCTTTGTGTGCTTACCACCTTCGGCCGCATCATCACTTACCACGGTGAGATTGCGGTCAAAAAAGATCAAACGTGCACCAGTGAAGTGAAATAAAATGAATCATGTGTATCGTGGCTTTTCAAGTTGTCTCAAGAAGTCCGTGAAAAGTGTTAGTACAATTACCACCATTGTACTAAAACATAACTATTATGGACGGTGACTGACTGAGGACTATGTGAAAGTGATTCATTGTGACTAGAACTTATAATAAAACTGGAAATTGGCAAAATATACAAGTCGGGTGACGCCATTGAAGAAAAAAAAAGTCTTAACTGCTCGTTTCTAGAGTCTCTTGTGAAACCTATATCTGTCACTGTCAATTACGTGTAAAATAACAAAGAAGGCAACAGTTTTGATCAGGCTTTCAGTATTACACAAAGCTTGTCTAAAAGATATCACTATGAAAAGCAAGAGACTTAATTTGTTACAGTATGGTTACAGTTTAAAAAAACGAAAGTGGGTACTTAGCCTTATTGGTCTTGTATAGAACATGGAGCAATAAAGTCGCATGTTGTAATAAGATTTTTTGTTAAACAAATAAGTTAGATAAATCGTTTAGCTTTCGATTTTGTTTGTTGACAATTACGTGACATTCTGTCTGTTTTGAAGGCATGAAAGTAATGGACAAAGTGTTTAACACGGGCAGAACCACTGATTGTCAATTATTCTAAAACGTGATTTATATTAGCGATGGGTAACTAGCCGATATTTCAATAGCTTAGCTAGCCGGCTATATGTGGTGTAAAAGCCAGCTAGTTAGTCAGCTATTTTGGCTATTTGGCTATTTGACTACACGCACGCACTCACAGCTACCGGCTACTCGGCTAGATTGGCTTTGGCTAGCCGGCCAGCTACCGGCTAGTGGCGGCTAGAATGGCTTTAGCTAGCCGGCCAGCTAGTGGCGGCTAGAGACCAATGGCGGCTAGGCGGCTACCCGCTGTGTGTGACGTAAACTTCTCGTAATGAGGAGAATTTCTTATGATACTTCTATGGTCAAAATACTTGTCAATACGTGCACTTAAGGTTCAAACTGGTTCGAATTATCAACAGTTAGGCAGGTAAGAAAACTCCTCATTCTTTCTAGCTAGCGAGTAGCCAGTAGCCATCCTGTAGCCAGTAGCCACCCAGTAGCCAATAGCCAATTATCGTGTTGAAAGATAACATAGCCGTGGCTCTTGAACGAGGAAATCGTTCAAGCCGTGGCTATTTTGTGTCTAGCCGTTTTTTGGCTAGTTATTAGAATAGCTACCCACCTCTAATTTATATAGCTTTACTAATGATACCTTTGATGCAATTAATTCTGTATGTATATTCCGTTAATGTTGCATTACAATACAACACGTTAATACATTTAGTACATGCGAGTATATCTGGGGGAACGGGAGTGCCCCCCGCCAAGACAGCCAAGCGTAGCGCAAGGGCACTACCTACCTTTTCTCGAAGCGTTTCGTCGTTTTTTTGATATCTAAAAAACCCCGATTTCGTCACTGACTCACTCATGATCATCAAAACTCATAGAGTACTTCTTGAAGTCCTAGAATGCTGAAATATGGTATGTAAGCTTGTATTAGTACACAATCACCAAAAATAAATATAAAACTTGGAAATTTCAAACACAAAAAAACATCATAAGCAACTTACAAAAAGAAGTGAAATCCCACCAAAAACATTTTTATGTAAAATGTTGCCAAGACATATGGCTCGCACTGTCAAAACTCTACATGCACTTACTCTACAAGCCCTAACTTCACAAACTCTACACACCGTAGTTAAAATATGTGGCTTGGCCGTTTCACTAATAGAAGAACAATTGTATGACAAAAAAGTACTTAATGAAAAGTGAATAAATTGTTCACCTTTCTCCCATGTGACGGTAGCGAAACGGCCAAGCCACATATTTTGACTACGGTGTGTAGAGTTTGTGAAGTTAGGGCTTATTGAGTAAGTGCATGTAGAGTTATAAGCTTGGCTCTACATGAGATCTGATAACTTTTTGACAGTGCGAGCCATATGTCTTGGCAACATTTTACATAAAAATATTTTTGGTGAGATAATTATATCGTTGCGATATAGACGATAAGTTGACGCCTTTATAACTCTGTAGCTATGAAGTCCTTAGTCAGCCATGTTGAATTGAATTGTACATGTCACGTATTTCACTATTTATAACGACGTACCCATATATAATTATTTATATCATTGTGTATCCATGTTAGATATGCTATGTTACGCCCATTTAAAGGAATACAGAGCTGGTAAGGTAATAATACACCCAGTGCAGATAATCCAACGTTATATGGATTAGTAACAACGTGCAGTAAGTTCGTTCCCATAAAAATGTATTTAGGTTCGAAAACATGCCTAATTACACCTCTTTTTTTATTGGATAACTATCTCGTACCGTACCGTAGGTTTCGTGCCAAGACTGTGAAGTTATTCTGGCCTGGTGATACATAGACCATTGTCCCAGAATTGTATGTCTTTGAAAAGAAAATTAAATATTTTTCACTGAAACTACTATCAATAATTGTCGGCATGATTTCATCCTTTCTAGGGTCCGTATCTAAAAAGGAACTACGCTGAAACAACATACATATATACTGCTAAGACCATAATCCTTCCTTTTGGCTCTGTCGTAGTCGGATGAAAAAGGAACTTAGGATCACTCTTGCGTCTGTCTGTCTGTCTGTCACGGCCGATTTGCTTCCAATTTACTGGACCAATTTAGTTGAAAGATACACATGTGAATAACTGTGACACAAACACGGACGTATATCATAAATTAATAATGTCAAAAATCAATAAATAAATATCCTGGGACATTCCTTACACTCACACACGGTCATCTGACCCCAAACTAAGCAGAACTTGTACTATGGAAACCAGATAACTGATATAATATTATTTTTTGTTTGTAAATACAATAAAATGTCGCAAATAAAACAGCGATTAACAAAGGACTCTCCAAACGTTTAATTTAACGGGACAAAGTCTGGTTGGTGATTGAAAGTGACGTGTCGACGGTACTGTTGAAGTGATTACTACGACTCGCTGGGTGCAATGATGTCAAAGGGTACGAGTACAGGCAGCCATCGCGTCCGCGTCGGGCGAGTGAGCAGGGTGACGCGCGCTGTCGCGTTTTATTCTTCTACGTTTTATTTCAGCAACTAGCGTGCCGTTTCACTCGCTTTACCCGAGGGACCTATTGCTTTCCCGGGATAAAAAGTACCCTAAGTGTTAATCCGGAATATATTCGATACCAGCTTGGGCCTTTAGACTCGGTTCAGCGACCTGCCGCTAGAATTGTCGATGATCCCGAGCTCACAAGTGGTTTAGAGCCCCTCAGTCTGAGGAGAGACTTTGCCTCCTTATGTGTGCTCTACCGCTTGTACAATGGAGAGTGTTCTAAGGAATTGTTCGACTTGATGCCCACGGCTACCTTCTACCATCGCAACTCTCGCCATCGACGGGGAGTCCATCCTCACACATTGAAACCAGATCTGTTTCGAACTGTCCGGGCTCAAAGGAGTTTTCTTCCGCGAACGCTCAGACTGTGGAATGAGCTCCCCGTCGTGGTTTTCCCAATGGAGTACAGTATGGGGTTCTTCAAAAAGGGTGTGAAAAGATTTCTTCAGGGTCGGCAACGCGCTAGTGATACCCCTGGTGTTGCAAGTGTCCATAGGCTACGGTAACTGCTTACAATCAGGTGGGCCGTATGCTTGTATGCCACCTAAGTCGTATAAAAAATTAATACTCTATCTATGTGCCAAATTTCATCCAAATCCGTTCAGCGGTTGAGTCACAAATATCTAAACAAAACTTACAAACATTAAGTTTTGAATCGTTCATACAAAAAGGCTTTAAAATTGCTTGAATCCCATAAAAAGGTTGATCGTTTACTAACGATGATGATTGTCGACAACGCATTGATTGACGCAACGACTAACTGCAGAATAAAACTTTAAAACATTCAAAACTTAATATGTTTCAAGTTTAAGTAGTCAAAGCAACATTAGGAAGGATGTATGAACCCCTCTGGCATTAACTTGGTAGTTGGCAGGCCGTTTGGCAACCGGAGCTCGTTGGCACTGACACCTGCATTACATGCCAAACGGGCTTTTAAAACTCTACGACGCTATTTTGTGAACTGGCAGCACTGGAATTGAATTCCCTGTGTCCTTTTTTAATTCATGAACATACCAAAGGTTTTTACCCCCGCGGGGTTTTCGAATTATTTATTTTTAAACAACAGACAAAGCTATTCCTGTTTAATTTGTTTGTCTGGTCTCTCTAATCTATGTAACCACTCAAGCAATATTAAAGCCTTTTTGTGTGAATGTTCATGTAAGGCGAAACATCATAGTCACTTTAAAAAGAGCGTTGTTTATACGTGATTTTCAAATGAAAAAATTTAAAGATGTCAGTCGAGTTTTCTTTTACCTAAACTTTCTTTTGAATGAAATTTCTTGTTATCAAGATATGATTTTGACTAACCTCGACGTTTCTGCCAAGTTGCATTGATCGGGTCACGAGTGGACTGGAAACAACGGGGATCAGCGTCTCGATGAACGAGAGTTGTTGCTGTTGTCAGGGTCGAGACGCTTTTACCCGTTGTTCCCAATAATATCTTGATAATAATGACAGAAAGGGAATAGATAGAGCAAGGAATTTTTTTGCTCAAAGAGCAGCTCGACTGGGGAAGTACCGCAGCCAAATAAAAAATTGAACAGTTTTACAAAAAACTTAAACCGATTTCAAAGTACACTAAGAAGTGATTAAATCCTGATCTGATGACAATGGGACCAAACGGGAAGTGTACCTTTTCAAATAAAATAAGAATTTTCCAAATCGGTTCATAAGGCCCAGAATACTCTCGAGCAGATTTCAGTTTTCACCCTTGCGCCACATTTTCACATAATATTAGCGGAAATTACAGGAACTAAGCAAACAAAAAATACTAGCTCCCTCTATTTAGAAGTGCGTCATTGCAAACAAACAATTAAACATGATACACCGCCATCTAAACATTTCCGCGAGAACGACACTGTTTGAATTGGACACAGTAAAAATGTAAACAGTAGACAAACTGCAGACAAACATTACAAATATAATTTTTCAAATACTTTAAAAAACTTTTGACGGGCCAGTTGGCGTAGTTGGTTAAGATTCCACGCCGCCGATCTTATGTTCGATTCCCACCAAGGATATGCATCTGTGAGCATGAACATGTTTGCATGTCCCGAGTCTGAGTGTAAATATATATAGTAAGTACTAGCAACCCGCCGCGGCTTCGCACGGGTACAATGTCATAATGTGGTGTCAGTGGAGCGATTTGCGCGACCGCCCACGCCACCCGATCACGGTATTGCGACTGTTTCTTGCTAATTTTAAATCTGTGATATCATTTAAAATATTAATGATAATTATTTGCTGTAAAGCATTGAGCTATTATTACCACGTATAGAGATGCTATCATAAGCAAAGCTTATGTCCCATTTCTTTAGAGTCGACTAAAGGTTTCTTTAGCACTGAAACAATAATTAGTCGTCTAAGCAGACAGTAGAAACACGTAGCGCTATTAGAAAGCTTTTAGGAGTATTTTTCTCGCAAACACCGTTATTTTCACGGCGCTTACGCGTTTCGTTCATCGTTTTACAACAACAAGTGTGGCCGGATGGCCTCACTTGAACGGAACATAGTTGTGATGTGTGGCATCTTCTCTTTACGTAGTACTAATGAGGATCTATCTGATGGTTAAAACTGCAAAACCCGTTGCGTGGTTAAGGCGTTGATAAACAGAGAGACAAACAGACGCGGAAAACGACTTCTTTTTATACTATTTAGAGTTGTATTTACAAGTTCTGCTTAGTTTGGGATCAGGTAGCCGTGTGTGAAAAATGTCTCAAGATATTTATTTTTAAAAGTTGATACTTACGATAATATTTCTCAGGTTAGGTAATTGTCTCCCAAAACCAGAATTCTTTTACATACGCTACTTAGGTAATTGTCGTCGGGTCACGAAACTAAGCGTTTTATCTAAATACAATTTGTGTTCTATAAATTCGGAGAAAACAGGCTGTGACAAATGGACAGACAGGAGAGTATCCTACTCGTATACAGCGGTGAGCTTTCATAATGTGCACAAATTAAAAGGAGGGAAACTATGTTGAATTTTATCGACCGTTTTTTAAATTACTTTTTATGTTATTTAAATTCTTGTTCACTACAGTGATCACCACGTTAACAAAACTATGTAACTTTAATTACTTATTAAACTTAGCGATATATCACAATGCAACAAACTTAATATAATTTAAAAAAAAACAAGCCGTCCTCATAAAATGAAAATTGAGGCAAAAATACAGCCCTCAATCGAGATATTATATGTTATTTGACAAATAAACAGGTTTTCTTCCATCACGTTTTACAATAATTGTAGAATTTCTCAATAAAATGCCCTCTTTACCTACCATTTTTAGTCATCATCATATCAGCCTAATGATATCCACTGCTGAACATAGGCCTCCCCCATTAACTTCCACTTCGAGCGGTTTTGGGCCGCTTGAATCCAGCAGCGCCCAGTGACTCTGACCAGGTCGCCGGTCCATCTGGTGGGAGGTCGTCCTGCATGGTGTCCCCTTCCAGTTAGTGGTCGCCACTCTAGAAACTTCCATTCCCATCGGTTATCGGTTCTTCAAGCCATGTGGCCTACCCATTGTCACATCAACTTACTAACTCTACGAGCTATATACATATTTTTTGTTCTCCTACGAATGTCCTCTTTTCGGATCCTGTTTCGTAGAGAAATTCCAAGCATAGCTCATTCCATAGCATGCTGAGTGACTCTGAGCTTATTTATGCGGCCAGCAGTGAAAGACCACGTCTATGTTTCGTATGTCATCACTGGTAACACGCATTGATTGAAATCCTTTCGTCTTAAGACTCTGACTCTGAGGTATTCTGGACTTGAAGATATTAGCCGTAGCTTCCCGAACGCTGTCTAGACGAGTTGGATTCTTCCGTTGACCTCTTTGTCGAAGTTGAACCTACCTTGTTGGACAATTTGTCCTAGGTAAACATACTCGTCTACAACTTCGAGAGCAGTGTTCCCAATAATCACGGGTATTGGCGGAATATGAATATTAGACATAATTTTTGTCTTGTATATTTTCATCTTGACCTGTTAAGAAACTCTTGAGATCATTGAGCATGATGTTCAAAGCTTTCAGCGATTCCCGCCATTATGACTATTTCGTCGGCAAGTCGAAGGTGAGAGATGTGTTCACCGTTGATGTTGATGCCATAACCCTTCCAGTTCAAGAGCTTGAACACATCCTCCATTGCAGTGGTAAAGGTTCCGGGGAAATTACGTCACCCTGTCTTTCACCCTTCTGCAACTGGATTGATCTCGTACTCTCGTCCTGTACTCGGATTGACATAGTGGCTTTGCTGTACAATCACTTTCAACAATTCGATATAGCGATAGTCGATTTAGCACCGCTGTAGACTCTGTAATACCGCCCATGTCTCAACTGAATTTAAGGCTTTTTCACAGTCATCATACACAAGGCATAACGGTTGAATATATGTATTTGATCTATGGTACTAAAGCCTTTACGGAAACCAGCTTTTTCGGGAGGCTGGAAGTCTTCAAACCTACGTGCAAGACAATTCGTAATGACCCCCGAAAACAACTTATAAACGTGGTTTAGGAAGGATATGGGGCGGTAGTTCTTCAATAGGGCCTTATCGCCTTTTTTGAAGAAGAGCACCACCATTTATTTCCTCTCCATACTTCTGGTATTGTATCTAGGGCATAAATCTCGGAATATCGCAATATTGGAATCTCGGCACCGTGCATAAGGACTTCTTTTTATAAAGCTGGCAGGTGAGGTGATACTTCTGAGCTATCGCTGTTAAATTTATTGAGCGGTATCACCGAGGTATGTAAATGTAACATAATTGCATTTTTGAGCAATGAGGATCATTTACGTTCAAAAGTATCCTTTGTCCTTCTCCACTAATTGAACTATCTCCCTGCCAAATTGTATTTAAATCTGTTCAGTGGTTAAGCCGTGAAAAGGTTACAAACTGACAAATATCCAGTTGCGTGGTGGCCGAATTATGACGTCAACGTTAATGTACAAGCGGGAGCGAGCGTATTAATTAAGCTGTTTTTAAAACTTTAATAACTTCGTAATTTATTGATGGATATTAATAATTTAAAAAACATGCTCAAAAAGGTTATGTGCATCCTCTGTAGTAATAAAAAAGTTGTCATTTTGTTATGTGAATGATCCTTATTGCAGGCATCTAACTCAAAAAGCTATTTTGACCCATATATTATTATAAAATTTCCCGCCTCATGCTAAGCATCCACCTTAAGGAAGTATATATAATGGTTTGGAAAAAAAGTTCCAATTTTATTACTTTTATTGATATAAAACTGTGCCTGGCTCACTGATTGGCTGAAAAAACTAAGCTACCGGTGGTTAGGGTTGCAGAAACAGGAACCTCCTCACAATACGAGCTGTATCGAGGAATACTGCCGAGAGCCGAGAGGCTTTCGGCCATCAGGCCATTGGCCGTTACGACAATCGGCACAATGATAGCCGAGCTCACTACTAGTAATTGTAAATATACGATGGCTTCACATTCCAACTAATCAGTCCAGTAAGTACTAGAAACTTAGTCAACGTAAGATGTGTAATATTTTCCTTACTGTTCTAATTTTACTGTGCCATTATCATTTGACGACTACGCGAGTGGACCACAATAATACAATGAATATAAAAGTTTATCGGCTCGACTCTATAACTACAGATGACTCGATGACCGCAGTAGAGGCAGTCATGCCCGCCCCGACTTCGGGGCACCTACTGTTACCAGTATCAGTCAACCTACCTTTCATACCTTTTCTTTGATCTCAAAATAAACAATATTTAATGAGGTATTATTTAATCAGGTAACTAACTAAATAGGTAATTGCTCATTAAAAATAATATATATATTGCTGATTTTTCATTTCGCATGATTTGATAAAAAAAATAAAGAAAATCATTTTCCCGGATTTGAATCATCATCTCCTTCAGTCGGGAGTACATAAATACCCCGCGCCTTAGCCGCCTAGGCTACCCTAACCATACCTTTCATAGACGAAAATAAGAATTAGTCTCTGTCAGTACCACGACATGCCTCAGTGACAATTATCAAAAGCATCAATCATAACAGATTTTATTTTATATATTTTTATTTATAACAAGCAAATAATAGGCTCAATTGCCTTAATTTGACTAGCATGCATTTTCCAGTGCCTTCTAAAGATAATTTGATATGATTTTTTACTAATTTGAGAGGGTTTTATGTATGTGAAAATTCTGAAAAAAAAAGACACAGGTCCGTCTAGCAACGCGGATCGCCGCGGAATGCGAGTGAGCGCGAAGCAAAATACGCGAGTTGCAGGACAATAGAGTGCGGTATGATGTTCATGGTGCTCAGATTAATTTGACGTAAGCGACTTTTTTTAAAATCATTATTATGAAAAACTGAATCTCAAATTCAAAAAACTAAATCGGGCGTTTATTTGCTTATGATATGTACTCTATTGATGAAAAAAATCGTATTAAAATACCTTCAGGCGTTGGATATATTTGGGAATTTCTTGATTTTCAGAGGTATGTTTGGCATTTTTTTTTATCGAGGCTTTTAATTGAAATCGTGTTTTCGGCTCGGGCGATGTGTTTGTTATATCCTTTAGTATCATATATTTCAATTTCAATACCGTAGAGCTAGCAGGTTTCATATAATTTGGGCTGCAATGTAGAGACTTTTGCCCATTTCTGCCTCATAAATGACGGAGTTTTGAGTTAACATAAAAAAAAAAAATACAACCTAATTGAGAAATTCCTCCGTTTTTTCGGTTAAAAAGTGATGTTCCTGCGCGCGAAAAAATACAATAAGAATTCTGGGTAAGTATAATGCCTAGATTTTTCCCAAAAATAATTACCGTTGATACTATAGATGGGAGGGGTACATCTCACCCCGGCCGGGGTGAAATTAATACGATTACTCGACACCGGCCGAGTGCCGATGGAGACCGACGTTCCCTTTCAGACAAATGGAATGTACAGACAGACAGACAGTGTGAAGTTTATTGCATTATGCTTTTGTATCGGGAATTCAGACTCGGTTGTGAAAGCTTAAGTGGGGAGAGCTGGGGGGCTAAAAAGGAAGCTAAAGCAATATTGCTAACGCAATTCATTTTTTCGCATTCTCGTCAGATTCTACGTAATTTCAATATTTTTTGGTAAACTAGTCACTCATTATATACAATTCAATTCAATAAATGATTCGGAATTGATGAATTGCATAAGATTTGCCGTAAATTCGAAAAAACAATTGCATTAGTTCCCTTTTTAGGGGGGCTGGAGTCCACTTAAGGAAATGTATTTATTACTTGGTTTTACAATTTTAAATATGCCTTGCTGTCTCCCGCGGTTTCACCCGCGGTCCCGGGATAAAAACGGCGCGGCTAAGTGGACGAGTAGACATTATAGTGTGCGTAGTCCCAGCGGAATAATGTTGAAATTCTTAATTTCAGTTTTGCAGATATTTAGTGTATGACGTCGTGTAAATGTGTATGATAGTTTAGAATTTGTGCATCCATACATTTTTGAGATATTCACGAAAAACGTTTTCCGCTGGGATTACGTCATCCCAGCGGAACATTTTTTTCCCAGTTGAAGTATGAATAGTAGTAACGAAAACATACATACATACAAACATACATACAAACATACATACACCTATAAAATTTTGTATATTTGTTTGGAAGCCCTAATAGATTATCATATGTGAATATATTGCAGTTCCAATAATATTACATACATACCATTTTTTTAAGTCGATTAAAAACCGGCCAAGTGCGAGTCACACGAAGGGTTCAGGGCGACCGTACAATAAATTTATTATTTATTTAGCCATTATTAAAATCGAGTAAAAGACGTTTCTTAATTTTATTTCATTTTTATTAATTTGTTAATATATTTTCTGTGAAAATTTCAACGGTCTACCTATTATACGGTTCATGAGATACAGTTCACTGGCAGACAGACGGACGGACGGACGGACGGACGGCGGAGGTTTAGTATTATGGTCCCGTTGTTTACCAGAAGAGTATTTTTTCCATCAAACTATTAATAGATGAAGTATCTAATAAAGTATCTAACGCAGACACTTTTAATATACATATTTTAAAGGTCATATTCGTGTGGCAGCTATTTATAGCGGTATTTGTCATATCTCGCCGAGTCATAATTTTAGTATACCGAAATACCTTCATTGGGGCTCTAGTATCTTTATTTAAAATTAAATTAAGTGTTTTACAAATTCGACCTTAAACCATAGAAATAGATATACACAAAAAGAGCGTCATCATGCTACACGACTATACTATACTATATAAATGTTTTGAAGTGAGCGAAATCGCATGACGTGTTCTATAGAAAATACTTCAAAACAGTCTCAGATAAGAGTTATTTTATAATTTTTAGTGTACTTTGAAGGCGGTTAATTTTTTTGTTAAAAAGTTAATTTATTTTTGAATTTTTAGTTTCACTGAATATATCTGCGCAACCCTTTCGAGTGTACAGGCCTGATGCTTTGTTGTGTGATTGCGTAAATAATGCATATTTATGCGATAATTACGTTCGGCTGCCGTTGAGGACGCAAAAAAAACCGATATTAAATTTATAATTATTTAATAAAGAAAATACAATTAATTAATTTATCAAATACGTGACAATTGTTCGATGCCAGATACAAAAGTGACAAATCAATAAACTTCAATTTTAAATGTGGACAATCGATGAATCATGATTGCGCCGTCCCCACGGCGTGATTTCTTAGTAGCGTCCGACGCGATGATGGGTATTGCGAAACAGCGCAACAGCGGCGGCGGCTTCCCGGTACGTGTTGCTAGGCGTCAGCGTTTACCGTGGTATAGTACATCTTAACATCTCCCTCCACAAGATCAGCAACTATTTGGAGACTTTCGTCGAGAATAGTGCGGATAGAGACGTAGGATCTCTAGGGCTGCTATCTTTGACTTCTACAATACTGGGTGCTTCGTCCATTTTCTGGCTGGTATTAATATCATTTTGTGAATCGACATTATAATTGGTTTTCTGCAGATGTATAAGTTTGCGACGAATAAGTACAACGATGATAACGAGTACTGATGCACCGAGCAGCATATAGATAGGTATGGTTGTGTGGTAAATCGTATCTATACTTGCTGACTTCAGAGACACTGGTTCTTGAAGGGCTATTTTAGAGTTAGTTGAGTGTAAGTGACTCAAATCGATAGTATTCAATTTCAAAATTCTCTTCACTGGCTTTTTGTATGAATCTTCCTTATTAATCATTATATCCGAAATTTTCATTATCTGTCCCTTAACTTGATCGTGGTAGTTACTAACGGTGAATGATGGAGTTTGAAGAGCGCATCCCTTAGGCATGATGGCTAGGTAAGTGCCTTGCAACATTCTGTATTGGTCTTGAGTACAGGTTAAACGAGCTTTTGTTAAGTTAGGAAAGCTCAATACGTAGTGGCGGTCGTCTAACTGCTCCATAGCTTCAGAAGACAGGATTACTGAAGTAAATTGGCAGGATTCATGGATATGTTGCTGACGTATAAGGAGTTGAATGCAGTTTGATTGCTTCCCGTAGTGGCGGATTATGTTGTCCTCACAAAGGTGACCGTGGCTGTACTTCGGACATTCTGTCTCTATGTACAATAGACCTTTGTCGTGGATTGCTACATATGGATAGGTAGGGATCAGGACTTTATTATCACGATTAGGAGCTAAGGATAATCTGTAATGGATATAGTTAGTAGGACTGACAATTGGAAATTTAATTATCAAGATAATGTCATTGTCTTTATAATAATATCCTAATTTCAGTAAATCGAAATATTCTCTAAAACTAATGTCTAAAATTACCTCTTTATTATATAAATCTTTTAATCTATTTAACATTACCTTAAACGTATCATAATTAAGAACCGAATGGTGAATACTTTTAGCTCTTATAAATGCCAGTAAGTTCTGTAACTTTATGAGCTCCCTAGATAAACTGTCTATGTCATCTCCTAATATTACAAGTGACTGAGCTAAGTGAAAATACTTAATCATATCTGTTTCATGTTTTGTATCACTATCTAATATGGAATTAATAATTTTTCTATTCTTATTTGGTTTTCTACAATTCTATCTGTAACATTCGAACTTTGCGAGACCCACTGCTTACTTAAACTCATTTGATGATTTATTTCAACAGCTAAATTATGTTCGTTTTCATTTAGAACTGCAATGGCATTGTCGTACTTTAGTGCATCCGTATAGTCTAAATTGCCGGAAATACTTTTGATGACGGAACCGAGGCCATCTATGAGACCTCTTTTTACTCGTTTTATTTCGAAAGATGCTAATTGCTCTGATACTTCGTCTAATTTCGTTTCTAGATACTGAACGTGAGGAGCATAAAGTGACGACGTTTTATTATTTAATTGTGGTATTAAATCGCGTAATTGTTCTCTAACAGATTCTAATCTGTTCCGCACGGTATCTAAATTGATCGTTAAAATAAAGGAGTGGTAGTGTGATATAGCTCTGGTGGGACCCAGGTTGAAGGGGAGGATACCTGGTCCATCTTTTAGGCTTTCAAGTGTTATCTCGTCCGCTTGGGCCAGCTTCAGGGCTTGGGTCAGCGTCAGAACGAGCAGTATTTTCAGTGTCCTGCAACAAACGAGCACTGTTAGGTACCCGTTTTAGACGTGACTTAGGAACGGGTCCTCTTTTCTTTTTAGTATAAATGTGAATGGGTAAATCTGCTAATACCGTGTCGTGCGTATAGCGAGCTGCTAATTTTTGTCTATGGGCTAAGGGATTCCTAATATAGATTTGTTGATCGGGTGTATATTCTTGCTCAGGTTCGCGATCCTTATTAATATTCTCCGTTATTTCAGTACGGCGATGAAGTGAGGCTTCATTAATAATTTCATATACTTTTGACATTCGCTTACGATGATCTTGAATATACTCTTGCAATAGGTGTTCTGTTATATTCATATCTAAAGGATCTCGAGGATCGAGATGGCCGGTTATTATATCGATCGGTCGACATTTTGTGAAACTATGAATCGAACTGTTATAAGCTATAATAGCGTATGTCATAAGATTGGTAACTGATTCATTTCGGTGTTCTAATTTCAAGATACGCAAATGCTCCAATAAAGTGGAATGTAGGCGTTCTACCATTCCATTTTCATTAGGCGTATTTGGGCATGTTTTATGGTGGTGAATTTTATGTAATCTGGTAAATTCTAAAAATAGCTGATTTGTGAATTCGGGGCCATTATCTGTAACGTATCTTAACGCCATACCGTGATGAGAAGAGAACTTTAATAGAGCCTGAACTACGCTTACGGCGGTGGCATCTCTCAGGAAATATGCTTGAGCATATTTCGAGAATGCATCTATAATAGTTAGGTATTTATGGGTATCAACGCTAAGTAGATCTAAGTGCACGACTTCAAAAGGTTTTGTAGGTGGTGGTACAATTTGTAACCTTGGTCTTATTGGGTTACGGTCGTATTTAGCTTGGCCGCAAATAGTACATTCGTTAATGTACTTTGTAACGTGCTCTTTCATCTTAGGCCAGTAATACCGACGTGATAAAGCTAAATAGCATTCGTTGATTCCTCTATGGTTCGTCTTACCTTCATGATAACTTTTGATAATTTCTTGCTGTTTTAAGTAATCTTTGACATTTTCAATTTCGACTTTAGAGAGAACCAGATTCATAGCAGAATTTTTAAAATTACTCTGTATGACGGGTATGATGGAATACATTTCTAATGCGGGGTTAATTAATATTCCTGTCTTTACCTTAGGGTTAACATATTCTTTTATCGCGGCTATTACGTCTTGTTTGAGGTTTGATTTGGATATTTGAATGCAAGTTCTGGTATGCGATTCGAAAGGCTTAGAGACGCTAGGCCTACTTTTAATATCGCCAACAACGTTAAATACGATTTGCCTGCTAAATCTATTAAGCGGATCATCAGTGATAGGCACTTCTAGGACAGGATTTTCCATATCACTATGAACGCTATTAGTGTTAGAGTTGGCACTCTCAGTTCTTTCTGAATCGGATTTGTCTGAGGTGTTAACTACAATTGAACTAGATTCTTCATTACAGATTTCAATACGCGATAGGGCGTCGGCATTGGTATTAATTTTCCCTGGCTTATAAATTACTGTGTAATCATATTCACTGAGACGTAATCTCCAACGTGTTAGACGGGAATTGGGTTCTTTGATGTTCATAACCCATTGCAAAGGACGATGGTCTGTCACGATCTTAAATTTTCTACCAAAGAGATACGGCCGGAAGTACTTCGTTGCCCACACGATGGCAAGTAATTCTTTTTCTATCGTGCTATAATTTATTTCGCTTGTATTAAGTGTTCTCGACGCGTATGCTATTGGTTTATCGGATCCAATAGGACCTTGGGAAAGGACAGCTCCGATAGCTAGTTTCGAGGCGTCAGTCGTGAGTATAAACTCCTTTGTGAAATCCGGATATTGAAGGATAGGGTCATTGATAAGTAAAGTTTTGCACTTTTCAAAGCATTGGACATAATTCTGATCTAGAACAATTTTAGAACCTTTCTTCAAACATTGAGTTAAAGGCTTGGTTATTTTAGCAAAGTCTGGTATGAATTTCCTATAATAACCAAGTAATCCTAGGAATCGTTTAATTTCTGTAGAGGTTTTCGGTAAAGGATAGCTTTTAATTGCCGATATTTTATCGGGGTTAGGTTTTACACCGTCCTTGCTAATGACATGTCCAAGATATGCCGTCTCTAACTTTAAGAATTCCGATTTGTCCATTTGAATTTTAAAGTTGGACTCGCGCAATTTTTTAAAGACTTTTTCTAAATTAGTCATATGCTCCTGAAGGGATGTACTGAATACTATTATGTCATCTAGGTAGACTAGACAAATAGTATTCTGAAGCTCTCTTAGCACGTTGTCCATGACTCTCTGAAAAGTAGATGGACTATTCTTGAGACCCATAGGCATGCGCAAAAATTCAAAATGGCCATGTTCTACGTTAAATGCAGTTTTCGGAATATCTTGGTGGTTCATCTCCACTTGGTAAAATCCACTAGCAAGGTCTAACGTTGTAAAATATTGACAATTACCTAACTTGTCTAGGACATCAGCTATATTCGGAATCGGGTATTTATCGTCAATGGTCTTTTCGTTAAGCTTTCGGAAGTCAACTACTATACGCCATTTCGTTTTTCCCGACGCGTCTGCTTTCTTAGCTACAACCCAAATAGGAGAACTCCATGCGGAATCTGAAGGCCTAATAATACCCTGTGATAGCATCTTACCAATCTGATCTTGTACTTCCTGTCTGTGAATATATGGATATCTATAGCTTTTTGTGTAAACCGGTAACTCATCTGTCGTTTTGATTGAATGTTTAATTTTATTCGTAAAGGTTAAGGGTTCACCATCTAAGTAGAAGACGTCTGCATATTGTGCACAAAGTAATTCTAAATTCTTACGTTCCTCAACATTTAAATGATCTGTACGGAGACGCGAGAGTACTTCTTTTACGCGTTGCGGCTGTTTCTCGGAAGGTATATACTCAATGTTATTAATTTCGGCAGAGACTGCTCGATCCATTGAGAATATGACGTCACTTCGACTTGGATTTGTAACCTCGACTACTCCCCTATTATTTGACACAGTAGTCAAGCACTCTCCTATGATGCAATTAGAAATAGTTTGTTCTTCTATAAACGCATCTCCGTCGTGGATGTTAATCGGAATCTTAAGTAGTTTCGAAGTGTTTGCCGGTATAATATCTTCATACAAGTTAGCGTTTCGTGAGTCATATACTTGAATCGGATTCGACGCGGTTTTAGTTGTAAGTATCTTATTTTTATAATCGATCACAGCCTCCCATTTATTTAACAAGTCCGTACCAATAAGCCCATCGAAATATTCGTGGAACTTGTAAACGTAAAACGTCGAGTCGTTAGAGTCGTTAAATTCGTTAAAGCTAGGCAACGTGATAGAGTAGTCATTTCTAGTTGTAGCATGAACATTACATACTTCGAAAGGATCGTAATTTAATGGAAAATTGCTAAAGTACTGTTCTACTACCGCAGGACTCAAGAACGATTGATTTGCTCCGGTATCTAGTAAAAGTTTCAAAGGCGGTGATGCAATTTGAATGTACGGAAGTTGTCGTTGCGTTTGGAGATTTATTTCTATTTTAAGGTGTCGGATTTCGGGGTTTCCGTAAAATCCTGCTCAGTTTTTAAATCTTCGATTACAACTTGGGATGTCTCCGGGGTATATTCTGTATATTCCTGAAGGGAATATTCATAAGGTTGATATTCTACGTAGTCAGAGTGATCATAGTAGGGTTCATAATAATCAGCGTATTCGGTGTATGTAGAGTCGTTAGTACAGTCATTATAATTCATTTCCCTATTCTTAAGGTAGTTCGTAGGGGGTGGATTTCCTGATTTTAGCCAACTATGACCTCCGAGTGCTTGTGGCGTTGGTGGTAAATTCCGTGTAACATAATGGCTTACACCACTCATTGGACGTGGTTGGTTGCTAGCTTGCTGATTAGGACGCGGAGCCATTTGGAAGTTATTCTGTTGGGGGTTATAATTGAATGGCACTGATTTAAACATTTGTTGCGTGCGTGTTGGACCAAACTGACGAGGTTGGAAAAAATTTTGTTTCCATTGCGGTGCAGGTGGTGGTGCGAATTGAGGTCGCGAGGGGCCTGGCATACCATAATTGAAAGGCCTAGGCGCGGGCAAGCTAAAAGGTTGGTTTGGCATTTTGTACGGGCTGACAAAATGATTAGGCGCCGGCATAGAACTAATTAATTTCCTATCAGGTAATCGTTGGTTACGGTTTTGCAAATATATGGTGTTATTTTCCTCGTGAACGAATTCTAGCGCCTTCTCGATAGTCTCTGGACGCATACAGCGTATGCGCGAACCTAAAGGATCGTTCAGTCCACGCACGTACGCTTGTAACGTCAATTTCCGATATAAGTCGCGTTTCGATTCTATGGTGGATTCAACAGTATCATGCAGGCTAACATACGTCATAATTGTACTAAACAAATTTTGGCAACGCTCATAAAATTCTTGAGCCGTATTAGAGCCTTGTGATAAAATTGCTAGATCGTTATATAACGCGGTTTCGTCTCGCTGATCGGCAAAGTTATTTACCAAAGCACTGCGAATGCCACTCCAGTCATTAGGAATTCCATTTGAATTTATTAAGCGAGCAGCAGAGCCTGTGACTTTATTAAGAATCCCATTAATAAGGGCACATTTACTCAAGTCGCTACTACCCTGACTACAAAACTGCTGTACTAACTGGTCACATAATTTTAAAAATCTGGTTAACACATTTGGATTCCCATCAAACTCTGGTACTAACCTTAAGGCTTTATAGATGGTATCAAGCTCGGACATATTAACTTCTTCTTCTATACTTCCTAAACTTATATTTCTTTTACGGTCTATAAAAACCTGTCTACTACTACTTACTAACTTAGGGTCCTTAGATTTTCTTAAATGAAAAATCTTGACAAATTTTATTAGTACGGGTTAAGGCTAGGAAATGAGCAACCACTAAAAAGAATCTAGTGTACTCACATTTATATTTCGGTCCTTTTGCGATATCGAAGTCTGGATATTCTCTGGTGCAGCACGACGTGTAGATTCGGATGCTCCTTGACACGGCTAGGCGAGCCACACGGGCGGCTTTTCACGAATTTCAAGCAGATTTTCTATGCGAAACCGACCGCGAGCATCCTACCGACTGCGCCAATTACGTTCGGCTGCCGTTGAGGACGCAAAAAAAACCGATATTAAATTTATAATTATTTAATAAAGAAAATACAATTAATTAATTTATCAAATACGTGACAATTGTTCGATGCCAGATACAAAAGTGACAAATCAATAAACTTCAATTTTAAATGTGGACAATCGATGAATCATGATTGCGCCGTCCCCACGGCGTGATTTCTTAGTAGCGTCCGACGCGATGATGGGTATTGCGAAACAGCGCAACAGCGGCGGCGGCTTCCCGGTACGTGTTGCTAGGCGTCAGCGTTTACCGTGGTATAGTACATCTTAACACGATAGCAGCAATCGCGGCTGATTTGCTGTAATTTTTTTAAGAGTTCCGTTGTTATCTCCGAAACTCATCATCGGATCTATATGGGACCATTTCGGAATAAACCCCTTTCGAACAAAAAAAGAATTTTGCTTCTCCGTCTATATGTGACGGAGTTATGCCCGAACATACATAAAAAAAAAAAAAAACATCCGAATTGAGAACCTCTTCTCTTCTTGAAGTCGGTTAAAAACAGGCCAACCTATTCAACAACTCAGGGGCATTTTTTTTCGACACTTGAGCAGCTTCGACACTAAATCTGGATATATTATTAAACTGACTTCAAAATAATTGGACTGTTTTACAAAAAACTTAAACCGACTTCAAAGTACACTAAGAAGTAATCAAATCCTGATCTGATGACAATGGGACCAAACGGGAAGTGTACCCTTGCTTACCCGGGTGAAGCCGCGGGGACAGCTAGTATCTTATAAACCCATCATAATTAAAATTATCTCATGACGAAAATTGCAGTTTTAATGTTTTTATTACGGCGTTCTAAAGGTGGTTTTCCCAACAGCGACACAAACAACAGGGGGTACAGCATGGGATTCTCCAAAAAAGAGGTTTTGGCAGGTTCGTCAATGCGCGAGTGTGATACCTCTGGTGTTGCAAGCAGTCATAGGCTACGGTGACCGCTTACCATCAGGTGGATCATATGATTGTTTGCTAATTTAGTAGTGTACAATCCGGCCAAGTGCGAGTCAGAATCGCACACGGAAGGTTCCGTACAATATTAACTAACTAAACTTTGCTATGAAACAAAAAACGCCAAAAAAGACGTTTCTTGTATGGACGCCCCCTTTAATTTTTAATTTTATTTCATTTTTATTATTTGTTATTATAGCGGCAATAGAAATACATATAGGTTTTCACTTCTTTTCTTTTTTTTTTGTTGAAATTTCCAAGTTTTATAATTTTTTTGTTGTTTGTGTACTAATACAAGCTTACATACCAAATTTCAGCTTTCTAGGACTTCAGGAAGTACCCTATGAGTTTTGATGATCATCAGTGACGAAATCGGGGTTTTTTAGATATCAATAAAATCTAAAGTATAAGAGCTATGTTATTGAAACTGTTTATCTGGTATAATCCAAACCCAAGTTATGAGGGTTCAAAAAAACGACGAAGCGCTTCGAGAAAAGGTAGGTAGTGCCCTTTCGCTTCGCTTGGCTGTCTTGGCGGGGGGCACTTCCGTGCCCCCAGATTCTCTGTAAATGTCAGCTGTCTAGCTATTACCGTTCATGAGATACAGCTGACAGACAGACGGACGGACGGATGGACGGACAGACAGTAATCCGAAGGATCCCATTTGGCACCCTTCGGGGACGAAACCCTAAAGATTATATCTCAAGGCACAGGCACCAAGGTTCGATTAAAAAGTCGTTTGTTGTCCTTATTTTCTCAACGCATACCGTGATTATTTGTAGATTAATAGAGTTAGTTTTATTTTAGTTTTCGCTCCCCGGTTCTACCCCCATTTCCAAAGGGAACTAAGGTTTTCCCGGGATAAAAGTATTCTATATGTGATTCCAAGTTATAATCTACCTGTGTATCAAATGTCATTAAGCAAAACTTACCT
This sequence comes from Polyploca ridens, assembly GCA_951394255.1. Taxonomy (NCBI): domain Eukaryota; kingdom Metazoa; phylum Arthropoda; class Insecta; order Lepidoptera; family Drepanidae; genus Polyploca; species Polyploca ridens. The sequence continues at coordinate 12,394,215 of OX596265.1, read as the reverse complement.
TTGCATTTATTAACCGCGAGCCAAAGTATTAATAAGATAAGCTCTATTTATATCAGTTATTACACTTGTTTATCTTATGCAAGTGATTTTATAAGGAAAACCTGTGCCATGGGCGTCTGGCTTTAAGTGCCTAGTTGTATTATTCCATAGAATAACAATATACTGGTTTTTAAAGGTCGCTGTGCCAGAGATGATGCAAAAATTCCAATATGTGAGCGACTTTTTTTCATTTTTATTATGTTTTTCCTACGATTTTGATGGCATGGTATATTTATCTGTAAAAAATCCGGTCAATTGCGTGTACTTTCAATTCGAAAATGAGTTTTCGTTGATATTTTTGATTGATATTTTTCTTTGTGATTGGATACTTTCCTTGGTAAAAAATATATAATTATATTTAGTCCGTCAGTTAGATTATCAAAAAATATTGGACACTTATTTTTTTTCGTCAATCAAACAAAAGTTATGAATATATAGCAGGTTAAAGTTCCGCGTGACGTCACATTTCTATAATTTTTTTAATGAAATGTGACGTCCAATATTTTTTTATAATTTAACTGACGGACTAATTATAATTTTTTAGGAAAGCAGCCAATTTCAGTTTTTTTTTTCAGATTTAATGTTATTGCTTGTATTGTTGCGTGGGGGTACTTAACTCATGTCAAACGTTGGCCGTTTGATGTCGAAAATTGTCACATTTCTTTATACTACGAAGTCGATATTCAAGCATATGGCCCGCCTGATTGTAAGCGGTTACCGTAGCCATGGACTCGGTGCTACAGACCCTTTCCCCCTTCTCTAATGAGCTCTGGCGACCTTACTCACGCGCAGATCTATTCAACGATACCCCACTTGGGGTGCTAAACGAAAAACTAATATTTTTCACTCACATGCAGCAGACGGATGAGTTTCTTGCCGGAGTATTCTCAGTTTAAGTGTATTCCAAATCGGTGGTAGAATCAACAGTAAGGTTCATTAACATTCGGTGGTAGAGTCATGGTCGTGGGCGTCAACTGAAAATCAGCGCGAGGGTTAGTTTTTTTCTAACCTAAGCACATTGCCGAGTCGAGACCTATTCACGCATCACGCAACATACATTTTTGTGTAGTTTTAATTGTTTGCTGTTTTTTTTTTTTGAATTTTATTTTTTGTACAGTCATTAATGTAATATTGTGTGTTATCCCGAATAATTCTTCTTTTCTTTTCTTTTCTTTTCTTTTCTTTTCTTTTCTTTTCTTTTCTTTTCTTTTCTTTTCTTTTCTACCAACTGCCTTATAAGAGCCTAAACTTAATAAATGACTTTTTAGTTGGAGTTTCCATGAGATAGAAGAAGGTGAAAGACATTCGACATAGCAACGACAGATTTGCAATACTCAAGTTTATTAAAGAAAATACGTCGTAGATATTACTTTAAATGAAGTAGGATGTGTACATAGGGAAGATACACCCTTATATGTTTGTACGAGCAAATAACGTGGCTCACAGATACAAAATTGTCGAGTATTGTCAATAAATTCCAATGTATATGTATACTCCTTTTCCAATATTGCCAAATAAACAGGATTCTTAATAAGATTGGAATATGCTGTAGGTATTGAGGATTCAGGTGTCTGATAATGCCAGCTCAAAGTATTTTGTAAAAACATTTTTTATGGTAAGAGAGGTAGGGCATAAATAACGGGTTTTCCCGTTCTAAATTTGGAGCAGACCGACAGGGGAAGTACCTCACCTTTACTCAATGATCGCAGCCGAATAACATTATACTTTACCTAATACCTTTAAACAATTCAATTCTTGTATATATACCTATTATATATAACCTAATAAATTAGTGAACTTCCTCTTGAGGGATGAATGTATAGGTCATTCATTAGTAATCAAAAAATAATATTAGAAAAATAATCCGTGGGGAAAAAAAATATATGCTAGACATTAGATGCGCCGCATGTTTGTATTATACAATATTTTTACTAATAAACGCCAGATACATCTAGTTCTCCAGCTCTTACATCTCTCATCATTTCAAATCGTAGTTCAAAGAGAAACGCATTAAAAATAAATGTCAAACGATAAATAAAATATTATTTTACATTCTCATTCTCGTGTATTTCTGAATATTAAATTCACATTGCATTTAAAAGCAATCAGTCATGTTGAGCGCTGAAAAACGAGAGCATACATTTTATATTTATTTAATTTGTAACCTGATTCAGATACAAGAGGTTATCTACAACGCTAACGTGAACAAAATTGAACCGATACGATATCAAATTGAGTTATTTACACAGTTTATTTATTAAAACAGTAGAGCAACTTGTATATACACACTTTATTGTGACAGAACATCACAAATTATAAACAAATCAAAATATAATGATAACAACATTGTTAACATACGCAGCCTTATCGCTAATGTGATTTCTTTTAGGTTACCTTTGTTATAGGAAACGACATAATATAGGACAAGATAAACAAAAATCCCAAACCTCAAAAAAACTGTAATTGAATTGAATTTGCTGATATCATTAAGATAATTCTTCAAAAGTCTCCCGTAAAATGTATTGGGCGTCTTTATGGATTTCTCCTGAACCACTTGCATCCAATGGTTCCCAGTGACTCTTACCTTATCAGATCTCCTCACTGTGGTGACATAATCGTTGCTGCACGTGGTCACCACTCAAGATTCTATCGGTTATCAGTTCTTCGATGGATGTGGTCTTGCCATTGTACTTTATCAAATTTCAGTGAAATTACGTATCACTGTCAGTATTCTTTTTATTACTGAGTTAAAACTGTGTTACTGATTCAGCAATTTACTGTGGCATGCAAAAATTGCAATGTTGGAAAATTGAATAAATAAATATTGAACAGCGTTAACAAGTTACTTCGTTAGACTTGATTACTTTTTGAAATAATACCGTCCGATTTTATGCTTATTTATTTCTCTACGCAAAACACCTAAACGCTCACTGCAGACCACCGTTGACCTTCATAAGTGCCTTATTAGGGTCTAAATTGAATAAATGGCTTTGCATATTTTGCAAAGTATTTTTTTGTGCAGTGTTTCCCAATTAATGGTACGCGTAAAACAAAAACAGTTATTTCCCAGAAATATCGCCGCAATGGAACTGGGTAAACAACCCCTTTGCGAACCATTCCACCGACCACCTACCCATCTCTGATCAAGAGGAAATAATAGACATCTCATGCAAGAGCACACTCAAGAGTTGTTTTGCAGAGCAATCACTGGGTAATTTATGGGCTGATCTAAAAGACATTTTATCGTGTCAACGAATCAGCAATTAAATATTTACTGCCATTTTGCACGACGTACCTTTGCGACAGTGGTTTTTCGGATATGACAAACTTGAAAAATAGAGTATTAAATAAATATAATATATTTTTTTTTTGTAAACAGATTTTTATTTAGTCGTGGTTTCGATTCCACAGGACATGCATTTGTGTGCATGAACATGCCCTGAGTCTGGGTGTAATTATGTATATTAAGTATGTATTTACAAACAAAAAGTAGTATATGTATTATATCAGTTATCTGGTTTCCATAGTACAAGCTCTGCTTAGTTTGGGATCGGATGACCGTGTGTGAGGAATGTCCCAGGACATTTATTTAATTATTTGAAACTACTTGCGCCCCGCGGTGTCACCCGCGTACCCGAAGTATATCCTACCCTGCCCTACCTTACCGTTAAGTTTCCTTAAATTTTCTTATTTTATTTCCGTAAAAACTTCTCCAAATTATTAGAAAAGATCGAAGAAATCGTTAAAGCCGTTCTCAAGGTATAGATAGGTGTTCATATAATTAATATAGATAAATGATTTTGAATTTATTTTAAGAAAGGCCAAACTGAGTGATGCCCCTGGTGTTGCAAGCGTCCATAGGCTACGGTAACTGCTTACCATCAGGCGGACCGTATGCTTGTTTGCCACCTTAGAGGTATAAAAAAAAAAAACTGAAGATGCCCCCACCCCAAATAATTTGGAACAGGCCAATGACGCGGTACGATGAAACCATTCGTGGGCCCTGATTGGATGAAATTCATTTATGGTGTTCGTTACGATTACCAGCAAAGATACCCGGTAGAGTCCCAGGCAGGCAGATGATTATGATTATTGTTATTATAGTGTGTCACGAAGGTCGTGTGTTCAATTTTTACTATAAGTTTTTTTGAAGACATTTTGAGGAAACCATAGCTCCTGATAAATCTCTCCCCAAGTATCCAATTATCAGCGTTTTGTGGCACCTGCATTTGAGAGCCAGTCCTCGTGAGCTTTTTGTACTTAAACCGAACACCACATAACTAACTATATGCTGAGCGTGGTACAACACGTGCCTGTACATAGTAAAGAAAGTTTGATTACAATCAGTAAGCAAAGAACAAAATAAAAAATACCTACTACAAATCCAAACAAACGTGGAATAGAGTAAACATAAAAAACTATAATAATAATAAAACAATTTCAAAATTAATTTATCCATACTCTTTAGTATCAGTTTTAACTTTACAATTTATGTTTATGCAAATAAAATTACAAATATAAAACAAGGATACAGATAAATAAATAAATGGGTAATCCGAGCTCGCCATAACTAAACCACAGGGAATTTCTCTTATTAATACTTGTATCCTATAAGTCACCTTCACCTACAGAATATAATATATTGTATATTAAGGCGCCGATCCCGCAGTGAGTGTTCTAGAGTTCTGCGGTCAAAATTCTTCTACGTGCCTTCTACTTGACGCCGCGGTCGCTATGTGCAATGATCAATAGTGCCGCATATAGATTACTGCTTGTACACTATAGTCATTATATGCAAGTGTTCACGTACATAACGCACCTGGAAGTAGCGCACCCGGGTGTTTAACGTGAACAAGTACTTACAGGGAACGCGGAACGCTGAAAATATGATATCTGATCCCAAACTAAGTTCCGCTTAGTTTGCGATCAGATAGCCATGTGTGAAGGATATTTATTTATTTATTGAGTTACTATAAAGCATTATACTGTGTAGTCATTAGTCTTGTGCGCCGGACGTCCGCACGACTAGTGAAGCGGGAAATATAAAATTTTATATACAATGAAGAGTACGGGTAGTTTGTTTCAAGTTTTTTTGATTGTTAAAATATATTTTTCTTTTTATGACAGTCTGAAATATGTTTGAAAATATGGCTTACCCAAGGCTTAAGAGTGCGTACAAAGCCAGAAAAATATGGCAATGTCAGATGAAACAAACTTATGTCTAATCTTCGCGTGGCATGAGACGGAGATAGCGTGTTTCGCGGAACAAAAATGAACCTAGCGCTTCTTATCTAAATAACTCGTAAAGTATAGAATATTTTAAAAAAAACGTTAGTAGGAGCCCTAGGTCATATGTTAATGATATTATTTATCGAATTGTTGTCTTAATTATATACACCATGAACGAATAAAAACAAAAATTCGTTATTATTAGAGGTAGCTTTGTGATTTTTTTCTATTGAAGAAATTTCATTCCATTATATATTTGCTCAGATAGAACCCTCGCCTATATAATGAAAATACCCATATAAAAATATTTTTTCATTTAAATACTATTTACTTGAGTAAATTTCAATTCTAAGATATGTTATTTTGCTTCATACGCACTCTTAACATAGCAAGCCTTCAAAGAGCCTAGCCGCATCAAGGTTTTCTGCTACTATCTACAACATAAGTATTTAATACATAGTAAATGGCAGAAGTTTACAAATACCAGGTAAACTAAGCTATTAGCATAATGTATTTGAATACTACTCTACATTTTACCTCGCAAGCTCCGAAATGCAAAACACATTATCATGCTAAATAGCGTAGTCGACTAATACAGCCAGTCTTCCAGTGAATAAATGCATTTTCATATTCATAATGTATATGCAACTAAGTCGGGTAATCGTGGCAATGCTTTCTAAACTTATGCACGTGAAAGTTAAGGTAAATAGTTTGTACGTTGTAGTTTTTGTAGTACCTGATTTCTAAGCAATTGGTAGATAGAAAGATAGTTACTCTTTATTGTACCCCGATCTAGCACCAGTAAAAACAAAAACAAGAATTTAACTTATACAATAGGTAACTTTGTAGGCCGTAGGTACTTTGTAGGCCGTAGGTACTATGTAGGCCGTAGGTACTTTGTAGGCCGTAGGTACTTCGTAGGCCGTAGATACTGTGTAGACTGTAGCTACATGATGAAGGGTATTCTGTAGCTTTTGAAGAGGATGTATGGATTTTTGCCTTTGCCTTTTTATGAAGTAAGCCGGATCCATAGCGATCTGGATCTCTATGGATCCGGCTCAATTGGGTGCTTACAACTTCGTTCACTTAATTACTTAAACGAGATTGTGGTCAAAAAAAGAAATACTAGTTAGGTGCGTTAAGATAACAAACTTCGCTTCAAAATATACAAAACAGAGTTTAATTAGTATTAAACTTTTGTTTTTATTCTAGAAAATAAGAGAAAAGCCTAGTTAATAAAATAAATGTAATTTCACGTTTTCGGAGGGTTTATTTTATAGAACTCACTTGCATGCTCGTCATTAAGGTAGCTACAGACTTGATTAACGGTCAGTGGTTGAATGTCCAACCAAATTAATTAAAATACACGAAGCATCGTATGTCAATTTTAATTATTGTTGATAGTAATGTGGTTACTAATTAATATGTCATTTGATAATTAGGTGCTACAGCTTGTTTTTAGACATTCATAATTAGGCATACTGTTCCTTGACATTTCATAACACTAATGCTGGTTTTGAAGGTTGTAAAGAACAAATTTGTAAAGATTGGGCACAGTGACTCTCAACCGAGGGGTTGTCAACCCCTCTTTTCATGGAGGAGGCGATGAGGTTTTTGCTGAGACGGCAACGCGCTTTACACCTGGTGTTGCAAGCGTCTGTAGGCAGATTGTATGAAACCGTTTGATCAGCATATGCGGTACCCGAATTATTTTTCTAAAATAAATCACGTACATGATGTACATCAACTATGTGCCTGTAGAAGTCCCGTCAAAATCGATCCAGCTGTTTTGGAGATTAGCCGGAACAAATAGACAGGCAGACATTTTTTTAAGTAAGTATTAAATACTGGGTGGAGATTTTCGAAATCTATGTTGGGTTAGTCATGCTGCACAACTTTTACTATGGGACCAACACTGAATACTCAAAAAAAAAATTTACTTTTCATACATTATGATCGAGCAAGGTTGACGTTTACTATGGAAAGCAAAAATATTTTTTTGAGAATTCACTAGTGGTTCCATAGTAAAAGTTGTTCAGCATGACTAACCCACCATAGGTTTCGAAAATATGCCATCTCGAAATCTCCACCTGTTATACCTACGGTTTAAATCTATTATTTTGACATTACAAACAGTCAGTTCAGTTTTATGTATTTGTATAGATGGATATGAATAGTGCAGATTTCCGTCAGTGAAAGAATTTTCTTTAATTTTATTTATTTATTAAGTAAAAATAAGTGTGGATAAGTCAGTTTTATTTGAATACTTCGTAACACCAAAGCATAGTTATCTATTCGTATTTAAGTTAAATTGCTTAAGTTCACTAACTTAATCGTGTACCCTAATCGCGCAAAGTTATGGAGGTACTTCGTCATATTCTGTTATAAATGTAGGTAGTTAATTATTTTCCTATCTTACTTATGGTAATTCACTGTATTGTAGTGAATTTACAGTGTTACCATTACCAACATGGCAATATTAAACTCTTATATATTTTGTGTTAAAGACCTTCAGAATACAGTGATAACAAATTGTGTGTTAGTAGTTTTCCTTTAGTATTTTTTTTTATTTCTAAGACAGACTTAAGTAAGTCATGCTCACTTTAAGGCCTTTGCTTGCGGCGGCGTCGTGTGACGGGTCGCTCACTTCCCTCCAATATGGCGAGGAGGGCGATGGCTGCCACACGCGTCATACTTGTGAACAGGTGCTGCTTGTGGGGGCTGGTCTGCTTAAGTTTGCCATTTATTTATTTACTTATTAAATATAGATTCAGTCTACTTTGTAGTTTTGCCGCCGCGCCGGGGCACGCAATAGTTGTCAGTGCGATTAGAATGTAAATATTATGTAATGAATTTAAGCTTGTTTTGAAAAGAGTAATTGCTGAGTTTATTGCCGGCTCTTCTCAGCAAATGCAACCTTCCGAACCGGTATTACAGTATTAGAGTCAGAGTTTTCATAAGTGCCTGCGAAGGTCTATTTGAATAAATGATTTTGAATACATCGAAAAAAAAGAGATGCAATTCAAGATAATTACAAAAGTCTTCACCTAAGTTTTCCGATAATATGCAACACACGTTTCAAAGCAAATCTAATTAAAAAAACGTAACACCACATATTTCTATCTTGGAAATAGCATAAATAATTAAATGTACCATTTTCGCCGTTTTGCTCGCACCTTGTCATCAAAATTGATCGGGCGGGGAGCTTTTTCCGCCAACGCGTCAGCTTGGCTATCCAAAGAGGAAACGCTGCCAGCCTTCTGGGAACCCTGCCGTTAATCGGAAGCAGCGGCAGGCTTGAGGAAATTTTCTATATATAGATTGTATTTTGTACATATTTGTCGTAAATGTACCATTTAATTGGTAAATCATGTAATATCAAAAACATGCATATAATAAGTGACATAAATTACTCACAAAATATAAAAAATACTAAAACACAATTCAACTATCCAAATTTTAGTTTTGTGTTATAGAGAACTTTTCAATTATTGGGAATTTATAAAATTGCCCACGCTAGTCTGCACAAACCTTAACACCCTTTCAGGATGTAAGTTGATTTGCAACTTAAAGTATATAAAAGTGTGGGGCGTTTTAAAACTAAGAGCTGCGAGCAAATTAAGTTAGGTTAAGTGGTTCGTGCTGGGCTTACACGCCGCGAGCCGGGACTCTCTGTAACTTAATACTGGCTTAGAGTTGGCGAATTATTATTTAGATAGGACCACAGATATTAAAAAAAGTCGGATATATTCTCGCTAACAAAAAACTGTGTCACTCAAGTCGGCCACCACGCTGTACGTACAAGCCGGCACGCACACATTCACACATTAGTTGAGCGCGAGTAATCGACTCTGTGTAAACGGCGACAGACTCTAATTTCCCGCGGAATAGCTAACTAAGGTGTGCGTGAGAGGTGGCCGACTCCATAGACACAGTTTTTTGTTAGCGAGAATATGTCCTCCGTAGTCTGTGGATAGGACGATCTTTTATTTTGATACTTAGCTTTCCGATTGGCGAGTTCACCGCTCTGAAGTCTAAATACCAACTTCCAAGATTCTAACTTCGATGAAAGCTCAGTGGTAGTGACGTCGGAGGACGAGAGTCCCGGGTTCGAATCCTAAAATGAGCTTGAGCTTTCGGTGAAGGAAAACATAGCACGGTGGTAGGGTGGGTGGTAGGGGTTAATTAAGCTAGAAAAGCTTCACTACCACTGAGCTATCATCTTAAGGCGATGATAGCTCAGTGGTAGTGACGTCAGATACCGAGATGAAAGTCCCGGGCTCGAATCCTACAATGAGCTTGAGCTTTCGGTGAAGGAAAACATCGTGAGGAAACCATAGCACGGTGGTAGGGTACTTTGTAGTACCCGCCTGGCTGGCTACCACCCTCAAGTTGAAAATCTGTCGCCAAGCACCTTTCGGTGTGTTCCGATAGCTGCACTTGAGAGCCAGTTTCTTCTAGGCTTTGTGTGCTTACCACCTTCGGCTGCATCATTACTTACCATGGTGAGATTGCAGTCAAACACAGGCCTATAAACAGTAAAAAAAAAAAACCTATTGGCTTATGTTAAGTTTATATCATACTAGCTGTCCCCCGGGATAAAAAGTAGCCTATATGTCCTTCTCCATACCGTAGGCTATCTGCATGCCAATTTTCATAATGATCCTTTGAGGCGTGAAGGCGTAACAAACAAACAACTCACTTTCTCATTTATAATATTAATTTAGGATTTACCACAGCATAGCATAGCATAGCATAGCAATTACTTATGTACCTAATAGGATTGAGTCATGTATTCTGTAGCTGACAGTCAAAGTTTGTGAGTTTTGTGACATTGGACTGAGGTTGCCAACTACGGTTGCCAACTATATCGGACGTGTGTCGTGGAGCTTGTTAGAAGTTGGTAACATTCTAATTAAACAGTTTATATTCGGCGACGGATCGATTGTCGCCACACAGGTAGTTCGATTTACAACCTAGAAATGCTTGTATGTAAATCACATTGTTATAGACTTTCGGAGTTCATATCTCTAATTATTTACCGAAAGAAAAAGTAAAGAATCTTTCAAGTTATTTTTAATTACCTATCCAACCGAGTTATCCTCAGTCAGTCAACCGAGTTATCCTAAGCATCATATCCACTGCTGAACATAGGCCTCCCCTATTAACTTCCACTTGGAACGGTTTTGGGCCGCTTGCATCCAGTGGCAGCCAGTGACTCTGACCTGCAGAGTGATTGTCAAATGCTCTCGTTATCGGGAAACCGATAGCGAGGCTCTCAAAAGTTTTTATAATTTGGGTATTGCGTAACACAAATGATAGCAAAATTGAAAACTATCACAATTAACTTATAAAAAAATATGTAACGCATTGCATGCTTTTGGGAATGAAAATTTTACTAAATATATCGTCATACTCTCTTATTTTATTACTCTTCAATGTGACTCAACAATTCGAATTCGAAGCGCAGCGTCTCTGTTACATACATGGGTCTATTGCGATCTATGTGCAGTCTTCAACACGTATTTAGTCTTAATATCATTTTATTTATATGGATTAATAATGGTGGCGTGGGATCGTTATGGATAGTACGCTAAAAAAAATATCTATTTACTACCAAAACTGTAGGGGTATACGAACCAAGTTGCATACTCTATTTATGAATATTTTATCGTCCTCATATGACGTTATAATTTTAACAGAAACTTGGTTGGTGCCCGAAATCGACAACAATGAGTTCATTGATCAACGGTACGTTGTGTATAGATGTGATCGAGACAAAGTTGCGACCCAGAGGCAAGATGGTGGGGGGGTTCTTATCGCAGTATTGCGTGAACTACGGCCAGCCCTGTTCGATACACCGTCAGTGTCACCATGTATTGAACATCTGATGGTTGAACTACCGAGTGCTGATACAACAAAAGTACATATAATAAGCGCAGTGTACATACCGCCGTGGGCCACCTTAGACGTATATACATCCCACTTTGACTTGCTTCAAGATATGCTTCTCGAGCCTAATGTTTTAAATGTCTATATTGCAGGGGATTATAATCTTCCCCATGTCTCATGGAGCGTTGACATAAATAACATTTCTGTTGACGCAACTGGTGCGTTATGCTCGGGATCCTCTCCTATCTGCTCTCAGCTGAAACAACTTATGTCTACACTGGGGGCTCATCAATATAATAACTTGCTCAATAGTAACGGAAGGATCCTAGATCTATTAATCTCCAATACTCCATGCACAGTCAGTGCCATAAAAGACCCTTTACTTCTCGCGGACTGCCATCACCCACCCTTTTTAGTACTGGCGCCTATTAATTTAAAAGTTAAAATAATGAAAAGAAAGCCCTTATCAAAATTAAATTTCCGTAAAGCAAACTTTGACGCTATTAACAAAAATATCTGTGAAACTGACTGGTCATTGTCACTTGGTCACCTACCAGCTGAGGAAGCCCTGGATGTATTTTACAATAAGCTGGGTGATATTATCAAGCCACATATCCCCCCTTCTAGACATCGATCATTTGATTTTCCTATCTGGTTTTCACAGCATTTAATAAAAATTTTCAAAAAGAAAAAGCAATATTGGGCTAAATGGAAAAAATTTAATAATGTTAAGGATTTTAACAAATATTCCGAGTATAGGTCTACCTTTAAAGAAACGTGTAAGAATTGCTATAAAACGTATATGTTTAGGCCAAAATACCTATAATAATATCTATAGTAAAACCTACTCATATTGAGTATCAATGACGAGCCTCTACTTCCCGATTCCTCTCCTTTTCCCACCTCATATGTGTAAGCGAGACAAGAGCTTCGGGAATATTCTACATACTTCGGCGACGCATCACAAAACGTAAGGCGCGCGCCCCGCAACGCCGCAAAAAGGCAGTACGAAATACACTACAGATAGAAACGCATGTGAAATTTGTGAAGTGGTGGTGCTCATAATCATTGGATTGCCATAGGAGTTCCTGGTAAGTCCTTACCTTTATCCTGGGAGGCTCCTCGTTTTCCATATTGATATTTTAACGCAAAAACCCACCATTTTTTCTGGTACGCCTTCGAGCGGATTCATTTTGAGTCAGCCATTACAGTAATTTAATTTCATATCAAATCACGTATAATTTCCCGCTTTCTATAGGTTTTATGCCTCTAAATAGGTATATACCTCATAATACGCAAGTCTTATACCTCATAAATAGGTTTTAGACTATACTGGGTGTTGTTTTGGTCAGCGACAAGCGACCTAGGAGCGGTAGTACAAAATATATATTCCCCGAAAATGGACTTAATTCCATTAAATACTGTAAATATATTGAGAAATACCTTATTCAATTTGAAATAAAATTACCGCAAAGTATGGTTACTAGGCACGTGCACAGACTAGAGCTAGGCGCAAGCCGCCATCGCCCTACCCCTTTACTCCCTCGTACTCCCCTTGAGTATTATGTCTACACTTTAGCTTATTACATGATTTTCAAAATTTTATTTTTTTTATTTTTATTATTAAAAAAAAAAAAAGTATTTTTTTTATATTTTTTTTAGCACCAGTATCATTTGTATAATCGACCCTGAGTCGCTCGTCGCTGACCAAAACAACGACCTGTATACATACGATATTTCGTACTCCCGCCATTTTTACCACGCCAATCGTGATAAAAAGTAGTTAGGTATTCAATACCGCCGCCGCTCCTCCATATTTTTAGGACTTAGATTTTATAGGTACCGATTCGTATCTTATTATACGAAATCATATGGTGTACTAATAACCGCAATACGTACTTACTATTTGTACTATTACTACGCATATAATTGCATTCTATGAGCCTTGTCTGTCGACTTGAAATAAACTTTCATACCTATATAGGTAGGTGCCTAAACTGTTGGATATACCTACCTACTTACCTACGTCATTTTACTTTAATTAGGTAATTTTGCAATTTATTATTACGCAATCTTTCACAATGGAAGCTATTGAAACTAAAATTAAAATATTGGAAGCTAAAAATGAAGCTATTTTTGAACAATTATCGTTCTTATATGATTCTTCTAAGAATATTTCCACGTCCGCGAGTGCAGACCTTCGTTCCTCAGAGACATTCATGGCGGACACTGAAATTATTAGTACAATTCGTCATGAATTTAGTGCCAATTTAGATACAATTAACGCGTTAAATATGCAACTTGATCCAGAATATAAGATTGATTATAAAAAAATGATTTCCTTTGATACAGTGTACACCCGAATAGAAAGGGTTCGTTCTCTTATCGTCAATAAGACAAATACTACGTCGAATGTGTCTGCGCAGAATACTATTCCGTCCCAATATAAAGGTCGTATCAAACTACCACCAATTCAAATTCCGTCATTTGATGGAAAAATAGAAAATTGGCCCGTCTTCTTTGAATCTTTTAAATCTAATATACATTCAAATCCTGATCTTTCGAATTCTCAAAGAGTACAATATCTTGTAGGTAAATTAACAGGAAATGCTTTAAAAATCACGGCAGGTATTATACCGTCCGGTGATAATTATAATTCTATTTGGGACAGCTTAGTTCAAAAATATCAAGATAAAAGAGCATTAGGCTCACACTACATGTCTAATTTATTCAATATTAAACCCGCATTAAATAATTCCGCGTCTTTAAATACGTTCATTGAAACTTTCCACGCTTCTGTATCTGCTTTGGAACAGTTAGGTATTGAAGATATGAAAGATTTTATCTTACTTTCTTTAGCTTTAAAGAAGTTAGATCCCGCAACCGCTTATTCCTTTGAAATGTTTATGAGGAATAAAGAAATTCCTTCTTATAAGGATTTTGTTGATTTTATTAAATCGCAAGTAAAAATATTAGACCGCACTTCTACGCCAATTGCTGGCTCCGCGCGAACCGCCCCAGTCGGTAGCAACCTTAATAATCCGCCCGCTTCTCGTTCTCAACCGCGTAATTCACATACAGTCCACCATGCTTTCCTTGCACGCGATAATAATAATAAAAGCACTTGCTTATTTTGTAATAAATCTGATCACTATCAGATTTTTAATTGTTCATCTTTTAAAGCACTTCATACTAAAGATCGTTTAGATTTTGTTAAATCTAAAAAAGGCTGTGTAAACTGCCTCAGCCTTACGCATACTGCTTCTCAGTGTAAGTCGTCGTATAGTTGTAAAACTTGTAATAAACACCATCATTCTCTTTTGCATTTGGATAGTAATTCACAATCGCAACAAATAGTTTCCGACTCGCGTCCCTCTCACTCGGCGCGTCTTGATAATAGCGATAACCGCATCGCGCAGCTTTGCGCGCAGCCGTCCGCCGCCGCCCGCGCCGCGCCGCGACCGCTCCCGTGCGCAGCCTCGCCCGCGCATCTGACCGCGTCTCCTTCTAACGCTACGGACGCTCCGCAACCGGTGTCGCTATGCACCCGAGCGCGAGTTGATAAGAATAATGATAACGAACGCGATTCTTTTAATAAATTAAATCCTTCCCATACTACTGTACTTTTATCAACCGCTCAAGTTTATGCGTCTAATAAGGACAATAAATATATTTCAGTTAGATGTTTAATAGATAACGCGTCTCAAAACAACATAATTACAACTGCCTGTTGTAAACAACTAAATTTAAATATAATACCGCTTAGCAATTCTTTTATAAAGGGTGTAGGATCCACTTCGCGTCCTATTCACGGCTACGTTCAACTTAAAATAACCGCGAAAAATAAAAAATATTTTTATAATATTACCGCTCTTGTCGTTGATTGCATTACTGACAGGTTACCGACTGAATATGTTGAGACTTCTATAGTGCAACATTTAGGTAACTTACCGCTCGCTGACCCTCTGTGGCACATCCCCGGAGAGGTCGAAGTAGTTCTCGGGGCACAATTGTTCCCATTTTTATTATTAGGTCAAAAAATTATTGCACCTCCCGCTCCTTCTGCCCTTGAAACCGTGTTCGGTTATATTCTTATGGGCGACGTTCCCGCTAACTCTAATATTAATAAAAATGCATCCACTTATTTTAATACCGCGACTTTTTTCATTTCTGGTCCCAATGACCTTACTATTTCTTTAGATGATTCCCTACTTAAGTTTTGGGAGCTCGAAGAAATTCCCGCGCAAAAATTTATGAGCTCGGCCGAAAAGGAGTGTGAACAGCTGTTCTCTCGTAACTTCTCACGGGACTCCGCAGGCAGATATTGCACCGCGTTACCTTTTCGTGAAGATCCTGACGTGTTAGGTGATTCCCGTTCCGTTGCTCACCGCCGTTTACTTGCTTTGGAGCGTACCAAGCTACGCGATCCACAGCTACGCGCTAGTTATAATGAGGTTATACAGGAGTACTTAGATAAAAAATACTTATCTGAAATATTGCCTTCCGATTCTGACGACCATGATAAAGGGTACTTCATACCACACCATCCCGTCGTACGGCAAGACAAAGAAACAACAAAAGTTCGTATAGTACTCGATGCTAGTGCTAAATGTCACAATGGCATATCACTAAACGATATTTTACATACGGGACCCAATTTACAATCTGACTTGTTTATTGTATTACTGAACTTCCGCTTATTTCCCATTGCTATTACAGCAGATATAAAACAAATGTACCTACAAATTGCTGTTATTGATGAGCATAGAAAATATCAAAAAATATTATTCCGCTTTGATCCCAATGATCCGATCCGCGTATTTCAATTTAACCGAGTTGCATTCGGTCTTAAGTCCAGTCCGTTTTTAGCCATGCGCACTGTGCGCCAGTTATGCTCGGATGAGAAAAACCTATTCCCTCGCGCTGCTGAAGTAGCTTCGCGTGAACTATATATGGATGACTTAGCCACTTCCATTCCTTCTTTAGAAGAAGCTAAAGTCTTATCTCAAGAGCTCATCTCTCTTTTTAAAGCTGGTGGTTTTGATCTCACCAAATGGGCGAGTAACTCAAAGGATTTGCTTGTCTCTGTGCCGCAATCCAATCGGGCTGCTATAGATTTTTCAGACAATGATAACCTCAAAATTCTAGGCCTCAAATGGATTCCTGCAGATGATAGCTTCACTTTTACTACATCTGATTTACACGACAAGTGCACCAAAAGATTCATACTGTCAACAATTGCCCGCTTGTGGGATGTACTCGGATTTGCTGCCCCAGTGGTATTGTTTGCCAAATTATTAATTAAAGATTTATGGAATCTTCATATTGATTGGGATGAAACACCCCCAGACTCTATCGTTTCTCTCTTTAATAAATTCAAAGAGCAATTGCCTCTTCTTTCTACATTAAAAATACCGCGTCATTTAGCCGTTTCTATGGGCTGCAAAACAAATATTGTTGGATTTGCTGATGCCAGTCTTAAAGCATATGGCTGCGTCATATATTTACATGTGACCGATCCTGATGGTAACATACACGTACGGTTGGTGTGTGCGAAATCAAAGGTTGCACCTGTAAAGGTAGTTTCGCTTGCTCGTTTAGAGTTATGCGCCGCTGTTCTTCTGTCAAAACTTATTAAATTAATTAATGAGACTTATAGTGCTCGAACCGCTATTGATAATATATTCGCATTCTCCGATTCTAAAATTACTCTGTCATGGATACATTCATCTCCACATAGATGGAATGTTTTCGTTAGTAACCGCATTGCTAAATGTCAAGAAAATCTTGACCCAAAACATTTCTACCACGTTAGTGGTATAGAAAATCCTAGCGACTGTCTCTCTAGAGGTATTTTACCTGAGCAGCTAGTGTCACATCACTTATGGTGGCACGGCCCGAAATGGTTAAAAGATCCAGTATCAGAATGGCCTATCACTCCATTTAGTCCCGAATGCTGTGAGGACCTACCTGAATTTAATAGTAAAACGCTTGTTACTTGTACCGCGTCCGCTTCTGTTGAGCCTAATTTAATTTACGAGCTTGCTCTGAAATACTCATCGTGGAATAAAATATTACGTATAATAGTATACATACTTAGATTTTCTCGCATAATTTCTCGTGATCAAGGTCACAGCCGCATCACAGCTTCTGAGCTAAATAAAGCTGAAGTATATTTAATACGCTCTGTACAACAAGTTCATTTTCAAAATTTATTTAATAATATTCAAAAAGTTAAATTATCTTCCCCTCTTAAAAAACTTGACCTCTTTATAGATCAAGATAAAATTATTAGAATTGGAGGTAGACTTTCAAATGCAAATCTTCCGTATGAAGCTCAGCATCCCGCTCTTTTACCTAAACATGACCACGTTACTCATCTTATTATAGACTATTTTCACCGTGCTCATTGCCATACTGGTGCCAATCTTCTGAGCTCACTGTTGCGCCAGAAATATTGGATACTGTCCGCTAGAAGTGTCATTAGACACAGAGTACATTCATGTAACTTTTGTTTTAAAAATTCCCCTTCATTTCTCAGCCCAAAAATGGCTGATTTACCCTCTTGCCGCGTTCAGGAGACCAAAGCGTTTGTGCATACGGGCGTTGACTATGCTGGACCCATTAAAGTAACATTATGTAGACGCAGAGGTCAAAAGATCCAAAAGGCATATATTTGTTTGTTTATATGCTTAGTAACCAAAGCTGTACACATCGAATTGGCAACTGATGTGTCATCAGATACTTTTATTTCCGCTTTTAAGCGATTCATTTCCCGTCGAGGACCTGTTTCTTTTCTTTACTCCGATAACGGAACTAACTTTGTCGGAGCTAAAGCTCAATTACAAGAACTACTTACCGATCAGTACCGCATTGAATGGAAAATGATTCCACCCCGCGCCCCACATTTCGGAGGATTGTGGGAATCTAATATAAAATCGATTAAAACTCATTTATACCGTGTTATCGGTTCGCAGCTCCTCACATATGAAGAGCTCCTCACTGTTCTTACCCAAATTGAAACAGTCTTAAATTCTAGACCGCTTTGCATTTTATCTGAGGATCCCTACCCGGAGCCTCTTACTCCCGCTCACTTTATAATGGCTTCACCATTGACTTCATTGCCGCTTCAGAATGTGTCCGAGGAAACCATATCTTTACGTTGTCGGAAACAATTATTAGATCAGATGGTGTGTAGCTATTGGAAAAGATGGCGTATAGAATATTTACATAATCTTCAAGTTAGACAGAAATGGCTCATTGATAAAGATAACATTAAGATTGGTACTGTGGTTCTTATACACCAAGATGATTGTGGCGAGCACACTTGGTCTGACCTACTAAAAACCTTAGAGTGGACTGTATGAGATTAACGACGAAAACATAGACTACCGGCTGGACGAAGTCACTCAGGACGCGACCAGATCCGGGCGAATCAGGAGAGAGACGGGGACGGAGTAGCAACACGAAGGGGGGCGGGGCGAGGGGTACGGGGGGTGCGCGGTGATGCGCGTAGCAAGAGCAGACGAGGTGCGCGGGACGCGCGGGACTTTTCGGGACTTTTCGGGACTTTTCGGGACACGCGGGAAAGTGCCCAAAACGTGGGCGAAACGTGTGGGACCTACTTGGGACACGATCGGGACACTTAGTACGAATTCGGGACACTTTCGGGACACGTGAAATAAGCGCGGGACACACGGAACGTGTACAGGACGTGATCGAGACACGATCGGGACACGTAGAACGAATTCGGGACACTTAAGACGAATTCGGGACAATTTCGGGACACGTGGAACGCGCGCGGGACACACGGGACGTGTGCGGGACGTGATCGGGACACGGTCGGGACACGTGTGATGTAATCGAGACACGATCGGGACACGTGAGAAGTGCCCGGGATACGATTAAAATACGAGCCGGACACGTAGGACGTGTCCGGGACGCGGGCGCTGCACAAAAGGGCGCGCGGGGGGGGGGGGGGCGCAGAAGGCGCGGGACACGCGAGACGCGGGCGCTGCACAAAAGGCGCGCAAGGGACGGCGCAGAAGGCGCGGGGTGCGCTTAACGCGCAAGGGGGGGGGGGGGCGACGAATACTCTCGGCGGGGTACAGGAGGTACCCGGTCGGCGGGGCGCTTGAATGCCCAATTCACGCTGGTACTCGTTGGGGCTCTTGCTTGCCCGTAGATATCAGCTGCAGTCGGTGGGGCTCTTCTTTTGCCCAAGGATTCCCAAACCACCCAATAAAAACAGCCAATTCTTCTTATATTTCTTCCTTTTATTTCTTCCTTTTTCTTCTTATTGTTTTCTTGAGGGCTGCTGCCGTGGGAATGCCTTTCCGAAGGAAACCGCGCTACTTTTATACTGTCGGCCAATGTACTACGACCAATCAGAAGCCCGGAATTAATTTATTTTTGACCAATCAGAAAGAAGGTCGCAACCTTGACACAATTTCGCGGTTTGTTTTGATGCTATCTCTTTCCCACATAGTCCCGTTTCTTTCTACGGGATGTTCTGTCTCTTTCTGACAGTGTTCCTATCTTTGTCTATAGCGGTTTTTCCTTATAATTGCGTTTTCCTTAGGAAATGGCTTTCTCATTACAAAATTAACTTATTTACTAGATAGACCTTACTTTTCTACACATTATATAAAAAGAATTACATAAAAATCTCTATTTTCCTAAGAGCTAAAATTCAAAAACCTTAAGTGGCTCTCGCCACGGTAACGCCGCATTTGGGCGTCTTATTTTCTAAATAATGGTACAAAACCATCCCAAAATCTTTATTTCCTACCTATTATTTACCTTATTATAATGATAATTAACACTTAAATACTTAAATATTTACATTTCATGCACTTAGACTAACTTAAATATTTCAAACAATAAAGATCAAAATATAAGGCAATAGAAACAATTAGATCGCGTCGCTGACAATGATATTCCCCCTTTACGTTGGCCGTTGGGCATAATATCACAAGTTTATCCTGGCAAGGATGGAAATATCCGCGTCGCTTTAGTAAAAACTTCAAATGGATCATTCAAAAGACCCATTGTCAAGTTATGTCCATTACCCTCACAATAAAAATTAATCATACCGCATCTTATATTCAGTATTTTAGTAATTATTATAATCTGTAATTAGTTCTTATAATTAATTATTTTTTCTTTCTTTTGAGAACACTACGTATTCTCAAGGCGGCGGAGGATGTTTAGGCCAAAATACCTATAATAATATCTATAGTAAAACCTACTCATATTGAGTATCAATGACGAGCCTCTACTTCCCGATTCCTCTCCTTTTCCCACCTCATATGTGTAAGCGAGACAAGAGCTTCGGGAATATTCTACATACTTCGGCGACGCATCACAAAACGTAAGGCGCGCGCCCCGCAACGCCGCAAAAAGGCAGTACGAAATACACTACAGATAGAAACGCATGTGAAATTTGTGAAGTGGTGGTGCTCATAATCATTGGATTGCCATAGGAGTTCCTGGTAAGTCCTTACCTTTATCCTGGGAGGCTCCTCGTTTTCCATATTGATATTTTAACGCAAAAACCCACCAGTATATGAATTCCATTGAAGACAGCCTAACGTCCAATATAAAGCATTTCTGGACATATGTATCAAACCGGAAAGTTAAATCAGGTGTCCCATCCGTGATGCAATACCAAGATCATAGGTCCAGTGATCCGTATGAAGTATGTAACATGTTCTCGGATTTCTTCCTTTCAGTTTTTGAACCCACATCACCTACGCTGTCAGTATGGACTCCACCAACTAGTTCTGTGAGTAGTGACGTTTTGCTAACTAATTTACATATTGATGAATCGACTATATTGAAGGAGTTAAAGCAACTTGACCCAGCAAAGGGACCGGGCCCCGATGGTTTCCCTGCGTCATTTTTTAAATACACAGCTAGCAGCGTCTATAAGCCACTTTACATAATTTATAACAAATGTTTAAGTGAAGGCGTGTTTCCTGAGGTATGGAAAAGGGCCAATATAACACCTGTCCATAAGGGTGGCTCAAAGCATGACGTTGAGCAATACCGGCCTATATCGATATTGTCAGCCTTGTCAAAACTCTTTGAGAAACTAGTTCATGCTCAGATCTACCCAGCTTTGCATAGCGTCATCATTCCAGAGCAACATGGTTTTGTCAGGCGTCGGTCAGCTCTAACAAATTTATTGATTTTTTCTAATTATTTGTTTGAAAGCATTGACAGACGTGTGCAAGTTGACGCAGTGTATACAGACTTTAAGAAGGCTTTTGACAAGGTTGACCATGAGATGCTACTAAGTAAAATAGCTTTCAATGGTATACGTGGAAATCTTCTTCGATGGTTCTCTTCCTATATACAAAAACGGACACAAAAAGTCGTTGTGAATGGTTACCAATCTAAAAATATATATATTACGTCAGGGGTACCGCAAGGTTCAATCCTGGGGCCAATTCTTTTTACTTTATATATAAATGACATTAAAACCTGTTTTAAAAACTCTAAATTCATTATGTATGCAGATGATTTAAAAATATATAAACCTATTCACACATTGGAAGATTGTCAGTTATTTCAAGAGGACCTGGATAGACTCACAAAATATTGCGTTAACAATAAACTGCAACTAAGCTTACCCAAATGTAGTTACATACATTTTACCAAAAATAAAAATCTTATAGAACTAAATTATAGCCTGTGCAACACTATTCTGGGCCGTGTTTCAGCTGTTAGAGATTTGGGAGTGTGGCTTGATGGTAAGTTACAACTGAACCAACATATTGAGAGTATTGTCAATAACGCTTTTAGAATGTATGGTTTCGTTATGAGATCCACCACCGAATTCAAGCGACCCTCAACCTTTCTTTATCTATACAAAACCCTAATTCGATCTCAACTTGAATATGCTGTGCCTATTTGGAACCCCTTTTATCGGAAGTATGTTGACGAGATCGAAAAAGTACAGCGAAAGTTTCTTCGTTCTATGTTCTACAGATGCTTTAGAAAGCGTTTGCCGTATTCACAACTTCTACATAAATACAAACTTCTATCTTTAGAATCGAGACGCAAATATTTAGAATCCAACATTCTGCATGGTATTGTCCATAATGAGTTTGACACCATTGACCTTACGAGCAAAATATGCTATGTAGTGCCCAGGACCATCAACAAACGTAAAGTTCGCGCAGGAAACTTATTTGCCGTCAACACTTGTCGAACGAATTCCGGATTACGTTGCCCTATTCGTCGAATGGTTGAGTCATATAACACCACTTTTATAGATATAGACATATTAGCATGTTCAAAATTTAAATTTAAAAGAGACGCATTTAAATATTTACAAAATTTACCCAATTTAACTTCTCTTTAAAAATTTATGAATCACTTGATAATGTATAATTATATGTATAATTTAATCCCTAGATTTTGTATAATTAGTGTTTTACTTGTTTTATATTTACACTTTTTAAGCATCACTTGAAGCCTCTAGTGGCACATTTTAGCTAATCTCGCAATTTAATATGCGGATAGTGTAGTTGGCTACAATATTGTTATTATTATTCTTAAGATTGTCAAATGTATCGTTTTATATTGTAGCTGTTTACTGTCCCTAAATAAATAAATAAATAAATAAACTTATTTCAAATGAAGCCGGCGACTATTTTGGCGTAAAAGTTACACAAAACCAAAATTATAACAACTTACGAGACCCTCGCTATCGGTTTCCCGAAAACGAGAGCATTTGACAATCGCCTGCGGGTCGTTGGACCACCTGGTGGAAGGTAGTCCCGCACGACGAGGTCGCCACTTGAGAACCTCCTTCCCTATCGGTTATCGGTTCTTCGAGCGATGTGGCCTGGCCATTGCCACTTCAGCTTACTAACTCTACGAGCTATGTCGCAAATTTTTGTTCTCCTACGAATTTCCTCGTTTCGGACCCTGTCTCGTAGAGAAATTCCGAGCATGGCTTGTTCCATAGCTCGCTGAGTGACTCTTATTTATGCCTCCAGCAGTCTTGTCATGTGTTTTCGGTAAAAGTATCAATAAACGAGAACTTGGCATTCATGCTATGTATTTAGTCGTTCGAAATCTTAATGCTCAGTTCGTTTCAATGCAGCGGCGCACATACCCGTATCACGGCACATACTCTAGTAAAATCGCTCTATTAATGTTCTATCTCTATGATATAATACGTAGGCATCAAAAGCAATGTATCACCTAAATTTTGTAACCAATTGAATGAAAACGTGAAGCTCGGGCCCAATGGCGTGGCAGTAACGAGGTTAGTCGGCTGACCGCTTGCCGTCGGTTCGATCCCGTCAAAGCCTCTGTGTGACCTTATTAGGTTTGCTATCGTTAACGGTTCGGTGCCTGTCGACGTTTAAAAGTTTTATGTCGCTTGGTATTTTTTATGTTTATTTTGACGTTGCGTTGGACTGATAGAGAGATTTTATCCCGGATAAATATTTGATCCCTCTGGAACGTGGGGAATAAACAAATATTATTCGAGACGATATTATCACAATATACACAGTGGAAATGTTTGTTGGGTCAATAAGAAACCACGCGAATATGGTCTTGGGTGATAGTGCGACCGACATTTACAGAATTTGAAAAAAAAAAAAAAAAAATTTCTTCAAAAACTTATGGGAAAAGTATTTTAGTATTGTGTCGTTTCTAGAACCCTAACCCATAGTGATTTTTCATTCTTGTCGGAGACAGGATCGATTGAAGGCAATTTTTTTTTTCAAAAATCGCCGTTTTCTCGCTGATTATATTTTTTTCGAAATCTGTTCAATAGCTCAACAATTAAGGGAGCGTCTCCTAAGAACATATACCCGTGGCTACAAGCCCTTAAGGTAGCTGCCCTCACTCATAATATCCTTGACACTTGACTTGTCTCGTTCTTATAACACAGGCTTTGTGAGTAGTTGTCGGTAGGATTTCCTCCTCCTAGCGAGCTTCGGCCGCCGCAGTCGGTTACAACTTGTATTAACATTGTACGTACACTGTGTTAGTGTTTACTCTATTAAATTTACTAGCTTTCGATCCCTGGTTTCACCCAGTTTCCCGGGAATATATTCTTTTCCCGGGATAAAAAGTAACCTATTTGTTATTTTAGGGTGTGATCTATCTATGGCCAAGTTTTGTTTTGTAAACATCGAAATATCAACACATTCACATTTTTAACAGACTTAAAAAAAATGAGGTTCTCCATTCGTTTGTATGTTTTTTTTTATGTTTACCTCATAACTCGGTCATTTATTAACCGATTTGGAAAATTCTTTTTTTGTTTGGAAGTGTACCTACAATTCCCATTTGGTGCCATTGTCATCAGGTCAGGATTTGATTACTTCTTAGTGTACTTTGACCTACGGTTTAAGTTTTTTGTAAACCAGTTTTTTTATATTGTATGTGATCCTCACACATTGGAACCAAAGTGGTATCTTCCCGTGCGGTTTCAAAGGAGATCCTACCGCGGACGTTCAGGTTGTTGAATGAGCTCCTCGCCCGCGGTCACCCCATGGGGTTCACCTAGATCACTCGTGAAGCTACTGAAGTTACCACCGGTTCAGAAGTCAGCCTTCAACTAGAAAAAACCAACAAGAAAGTCAAAGTCATTTATTCAATTAAGGTCCTCGTAGGGTACTTATGAAGGTCAAAGGTAGGTACTGAAGTTACCACCAGTTCGTAAGTCGGCCTTCAACTGAGATGAACAGTCAAGAAATTCAGCAAGGTTACATTAAAAAAAAAACTGGACAATCTGACTATATTGGCTATTTTTTCCAAAATCATTAAACATACATACTTTTTTAATTTTACAAAATAAAATACACAAACATAAAACGTATAAACAAAAAAAAATTAACCAACATACAAAAAAAATACCCAGAAAGTATATATCCTTCCTTACATATTATAAAACAAAGTCAACCAAACTCGTCTGTCTACGCAATAAATTCGAAGTCAACTGAACGGATTTTCATACGGTTTTCACTAATGGATGGAGTGATTCTCAGGAAGGTTTAGATGTATAATTCATTAAAGTTTTGTGTAAATTGGCTGAAATATGTCGATGATTATTGAAGATGTCGGAAAAAAACATGCCGTGCGTATAAAACTTCTATTACGCGCGAAGCCGGGGCGGGTTACTAGGTATTTTCATAGTTGTATGTGATCTATGTTATATTTTTAAATTA
Organism: Polyploca ridens; assembly: GCA_951394255.1. NCBI lineage: Eukaryota > Metazoa > Arthropoda > Insecta > Lepidoptera > Drepanidae > Polyploca > Polyploca ridens. The sequence continues at coordinate 12,368,854 of OX596265.1, read as the reverse complement.
TGTATTTAAAATTAGTATTATAAAATTTCGAAAGCCAACTTGAATCAGGGTAGGTATATTTTACTTTCACATTATTTTAAACAAAATCCTGGAGGACCCCGATACTGTTGCTAGTGTTGTCTTTGCATCGACTTGTTTTGTCGATAATGAGTTCCATTGTAACGCCTTAAGGTATATTCTAATGTGATCGGTATCAGCAACCGGTGCCGGTGGCGATATCCCAATGGGTATACGCGCTGTTTGCTACTTTGTAGCTAAATTGTTGAGATTTGCGATAAGCTACCGCGAACTAAGGCGGTGGACTATAGATTTATTCAAGCTAGCGGTGCCTATTCGAATATTTTAATAGCTTTAAAGCTGTAATGATAAATTTTCGTAACAAACCTGAATATCTAAATTTTTTATATTATTTTGTATTTTTAGTGTGCAACTACTAAATACGTACAAAATTGTAACCAAACCATCATTTGAATATAAACACTCAACTAAAGGCAATTTTTTTATTCCGTGGACTAAAAAGTATTGTATCCTGAGTGATCCTGATCCTGAGTGAGGCCTCATTTTAATATTTATTTCTACATTATATCGATCAATTAAATTACACTAATTAATGATATGTTTATTAATATTGTTATATTAAATGTATTACGGTTATATTTATTAAACATTTACTCACACAAATGAGTAAAATTAAATTGAAGAGTCATGTCACAACGGTTCGATGAATCGCTAATGAATGAGTCAACTACAACACTATGCTCCACGCTTGCGAAATACAAAAAAAGTCGATCGCATCTATCATTTTAGTCCTCGGAATAAAAAATTAGACTGTACCTCTCAATTATCGACCTGACCAACATCATATCGACATCAATAATCGACATGGTGGAACCCCTAGCCGACTAAGTCCCCATTCTCATCCAAGGCTCAACAGAGAGCCGTTTGAGTTTCCTCGAAGCTTGGTTCACAATTATTTATTGATTTTCACCCGATCACGTTTAGGGCCCAAGGGATCAAGAAAGGGTTCCATTATTTCTTAAAAATATTAAAACATGGTTTGAATACAAAAAAAAGATATTATAGCAGGGTTTCTATAATATATTGCGCCGGCTCTGCACTATAATTCCTATCCTACCTCCAATTTATTAATTAAAGCTTCTATCTACCCTCTTTTTATCTCATATTTATCACCTACCTCCTTTCTTCCGACGCATTCTCTATCATGCCTGATTTTACGGGCAGTCTATGACCGACACTCGCTGCCGCTGCAGCTGGTTATCTAATATGTACACGTGGTGCTGGTGATCATCGCTAGATCCCATCATTGTCCCCTTAATATATGTGCTTCGCTATCGCTGTTCGTCTACTATTATCGAAGGACCGCAATTAAGCTACTGGTGTCGTGGAAGGTGGATGTGACAGGAAGGAACCAACGGACTCATCACAAAGGTCAGTCGTAGTGTGTAAGAGGTGCGTCTTCTATCAATTCCGTACATTCCGTTGTCCTAGTGCTTATCTAAAACCTATGGTGATATTAGGTCTCCCGCTGATGAGCCCTATAGTACGACCCTAAAGGAATTTAGATACTTGGCTGAATCATTTTAGCCTTCCAGCCGGATATTTTCAACTTTCACGTGTCTCCTTTATTCAAATTCAAGAAGCATTTATTCAATTTAGGCCCTGATAAGGCACTTATGAACGTTAACAAATGGCTCTACACCTTAAAGTAAAAAATACCTAGATAGGTAATCCTCAAACGATTACCACATATGATTGCTTCTGCTATAAGTAACATATTGGCCCTGATTCTGTTGTTTACAACTAAACTAATTTTAATCTCACTATGTCTCTTTCTAACAAAGACCATAAGAAAGTCCTGTCAAATTAGTCCAATGCTTGTTTTCAATATAAATTTAGTCGCCATCTATCGCGGTCACGCCTAAATACACGCAAAATAAGATGGCAAAGATTAATTTGACAGCTTTAAAAATATTCTATCCTTTTTCAATATTGTTCGTAAGAAAGAGATGAGATGTGCTAAAATTAGTTTAGTGCGATTTACAACAGAATCGGCACCATTATTTGAGAGTAAATCCCAGTCTGAAAAACATTATTATTACATAACTGTATTTAGTAAAGTACCTACATTTCATCTTATTTCATACTAATTTATTTGTTCTTTTCATATTCTTGATCGCTTGAGTACATCTATCTAACACAAGTTGCAGTCAGTAACACTTCGTCAGACTTTGGTGAAAAAGTCTAGGTGAGAGGTAGTCTAATGGCTGAGAAAAAGAATCATGATAATATTAAATTTAAACTCCTTGTTGGCAAACGTGATATATTATATGCACGGATACAAAGTATTTATGAACTTTCTAAAACGGCTTTAGAAAATGAAACCGCTGAAGAAAACTTCCTCGCTAATATTGAATCGTTAGATTCAATTCGATCTGAATTTATGTCACTCATGAACGATATTAACTTTCATTCGATGACTGAGAACCCAAAAGCCTTGCCTAATTTTCAACCTTGGGCTGCATTTGAAGATATTTACTGTCGTGTAAAATGAGTACTTACGAAAATAACTGAAAAATCTTTCAATACAAAAAATGTTACATTCATTTCAATGGGTGTTAAAAACCCAATTAAATTGCCTAAACTTGAGTTAATAGGGTTTTCTGGTGATCCATTAGGCCTATGTTCTACGAAAGTTTTAAAAATACTATTCATTTAAATACAAATTTTAATGATAATGAGCGTATGCAGTACTTGATAGGGAAACTAAGCGGCCGAGCCCTCGCTGTTTGTACCGGTCACTCCTGAGAACTATAAATTAATGTGGCAAACTTTAGTGGATGAACGAGGATAAACGAGCCGTCGGAAACGCATATTCAGATCATGTTTTTAATTTTAAGAGTTTTAACTTGGCCAGTTCTAGAAATATTGATTTATTCTTAGATAAATTCTGCAGTTTCCAATTTAAAACATTTAAAAATATCAAATTTGTCCGATTTTATAATACTGCATGTGGCACTTAAAAAACTGGACGTAGATAGTGCGGTCGTTCGAAATGTTGCATCGCGATACTAAAATACCCACATAATGATAATTTAATTATATTCTTACGCGAGCAAAGTAAGATTTTAGACAGAGCTTCTCAAGCTATTTCAGAAAGGGCATATGACAATCAACCTAAAGATTTATGAACCAATCAAGTTCAAAGATAACACATTCGTTTTATTCTGCCTTCGAACAGTGCGTGTGTTGTGGTATGGCTACTCACGCACAGTTATACAAATGGAAGGTTTTTCATAGTATGCCTATTGATGCACGCTTTAATTTTATAAAGAAAAACAACGCTTGTACGAACTAGGGAATGCAAAACCGTGGCAAAATGAAAACCGGTTTTTATTTCGGTTATGAGAGGAAAAAACCGGTTAACCGGTTTTAAACCGGTTTTTTATGTTTGCTCGTTTTTTTTCCCACGTTTTTTTTTTTTTTTTTTTTTTTTTTTTTTTTTTATACTACTTAGGTAGCAAACAAGCATACGGCCCGCCTGATGGTAAGCGGTTACCGTAGCCTATGGACGCTTGCAACACCAGGGGAGTCACTCGCGCGTTGCCGACCCTGCAGAAATCTCTTCACACCCTTTTTGAAGAACCCCATGTTGTAGTCCATTGGGAAAACCACGGCAGGGAGCTCATTCCACAATCTGAGCGTCCGCGGAAGGAAGCTCCTTTGAGACCGCACAGTTCGAAACAATTCTGGTTTCAATGTGTGGGGATGGACTCCCTGTCGATGGCGAGACTTGCGATGGTGGAAGGTAGCCGTGGGCATCATCTTAAACAATTCTTCAGAACACTGTCCGTTGTACAAGCGGTAGAACACACATAAGGAGGCAAAGTCTCTCCTCAGACTGAGCGGCTCTAAGCCGCTTGTGAGCTCGGGATCGTCCACTATTCTAGCGGCACGTCGCTGAACCGAGTCTAGAGGCCCAAGCTGGTATCCAGGTGCCCCCGCCCACAGATGACAACAGTACTCCATATGAGGCCGGACTTGCGACTTATAAAGTTGCAGTCTTTGCCCCGATGTGAAGTACTGCTTCGCTTTGTTGAGCACTCCGAGCTTTTTGGATGCCAGCTTAACCTTGTCTTCTAAGTGACTACGGAACAAAACGTCGCTAGTAATGTCAACGCCAAGGATCCCGATGCTTTTAGTGATGTTCAAGGACGCGTTCTGGAATTGTGGAGCCACAGCAAATGGGGTTTTCTTAGCGGTGAACGCGCAGGCTTGAGTCTTGGTGGGGTTGAAATGGACTAGGTTTAGTCGACCCCAATCGGAGACACGAGTTAGTGTACTCTCGATTTCAGACAACAGCCGTTCGCGGTTTTCCTCCACCTCGGAACGAGGGATATTAGCACGGCCCGTGTAATGAGCGTCCCCTGTACTGTCGTCTGCATAACAATGAATGCCGTCAATGGACAGCATATCATTGATATGCAGCAGGAACAGTGTTGGGGACAGCACAGACCCTTGCGGGACGCCGGCATTTATGTCCATGCTATCGGAGCAGCTACCGTCAACGACGGCTCTTATGCATCTGCTGGACAGAAAGCTGGCGACCCATTTGCATAGTCCCTCGGGAAGCCCGTATGCTGGTAACTTCGCTAGAAGACCTCGGTGCCAGACCCGATCGAACGCCTTCGCCACATCTAGGCTCACTGCCAATGCCTCACCTTGACTCTCGATGGCGAGTGACCAACGGTTTGTGAGATACACTAGAAGGTCGCCAGCCGAGCGACTGTGGCGGAAGCCATATTGTCGGTCGCTCAACAAATCGTGATCCTCTAGGTATCTCAAGAGTTGCGTGTTGATCACTCGCTCCATGACTTTGGAGAGAAGGGAGGTGATGGCGATAGGCCTGTAATTCGATGGGTCCGATCTATCACCCTTCTTGGGCACTGGGTGCACGTGGGCAGTCTTCCACGAAGACGGGACTTTCATTTTGGTGAAGGAAAGCGCAAAAAGACGCGTCAATACAGGACACAATTCAGGAGCACACCGCTTCAGAACCACTGCCGGTATGCCGTCTGGCCCACTCGACTTATGGACGTCCAGAGAAAGCAATTCCCGCCGGACCTCCCGTTGGGTAATGCTTATCTCCGGCATAGAGATGTCACACCGCGGGATGGTAGGCGGTGTGGCGCCCCCGTCATCCAAAGTCGAGTTGGAGGCAAAGAGAGAGCCCAAAAGATCAGCTTTCTCCTTTGCACTATGGGCCAAGTGTCCGTCCGGCTTACGGAGTGGTGGCAAGGACGACTGACAGAAGTTTCCTTCAGCAGCTTTGGCAAGAGACCAGAAAGCTCGACTTCCAGAGGGAAGGCTAGTCAGCCTCTCACCAAACCTGCCGACGAAATCGAACTTAGCCCTGGCAATCATTCGCTTATTCAATCATTCGTTATTAATCATTCGTTATTTCTATAGCTCGAATTATAGATAATAACCGTGCCTAAGATTTAAAAATCGCAAACTGAGGAATTATTGTCAGTTAAAGTGGGTATAAAAGAAACGTCAAAGACATTATCACCATCTGCCTGTCCTGTTCCCTATAATTTGCGATCGGCGCAATATGTACGCTTCTTCTATCCGTTATACCAATATTCACTCGTTTCTTACCAATATCATCTTTCACACAATCAATCCATCTCTTTTTCATAAAATTTATGGAAATAATCGTTTATTTAACTCTGTAGATCAGATACTCGTTTATATAGACTACACGGTTCGTTGCTTTTGATTTTATTTTAAATGAATGAAATATATAAAAACATATAACTTTTACTTGATTTTTAATTGCTATGAGATATTATGACTATGTTAAAAAATTGATCAGTATTAAAGAAGTAATTATTTAAACATTTATTAAATTATGTTTCGTATGTTATAATATTAATTTCACACGTAATATACATGGCATATTGTAGCGGCACAGCAACTTGCGTGTACACTAAAACGTGGTTATTATTATACGAATGTTTTCCAAAGATAAAAAAAAATTACACAGTTTTTGCCGTCGTGCAGACGGGTAAAAAATAACACCAATCAGTCAGCTTGCTGTCTGGCAGATACATAAGAGCCTTTGTTGACAGTAGTTGCTCCGATAGCATGACATTAATGCTGGCGTCCCGAAAGGCTCTGAATTATCCCCAACACTGTTCCTCCAGCATATTAATGATATACTCTCTATTGCCAGCATTCATTGCTATGCAAATGAAATTACATGGGACGCTCATTACACGAACCGTGCAAATATCTCTCTCTCTCTTTCTTGGAGAAAAGGCGCGAAGGACTTGTCTTAAATCGATAGTACACAACCTAGTGACTCCGATTGGGGTCGACTAAACCTAGTCTATTTCAACCCCACTAAATCACACGCAAGCCTGCGCATTCACCGTTGAGAAAAGTCCATTTGCTGTGGCTCCTCATTTCTAGAACATTTCCCTCAACATCACGAAAAGCATTGGGCTCTTTCACGTTAATATTTGTAGCGACGTTCTGTTCCAAAGTCATCTACAAGATATCCAAAAAACTCGATGTGATTAATAGAGCGAAGCAGTACTTCTTATTGAGACACAGATTGCAACTATATAAGTCGCAAGTCTGGCCCAAATGAAGTAATGCTGTCTTCTGTGGGCACCTGGATACCAGCTTGGGTATTTAGACTCAGTTCAGCGACGTGCCGTTAGAATTGTCGATGATCCCGAGCTCACAAGTGTTTTAAAGCCCCTTAGTCTGAGGAGAGACTGCCTTCTTATGTGTGTTCAACCGCTTTTCTAACAGTGCTCTGAAGAATTGATTGACCTGATGCCCAGTTACCTTGATCCATCGTAGTCACCGATGGGGAGTCCATCCTCACACATTGGAACCAAAATGTTCTCATACTGTGTGGTTTCAAAGAAGCTTCCTATCGTGGATGCTCAGGCTGTGGAATGAATCCCCGCTTCAAAAAGGTTGAGGGTTGGTAACGTGCGAGTGATAACCGTTATGTTGCAAGCGTCCATAGGCTAGAGTAACTGGTTATCATCAGGCGGGCCGTACGCTTGTTTACTGCCTAAGTATTGTAAAAAAAGTTTAAAAACAATCATTATTTTATGTTATTTTCTTACCAGCTCAACAAACTACACATCAACACACTTCTTTTCATCACAAAAATACTCACTGCATTGCACTCAGTTTACAAAACGGCGGCAAATCTTCCTTTTTTTAGATTTTCCAAACATCGAAAGAAAACCCGAAAAAAATCGAAAAACCGGTTTTGGTGTTATGTGAAACCGGTTTTTTTTGTTGGTCAAACCGTACCGAATAACCGGTTTTTCGATTTTCGGTGAAACCGGTTTGCATTCCCTAGTACGAACTGTCTTGGGCTAAAACATAATTATTCCTCCTGTCAGTCGTCTACTTTTTGTAAGCATTGTGAGTGTAGACATCACTCATTGTTGTGTTGAAAGATCGAAAGATTACCAACTGTATGTCATCTTCAACTAAATCTTACAATTGGGATATAAGAACTACAGATGATACATTTATCCAATCAGAAAATGTAGTTCCAGGATGCAACAACAAGTCACATGATCAAGCAGAAAGCAAACTCGAACGAAATAATACATTGTAAGATATGGATTACATAGTACGTCATGTACTACCTAAAGATAATGATAAAAATAATGAACTTACAATTGAGGATGACCCAAGTCAATCTATTGAAGATGTAATTATAGTTAAGGATATACCAACTACAAGTATCAACTGTATGTCACTTTTATGTGCACATATTGGACAACGTCCTAACACCGGCAAATACTGGTCAGCAAAACAATGTAGAACATGTTTATAACAACAACAAGTCACATGATCAAACAGAAAGCAAACTGGAACCAAATAATACATTGGTAGATATGGATTACTTATTACGTCATGGACCAACTAAAGATAATGATAAAAATAATGAACTTACAATTGAGGATGACCCAAGTCAATCTATTGAAGATGTAATTATAGATAAGGATATACCAACTACTAGTATCAACGGTATGTCACTTTTATGTGCACATATTGGACAACGTCCTAACACCGGCAAATACTGGTCAGCAAAACAATGTAGAACATGTTTATAACAACAACAAGTCACATGATCAAGCAGAAAGCAAACTGGAACCAAATAATACATTGGTAGATATGGATTACTTATTACGTCATGGACCAACTAAATATAATGATAAAAATAATGAACTTACAATTGAGGATGACCCAAGTCAATCTATTGAAGATGTAATTATAGATAAGGATATACCAACTACTAGTATCAACGGTATGTCACTTTTATGTGCACATATTGGACAACGTCCTAACACCGGCAAATACTGGTCAGCAAAACAATGTACAACATGTTTATAACAACAACAAGTCACATGATCAAGCAGAAAGCAAACTGGAACCAAATAATACATTGGTAGATATGGATTACTTATTACGTCATGGACCAACTAAAGATAATGATAAAAATAATGAACTTACAATTGAGGATGACCCAAGTCAATCTATTGAAGATGTAATTATAGATAAGGATATACCAACTACTAGTATCAACGGTATGTCACTTTTATGTGCTCATATTGGACAACGTCCTAACACCGGCAAATACTGGTCAGCAAAACAATGTAGAACATGTTTATAACAACAACAAGTCACATGATCAAGCAGAAAGCAAACTGGAACCAAATAATACATTGGTAGATATGGATTACTTATTACGTCATGGACCAACTAAAGATAATGATAAAAATAATGAAGTTACAATTGAGGATGACCCAAGTCAATCTATTGAAGATGTAATTATAGATAAGGATATACCAACTACTAGTATCAACGGTATGTCACTTTTATGTGCACATATTGGACAACGTCCTAACACCGGCAAATACTGGTCAGCAAAACAATGTAGAACATGTTTATAACAACAACAAGTCACATGATCAAGCAGAAAGCAAACTGGAACCAAATAATACATTGGTAGATATGGATTACTTATTACGTCATGGACCAACTAAATATAATGATAAAAATAATGAACTTACAATTGAGGATGACCCAAGTCAATCTATTGAAGATGTAATTATAGATAAGGATATACCAACTACTAGTATCAACGGTATGTCACTTTTATGTGCACATATTGGACAACGTCCTAACACCGGCAAATACTGGTCAGCAAAACAATGTAGAACATGTTTATAACAATAACAAGTCACATGATCAAGCAGAAAGCAAACTGGAACCAAATAATACATTGGTAGATATGGATTACTTATTACGTCATGGACCAACTAAAGATAATGATAAAAATAATGAACTTACAATTGAGGATGACCCAAGTCAATCTATTGAAGATGTAATTATAGATAAGGATATACCAACTACTAGTATCAACGGTATGTCACTTTTATGTGCACATATTGGACAACGTCCTAACACCGGCAAATACTGGTCAGCAAAACAATGTAGAACATGTTTATAACAACAACAAGTCACATGATCAAGCAGAAAGCAAACTGGAACCAAATAATACATTGGTAGATATGGATTACTTATTACGTCATGGACCAACTAAATATAATGATAAAAATAATGAACTTACAATTGAGGATGACCCAAGTCAATCTATTGAAGATGTAATTATAGATAAGGATATACCAACTACTAGTATCAACGGTATGTCACTTTTATGTGCTCATATTGGACAACGTCCTAACACCGGCAAATACTGGTCAGCAAAACAATGTAGAACATGTTTATAACAACAACAAGTCACATGATCAAGCAGAAAGCAAACTGGAACCAAATAATACATTGGTAGATATGGATTACTTATTACGTCATGGACCAACTAAATATAATGATAAAAATAATGAACTTACAATTGAGGATGACCCAAGTCAATCTATTGAAGATGTAATTATAGATAAGGATATACCAACTACTAGTATCAACGGTATGTCACTTTTATGTGCACATATTGGACAACGTCCTAACACCGGCAAATACTGGTCAGCAAAACAATGTACAACATGTTTATAACAACAACAAGTCACATGATCAAGCAGAAAGCAAACTGGAACCAAATAATACATTGGTAGATATGGATTACTTATTACGTCATGGACCAACTAAAGATAATGATAAAAATAATGAACTTACAATTGAGGATGACCCAAGTCAATCTATTGAAGATGTAATTATAGATAAGGATATACCAACTACTAGTATCAACGGTATGTCACTTTTATGTGCTCATATTGGACAACGTCCTAACACCGGCAAATACTGGTCAGCAAAACAATGTAGAACATGTTTATAACAACAACAAGTCACATGATCAAGCAGAAAGCAAACTGGAACCAAATAATACATTGGTAGATATGGATTACTTATTACGTCATGGACCAACTAAATATAATGATAAAAATAATGAACTTACAATTGAGGATGACCCAAGTCAATCTATTGAAGATGTAATTATAGATAAGGATATACCAACTACTAGTATCAACGGTATGTCACTTTTATGTGCACATATTGGACAACGTCCTAACACCGGCAAATACTGGTCAGCAAAACAATGTAGAACATGTTTATAACAATAATAATACATTGGTAGATATGGATTACTTATTACGTCATGGACCAACTAAAGATAATGATAAAAATAATGAACTTACAATTGAGGATGACCCAAGTCAATCTATTGAAGATGTAATTATAGATAAGGATATACCAACTACTAGTATCAACGGTATGTCACTTTTATGTGCACATATTGGACAACGTCCTAACACCGGCAAATACTGGTCAGCAAAACAATGTAGAACATGTTTATAACAACAACAAGTCACATGATCAAGCAGAAAGCAAACTGGAACCAAATAATACATTGGTAGATATGGATTACTTATTACGTCATGGACCAACTAAATATAATGATAAAAATAATGAACTTACAATTGAGGATGACCCAAGTCAATCTATTGAAGATGTAATTATAGATAAGGATATACCAACTACTAGTATCAACGGTATGTCACTTTTATGTGCTCATATTGGACAACGTCCTAACACCGGCAAATACTGGTCAGCAAAACAATGTAGAACATGTTTATAACAACAACAAGTCACATGATCAAGCAGAAAGCAAACTGGAACCAAATAATACATTGGTAGATATGGATTACTTATTACGTCATGGACCAACTAAATATAATGATAAAAATAATGAACTTACAATTGAGGATGACCCAAGTCAATCTATTGAAGATGTAATTATAGATAAGGATATACCAACTACTAGTATCAACGGTATGTCACTTTTATGTGCACATATTGGACAACGTCCTAACACCGGCAAATACTGGTCAGCAAAACAATGTAGAACATGTTTATAACAATAACAAGTCACATGATCAAGCAGAAAGCAAACTGGAACCAAATAATACATTGGTAGATATGGATTACTTATTACGTCATGGACCAACTAAATATAATGATAAAAATAATGAACTTACAATTGAGGATGACCCAAGTCAATCTATTGAAGATGTAATTATAGATAAGGATATACCAACTACTAGTATCAACGGTATGTCACTTTTATGTGCACATATTGGACAACGTCCTAACACCGGCAAATACTGGTCAGCAAAACAATGTAGAACATGTTTATAACAACAACAAGTCACATGATCAAGCAGAAAGCAAACTGGAACCAAATAATACATTGGTAGATATGGATTACTTATTACGTCATGGACCAACTAAATATAATTGTTGTTGGTACTGGCTGATATAATCTATTATGATTACTTATAGTTTTGAATATGGAAAATGTTCTGTTATGTCAAATGAAAAGAAATACAGGTTCTAGCGCATGGATTTGTACTGTTTTATTTAATTAGTATTGAGAGAATCCGTAATTTCTCTCAGGTCATGGACCAGTCACGTAACCATTGTGCGAAATAATTGTTGGGTTGTTTTTCACCGATTGGGAATCGATTTAACTGGACGTACACAATGTCTGAAGATGATTGTGGAGCTGGCCTGAAAGGCATCAAGAAGCTTAAAGGTTCGTCCGATTACCCAAATTGGAAATTTTTGACAAAAAATTATCTGGAAAACAAGAACTGGTGGTGGGTCATCGAATCGGATGACGATAATGTGGTTACGAAGTTTGACGACGTAGATCGCAAAGCCAGAACGACAATTTGTTTACTTTTAGAACCTGAGTGTTTCACGCATGTGTATAATGCAAAAACCGCCAAAGCAGCTTGGTATAATTTGCAAAAGGCTTATGAAGACTGTAACGTTGCACTTGCAAGTTACATAAATAAATATAAGTATAGTTAGAAAACCTTTAATAAAACTTAATTACACTTAAATTAAAATAATATTTACAACTTATTCTAAAACATAATTAAATATAACCTATTAAACTAATAAAACCTAAAAATCTAAATACTTAATAAATATTATTGTACGGAATCTACAAGTACGTATTAATGATGATGGTTTCCGCACCTACGCATCCCTAACAAATCTAACGGGTTTGCGAGCTGCGCCGGCGCGGCGGCCAACGCCCAGTCGTTCAGTTCGAGAATTCTCCACGGCCAGTGCGCTTTGAGACTTCACAGGTGACGGCTGCGTCACTTGCTTCGAATTTTGTATCTAGTTTAATATCACGTGGAATCCCGCTAGGGTAAGTTCCCATGTATTATCTATCTGATTCTCCATTGTAAGGTGTTCTAGCTTTCTATCTTTCCTATCCATGCTAGCGCTGCTTCCTTTTTATTGTTTGTCAGGGACACTGTAACCTAGATTCAAACCTACCTACACAGTTGCGCAGCAAACGCTTTAGCCTTTTTGTTTCTGGCCTTCCAGGATTTACGTCTACATTTACGCCTACCTTGCATCTACCTATGCAGCTTGATAACTAGCTGTGGAACGCTGAGGGACCTACCTCCTGTACTGCCTGCCTGGACTACCTACTCCCGCTGACATCCTGGGAGCTGGACCAGACCGAAGCGAAAACTGAAGCTGCTACTTCTACCTTAGTTCAGGCCAGTGTTCCCCCTGTTAAAAACTGTACCCCCTGTGAAATCTGGACGTGAGGCGGCCACAGAATTTTAGGCAATTAAATGTTTCATTGGACTAATTTCCATTGTTTCATTTAATCGAACCCTACCTACCTATCTGTTGGCGTCCCCCTAAGGGACTTGCCACAGTGGCGCTCTTTACGTGTGTTTCTAGTGGCCTATTCACGTCTAGATTATTCCAGAAGTCAGCAGCTAGTACAATCATCTATCTACCTACATATTGTACTGTGAACGTGAAGGTGACATTGCAGAATAGCGAACTGGTACGTACTATCTTATTTTATTTTTTTATGTGACCGCTTACCCTGATTTTTTTCTTTTCTCATTTTTCATTACCTATCATTGTTAACTGCTACGTATTAGTATCTTCCTACTAATTGTGTTAATGATTGAGTAATTTTGTTATATAGTAACTATTTGAATATTCTAAACCGTTATTATTAGTACCTACCTACTGATAATAATTAATATATGCTAAAACTAAATTGTAAAATTAAATCTATTGTTTGTTATACGTAACAGTTCGCATACCTAAATTCATTCATTTCATACCTTTTCGTTTCTTTCATCTTTTCGTTTTCATTTCATTTTCATTCATTCAAAAAAAAAAAAAAAACATTTCAATTTTAATTTTATTTGCTTTGACCATCACCTAATCGTAGATAAGCTTATTTTCTCATCTTGTAAAGAACACCAATCATTCATTTCTCATTATATTCATTAACTACTTAAGTAAATCGTCTAGTTAATCATGGGAACTCATACTATTAAATTCTTTTTGCTAAACAAAAACGAATTAACCTACGAAGTACTCATTAGAGGCGAGGAACCTGCATCAACCGTACTTGGATTACGTAAACAAATAAATAAATTAACACCGCTTATACCTACTTCTGATATTTGTGAATCTGGAATCGATCCGGATATTGATATTTCTGGCGTTAGCACTTCCTTAAGTGAATTTACATCGCGAGTTAAATCGTTAGAGGAGAAGTACGATTCAAATCTCTTTGAACGCACTAGAGCGTTGGGTAATCATCTATATCACCGTCTAAAAAGAATAGATTGCACGGACTCTAAACATTTAGAAAGAGTGAGGGCTTTGTCGAAAAATGTTACGAACTTGATTAATAAAATTTTTACTATTAATAAATCGGCTAATCCGATTCCTAGCTGTGAGCCTGTTGTAGACGTTGAACAGACATCGTCGTCGCTAGACTCTGTACAAAACGTAACGATACATTGTGACCGCTCGCATTTAAATGATATACAAAAAATAAAATTTAACGGCAAAACGTGTGTACATGCATTTGTCCAGAGAGTGAACGAGTGTAGTACTGCTAGAAACATATCGCCTTCTAAATTAATGAACTATGCTACGGAAATATTCACGGACGATGCGTTACATTGGTTTCGTAGTATTAAAGACAGTGTTACTACTTGGGATGAGTTAATTTCTTTACTGATTGAGGATTTTAGTCATTTTGATTTCGACTACCGGCTATTGTCTGAGATACGAAACAGAACACAGGGTGATTCTGAAAATATTACTATATATTTTGCTAAAATGTCTGAATTATTTTCCAGGCTAACTAAAAAGATTTCTGAACAAGAGAAATTAGACATCTTAATGCACAATATTAGACCGTGTTACTCTAGCGTACTAGCTTCTAATTCTTCAACTATCAATTCTATCGATAATTTAAGAACCATTTGTAAGAACTTTGAAAAAATTCAGTCTTTGACTTCTCAATTTAAAGAACCTCCTAGAGTGTCTACTGATACGTTAGCTCCTGATCTAGCATTTTCAAAAACGTCTGAACCTAGTACTAGCAGATCTAATACATATAATCAAAATAGATACAATAGTTACAATTCTAATAAATCTAATAGTAATTTTTACAACAAGAAATATAACTATAAAAATCAACCAACAAATAATACTAATTATTCAGGTGTAGCTGCTATTGCTTCTTCTAATTCTAATACTAAAAATGTTTTCTGCCCTCGCTGCCGTAACTCTGAACACTCTTTGAAGCAATGTAAAGCTGATAGGTTCCCCATTTGCTTTAAATGTGGAACAATGAATGTCACTTACCCTGAATGTCCTAAATGTAAATCTCAATCTAATTCAAAAAACTAGCTACTGAAGATTGCTGTAATATAAATGAGGTAAAAAACTTAACTAAAACTACTGATTCTACTAAAACTAAAAATTTTGATGAAAAGGATTGGAAAGCCTGGCTTTCAACTATTAAAATTTTCTTTTCTAGTTATTTCATTACAACAATCTTCGATAAAAAACCTATTGATGATGTTCGTCCTTACGCGGCTATCCAAGTAGGCGACAAAAACCTCTGCGGTTTACTCGATTCTGGTTCTACAGTAACTATTCTAGGTAATAATGCTCATCTAAATTTAATTTCACTAGGTCATACAGTCATTAATAACGATGTTGTGAGAACTTTTACTGCTGCTGGTGGACAAAGTATGGTTTCTATAGGATACATTAATCTTCCAGTTACTTTTGAAAACCAATTTCACTTACTAAAAGCATACGTTGTTCCGACTGTTAAATCAAATTTAATTCTAGGCATTGATTTTTGGACAAAATTTAATCTATTTCCTAAATTTTCAAATTCTATATCTCTGCACGATGCTACTAGTTATGATGGTGATGTGACTACTGTAACTGATGCTAAAAGTATACTACAGTCCTATAATGAACTAACTGAATGTCAGCGAGTTACTGCTGATAACATTATAGAACAGTTTAAAAATATCTCAACTGAAAAACGTGGTTTAGGTAGAACTAACTTAGTATCACATACTATTGATACTGGCGATGCCTTACCTATTCGGCAAAGATACTATCGCGTTTCGCCTGAAAAACAACGTATCTTATCTGAACAACTAGACGAGATGCTGTCGCTGGGTGTCGTTGAGGAATGTGAGAGTCCATGGTCTTCACCTGTATTATTAACTCCTAAGAAGGATGGCAAGCTCAGATTCTGTCTAGACAGTCGTAAGCTAAATTCTGTTACGAAAAAAGACGCATATAAATTACCTTATATTTCAGAAATTCTAGATAACCTAAAAATTGCTAAATACCTAAGTAGCATAGACCTATCTAAGGCCTACTGGCAAGTGCCTATTTCTGAGAATGATCGGAATAAAACTGCATTCTATATTCCTCATCGTGGCACCTTTAGATTTGTGACTATGCCCTTCGGATTGACAAATTCTCCCGCTACTCAACAAAGACTTGTTGATACTCTTTTCTATGGGCCTGAATTTGAAAACTCAGTCTTTGTATACATCGATGATATCGTCATATGCTCGGCTCAATTCGAAAATCACATTTCCCTGCTTTTAAAAGTAATTAAGAAACTAACAATGGCTAATCTGACTATTAACTACGAAAAATCCGTATTTTTCCGTACGGAACTTAAATATCTAGGCTATGTTGTTGATTCTAAAGGTCTTCACGTCGATCCTAATAAAATTGACACCATTTTAAATTACCCTACTCCTACAAATAAAAAAGAAGTAAAAAGATTTCTAGGAATTGCTTCTTGGTACCGTAAATTTGTCCCTAAATTTAGCTCTATTGCTGGTCCTTTGAATAAGCTAACTTCTACTAATAAAAAATCTAATCCTTTTCTTTGGACTACTGAAGCTGAGGAGTCTTTCACTAAACTCAAAGAACTTCTTGTATCTGCCCCAATCCTATCATGCCCTAACTTTGACCTACCGTTCGAAGTACACACTGACGCTAGTGACTATGGTGTTGGAGGATTACTAACGCAGACTATTGACGGAGTTGAACATCCTATCGCCTACACTAGTAGAACCTTGACAGGTCCAGAGAAAAACTATAGCATCACTGAGAGAGAGGCTCTTGCTGTCTTGGTGGCTAAGGTAAGGTGTGGGGTAAGTTCCCATGTATTATCTATCTGATTCTCCATTGTAAGGTGTTCTAGCTTTCTATCTTTCCTATCCATGCTAGCGCTGCTTCCTTTTTATTGTTTGTCAGGGACACTGTAACCTAGATTCAAACCTACCTACACAGTTGCGCAGCAAACGCTTTAGCCTTTTTGTTTCTGGCCTTCCAGGATTTACGTCTACATTTACGCCTACCTTGCATCTACCTATGCAGCTTGATAACTAGCTGTGGAACGCTGAGGGACCTACCTCCTGTACTGCCTGCCTGGACTACCTACTCCCGCTGACATCCTGGGAGCTGGACCAGACCGAAGCGAAAACTGAAGCTGCTACTTCTACCTTAGTTCAGGCCAGTGTTCCCCCTGTTAAAAACTGTACCCCCTGTGAAATCTGGACGTGAGGCGGCCACAGAATTTTAGGCAATTAAATGTTTCATTGGACTAATTTCCATTGTTTCATTTAATCGAACCCTACCTACCTATCTGTTGGCGTCCCCCTAAGGGACTTGCCACAAAGGCTGGGGAAGGAGAATCTCACTGCAGCGCTCGCTCTGGCAATGTAAGTTGGAAAACGTTGAAACAATGGAGAAGTACATTTCCAAAGTTTTGTTTTTGTCACAACAACTTGCTGATATAGATACGAAAGTATCGGATGATTGGATAATCTCCATACTATTGAGTGGATTAACTGCGGAATATGGTCCAATGATCATGGCAATTGATAATTGTGGAGCAGAGATATCTCTAGAGCAGATTAAAACGAAGCTTTTACAGGAAGCGAATCGTCGTAATGCTGTTGAAACTAGTCCGAACGATAGTAAAGCACTGATTGCTAAGAAAAAGGTCAATCGCATTATGAAGTGCTTTCGTTGTCATAAACCTGGACACAAGGCGTCTAAATGCAAAAAGGCATCGCTGTTATGCTGCAATGCAGAGAGACTAGCCGAAACATCAAAAGATTGTTGGTACGTTGATAGTGGCTGCTCAAATCATATGACCTATGATAAGAAAAAGTTAGACGATTATAAAATAGATGAAAAAGGTCTGAAGGTAAAAATCGCTAACGGAGATGAGTTGCTGGTACGAGGAAAAGGAACTTTTCATCTGAATGGTATAAAGAACGAAGAAAATGCCTTAAAAGATGTTCTGCATATTCCAAAATTATCGATGAACTTAATTTCTGTGAGCAAACTTGTAAATAAAGGTTTTTCCGTTCATTTCGACAAAGAAGGTTGCGTAATCAAAACTTCTTCTGATAAAAACTTTGTGACTGCGAAAAATGACAATGGTATTTATAAAATAATAAATTTATCACAGCAATGTCACTTGTCAGTCTCGAAAGAAATTGATTGGCATCGCCGAATGGGACATATAAATATGAATTATTTGCGAATATTGCGAAATTTTGTGACCGGGATCGATAATTCTAATTTTGCGGATGAAAATTGTGTACCATGTATCAACGGTAAGATGAGCAGAATGCCATTTCCAAAGGCAGGTACGAGGGCAAAAGGCATCCTGGAAATTGTTCACACGGACATTTGTGGCCCAATGGAAGAATGTTCTTTCAGTGGATGTAAATACATGCTTGTTTTCATAGACGATTTTACAAGAATGACTCACGTTTATTTCTTGAGAAACAAGAGTGATACGTTCAACAAATTTCGTGAATATAAGGCTCGTGTTGAGAAAGAAACCGGAAAGCTGATAAAGTGTATCAGGTCCGATAATGGCACGGAGTATTGTAATCGAGTTTTTGATAATTTTTTGAAGTTAAATGGTATACAACGCCAATTGACGGTTCCGTATACGCCCGAACAGAACGGTGTGGCAGAACGGGCTAACAGAACAATTATTGAGAAAGCAAGAACTCTGATGTTTGAAGCGAAACTGAGCAAAAAGTATTGGGCGGAAACCGTGAACACAGTAGTATATTTGAAGAACAGGAGTCCTACTAAAGCTGTCAAAGATGGTGTACCTCTGCAGAAATGGAATGGAAAGCCAATTGATCTTAGCCATCTAAGAATATTTGGATGTTTGGCGTATACATTAGTTCCTGAGCAAAAGAGACGAAAATTCGACAATAAAGCGAAACTAATGATTTTCGTTGGATACTCTGAAGAGAGTAAAGGGTATAGATTAATAGATCCAAAGTCTGGTAATGTCATAATATCTAGAGATGTAAAATTTGTAGAAAATGTTTTTCCTGGGGATAATAGTGTAAATTATGTCAGTGATTCACATTTTTTTCCTATTGATTTTAGGTGTAGTCCTGAAAGTGAAGACGAATGGGAGGAATGTGAACATGTTGCAGATGAATGCGTGAGTGAGCGTGTGTCTGTGATGGATGAATGTGAATCTTCGGTAGGTAGTCAAGTAGTTGTCGATCATGATAGATCAGATGATGTACTTGATTATGAACCTAGCGTAGCTGACGAGCCTATCATCGCAGATGATGTGGAGCATCATGATGAGGACAATAGGCGATATCCTTGTAGAATTAGGAAACAAACAGAATTTTACAATTGTCTTACGCATGATATGATTTCAGAGAGTGACCCCGTGACAGTGAAAGAGGCATTGTCTAGACCGGATCGTGATTTATGGTTAGCTGCCATGAATGATGAGTTAGAATCCCTTAATGAAAATAAAACTTGGTCACTTGTGGATCTCCCTGTTGATAAAAAACCAATTCAGAGCAAATGGGTATTTAAGATAAAAAGAAACAGCGACGGTAAGGTGACAAAGTATAAGGCCTGTCTGGTAGCGAAAGGGTTTACGCAGGTACGTGGTGTAGATTACAATGAGACGTTCTCACCGGTTGTGAGGAGCTCAACCTTACGCTTGCTCTTATCATTAGCTATTGAATACGATTGGTTTATCGATCACTGGGATGTCACGACCGCATTTCTCTATGGTAGGTTAAAGGAAGACATCTTTATGTTCCAACCAGAAGGAATGGTTATAAAAGGTAAAGAGCATAAGGTCTGTAAGCTACAAAAATCTCTGTACGGTCTCAAACAAGCTTCGCTGGCTTGGTTTAATGAGCTGAATAAAGAACTTATTGATTTAGGTTTAGTCCAATCTCAAATAGAGCCGTGTATGTTCTCTAAACGTAATGGTGATACACAAATTATTATATTGATTTACGTTGATGATATTTTCATATTCTCTAATAGTCGAAATGAGGTAAATCGATGTAAAAATGGATTGTCCGAAAAATTTAAACTTAAAGATCTAGGTCCGGCCAGACACGTGTTAGGTATGAGATTGCGAAGAGATAAAGGAGTTATTTGTTTAGATCAAAAGCAATATATTCTAAAGTTGCTAAAGGAGTTTGAAATGTCAGACTGTAAGTCTATAAGTACGCCTATGGAAGTCGGAGTCAAGTTAGAAAAAGGAGACTCGGATAGTGTTTGTGATCTACCCTATCAGAGTTTAGTGGGGGGGTTAAATTACCTGGCTATTTCAACTAGACCCGACATAGCGCATACTGTTAGTGTTTTGTCACAATTTAATTCGTGTTACACAAAACAGCATTTTGATAGTGCGAAGCGAGTACTTAGATATTTAAAACGGACAATAGACTTAGGTTTATGTTTTAGAAAGTCGCGAAAGAAATCCTTACGTGGATTTGTAGACGCTGATTGGGGAGGTTCATACGATAGAAAGTCGTATACTGGAATGGTATTTAAGTTAGGGATTAACATAATTACTTGGGAAAGTAAGAAACAAGCATGTGTTTGTTTGTCTACTACGGAAGCAGAGTATGTAGGTTTGTCGCATGCTGCCAAAGAGGCAATTTATCTGAGGCGATTACTTTCTACTATCATTCCGTATAACGAACCTGTTGTCTTATACAACGATAACCAATCTGCTCTAAAGATCGCAAGTAATAAGGTAAATCACAATAGAACCAAACACATTGACATTAGGTACCATTTTATTCGTGAGGCGATATTAAATGAAAATGTGTTGTTGCAATACATGCCTACGAACGTGATGGTTGCAGATATCATGACAAAGTCTCTCCATGGACCGAAGATTAACGGTTTTTTGGAAGATTTATGTTTATTGAATATTGCTGATTGTTAATTGTTTTGGTGAGGTTTTTGTTTTTGATTTTTACTTTATTAGGGCGATTATTGTTTAAGTGACTGCTAAGTATGGAATGTATATACAGTATGTGTATCAATATGTGACATGGACATTTACACTAGTATTATAGGAACGTTAAGGAAACAAATGTTAAACAGAGCCAAGCTTATAACTACATGCACTTACTCTATAAGCCCTAACTTCACAACCTCTACACACCGTAGTCAAAATTTGTGGCTTGGCCGTTTCAATACTATAAGAACTATTGAATAACAAAAAAGCAATGAACAGTGAATACATTTTTCACCTTACTCCCATGTGACGGTAGCGAAACGGCCAAGCCACAAATTTTGACTACGGTGTGTAGAGGTTGTGAAGTTAGGGCTTATAGAGTAAGTGCATGTAGTTATAAGCTTGGCTCTACATGAGATCTGATAACTTTTTGACAGTACGAGCCATATGTCTTGGCGGCAACATTTTACATGAAAATGTTTTTGGTGGGATTGAGGATGACCCAAGTCAATCTATTGAAGATGTAATTATAGTAAAGGATATACCAACTACTAGTATCAACTGTATGTCACTTTTATGTGCACATATTGGACAACGTCCTAACACCGGCAAAGACTGACCAGCAAAACAATGTAGATCATGTTTATAACTCCAAAATAACACCATCGTCTGAAATAAGGCCCAAGAAATCCATGATAAAACTTTTTAAAACACCTGTACCTTCATCTACTACACATTTGAAAGTAAATAAAAAAAAATACATTTATCCAATCAGAAAATGTAGTTCCAGGATGCAGCAAGTCACTTGATCAAGCAGAAAGCAAACTGGAACCAAATAATACATTGAAAGATATGCATTACATATTACGTCATGGACCACCTAAAAATTATGATCTTACAACTGAGGAAGACCCAAGTCAATCTATTGAAGATGTAATTATAGTTGAGGATAAACCAACTACTGGTATCAACTGTGTGTCACTTTTATGTGCACATATTGGACAACGTCCTAACACCGGCAAAGACTCTGACCAGCAAAACAATGTAGAACATGTTTATAACTCCAAAATAACACCATCCTCTGAAATAAGGCCCAAGAAATCCATGATAAAACTTTCTAAAACACCTGTACCTTCATCTACGACACATTTGAAAGTAAATAAAAAAAAAACATTTATCCCATCAGGAAATGTAGTTCTAGGATGCAACAAGTCACATGATCAAGCAGAAAGCAAACTGGAACCAAATAATACATTGGTAGATATGGATTACTTATTACGTCATGGACCAACTAGAGATAATGATAAAAATAATGATCTTACAATTGAGGATGACCCGAGTCAATCCGATGAAGATATAATTATAGTTGAGAATATACCAACTACTACTAGTATCAACTGTGTGTCACTTTTATGTGCACATATTGGACAACGTCCTAACACCGGCAAAGACTGACCAGCAGAAACATGTAGAACATGTTTATAACTCCAAAATAACATCATCCTCAGAAATAAGGCCCAAGAAATGCATGATAAAACTTTTTAAAACACCTGTACCTTCATCTACTACATATTTGAAAGTAAATTACAAAAAACACATTTATCCAATCAGAAAATGTAGTTCCAGGATGCAACAAGTCACATGATCAAGCAGAAAGCAAACTGGAATCAAATAATACATTGGAAGATATGGATTACATATTACGTCATGGACCAACTAAAGATAATGATACAAATAATGAACTTACAATTGAGGATGACCCAAGTCAATCTATTTAAGATGTAATTATAGTTAAGGATATACCAACTACTAGTATCAACTGTATGTCACTTTTATGTGCACATATTGGACAACATCCTAACACCGGCAAATACTGGTCAGCAAAACAATGTAGAACATGTTTATAACTCCAAAATAACACCATCGTCTGAAATAAGGCCCAAGAAATCCATGATAAAACTTTTTAAAACACCTGTACCTTCATCTACTACACATTTGAAAGTAAATAAATAAGTAAATTAAAAAAATACATTTATCCCATCAGGAAATGTAGTTCCAGGATGCAGCAAGTCACTTGATCAAGCAGAAAGTAAACTGGAACCAAATAATACATTGGAAGATATGGATTACATATTACGTCATGGAGCACCTTAAGATAATGATAAAAATAATGATCTTACAACTGAGGAAGACCCAAGTCAATCTATTGAAGATGTAATTATAGTTGAGGATAAACCAACTACTGGTATCAACTGTGTGTCACTTTTATGTGCACATATTGGACAACGTCCTAACACCGGCAAAGACTCTGACCAGCAAAACAATGTAGTTCCAGGATGCAGCAAGTCACTTGATCAAGCAGAAAGTAAACTGGAACCAAATAATACATTGGAAGATATGGATTACATATTACGTCATGGAGCACCTTAAGATAATGATAAAAATAATGATCTTACAACTGAGGAAGACCCAAGTCAATCTATTCAAGACGTAATTATAGTTGAGGATATACCAACTACTACTAGTATCAACTGTATGTCACTTTTATGTGCACATATTGTACAACGTCCTAACACCGGCAAAGACTCTGACCAGCAAAACAATGTAGAACATGTTTATAACTCCAAAATAACACCATCCTCTGAAATAAGGCCCAAGAAATCCATGATAAAACTTTCTAAAACACCTGCACCTTCATCTACGACACATTTGAAAGTAAATAAAAAAAATACATTTATCCCATCAGGAAATGTAGTTCTAGGATGCAAAAAGTCACATGATCAAGCAGAAAGCAAACTGGAACCAAATAATACATTGGTAGATATGGATTACTTATTACGTCATGGACGAACTAGAGATAATGATAAAAATAATGATCTTACAATGGAGGATGACCCGAGTCAATCCGATGAAGATATAATTATAGTTGAGGATATACCAACTACTACTAGTATCAACTGTATGTCACTTTTATGTGCACATATTGTACAACGTCCTAACACCGGCAAAGACTGACCAGCAGAAACATGTAGAACATGTTTATAACTCCAAAATAACATCATCCTCTGAAATAAGGCCCAAGAAATCCATGATAAAACTTTTTAAAACACCTGTACCTTCATCTACTACACATTTGAAAGTAAATTACAAGAAACACATTTATCCAATCAGAAAATGTAGTTCCAGGATGCAACAAGTCACATGATCAAGCAGAAAGCAAACTGGAACCAAATAATACATTGGTAGATATGGATTACTTATTACGTCATGGACCAACTAGAGATAATGATAAAAATAATGATCTTACAATTGAGGATGACCCGAGTCAATCCGATGAAGATATAATTATAGTTGAGGATATACCAACTACTACTAGTATCAACTGTGTGTCACTTTTATGTGCACATATTGGACAACGTCCTAACACCGGCAAAGACTGACCAGCAGAAACATGTAGAACATGTTTATAACTCCAAAATAACATCATCCTCTGAAATAAGGCCCAAGAAATCCATGATAAAACTTTTTAAAACACCTGTACCTTCATCTACTACACATTTTAAAGTAAATAAAAAAAATACATTTATCCAATCAGAAAATGTAGTTCCAGGATGCAGCAAGTCACTTGATCAAGCAGAAAGCAAACTGGAACCAAATAATACATTGGAAGATATGCATTACATATTACGTCATGGACCACCTAAAAATTATGATCTTACAACTGAGGAAGACCCAAGTCAATCTATTGAAGATGTAATTATAGTTGAGGATAAACCAACTACTGGTATCAACTGTGTGTCACTTTTATGTGCACATATTGGACAACGTCCTAACACCGGCAAAGACTCTGACCAGCAAAACAATGTAGAACATGTTTATAACTCCAAAATAACACCATCCTCTGAAATAAGGCCCAAGAAATCCATGATAAAACTTTCTAAAACACCTGTACCTTCATCTACGACACATTTGAAAGTAAATAAAAAAAAAACATTTATCCCATCAGGAAATGTAGTTCTAGGATGCAACAAGTCACATGATCAAGCAGAAAGCAAACTGGAACCAAATAATACATTGGTAGATATGGATTACTTATTACGTCATGGATGAACTAGAGATAATGATAAAAATAATGATCTTACAATGGAGGATGACCCGAGTCAATCCGATGAAGATATAATTATAGTTGAGGATATACCAACTACTACTAGTATCAACTGTGTGTCACTTTTATGTGCACATATTGTACAACGTCCTAACACCGGCAAAGACTCTGACCAGCAAAACAATGTAGATCTAGGATGCAACAAGTCACATGATCAAGCAGAAAGCAAATTGGAACCAAATAATACATTGGTAGATATGGATTACTTATTACGTCATGGACCAACTAAAGATAATGATAAAAATAATGATCTTACAATTGAGGATGACCCGAGTCAATCCGATGAAGATATAATTATAGTTGAGAATATACCAACTACTACTAGTATCAACTGTGTGTCACTTTTATGTGCACATATTGGACAACGTCCTAACAACGGCAAAGACTCTGACCAGCAAAACAATGTAGAACATGTTTATAACTCCAAAATAACATCATCATCTGAAATAACGCCCAAGAAATCCATGATAAAACTTTTTAAAACACATGTACCTACATCTACTACACATTTGAAAGTAAATAAAAAAAATACATTTTTCCAATCAGAAAATGTAGTTTTAGGATGCAACAAGTCACATGATCAAGCAGAAAGAAAACGGGAACCAAATAATACATTGGTAGATATGGATTACTTATTACGTCATGGACCAACTAAAGATAATGATAAAAATAATGATCTTACAATTGAGGATGACCCAAGTCAATCTATTGAAGATGTAATTATAGATAAGGATATACCAACTACTAGTATCAACTGTATGTCACTTTTATGTGCACATATTGGACAACGTCCTAACACCGGCAAAGACTGACCAGCAAATTAAATGTAGAACATGTTTATAACAACAACAAGTCACATGATCAAACAGAAAGCAAACTGGAACCAAATAATACATTGGTAGATATGGATTACTTATTACGTCATGGACCAACTAAAGATAATAATAAAAATAATGAACTTACAATTGAGGATGACCCAAGTCAACCTATTGAAGATGTAATTATAGATAAGGATATACCAACTACTAGTATCAACTGTATGTCACTTTTATGTGCACATATTGGACAACGTCCTAACACCGGCAAATACTGGTCAGCAAAACAATGTAGAACATGTTTATAACAACAACAAGTCACATGATCAAGCAGAAAGCAAACTGGAACCAAATTATACATTGGTAGATATGGATTACTTATTACGTCATGGACCAACTAAAGATAATGATAAAAATAATGAACTTACAATTGAGGATGACCCAAGTCAATCTATTGAAGATGTAATTATAGTAAAGGATATACAATTACTAGTATCTCCAACTACTAGTATCAACTGTATGTCACTTTTATGTGCACATATTGGACAACGTCCTAACACCGGCAAATACTGGTCAGCAAAACAATGTAGAACATGTTTATAACTCCAAAATAACACCATCCTCTGAAATAAGGCCCAAGAAATCCATGATAAAACTTTCTAAAACACCTGTACCTTCATCTACTACACATTTGAAAGTAAATAAAAAAAAATACATTTATCCAATCAGAAAATGTAGTTCTATGATGCAACAAGTCACATGATCAAGCAGAAAGCAAACTGGAACCAAATAATACATTGGTAGATATGGATTACTTATTACGTCATGGACCAACTAAAGATAATGATAAAAATAATGATCTTACAATTGAGGATGACCCGAGTTAATCCGATGAAGATATAATTATAGTTGAGGATATACCAACTACTACTAGTATCAACTGTGTGTCACTTTTATGTGCACATATTGGACAACGTCCTAACACCGGCAAATACTGGTCAGCAAAACAATGTAGAACATGTTTATAACTCCAAAATAACACCATCCTCTGAAATAAGGCCCAAGAAATCCATGATAAAACTTTCTAAAACACCTGTACCTTCATCTACTACACATTTGAAAGTAAATAAAAAAAAATACATTTATCCAATCAGAAAATGTAGTTCTATGATGCAAAAAGTCACATGATCAAGCAGAAAGCAAACTGGAACCAAATAATACATTGGTAGATATGGATTACTTATTACGTCATGGACCAACTAAAGATAATGATAAAAATAATGATCTTACAATTGAGGATGACCCGAGTCAATCCGATGAAGATATAATTATAGTTGAGGATATACCAACTACTACTAGTATCAACTGTGTGTCACTTTTATGTGCACATATTGGACAACGTCCTAACACCGGCAAAGACTGACCAGCAGAAACATGTAGAACATGTTTATAACTCCAAAATAACATCATCCTCAGAAATAAGGCCCAAGAAATCCATGATAAAACTTTCTAAAACACCTGTACCTTCATCTACTACACATTTGAAAGTAAATAAATAAATAAATAATCAGCCAAGTATCTAAATTCCTTTAAATATCGCCATAGGTTTTAAATAAGCAATAGGACAAAGGAATGTACGGAATTGATAGAAGACGCACCTCTTACACACTACGACTGACATTTGTGATGAGTCCGTTGGTTTCTTCTTGTCACATCCACCTTCCACGACACCAGTAGCTTAATTGCGGTCCTTCGACAATAGTAGACGAACAGCGATAGCGAAGCACATATATTAAGGAGACAATGATGGGATCTAGCGATGATCACCAGCACCACGCGTACATATTAGATAACCAGCTGCAGCGGAGGCAAGTGTCGGTCATAGACTGCCCGTAAAAACAGGCATGATAGAGAATGCGTCGGAGGAAAGGAGATAGGTGATAAATATGAGATAAACAGAGGGTAGATAGAAGCTTTAATTAATAAATTGGAGGTAGGATAGGAATTATAGTGCAGAGCCAACTAACTGGCGCAAACATTTGCCGCTTGCATCACTAACTGCCGGTAATGGTTTACGTAATCGACACCATCAC
Organism: Polyploca ridens; assembly: GCA_951394255.1. Taxonomy (NCBI): domain Eukaryota; kingdom Metazoa; phylum Arthropoda; class Insecta; order Lepidoptera; family Drepanidae; genus Polyploca; species Polyploca ridens. Next base: position 12,340,525 of record OX596265.1, on the reverse strand, counting down.
CTTGCCAACTGTAACAATAGACACTCCCACCATTAATTTCTTCAGGAATCTTTCTCTGGCTGATGAATCCTTCGATATTCCCGGAGACATAGACCTCCCGCTAGGAGGTGGTATTTTCGCAAATTTTAATGTCAAATCGCATGACAGGGCCTTCGCAGTCTCATACTGCCTTTGAGACTATATTCGGGTACATGATTATTGGAAACGTTCCACCGAAAGTTTCATACAATCACTGCGCTGTCGGTGAATCATTAGATACACTTAGACATACATTTTGGCAATTGGATGAAGTTAAACAAATATGAGCATTTTTTGAGTCGACAAGATCAGGAATGTGAAGATATTTTCATAAAAAACGTAAGTCATGATCAATCTGGACGTTTCATGGTATCGTTACCCTTTTCGGAAGACCCGTCATCTTTAGGTTACTTACAAGTACCAACTTAGTCATATAAAAAAAACATAACTATCATACACATTCGTGTGAGTATTTAGATACAATCTCACTAATAATATAAATGAATGTTTGTGAGTTTGGATGTTGGTTCTTCAATCACGCTTCAGCATCTGAACGGATACAAAACAACAAGAAGTGATACAAAACAGGCGGCCTTATCGCTTAAGCGATTTCTTCCAGACAACCTTTGGGTAACAGGATATATGACAATATGACAGGTGTAACACATATGCAAACTGGAACTCTTAAATATAAATAAATATTAAAAACTCAATACATAAAATAGATACTAGACCCTAATACTTACATAACCAAAGTAATAAACTAATACATACTAATATATAATAAGATCATAAGAAGTCATAACATGAAATAACAGCTCTAGGAAAGTGAAAAAAATAAGTAAATGCTCTAGAACTAATATTTATAACTTGTAATTTCCAGACATTAATTTCCCGAATACCCAAAAGTTTAGTACAATATGATAAACTTAGATCGATGTTTTCAGTTTTGACCTTTCCATCTCTCGATTTCCTAAGAATCCTTCAGTAATACTTAGTTATTAGTTTTGATAGTAATTTTCTTTTAAACATTTTCTTCGATATTTTATTTGAAGACCTATCGACACGCCTGATTGATATGTCATCGGCAGATTTTATCATTCTACAAACCGCGCGGCGGTCGGCGTCAGTTCATGAACGCTCACTGGATGTAAAATGCCTCGGCTTTTTGTAAAAGTCCATATAACCCAAATGACGATTCGAACGCCGTTTACAAAATGCCGCGACAAACTGTAAGAACGAGTATTATATTAGTAAGTTTTCCTTCCGCTCAGACTGTGGAATGAGCTCCCCGCGGTGGTAGTAGAGTTCAGCATGAGGTTCTTCAAAAAGGGTGTGAAGAGATTTCTGCAGGGTCGGAAACGCGCGAGTACCCCTGGTGTTGCAAGCGTCCATATGCTACGGTAACCACTTACTATCAGGCGGGCCGTATGCTTGTTTGACATATTTGTTGGTTTTTTTAAAGGAAAATGACGATGACGACGATGTTGTTACGATTATAAATAGAACATGTCATTAAATTCTAAATTGTTCTAATGATGAAACGCCCACGCGCCTGGGCCGCCGGTTCCAGCGCTATGATCATAATTTTCCTTTTCGTCATTACGTAATTAGACCCCTGAAGGGTCGCCATACTGGTACAAATGACCAGGTTTGTGCCAGTATCTCCCGGTCTAACGTCCTTTGTAGCTTTTCACTTTGATGGGAACGTATTTGATATATGCCTTTGAAATATAACAATATGAGCTTTTAAGGTAAATAAAGCATTGAAACAAAGACCAAATTACTTGATTTCTACGTATTTAGATCCAAAACGAAGTGGAGTGTCTCGGAGGAAAAATCTCGAATTAGGGAACTTCAAACAAAAGTTCTTAATTAATTTCTTGTAAATGGTAAACTCGGCAAAGTTAAGTGGACCGGAGAGAAGTCATTTTAGGCTTTTGTACTTTTAGTGTGAGTTGAAAATTTTCAGTTTTTTTGATTGGCTTATTATAAGTTTTTGTTTGAAAGTCTGTTGCTAAGCACCTAACTGTGTGTTGTGTGTAGCACTTGAGAGGTAGTTTACTTTTAGGCTGGTCGTCAACACATCCTTTGAATTAGGGATCAGATGACAGTATGTAAAAAAATCAATTTTATATTCACTATTTTTTGTCATGAAAAATTAAACAACAAGATTCTGTTGTTCACAAGTAAACTAATTTTAATCTCTCTATGTCCTTTTCTAACAAAGAGCATACGAAAAGGATGTAAGAAATTTAGTTCTGTCAAATTAGTCCAATGCTTGTTTTCAATATAAATTTAGTCGCCATCTATCGCGGTTACTACTAAATACACGCAAAATAAGACGGCAAAGATTAATTTGACAACTTAAAATATGTTCTATCCTTTTTCAATAATATTCGTAAGAAAGAGATGAAATGTGACTGAAATTAGTTTAGTGCGATTTACAACAGAATCGGCACCAGTATTGTAGTACATACCTACATTACAAATCTTAGCCACAATGAATCTTGATACTTGTATTAAATAAACCTTGAAAATGTAATAATTTACCTTCCTTTAAAATTGCAACTGATGACGCATGGTATCTTAAAGAAGGAATCTAGGCTTTCGCGAATTAATTCATATATACCCTGCCGTTAATCAGAAGCAGCGGCAGGCTTGAGGAAATAAAAATTCATATAGTTATAGTAATAAATCGGATCAAATCGCGCACAGATTACAAACAATAGTACATTATGATACATGTGTGCAAAGTTGGTAATTACAGACGAGGCGGTAAGTGTAATGATCAATGCACACGCGTGTCATACGACGTTTTTCAACAAACTTGTGAGGAAAAAAACAGACTTGTATTTCTTGGAGTAGATTTTTTGATAATAATAACCACACAATAAAAACGTTAGCAAATATGGCGAGCAGGTTTTTTTTTACAGCTACTCTGTCAAACTGTTTTACCCGTTTAAACTAAGAATGCTTGGTCTAGACACATCAATTGCATTGAGCTACAAACTTTACATAATCAGGATTATACTTATTATAAAAATGTGCGGTAATGTAATGTAAAAAACACTAGTGCGTAATAAGCTGCATTAAGATACTAAATTACGGTGCAATAAATGTCACTTTACGAGCGAGTGTGTTGAAAATAGTATTATTGAGTTCTTGCCTTTTTTTCTCAGTCAGGAACTTTGTCAGTAACCTATAAAAAGTACCATGGTACGATTCAGGTAAAATACAATAATGAAATAAAATTAAATAATGAAATAATTTATTCATTCAAATAGGCCTTCACAGGCACTTATGAAATAATAGTATAGTTTCAAAGCTAAAAGAGCCAGCTTGCAGACGCCACGGTGTTGTCACTTTAAATGTGGATACGTTAATTTTTGACATTTGAAGTGTTAAAAAAATTAATTTCAATCTTCTTATAAAAAATTAACAAAATTTGCACTATCCATACTAAATATAATTTTTGGCGTATACGAGAAACGGCACAGTAAATTCAATTAAAATGACTCTTCGCTGATCTTTTTATGATTTGATGGTTATCTGAGAAAAAAAAACCTATATGTTTTTCCAAGTTTTGATTTACCCGCGTGCCAAATCCATTTTATCACGATGAGGTATGAAGAGGTGACAAACTAACTCACAATCGCATTTATTATATTAGTAGGCAGGACAGAAGGTTACTTCCTCAAAGCCAACTTTCTTGCAACCAATGACTCAAGTACTGTTGTTTAGTAGTTAGGCAAGTAAATGCCATATCGTGTAAGATAAACTGTGTTTTATTGCGGAAACTTGAGTACGAGGAAACACGCACGATACCCCATTATTGACCCTTTGGGGGACTTCCTCAATGCGATAAATTATCCTACTATCCAGTATACTTCCATATTAATATAACAAATGCGAAAGTAACTGTCCGTTTGTCTGCTACTTTTATACGCCTAAACGCGACCAAATAAGCGTAGAATATTATTATCGACTAGCTGTTTATGTCCGGCGTCGGACGGGTGTTGTCAAAGTCAAAGTCAAAGCCATTTATTCAATTTAGGCCCCAGAAGGGCACATATGAAGGTCACATTTACTGAAGTTACCACCGGTTCGGAACTCGGCCTTCAACTGAGAAGAATCCGGCAAGAAACTCAGCAAGGTTACATTTTTTATATATTTTTTGGACAATCTGACTATGTTTGACTTTTTTTTCCAAATAATTAATTTTTAAATATAAATAAATAGTTGTATTTATATATATATAGCCTATGTTACTCTGTGATAAATTAGCGTTCACCAGGTGAAAGAATTTTTAAAATTGGGCCAGTAGTTATTGAGTTTATTCATTACAAACGAAAATCCAAATCTTCTCTCTTTATTATTAGTGTAGATATTATAAGATTTCGTTACCGATCCGACATGATATCGTTACCGATACGACACGATATCGTTATCGTGGTCGTCCATGATACAGAGCACGTTGACGTTTTTAAGGTCCTCATACGTAGGGGGAGCCCAATTCCCCAGTTAATTAAGACAATTCTTAGAAAATCAGTCAATTGTTCTATCCTTACTATGATATAATATCCTTACTATCCTTATTAATATTATAAACGCAAAATATCCTCTTGTCCGGCGTCGGCAAAAGCCAGTGTTTTTCAATCTTATTGATTTCGCGACCCCCTTACACGTGACGCGTCCGATGTGTGATCCAGAAGCACCACACGGGTCCAGAAACACCACAAAGGCAGAGTTTTTGAATTTTTGAAAGGACTAGCAGATATGCACCACATATAATAACGGACCAGTTAGCGCAGTTGGTTAAGGTTCACCTTACGCGCCGCTGGTCGTGGGTTCGATTCCCACACAGGACATGCATTTGTGTGCATGAACATGTCTGAATGTCCCGAGTCTGGGTGTAATTATGTATATTAAGTATGTATTTACAAACAAAAAGTAGTATATGTATTATCAAGACACGAGCTACTTTTAGTTTGACTGTTTGCGGGAAGTTTATGTTGCGTAGAAAATGATATAGGTAAGGATAAGTCACGTGTTTATTACACAAAACCCACAGATAATACCGAATTCCACATGCCGAAAATGGCTTTTGTGACCCCTATCTGTCTCTACCGCAAAATTGTGCGTGAAAATAAAACTGAATAATTTGATTTGTAAACCACTTTAGCAGGAAATTCGAGTTACAACTTTGACAGTTGTAATTAATTGCAAAGTTTCTTCGTTATTTTGTTTATCAGTTTATTTGAATACCTTGGGGTTGACCGCAATCTCAATGTGGTTGATAAGAATCTCGTGGAAAAGTGTGCGTCAAATTGTGTGTCTTATTAAATGAGATGGTTTAAGCCAAGTCTAGTAAAACACTGGTTTTAATATATCCGTCACTTTTACCGTCATATAACAAAAAGAGACGGGACTATCTATCTAACCTTGATTAGTTTGACCGTTCGGTGATGTTAAAAATCGCAAGAAAACCAGAGCACGGTGATAGTTTTAATGTACAGCCATCGTCAAGTAGCTGATCAGATAGTACCGTCACAGATTACTAAATAGTTACTACCTGTACCGTGTCACAATACGCAAGTCATAGGGTTCAAACAAAAAGGTATTCAAGTAACAATGTATTTTTCATGCTGACTGTACAGCGGGTACAGTCAGCATGAAAAATAGATTGTTACTGTTTGCATGCGCCCTCAAGTTGAAACCTTGTTGCCAAGTAGATACCTACCGGTGTCACCCGATATGTTCCAAAAGCTGCACTTGAGAGCCAATTGCTTCTCATAATCTTCAACCATATTACTATACTGAGATTGGAGTCATACAAGCATCCATATCCATACTAAAGAGTATTATGTACGGTATACATTTGTGTTATGTTTTTTTTTCCTTTTTACTAATAACCGAAGTTAATTGCAGAATTCGATTCCAATTTTTGTGTTTTCCAAGTGAATACGTAATGATGTTGTCTGTCACTTGGAAGATGTTCGTTGCTCGGTTAGGATTAGCAGGCTCTTTTATTCTATCTACTAATATTAAAAAAAAAGTTAGGTAAGTACTTATATTGTTTGTTACTCAATAAAAACTGTAATATCTGAATGGATTTCCGATCAAATTTGACACACCATACCTTTGCATACAAGGGAGTACCTGTAATCTAAGGTATTTCAAAAAGGGTAGCGCGTAGCGGGAATCGACGTTAAGGGAATCGACGAATCGGGAACTCGACGTAGAGCGACACTCGACGTAAGGGGAATGAATCATAAATCCTATAAAACAAACTAGTTAAACGATCTGAATAATTATAATTTAAATGGTAAATTATGCTATGAATATTAAGATGGTTTACGTGTGTGTGTGTTCACTACTTCATGACTATGATGTACTGAGATTTGCTGTTCTCAGTGAAGTATGGCTAAAAAGCCAGCGATAGTGATAAGCGGAGGCGGGAGCGATTAAAAGTGCATATAATAAAGTGATGTATAGCTCAATCAAAGTCAAAGCCATTTATTCAATTTAGGCCCTAGTGGGGCACTTATGAAGGTCAAAGCTACTGAAGTTACCACTCAGCAATTACTCTTTACATAACATTATGATCTCACTGAAGTCTCTTCAGGTAGTCTTGTTTATTTAGAACTAGTTGTCCCCCGCGGATTCATCCGCGTTCCGAGATAAAAAGCCTATGTCCTTCTCCATACCATAGGCTATCTGTATGCCAAATTTCATGATGATCCGTTAAGTAGTTGCAATGAGGCGTGAAGGCGTAACAAACAGACAAATAAACAAACAAACAAACTCACTTTCGCATTTATAATAATTATTAGGAAGGATGTCCTTTTCTATACCATAGGCTATCTGCATGCCAAATTTCATGATGATCCGTTAAGTAGTTGCAATGAGGCGTGAAGGCGTAACAAACAGACAAATAAACAAACAAACAAACTCACTTTCGCATTTATAATAATTATTAGGAAGGATGTCCTTTTCTATACCATAGGCTATCTGCATGCCAAATTTCATGATGATCCGTTGAGTAGTTGAGGCGTGAAGGCGTAAAAATCAAATAAACTCACTTTCGCATTTATAATAATTAGGATAAATAAATATCCTGGGACATTCCTAGGCTAGGATTTAGGATTCATTTTTGCCCGCGTGCTCGAGAGATTTAATTTATAAACCCGGGATAAAACGGGATTGTGAGTATCCCTTTACCGATTAATATAAGTGCCACAGTTTTGTCCCTGATACAATTGTCGCGCTTTTTATAGCCCCTAACACAGATTAAATTAATATACATTATTTATTGAGGATTAGATATCAGAATAGGGTCGTGATCCACAAACAGTTGACGCGGCTCATCGGCTCATGGGCCCGGCGCCGCTCATTTTGTACGTGAGCCTATTGTATAGAGGAATCACGTTAATTGATTTATAGGCTTCAAATGGTGCAGGTCGGAGGCTAGCGCTCTTTTACGTGAACTAATTATGTCCCGCAGTGATCGAAATGAACGTAACTTTGAACTTTTTTGATACAGGAAATAAATAATTTGCTTTATGCGTTCCTTCTCCATGCGGAAATTACCTCCTACGACCAGCTCCTATAAAAACTTTTTTTTTTTTGTGTATTTTGCCATTTTCCAGTTATATTATAAGTTCTAGCCACAATAAATCACGTTCACATAGTCCTCAGTCAGTCACCGTCCATAAAAGTCATGTTTTAGTACAATGGTGGTTGTACTAAAACTGTTCACGGACTTCTTGAGACAACTTGAAAAGGCACGATACACATGATTCATTTCATTTCACTTCACTGGTGCACATGGATTGATCTTTATTGAAATAAAATACCACCGATAATATGCAATAAAACTCAAAATACACGAATTTATGAAAATAAAAATGAAAACGCTATGTCACTCTGCAAGTTCCCGCCAAAAAGTCTATACATACTTTACTACTTTAATATTAGTGAAGAGCAGTGGTTCTTAACCTTTTCAATCTTTCACCCCTTTGACTTGACTGAAACTGATTTTACCCCCCTAATGTTAACAATGAATACAGTACATATCAATACAAAATTACTTCATCATATCAGCCCATGGATGTCCACTGCTGAACATAGGCCTCTCCCATAGATTTCCACTTCGAACGGCTCTGGGCCGCTTGCATCCAGCGGTGCCCAGCGACTCTGACCAGGTCGTCGGTGCACCTGGTGGGAGGTCGTCCCGCTCGGCGGTTTTCAGTACGTGGTCACCTCTCGAGATCCTTTCTTCCCCATCGTAATTTAATCAAAAATGACTTAATTAAATTTAAATATTTGCACAAAAATATTAAATTATGTTCTTACAGTCACATTATAATTTACAGAATTTACTAAATCTTGTCATCACAGTTTGGACATGAAATGCACGGGAGAGCCATACTCGGTGTTATTGGTCTAATCTTTGTTATCTACTACCAGCAGAATACCAGTTTTACCCCCGTGCGAGTTATTACCCCCAGGGGGTAGAGATTGGTAGAGATTGATGTGATATTTCCATTAAACTTGCTGGTTGGGTAGTAACTGCTGGTATTGACCCCACGGTCCTTCAAACGATTAATTATCAGCTGTCAACTGAATTAATTGGTTGCCTGTAAATTTGGCAGGAAGCGAAGATTTAATGCTGTAATTTATTCAGCGTTAATTTACTACTAACTTCCGTCCGCGAGCTTCGCCATGTTCCTATGGGATCTTACTTATTTTTGGAAATAAAATACTTTTTTCCAGGATAATGTGATCTCAGCAAATATGAGTTCCATCGTAATACGTAAAAAAAAAAAAACTCGTATATAATTTTCAAAATTTTCTGTTTTCGTTGGTTTTGCTGCTACATTTCAATCATTTTATTACTGTTTATAGGCCTGTGTTTGACCGCAATCTCCGAAGGTGGTGCACACACAAAGCCTAGAAGGAACTGGCTCTCAAGTGCAGCTGTCGGAATACACCAATAGGTGCTTGGCGACAGATTTTCAACTTGAGGGTGGTAGCCAGCCAGGCGGGTACTACAAAGTACCCACATATATTCCCAAAACTCGTCAAAAATGTGATGATTAGTTCTAATGTATACTACCGTTAAGTCTCCTGTGGACCCCCGGGGGTCCACCTGGACCACTTTGGGAATCACTGGTTAAACTTAAATGTTGCATATCATCTCATACAACATTAATCGCTTGGCTCGCGGTTAAAAATATAACAATGACATCAATTGTTATAATAGGACGCGCTTCCCTTGCGAGATATCATCACAAATACAATTACATACATACATTACCCGCATTTCCGAGGGATTTTAGTTTTCCCGGGTTAAAAAGTATCACATATACCTGCCCTGTTCCCAATAATTAAGGGTTGGCGCAATTAAAAGAAAAAGTGTCGCTATGTGTTAATCCAGAATATATTCTATCTGCGTGCCAAATTTCACCCACATACGTTTAGTATTTATGCGTGATTAAGCTGCAAACATCCAAACATTCCCATCCTAACTATCCTGCTTACTTAATATGATAAATGCGAATGTGAGTTTGTTTGTTACGCTTTCACGCCTTAACTACTCAACCGATCATGAAATTTGGCATGCAGATCGATGGTATGGAGAAGGACATACTACTTTATATCCCGAGAACGCGGGTGAAACCGCGGGGAACAGTAATATTAGTGTTCCAAATAAAATCATCGGGTAGTATGTAGGCTAGATCGCGCGCCAAAACCAGCATTCATTTGTTACTTTGCAGTTGTGTTACAGGCACGCACACATGCATCGGCACCAAACTTGACGTTGCGTCAAATTAGATGCGTACCGCATAACGTGGTACTAGCCGACAAAATTCCAATATTATTAAGTAATATTATATTTAATTTTCTATTTAGATACCTTTTCTAGTGGCTCATTTAAATAGGCACAACCAAAGTTTACATAATTATTAAGCAGCATGGATTCACTACTTATAAGCAAAGGAAATTCAGTGCGATGCTTTATATTAGTACTTTGTGGGTACTTATGTTGACATTTTTTGAAGAGGTAGGTACTAATATATAGTAACTCTGTTTGTTTAAGAAGTAATAAGTAGTAATAATAATAAATAATAATAAATAGTAGATGACAAGAATGCATTTGAATGAATGTCGCTTCGCAGGCTATTGTTATATATATTTTGTAATTGTAATACTTCTATTTACATATTTAAAAAAAAAAACACTTGCTGAGTTTCTTGCCGGAGTCTTCTCAGTTCAAGTTGTATTTGGAACCGGTGTAGAGCCATTTGTTAACGTTCACAAGTGCCTTATCAGGGCCTAAATTGAATAAATGCTTTTTGAATTTTGAATTTTTGAATAGTAATAAGTTTAGTAATAAATAATAAGTTTAAATAATAAATAAATAAAATAAACATCCTGGGATATTCCTCACATACGGTCATCTGATCCCAAACTAAGCTGAGCTTGTACTATGGACATCTTTTTGTTAGTAAATATATAAATAACATAATGTACATAATTACACCCACATTCAGGACATACAGACATGTTCATGCACAAAAATGCATGTCCTGGGTGGTAATCAAACTAATGACCTGCAGCGCTATAAGTGGAATCAACTGTACCAACTGGCCCATTTGTTTTTGTTTGCTTACGCTTTCACGCCTAAACCACTGAAGCCATCGCATTGAGATTTGGCAATCAGATACCTTGTAACGATGCGACCTCTCCTATTTCAATTATTGCTTCTGGTCAAAAATACTATTTCCAAATGTACATATTATTCTAATTTTTAAATGTTAAAATTTTCAAATGATCAAATTTTCGAATTCGAATTTTCAATATTTTTAATTCTCATAATTGAAGAATGTCCCATCAGACATTCATTCATTTCAATCAGTACTGAGACAAAACTTGTGTGGACATGTTTTTAAAGTGAAATAAAACAAAATCATTAATATATTTAACGAATATATCCTAGTAATACATTAATACAGTTCGTTTACCAGTGCATCAATAATATAATGAATTATCATACTAGAACCCAGCTGGGTTCTTTATTTTTACGCAATAAACTTTATGGAAGACTATTTTGAATGCTCCGGTCGTAGGCTGATAGTAGAGCTGATAGCCAACCCCACGTCGCGTCGTGACAACTTATGGTATAGAGAAGGGCTACTTTTATCAAGGGAATGCAGGTAAAACCACGGGGGACAGCTAGTATCATATAAAGAGGCATATACGAGGCTTTGAAATTACTAATCCGATTCTAAACATTATTTCACTAATAAGATAAGATAAATATGCTTTATTTGTACACCATATAGTAGAAGACGAAACATTATACAAAAAGAAGTGATACAAAACAAGCGGTCTTATCGCTTAAGCATTACAACAAGACAACCTGTGGGTAACAGGATATATGAGAATATGATAGGTAACAGATAAGAATACGCTTTCATAACGTGAAAAAAACAGCTCTAGTAAAATAGAAAGAAAGGCAGGAAATGAGGAAGTTTATTTGTTTGTTTGCGTGTGATAGTGTGAAATAACAAGAGATTTAAAAGAGTCTAACGTCGGGGCCCGTCTTATAGTCTGAGGGGGAGAGTTTCAGAGACGTACAGCTTGGATAGTAAAAGATTGGGAATAAGAGTAAGAAGTGAGAAGTGTGACTGGGAGTTTGGAGGTTAAGTTCCAAGGAACTATGAAGAAGATGATGTTGAGAGGTGTAGTACTCGAAGCGTTCCTTGAGATAGCGAGGGGTTTTAGGATAAAATAAATCAGTGTATAAGAGTGATAATATGTGTGTATTCGAGCGAAGGTGGATAGGAAGCCACTTGAGTTGTAATAGGAAGCTACATTATCCTCAAATGCTATAACAATATTTTAATTCACATTTGTTAGGCTACTTTTCATAACGGAACCGCATGTGAAACCACGGGAGATAGCTTTCATTTACCGTGCCTAATTAAGCCAGTGCGAGGCCCGTAGCAAGTGTAATCAAGGACCTTTGGTTCAGGTATCTACTTTAATGGTTTATCTGCGGATTTAGCTTTCAGATTAGAAGATATGGTCGCGCAGATATATTTCACGAATTTATTACTCTTTTAAAAGATTTGGAAGCCTTTCTATATTACATTTATATTTGTCACGCAGCGTTATTTAAGTATGTCAAGAAATCGTTTTCAATGATTCTTATAATATTGGCCATGCAGCGAAATATACCGGGATTTCAGCATAACAGTAACATCCCTAATTATTTTCCCATAATTATTAGTATATGCGAAAGCAGGCCATTCAACGTGGGCCGTAGCATTTATCCTGCTATGGCCAATTCAGTACTGCATATTTCATAATTAGCTAACGAACATTTGTTAAATTCGGTATAGCGGCGATTGATAGGGAACCCGTTATAAGTATACTAAAATTATTAAGATTTGCATAGGAGCTTATCAAGTTATGCTCAATAAAATAAAACCTACAAAGAATATGTCTAGTAACAATGATAGCTTTATAGTAAAAGAATATATATAAGAACAGTGAATTGTTTACAAATGGCCATATCCATCGATATCATTGTATTCTACTAGCTAGTATATATATACAGCGTTCCAAACATTCACTCTGTTCGAATGAACTGAACTGCGTTCCGTTCACCTTTAGGCGCCGATCCCATGGAAGAGTTCAGTTCTGAGTTCCGAGTTCTGAGTTCCGCGTTCACTGTAATCTATGCGGCGCTTTTCATCATTGCACACAGAGAACTCGTCGTTCAAGAGAACTCGAGTTCTGTCGGAGTTCCATTATCTAAAGCTGGCAGTTGAGGTGACACGTCTGAGCTATCACTGTCTTATTTATTGAGTGACACAGGGTAGAAAGGCAATGGGCATTCTGGCCCATGAGCGGCCACTAATGAAACTTAAGTAAGGCCAATGAGACGAGATAAAGAACGTCAATAAACTTTTTTTTTTTATAACACTAAGTGGCAAACAAGCTTACGGCCCGCCTGATGTTAAGCGGTTACCATAGCCTATAGACGCTTGCAACACCAGGGGTATCACTTGCGCGTTGCCTACCCTGCAGAAATCTCTTCACACCCTTTTTGAAGAACCCCATGCTGTGTACTCCATTGGGAAAACCACGGCGGGGAGCTCATTCCACAGTCCAAGCGTCCGCGGAAGAAATCTCCTTTTAGCCCGCACAGTTCGAAACAATTCTGGTTTCAGTGTGTGAGGATAGAAGGTAGCCGTAGGCATCAAGTCGAACAAATCCTTAGAACACTCTCCGTTGTACAAGCGTTAGAACACACATAAGGAGCTTTTGTTTGCTGAATGTATATAATTACACCTTTTGGTACGGGGTACTAATTACATTTAATGCAACTATCTTACAATTTTATAATATCTCCAATTATTTCTTAAATCTTCAATAATCTATAACTTTTTTTTTCTAAATACACCACAGTATTAAGCTTTCATATTTTTGTAAATATATTATTGCCTAATAGAAAACAGAAATTATTGCTGGCCGCCAAAGAGAAAAGCTCCGTACAAATTTGCCCATTTACCTTTAGAACTCTAGACTGCTCGCTCGCTGTGTGTAAAGTAGTGAACGCGGAACTCGAAACTCGGAACGCGGAACTCTAGTACTCTTTTCTGTGAGATGGGCGCGTACAGAACAGCGTTAATAATACAAGAAATCGAATCATACCTGAGTGTAAACCTGGACGTAAATAACAATTTAGTAGTCAAGTAAGTAAACTTATTTGTTGTTCAAGTGAATAAATAGGTAATAATATCGTAATATCACAATAGAAAAAATATTTCTTCATTTAAATGCCACGACTGCGGTGTAATTCTATAGGAACGACACGTTGATAAACGCGTAGGCGCTATGAAATTCATGAGCGCTTAAGATATTTTAGTCGCGAGAAAACTATAATCTATAAGCATCTATCTATCGTTTTTATAATTTGGTTAGACACAGCTTGATTTAGCACTGCAACAGTCAGTCCACTGCACACTTGCTTCGCACAAGCCCCCACCTTACCCCCGCTGTCATCAAGCTCGACGGATTTTTGTTTGGAACGCGAAATCTAATAAAATACTTATATTATTTCGATGGCCGTATCATAACCTTCTTTTCAGCATCGACGATACATTATTAAGGTTAACTTCAAGTAAAAATCCGCGTGATACAAAAACTTATTTATGATTTTATGAATAAGATTAGTTTATCTATAAGCAAGAAACAAAATAAGCAATCAATGGCTGAGAGGGAGAACAAGGAAAATATTTTGGCATAAGGGACTTTTTCAAAAAGACTATGGGCGTATCAACATATCATGAAATGAATACTGATGAATATAAAAAAATTTTCATGGTGTAATTCATAACTCTAATAATGTAAAAAATAAAAATGCACTTATCATGTTCTTTTTGACAAGCGCATGTATACAGATATGTGGATGACGTCATTTCCGGCGTCAATAAAAAGCGACGTGGTGTCACCTTGGGACACTGGGGGGAACTGACTGCTTTCGCGATTGCGTCTTGTATATAAAGCTTCACTTGACATTTCATAGAAAAATGTATGGACAAATGGCGTCACAAAATTGATGCTTATAAATAAATTAATTACATTATTCTCAAACAAAAAAATGAAAATGTGGCCCCACGGATCTGTTGTACATATATTTGTGATTCGATGTTATATATAATTTTTACAAAATGGATTCTAAATTTGATGGTATCACTAAAGAGGCAAACCTCGATTTTTATGATTTTGGTAATATTTGTAATGTTTTTGCTAGTTATTGCAGCAAATTAAAAAAAAAGGGCCAACACGGATCTGTTAATTGGTATCTTGGTTTTATGTTTATGTTCATATATTACTATTTCTTTCATGTTTTCATTCATAAACCACTAAAATAGCGAACCCTGTTTATGACGTTTAGCTTACATACCGCCCTTAACCCAAAGTAGCGTAATGACGTTCATTTTGTTTGATATACAGCGTGTAAGGGACATCGCCGCACAAACGGATACCATGGGTCCAGGACATGATTCTGGACCCCCCCATGTTGGAATTTTTCGTCGGTTTTTCCCAAATTAAAAAAAAAATGAGTTTTTTTTACTTTAGACTGTTCATAATCGTTATTCTTACCTAGCCCAAAGAGATTTAAAATAAATAAGTTATTACGTCATTACTTTCACTAAAAGTAGCAATGTAAATAAAACTAGAAACGGTGTCTTATGGCGATATTCGCCTGCAGTCAGCGACATACTACGTAGGCACAACGTTATCGCGCGTTTAAATCGCGGTGTTCACAATACATTGCGCGCTCGAAAATTACAATTTCTATAATTGATCATTAGCGAGGTGAATGTCTTTCACAATTTGATTAGTGGCATTAGGTGTAGCCTTTTCGCGAAGTTTGCGTTACCATGCGAAATACACCCTGTATATTCCGCCAATTTCCCACCGCCGACAATGCACTCTGATTGGCTAACTCAAGTACATATGCGCTGTGACTGGCCGAATCACGAACACACGATGCAGTGATTGGTCCTTACTGTTCAAAATCAGTGCAAAATCACTGACTAGTTGCGGAATTTGATTGTTCGGTATTACTACTCTAAGGGATTATTTCTCGACGAATAAAATTCACAAAAAGGTTGAACATTCCTAAATACGGGCACAAATCTCAATCCTTTACCTATCGTAATAACCCTAAACACGTAAAACCTATCCCCAACAATAAACCTTGGGCGGCCCCTTTTAAAAGATAACCTGTTATAGCTCACAGTTATAGTGACCCAAGTGGGTCAGCGACGCGACTACTGACCCGAAACGGGTTGAAAGAAGGTTAAGTGGGCAAAAACTGGAGTTGTGTGTGGTTTTGATGATGCGATAGGCGAGGTCAGGGTTGGAACATAGAGGGGCGTGTGTAGAATAGAAATGATACTGCGGTAGTATTCATTGAAAATATTACGTGAAGATTTGTCTTAGATCCGTTTTATATAGAGGTATTATAGATGAAAACGGCTCGTGGTGTAGCATGATTAGCCGT
This sequence comes from Polyploca ridens, assembly GCA_951394255.1. Lineage (NCBI taxonomy): Eukaryota > Metazoa > Arthropoda > Insecta > Lepidoptera > Drepanidae > Polyploca > Polyploca ridens. The sequence goes on along the minus strand of OX596265.1, from coordinate 12,324,414 downwards.
TCTTAATCGATCGAAAGTTAAGCTACCACCCGGGTAGACAGGTACCTGGATGGGTGAGCTGATTAAAAATAAGTTTTTGTTAAAAAAAATCATTTTTAATACAAGCTTTTTTTGGTAGCTGTACTTTTTGTTGACTGTACTTGCATTGTCTTCCAATATACTCATGTATACCGAATATCAAGTCAATCCGACCGCTGGAAGTGGGTGAAATTCGACTTGCAAGATTTCACCCGAACAAACATACATACATACATTGTAAGTTAAATAAAAGCTTGTAAAAAGGAAAAGCATAAATTGAAAATGAATTACGTTAATCTCCGTTATTAATATTTTATTTTTTGTATTCAATTCTTTTGTCTTGAGAACAATACAGTAAAATGTTCTTAGAATGCAAAGGAACAGTTTAAACTTCGTAACAAAACAAAGGCCTCGGGAGAATCTTAAAAAACAAAACAAACTTGTAAGCAGATATATTAAGACGCTGGATAAGGAAATTAAGTAAGCTTAGAACAGCCATCTATTTGGTTTCCGAAAATATCCGTGAGTAAAAAAACTGTCTGGAAAATTGGTCTGAAAATAGGACTTGCGTCAACCTGGGTTATTGACCGAGAGGGAGCGAAGCCTCTCCGTTTCAGCTTTCACAAAAATGCTTTCGTAGGTCCTGATGTCCGATGGATGTCCCGCTGTTCCCCTCTGGTCGCATTTATCAACCGATTTTCGTGAATTTTTTTTAGCAGGTTCCGTAATATATGTTGTTTTGGTAAGATGGTTTTCGAAAATGAATCGACGAAAAAATTTAATAATTAATTATCAAGACTCGCGAGATCTACAGCTACAAAGAGCCGAGAGAGATGAATATTCGTAAAAATTTAAATTAGTACAGTAGTACCCATCTGATATGGCTTACCGATGTACCTGCGCAGAAGATACATTTTCAAAGCGCGGGAAACGCTATTGGTCGGCAGCTGCCGCCATGTTAGCGCGCGCCGTGCGGAGGGGCGTGACTTGCGAGTGAGACTGAACTAACAGCTGCAGTGTATTATGAACCTTATAGTAGTGATCTAAGGTTGATTGTAAGTTTTAAGCATTCTTTCGTTAATCTTCGGGGCCATACATTATTTTCTGTGCGAACGAAGATTCACGACGCGCCTTATCAGTTGGGTACTACTGTAACTAAATATTTATACCACGAGTGGGGTTGTCAAAGTTGTTCATCAAATGTATAATATATCAAACGTTGGGTCCAACAGGGCCGAGGGGTGGCACGGGACGGGCCGGTGGAGACCCGGGATCATTATTTGCGAAGGTTCAACGAGGTTTAGGTTACGTGGTATTTGTATAAAGCTTTCGATACTATTGCTTACTTTATTTAGGTAGTTACCAAACGTCGAGAGAGGAAAAAACCGGCCAAGTGCGAGTTGGACTCGCACACGGAGGGTTCCGTGTAATATTAACTAAATCAACTTTGCTATGAAAAAAAAACGCCAAAAATATTGAATGATAGGTAAATTGCGGTTTACGATTTATGACGTATTTAAAAAATCTAATTACTAGATCTCGTTCAAACCAATTTTCGGTGGAAGTTTGCATGGTAATGTACATCATATATTTTTTTATTTGTATCATTCTCTTATTTTAGAAGTTACAAGGGCGGTCACACATTTTACCACTTTGGAAGTGTCTGTCGCGCAAACTATTCAGTTTAGAAAAAAAATGATATAAAAATCTCAATATAATTTTTGAAGACCTATCCATAGATAACCCACACGTATGATGAAAAAAAAAATTTGAGTTTCAGTTCTACAATTTTTTTTTCTATTTTTCTGTAAAAATCTTAATGCGGTTCACAGAATACATCTACTTACCAAGTTTCAACAGTATAGTTCTTATAGATTCGGGAAAAAGTGGCTGTGACATACGGACGGATAGACAGACAGACATGACGAATTCATAAGGGTTCCGTTTTTTGCCATTTGGCTACGGAACCCTAAAAATGACGGATTTTCTATAAAATGTATGTCACCATATTTTATACAATGGATAAGTGCTATCGGTCATTGGTAAAATATGGCTTTAGTATTATAGATCCAAAGTAAATCTTTCTGTGTGTTACCTTCAAACCTCTGAACTGATCTATAAAGTACGCAGTTGCGCATAAAGTACAAACTCGGGTGAACCGGCAGGGAATAGCAAGCAAGTGAATGTTTATCGACAATCGTCATCGTTAGTAAACAATCAACCTTTGTATGGGATTGGCATAAGAGATTGTACAAGTTCTTTGTTTAAAATGACATTTTTAATACAACCTTCTTTTTTAGTGACTGTAATTATTGTTGACTGTACTTGCGACAAAGTACTCATCAAGACGAATCAAACGAGCCCAAACTCGATGGGGTTTTGTAGTTTTATTACGGAGTTCCTATTCAGCTCCATCATCAGATCAACTCCACGTCATCATAATATTGCATTGTCACGCGATTTGCATATTCGTGCAAAACAGCTCAATCGGAAACCGGAAAGTGGGTCAAATTTAACTTGCAAAATTCCATTGCAGACAACGGGACAGGTGAAACTAAATAAAAACTTGTAAAATCACGTGATAGTTCGATTTGAAATGTCAATCCCATACAAAAGTTATTGATTGTTTACTAACGATGACGATTGTCGACAACCATCTTGTCTAGGCGCACCCTGTCTGTATATTTCCTTCTCAAATCTTAGAAAATAATGGTAAAAGTTGTTGAACGACAAATCAACCCGACGACCGCTCATATCCCGGGTCAAACGCCCAAAAGGCCACGTATATACCCTATTAACTTTTACAAACTCAATAAAATCAATTTACCCTCATAAAGTGCACTTAAAATGTCCTATAAATAGGGTTGCCTCGTTCTTAATATTTCCTTCTGGGAAATAAATAAATATAACTTCTTGTAAGCTGAGATAGCCTTTTTGCTTTCACAGTTTATTTATTTGACTTGTGCGATCCAAAATAAATATCTCATCTTTTGTTCTTTTTCATCTTTGGCCTTTCTTCTGCTAAGATACTGCCTCACTATTTAATACGTAATACTGCTTAGTAATATTATACTTAGATATTATGTAAACGTTAGCGTATATTCACACGTACGGCAACCACACGACAGCGTCGCGACAAAATGAAGTCAAGCTGTGGTTACGTGTGAAAAATGTCGCGGCTTTTTACGGTTGCGTTGTGGTTGTGATGCGTTGTGGTTGCAACGTCGCTGCGGTGTGGTCGTATCACACACGCGGTCGATAGTGACGGCAAAATGTGGTCCGTGTGAATTTAACTATTAATTTTCATACTTTGCGCCCGCCTACGTGATGTGGTTGTGGTTGTCGTACGTGTGAATAGAGCCTTAGTGGCAATATTTGTATACTGGGTATATCGGTATATGGACAAACACCAATGAATACAAAATCTAAGAGAAACTCCCTTCGTCTAAGTATTTTTCTTTACATCAGATAAGGACACAAAGCCCAGGAGGCAGCTTGAAAGCCAGCTAACTAGTAGTGCTTGGCGACAGATTTTCAACTTCAGTGTGGTAGACAGCCAGGCGGGTACTACGAAGTACCCAACGTGCTATAGATTCATTTAGCTCAACCTCATTGTAGAATCTGAACACAATTAGATAGATAGATAGCGATTCTACCACGTTGAGAGAATGCGTTTCGGTCACCTGTAAATCATAGAAACGGCTAATCTGATTTTGATGGGACTTTCACTAAGATATGCCTTAGATAATATTGAACCTTCCTGTAAAACTCTGATCGCAATAGGATTAGCCGTTTCTGAGAATAGTCATATAAGTGTCAGAAACGTATTCTCTCGGTGGCCGCACTGTAAATTGTTTTTCTACAAGGCCAAGGGTTCCCAAACTTATTTTAACTGTGACGCCCTTGGGAAGTTGCCATATTTTTGCGACGCGCTGGCCTTCGTGCCATACATTTAACTACTAGTTGTAGTTATAGCCTGATAACAATTTGTCAGAAAAAGTTCAAATAGCTTTTTTTTTAGCAAATATAGAACAAACATAAAAACAAAAATGAACACAAACAAAAAAGATAAAATCTAGCACACCCTTTTTATCTCTTTTCGTTTGGTATTAATGAGATGGAGGATGTGCTTGCTATTCTGAGTGCTTGCGTTTCGAAATTGTCAGTCACGTCTCTGTCTCTAAATTTATTTTCGATCTATACTTGTTCTTAATTATTGCAACTGCAGAATATCGCCAGTATCGAAGGCTGTCTCGCACAAGTATGATGTCGCAAACGGTACTAAAACCCTCAATGCTGCAGTGCTGATGGAATGATATTCTTGATAAACTAAGCTCCAAAATTCAAGTAGCTGACACAGACAGCCAACCTATTTAGATTGCCTCACGACGCCGCAACGCCCCGGGGATACTACACCGCGACGCCCCAGGGCGTCAAGACGCACAGTTTGGGAACCCCTGTACTAGGCTATGAATGGTGATAAAAATGCTATATTTCGCGAATAAAGTTAGTAAACCTAATGTACACACGGCAACACATCAAGCTATACATTTCTAGTATAAGCTGATCTCGCATTGTATAGGATTTCCGTACAATGAGAGATCAGCTTATATTGGAAATGTATAGCTTGATCTGTAGCCGTGTGTACTATAAGTTATTTCTTTATTATCTGTGCTAGACAGTAAAATGATTCACCTCTGAGTCACGAGTTGAAAAGCGTTGGTGTGACACTTTCCACGAAACTATTTATGTTCAGAAAATATTTGAATTTCTATGAAAATGCTTTTATGTGTTTTTTACTGCAAATATTTATTTTTACGTACCTAGCGGTGTATACTGGCGATTTGCTGTTCACTTCTAGGTTGTGTGTGCTGACACACATCATTTACCCAACGCATTGGATAAATATAAAAAAACCGGCCAAGTGCGAGTCAGACTCGTACACGGAGGGTTCCGTACAATATTAACTAATTAAACTTTGCTATGAAAAACAAAAACGCCAAATAAATACGTTTCTTGTACATACGAGCCCCCTTTAATTTTTAACTTTATTTCAGTTTAATTATTTGTTTTTATAGCAGCATTGGAAATACATATTCTGTGAAAATTTCAGCTATCAGTATCTCATGTACAGTTCATGAGATAGAGCCCACTGACAGACGGACGGACGGACGGACAGCGGAGGCTTAGTAATAGGGTCCCGTTAGGCACCCTTCTTGATTTTGACTTCTCTCTCACTATAATCTACCCTCATGTTGAAAATCTGTCGCCAAGCACCTATTGGTGTGATGCCGCAGGTCGTGGGCTCGATTCCCACACAGGACATGAATTTGCGTGCATGAACATGTCTGCATGTCCTGAGTCTGGGTGTAATTGTATGTTTTTACAAACAAAAAGTAGTATATGTATTATATCAGTTATCTGGTTTCCATAGTACAAGCTCTGCTTAGTTTGGGATCGGATGACCGTGTGTGAGGAATGTCCCAGGATATTTATTATTATTATTAAAATACCACGAGGGGAGGGGGAGTATCTAAGTACCTACACGATTAATGACTTGAGGACAAATTTAGGTTATTTGTTTAATTTAATTAAAAATATTCCACTAGGTTCTAGGAGTTGTTAAGATCCAATTAGTTGAGGGATTTATTTAAATAATTAAAGTGCTTCAGACGTAAATGGGGTTGTATTCAATGCCTAATGGAAATATTTATTTAGAATTCAATTCAGGGTTTCGTAAAGGTAAATTAAAGGGCTTGAAAGTATTTTGGGTTACGATTCGATTATGTTACTGGAAATTATCGCGCGCCGGCTTCATACAAAACGAAGTTTATTTTGGTTTTTTATTTTTTGTTTTATATGAAAGAATAAAACTAATTTTTTTGTTAATACCAATATTATAATTAAATCTACCTACACTAGGTGTTTGGACAAAAAAGACACATATTGATGCTGTTTTTCTTGCAATGTATGTATGTATGTTTGTTCGGGTGGAATCTGGCAATTCGAATTTCACCCACTTCCAGTGGTCGGATTGACTTGATGTTTGGTATACATTAGTACAGTATTACCCAACTGATATGGCGCGTCGTGAATCTTCGTTCGCGCAGAAAAGAAAGTATGGCCCCGAAGATTAACGAAAGAATGCTTAAAACGTACAATCAACCTTAGATCACTACTATAAGGTTTATAATACACTGCAGCTGTTAGTCCGTCTCACTCGCAAGTGACGTCCCTCCGCACGGCGCGTGCTAACATGGCGGCAGCTGCCGACCAAGAGCGTTTCCAGCGCTTTGAAAATGTATCTTCTGCGCAGGTACATCGGTAAGCCATATCAGTTGGGTACTACTGTATATTAGATGACAATGCAAGTACAGTCAACAAAAAGTACAGTCACCAAAAAAGCTTGTACTAAAAATGAAATTTTTAACAAAAACTTATTTCAGGGATACATTTCACATTTTTGGAAACTTTAACTTGCCAAGTGTTTAAGAAAAAATTCTTATTATTTTCTCTGAAGCTTTTACGTTAAACATAGATTAGGAAAAACTTTAAATTCAAATGTCTGTTTGTGTGGTTGTACATCATTCAGTCTAAAACAATCATTAAACAAGCATACGGCCCGCCTGATGGTAAGCGGTTCCCGTAGCCATATGGACGCTTGCAAAACACGAAGCATCATAGATAAAAACGAAGAAAAGTGAAAAATAATCAAAAGTACAAATCAATCTTTCTTCTCGTAGATGCTATATCTACATACTACCCGTAGACATGCTACGTCGTAGCACTATCTACGATTAATGCTTTACTGCTGTGGTAAAATTATATCTTTATTACCCCAAGTAGATAAATGAATTAAAATTGTGACAGGGGATCGGTTTGGGACATTCTGGGACATTCCGGGACATTCGGGGGCATCGCACACACGGTCACAATGGCATTGTCATTATGAAGGGTTGAAAGTAAAATGTAGTTTTTGAAATTATAGTCGGTAGTCGAAAGTTTTAATACTTTGAATAGGGTTGTGTTTGACCATAATCTGAGAATGTTAAGTCATGATGTTGTAGAAGGTGGTAAGCATACTAAGCCTAGAAGGGGTCTAAGAGAGATACAGTAGTACCCAACTGATAAGGCGTGTCGTGAATCTTCGTTCGCACAGAAATGAAAGTACGGCCCCAGCTTAACGAAAGAATGGTTAAAACTTACAATAAATCTTAGATCACTACTATAAGGTTCATAATACACTGCAGCTGTTAGTTCCGTCTCACTCGCAAGTCACGCCCCTTCGCACGGCGCGCGCTAACATGGCAGCAGCTGCCGACCAATAGCGTTTACCGCGCTATTGGTCGGCAGCTGTAAAATGTATATTCTGCGCAGGTACACACGGCTACAGATCAAGCTCGACACCCTATACAGGTCGTTGTTTTGGTCAGCAACGAGCGACTCAGGGTCGATAATACAAATGATACTGGTGCTAAAAAAAATATAAAAAAAATACTTTATTTTTTTTTAATAATAAAAATAAAAAAAATAAAAAATTGAAAATCATGTAATAAGCTAAAGTGTAGACATAATACTCAACGGGAGTACGAGGGAGTAAAAGGGTGGGGCGATGGCGGCTTGCGCCTAGCTCTAGTCTGTGCACGTGCCTAGTAACCATACTTTGCAGTAATTTTATTTCAAATTGAATAAGGTATTTCTCAACATATTTACAGTATTTAATGGAATTAAGTCCATTTTTGGGGAATATATATGTTGTACTACCGCTCCTGGGTCGCTTGTCGCCGACCAAAACAACACCCTGTATAACCATAACTACGCTACAGTCAATATACAAATACTCAAGAAAGGGATAGTGCAGGCAGACGTGGCAGGGCGGTGGTAGCGGCATGGGGGAGGGGACGGGGCGGTGTTAGCGGCACTTGCGCCGGCGCCGGCACCGGGCGGTGTCGTGCTTGGCGCTTACACACAGGCGCACTTTTTTTTGCATTGTTTGGACTATTGTTTACTTTTGCAAGTTTTCTGTATTGGTTGCGTATTAGTATTTTGTATTGATGATTATTTTTTAATGCAAATATTTAAATCTATCTGATAGGTATCTATTTTCATTTTAAGTAGGTAACTCATATTTTTATGTTTTGTTAGTAACACATTGCATATACTATTAAATAACTAGGTTTAATTGTTAATTCCTCCCAAAGACTGATTCATTTCTAAGTCATGATTATAATTATCTAATTACACAAATATAATTATAGTAGCTTTCCCCACGGTATCACCTGTGTTCCCGGGATAAAATGTAACCTATTTCTTTCTTCATACTATAAGCTATCTGCGTGCCAAATTTCATAGCGATCGGTTGAGTAGTTAAGGCGTGAAAGCGTAACAAACAAACTCACATTCGCATTTATAATATTAAAGTTAGGAAGTATGGATTGATGTTCTTGCTCACATATTTAAATTGTGTTATTATTATTGTAATTTTTCATATTTGTTACTAATGTTGGCTCCTGAGTTAACCCGTTGGTTCTCGCGAGGGACGCGCGTCCTGTTATAACAATTGATGTCATTGCTATATTTTTAACCGCGAGCCAACCGCTTAACTTATGTTAGATTAGCTATGTTATTTTTTATAGTTATCTATATTTGATTGTTAATTCAGCTTCAGCTTAGCGATCCTTCGGAGACAGCTGTCATGCTATCAATAAAATGGACCCCTACCATTTTATTACTATGAACCTTATCGATGTGAAAGTAAGATCGAATGCTTAGGACATTATAAATAAATGTTTAGAATTAATTTGTTATTTCAACGGATTCTATGTCATAAAATAATTAATTTTAACCTTAACTCTAAATCTGTGAGTTTGACTCTTTTCATTCAGGCACTCAGCTATAAATAAATAAAATAAATAAATATCCTGGGACATTCCTCACACACGGTCATCTGATCCCAAACTAAGCAAAGCTTGTACTATGGAAACCAGATAACTGATATAATACATATACTACTTTTTGTTTGTAAATACATACTTAATATACATAATTACACCCAGACTCAGGACATACAGACATGTTCATGCACACAAATGCATGTCCTGTGTGGGAATCGAACCCACGACCTGCGGCGCGTAAGGCGAACCTTAACCAACTGCGCCAACTGGGTCGTCTATATATTTTCTCTAAACGGTTTGGCACTACCTATGTCATCATATCAGCACAAAGATGTCCACTGCTGAACATAGGCCTCCCCCATCGACTTCCACAATAAACGGTTTTGGGCCGCTTGCATCCAGCAGCACCCAGTAACTCTGACCGTCGTCGGACCCCCCCTAAAAAGGAATTTTGCTAAAGGAATTATTTTTTCAAAAATAAAAGTAGCTAAGTTACTCGTTTTAACATCAGCTATAAACCAGCACAGACAGACAAAAATGTTTAAAAACTCAATCCGATTTTATTCAAAAAAGTTGAACTCACATAAAAGCTTGTTGCAATGCAATACCTGTGGCAATACTCTTTAAAAATTGGAATGTCCAATATAAAAGAATATTTAAATCAAAAGCACTAAGGAGTATTGATATCAACTTCGATGCAAATCACCCCTAAAATAACTTTCTACCCCTTTTCAACCCCGTTAGGCGATGAGTTTCAATAAAATACGAAACATATCTTCCATCAATTCTGTTAAAGAATGTTTACCTATGCAAAAATTAAAGTAGATTGAACTAAGGAATCACGTTGTCCCATACAAACTTTGCCCCCGTTTTTCACCTCCTTAGGGGTAGAATTTCAGAAATTCCTTTCTTATCGGATGCCTACGTCATACAATGAACACACGCTCCAAGTTTCAGGTCTCTACGATCAGCGGTTTAGGCTGCGCGTTGATCCATCAGTCAGTCATTCAGAAAAAAGCATTTTATATGTATAGATAAAACCTTATAAATACATAAAGATACAGTTTCTCAATAATCGTCGTTTTTGCAAACACGAACAAATAAAGATTGATAATTATGGATATACCTAATTACTAAGCTGTCGCGGTTTGCCCCGCGTTCCCAATGTAAGAAGTAAGTAATATATAATAATACTCGGGGATAATGTAGTTTCTTATTAGTGAAATAATTTTTCACATCCAATTAGTAGTTCCAGAGCGTTGAAAAAAAAAATCAAACAAAAACAATCTTCAGCTTTATTATATTACTATAGATATTAGTCTCGCTCGCCAAGAAAACAATGTTTTTTATTTTGTCCGTGTAATTTAAAAGCTGTGATATTATCTCTAAAATATTTATTTAAAAAATATGATGTAAAGGGCACATTTAATCTACATTAAATACATAAACTAACGAAAATATTTAACTGGATAAGGATCAATACTATATTGGTCAAAATCGCTTAGAAAATAACCTTTTCAATATGAATATTTTTTAAACATAAAAATGGTTACTATATGTCAACCTCAGGCCTCAGGAGAGATTGGTATATGACACCGCGGATTTTTCTGAAGACAATTTGAAGACCTATAATTATCTAGGATATCATTTTGTTCTATCATCAATAGTTTCCGCAGCGCACGCGATATTAGGAATTTTAAAGGTATTTTTTTTCACCTTGGGTTATATTATTAGAGTTTTCATAGGGAACCCTATTTTTTGAAAATAAAATATACTTAGCGTATACTATTGCTCATGAATCTGGCTATCGTATACAAAAAAAAACGAATCTAACTGGTAGTTCCAGAGATTAGTGCGTTTAAACCAACAAAAATCTGTTCCACTTTATTACATTTACTAGCTGTCCCCCGCGGTTTTACCTGCGTTCTCGGGATAAAAAGTAGCCTGTAAATGTAGAATACTTGGGAATAATGTATCGCTTCCTATTAGTGAAATCAGTTTTCGAACCCGACTGGTTGTTCCAGAGATTAGCCCGTTTCAACAAACTTACAAAAAACTCTTCCGCTTTATTATATTATTATAATATAGTGCGTATCTCATATATCGTAATTGGTAAGTCTCGTTCGTCACGCAAACAACAAATTTCAATACTATATTGGACAAAATCACTTAGCAAATAACGTTTTATATATGAATATTTTTTATTCATTTTTAAAACATAGAAATGGTTACTGTATGTCAACCATGGGAGATAGGTATATACCACCTGAAACTGTTTTGTGAATATTTTGAAGACCTACAATTCCCTAAAACATTATTTTGTTCTATCATCAATAGTTTTCGCAGCGCACGCGATATTAAGATTATACGTCTTGTATACACCTTGGGTTAGATTATTGTAGATTACGTAGGAATCCCTATTAAAAAATATATATATATAGCCTATACTATTCCTCATGAATCTGGCTATCGTATACAAAAATATTTTTTCAGATCGGACTGGTAGTTCTAGAGATTAGCGCGTTTAAACAAACAAACAAAAAACTCTTCCGCTCTATTATATTATTACTAGCTGTTCCTCGCGGTTTCACCCGAGTTAACGGGATAAAAGTTACTCTTTAATACTCGGGGATAATGTGGCTTCCTATTAGTAAAAGAATTTTTCAAATCCTACTGGTAGTTCCAGAGATTAGCCCATTTTCATAAACAAAAATAACTCTTCCGCTTTATTATATTATTATAGTATAGATATAGATATTAGTATAGGTGCATAGGCGCAGCGCAAATTGAAAACAATCTTATAACACAAATTATTACGAGACGAGCTCGAACCTGTTTTTACAATTGACTATACATCATACGTATAGGTATAGTATGGATGTATTGCTACGTACGGTTCCTGCGCGTGAGTGGGACGAAATAACAAAAATATATCGCGCTTACTCGCTCGATTCTCACCGTCCTACCTCAAATGGTCCAAAGTCCGATCAGTATAGGTTGATGTGGCGTTGAGTGTACATACATCGGTAAGCCATATCAGTTGGGTACTACTGTACAGCATAGTATTTTTTTGGCTCAAGGAGCAGCGTGTCTGGAGAAGTAGCTGCACCTTACAGAATACCGCAGCCAAATAGCTTTTTTGTATTCCTCCGTGAGTAAGGTCGCCTGAGCTCATTGGGATGGGTCGGTAACGCGTGAGTGATGCCACGTGAGTTGCAAGCGTCCATATGGCTACGGTAACCAATTACTACCAGACAGGCCGTATAATTGTTTGCCGGAACGCTTCAATTTGAGGGTGGTAGCTAACCAGGTGGGTACTACAAAGTACCCTACCACCTTGCTATGGTTTCCTAACGATGTTTATCCTCATTCGCCGAAAGCTCATCCTCATTGTAGCTTTCTAGGCTTAGTCATGGGTATTGCTAATGACATTATGTGACGGCAACCGCTTACCATCAGGAGGCCCAACTGTCTGTTTTACAGGATTCGAACCCACGACAGATTTCAGTCAGCTATCGTCGCTTCAAATATAAGATGGATAGCCAGACGCCGAGATATGAAGCTATTTCATAAAATGTAGAATAAATCAATTTTGCAGTACATTGATTTTATATACCTCGTCTCGAAAGTTGCAATCTTATTTAGATTAGCACAGGGCAACGAACTTCAAATTGGTCCTTTAAAACGGGTTCGTCTTGATAGGCGCTAACGAAGTTGGTTCATTAGAGTTGGTATACACTATTGGGTTGTCTAGAATATATCGAATACAGCAAGGAATAATAATGACTCGTTCTTGCGTAATTTTGAGTTTATTTATTTATTTAAGGTTCACCAGCAGTTGGTACACTAATAAAGGTAAACACCACTTACACTAATATATGATAAAACAATACAGGATGTTGTTTTGGTCGGCGACAAGCGACCCAGGAGCGGTAGTACAAAATATATATTCCCCAAAAATGGACTTAATTCCATTAAATACTGTAAATATGTTGAGAAATACCTTATTCAATTTGAAATAAAATTACTGCAAAGTATGGTCACTCGGCACGTGCACAGACTAGAGCTAGGCGCAAGCCGCCATCGCCCCACCCCTTTACTCCCTCGTACTCCCGTTGAGTATTATGTCTACACTTTAGCTCATTACATGATTATCAATTATTTTTTTTATTATAAAAAAAAATAAAGTATTTTTTAAAAATTAAAAATTTTACAAAGTCGCGTTATAGGTGAGTTGCAATGTTATTACCTGGGAATCAGTTTTGTGACTCAGTCTTGCGCAATTTTTAGTTCAATGTTGATCCTTGTAGGAGGCGATATTGTATTTTTAATTGAGTTGAAGGGCTCATATAAATACATAATTTAAAAAAAAATATCAAACCATCGGCAATTTTTTTACTGATATTGGCAAAATGAAAGGCCAGGAAATGGACAGTTGTCATTTTAAGAGGAAACGCTGGTGGCGTTTGTTCCATATAAACGTAATCCTCAGTTTCCTCTCTGGATAATGACACTAGAGCTATGATTATTTTACCATGCAATATGTAGGTACCACTGTATGTCTCTCGGTTGTGTTTTTCTCCATAAATTAATTATTATAAGAATTAGGAGCCTTCTAAAATGACAAAAACTGACCATTTTTACTGCCCTTATCAGACGTCCAGCAAACAAATTTGACGAATATAAAAAATTAAAGGCAAAACCGACAGACATAGCCAAACCCCTTCTTATTATATTCTTGAAAAAATAAAAAAAAACGATCCAGTATTGGAGGAGGAAACTGGGGATTACGAAATAGCGATTTCGTCTATTTTAAATAGGTATAATCGATCCAAGCTGCAGTTGTCTCTATCGTCCCTCATACATTTATATCCCAGCAACAGCGCGACAGCAATAGATTTGTTAAATACCTATTTTTCAAATTTCATGCAGCCATCCTTTCCTCTTAACCTGCATTTGTGAGTAAAATGCACGCTGTATACTAGCTGTCTCCGTCAGAGTCATACGTCTCGGGGAAGAGGATCCTATGTTTATCTCAAAGCTACTGTACTTGTATGCATTAGTGAGTGGGTGTGTGTGTTACCACTCAGCTCCAGAGTTTTGGCACATATGTAGTTCATATATTTTTTGGCTTATCAACGATTGTTATATTAATATGAACTAGGTTAATAAATGGTTTAAGAAATTTATTCTTATAAGAATTTACATTCACTTAAAATATGAGAAATTAAATAACAAATATAACCTACCATTATTCTGCTAGGTAAAAAAAAAAAAATACAGAGCGTGCTGATGCTACTCGTTACAACAATTAAATTAATACTAAATGCACAGTCACTTATTGGTAAACACAGCATCAAAACATATCTCATTGAAACAACCGTAAAAGCACGGCTAAATAGTGGAGCGGAAGCTAGTATTAAAAATTTACGAACTAAAATCCACCCGAAGTGAAACCGCACCGAAAGCGGCGCTACTGTGAATCGCCTCTCGCCCCGCGATTGATCGAGCCAGCCCAAACAAAACAAAGCTTCTATTAATTCAATGTTGGTACAAACTTTGTGCAAACATTTGAACCAGAGCTAACTATTGATAATACAATGTTTGTCGAGCGCAGTCACTGTTGCGAACAATTTCATTTGGAAAGAAAAATGTTTTAATTAAAAAAAGTTTAAAGAGGAGTCTGTTAGTTTTATTCGTTATGTAACTGTATGCAAAGTTTAATCGTTGTAATTTTATAATTCGATTTGAATTCATTCATTTGATTTAAAGGTTAGGAACTGAATAAAAGAGATGTGTGTCTTATGTAGGTACTAGACTAGACTATTGCACGTTGTCACTAGACTATTGCACGTTGTCACTAGACTATTGTACGTTATCACTAGACTATTGCACGTTGTCACTAGACTATTGCAAGTTGTCACTAGACTATTTCACGATGTCACTAGACTATTGCAAGTTGTCACTAGACTATTGCACGTTGTCACTAGACGATATATTCTTCTATCCCTCTTAAACTTAAATACTCGGTTCAGGATTCTTAATCGTAACTGCAATATCTTCGCCCTTCAGGTGTTTTCCAACAATACATCTTACTATAACCCTATTGTTCGAATGTGTTGCCAATACAACGAGATCCTCGAATAGAGACATTGATATTTTCAATGCAACATTGTGTCAGCTCCGGAGACAATAAAAAAAAATTCTGTTTTAGTTTTATTTTTTGTAATATTTGTTTTAAACCATAGACATATTTTAACGTACCTAATACCTACCTTCTAGCGAACATCATTTGTATTTTTAATAAGATACATATAGGCATACATTTATTGGAATACATTCCAGTTCAATACCCCAAATTTTTTGTAATTGCCATTTTATTGTATTCTGTGTTGTGTGCTATAATAAATAAATAAATAGATATACTGAACGCTGTAGAGACTCCTGAGCCTGACGTAACTCAAAATGACAGGTTTTCATACAAAATCAATTTGATATTTCATTTTGTTAGGAGTTTCCTAAGTTAGGTACATACCATACCCAATGATGTTTTAAAAGTAGGCGCGTCATACGCCAACAACATACATTTTCAGTACTTACGCATGAAATGAAAAGATTTTTTTCTCACGCCTGCAGTATATAATATTTCGCAGGGATTTTTTCCGCCAAATGTTGCAAGAATTACGCTTGAAAGAAACGTGTAGCTACGACACTTTGGTGTGTGACTGAGGTAACGTCGGATAGCACTTATCCACGGAATAAATATTGCTGTGTCATGTGAAATAATTTATATAGAGAATCTACCATGTTTTTTCCGACTTCCGAAAAAGGTAGAAGGTTCTCAATTCGTCTGTATTTTTATATATCTACTAGCTGTCCCCCGCGGTTTCACCCGCGTTGCCGTGTAGCCTATGCCCTTCTCCATACCATAAGCTATCTGTATGCCAAATTTCATGATGATCCGTTGCGTAGTTGAGGCGTGAAGGCGTAACAAACAAACAAACTCACTTTCGCATTTATAATAGGATAGGATAGGATGGTAGGTCTCCTCATGCTGTATTCATCATGTATAGAATTAAAACCATAGATCTCGATGAATAAAACCTACCATTGCGGTCGATGTCTTTGGCGTCTTAGAACGATGTAACTTTCTGTTTAAAAAAATCAACATTCGTGTAGCCTATTGCACTTCCCTGCAATATGGAGAGGAGGGCGATGGCTGCCACACGCGTTATACCTACTTGTGAACAGTTGCTGCCCGCGGGGGCTGGTCTGCTTAAGTTTGCTATTTACTTATTAAATATTGATTGAGTTTACTTTGTTTTACCACCAGGACACGCCAATTGTCAGTGAGACAAGAATATAAATGTAATGGAATGGATCTAAGATTGTTTTGAAAACAGTAATTGCTGAGTTTATTGCCGGCTCTTCTCAGCAAATGCATCCTTCCGAACCGGTATTAGAGTCAGTCTATTCTTAAGTGCCTCCGACGATAGGAGTACCTACATCCAAGCAATCGACATCTCTGCGGTGTTGCAATTAAGTAACCGCTTACCATCAGGCGGCCGTATGCTTATTTGCTAACTTAGTAGTATAAGGTTTGAATAAAATAATTTCAAGATCTATCAATAAGTAGAATTCATTAAAATGTAACGATATTTTTTTTTATATAATTTAATTATATCTAATAGTAAACGCCGGTGTCTGTTTGTTGCAGGCGGATGGGCGTCACCAAGCACCCAAAATCCAATCGTCTCGCCCCTCCCCCGATCTCGCAGGTAAGATATCTATTTGTTTAGTCTACAAAGACAATCACGAGGGACCATCTTATCATGTGTGCTCTTAGCCGAGACCAATTGAAATGGGATCAAGTTGGGGTCTTTGTTTGAAGGGAGGTCAATGGAAATTGTACTTTAAATACATGTATGCAAACTATACTGAAGAGATCATTTATTAACGCTGACTGTGAAGTAATTAAGTCTATTAATATACGCGTGATGTACTATGGAATGTATTAGGATATAGCATTTCCTAATTTATTCTAGCATCCTATACTACTTATATCAGGGGTTCCCAAACTGCGTCGCTACGCCCTGGGGCGTCGCGGTAATATCCCAGGGGCGTCGCGGCGTCGTGAGGCGATCTAAATAGGTTGGCTGTCTGTGTCAGCTACTTGAATTTTGGAACTCAGTTTATCAAGAATATCGTTCCATCAGCACTGCAGCATTGAGGGTTTTAGTACCGTTTGCGACATCATACTTGTGCGAGACAGGTTTCTCTGCAGTTGCAGCAATTAGAACAAGTATAGATCGAAAATAAATTTAGAGACAGAGACGAGACTGGCAAATTCGAAACTTGAGCCTCATTTTGAGAAACTATGCTCAGAAAGGCAAGCTCATCCTCCTTCTCATTACCAAACGAAAAGAGATAAAAATGGTTGTGCTAGCTTTTTATCTTTTTTGTCTGCTTTCATTTTTGTTATTTATTTTCAAAAAAAAAAAATTAACACCTATTTGGAGTTTCTCTGACAAATTGTTATTAGGCTAGAACTACGACTAGTAGTTAAATGTATGGCAAGAAGGCCAGGGCGTCGCAAACATATGGCAACTTCCCAAGGGCGTCACAGTTGAAAAATAAGTTTGGGAGCCCCTGACTTATATTATAAATGCGAAAGTTTGTGTTAAAATCCATAACCTCACACATTTGTTGACTAAACTGCATACGTCACTAACACCCGCGCTATAAAGCCAACACCACACAGTCCTGCCTCGCACAAAGCGGAGTTAATTAAACACTCGGCGCTCAAGCGAGTGCACGTCGAGGACCGCACCGCGTGAACTAGCCCTCAATCAACGGTTACGTGGCTTGTGTGAAACTATTGTGAGCCGCTCGAATTTAAAATGCCTTGATAGCTAAGTGGAGATAGACAAAGGAATTTTTGTAGTGGATTCTTGTTTTGATGAGAGCGAGTGAAATTGAAAAACCTTACCGCCTAGGGTTTTTTTTGTAAAAAAAAAATATTTTACCCCATTAGGGGTTGAAACCCTTCTTTAGTGGGTATAAGGAATCTGTGTGTAAAATGTCTAGTTTCTCACCTTATTAACTCCAGCGGTTTAAGCTATCCGTTGGTAAATCAATCACATAGATGACGACCTCATAGTTTAATGCCTTTAAATTAATAAACTTGAACCTATCGAGATTGGCCATTCCTCTGAGAATAATTATAAGCTGTCTCAAAAGCTGAAAATTATTACTAACTGACTGAATAATTAAATTATACCTCATGTCTGAAATGGGTTACATTTTAGAAATAATATATCAGAGAATATTCACTATAATATCGACTCTATAACAAACTGCTATTGAAACATGTCGATAAGTGAATAGAATATTTTCTGACAAGTTCTGTAATTGTATCTGAATTAGTAGACACAAGTATTTGAAGCTGTTTATTATGTATCTATTATGGTTACACTAATGTTATAGTTTGTGGATATAGGGGGTAATCTCAGGAACTACTGATCTCATACTGAAAATTCTCGGGTGCTATAGGTCTATTTCTACCAAGAAACGCGCGTGAAACCACGGAGTGAAAACTAGTACATAATAATTAATAAAAATAATAATTCTCACCTCTTCAAACTTCTTCTGGGTATGAAGAGATGTTTGCCGTGTCAGCAACGCGCGAGTAATGTAGGTACCGCTGGTGTTGCAGGCGTCTATAGGCCGTAGCTTATTTGCCACCTTAGTGGTATAGAAATAAATATTATTGTTTGGTGCAGGTGCGGACAGCAGCATGACAGTGGCACGCGGCGATGGCTCCCCCGAGCGGCTGGGCGGCGCGCTCCGCCGCCTGCACTATAAGGCAACGAGGCGCGCGCACTCCGCGGCCGCGAGGCACCACAATGCGACCGGTACGCCTAAGGTCAGTCCGGTGTGGTGATACCTTTATGCGAATTATATTGTCATTGTAATTTATTTTAAATGAGTGCTTGGTTGTTTTGGATACTATGTTGTGTTTTATTTTTCAGGCACTTAATGTGGGTGTAACATTTTTGTAATGAACCTTGGTTTAACAAGATTATTCTGCTCAATCCGTGTTTTCTTATTCCAATACCATTTCCAAAATAGATTAGGAAAACGCTCTGTAAAAGAAAGATTATACATACTTAGCTTGGATATTAAGTGAGATAGAGTGCAGTGATGTTCTCACAAATTGTCATAGAGGCTAAAATAAAAACACAAGGCATCTTGGTGGGTTTTTGCGCACAAATATCAATATGGAAAACGAGGAGCCTCCCAGGATAAAGGTAAGGACTTACCAGGAACTCCTATGGCAATCCACTGCACACAGCAACTATCACCACTATCTCACATCAAATCACAAGTCACTGAGTTTCACTGAGTTCAATTTACAAATCAACGCCTCCCGGTCGGCAGCGGTTTTCGTACTGTTTATTTATAAATCACAAAGTTTGATGTTTCCCGTTCGGTAGCGGATCTCGTACTGCCTTTTTGCGGCGTTGCGGGGCGCGCGCCTTACGTTTTGTGATGCGTCGCCGAAGTATGTAGAATATTCCCGAAGCTCTTGTCTCGCTTACACATATGAGGTGGGAAAAGGAGAGGAATCGGGAAGTAGAGGCTCGTCATTGATACTCAATATGAGTAGGTTTTACTATAGATATTATTATAGGTATTTTGGCCTAAACATCCTCCGCCGCCTTGAGAATACGTAGTGTTCTCAAAAGAAAGAAAAAATAATTAATTATAAGAACTAATTACAGATTATAATAATTACTAAAATACTGAATATAAGATGCGGTATGATTAATTTTTATTGTGAGGGTAATGGACATAACTTGACAATGGGTCTTTTGAATGATCCATTTGAAGTTTTTACTAAAGCGACGCGGATATTTCCATCCTTGCCAGGATAAACTTGTGATATTATGCCCAACGGCCAACGTAAAGGGGGAATATCATCTTGATGTATAAGAACCACAGTACCAATCTTAATGTTATTTTTATCAATGAGCCATTTCTGTCTAACTTGAAGATTATGTAAATATTCTATACGCCATCTTTTCCAATAGCTACACACCATCTGATCTAATAATTGTTTCCGACAACGTAAAGATATGGTTTCCTCGGACACATTCTGAAGCGGCAATGAAGTCAATGGTGAAGCCATTATAAAGTGAGCGGGAGTAAGAGGCTCCGGGTAGGGATCCTCAGATAAAATGCAAAGCGGTCTAGAATTTAAGACTGTTTCAATTTGGGTAAGAACAGTGAGGAGCTCTTCATATGTGAGGAGCTGCGAACCGATAACACGGTATAAATGAGTTTTAATCGATTTTATATTAGATTCCCACAATCCTCCGAAATGTGGGGCGCGGGGTGGAATCATTTTCCATTCAATGCGGTACTGATCGGTAAGTAGTTCTTGTAATTGAGCTTTAGCTCCGACAAAGTTAGTTCCGTTATCGGAGTAAAGAAAAGAAACAGGTCCTCGACGGGAAATGAATCGCTTAAAAGCGGAAATAAAAGTATCTGATGACACATCAGTTGCCAATTCGATGTGTACAGCTTTGGTTACTAAGCATATAAACAAACAAATATATGCCTTTTGGCTCTTTTGACCTCTGCGTCTACATAATGTCACTTTAATGGGTCCAGCATAGTCAACGCCCGTATGCACAAACGCTTTGGTCTCCTGAACGCGGCAAGAGGGTAAATCAGCCATTTTTGGGCTGAGAAATGAAGGGGAATTTTTAAAACAAAAGTTACATGAATGTACTCTGTGTCTAATTACACTTCTAGCGGACAGTATCCAATACTTCTGGCGCAACAGCGAGCTCAGAAGATTGGCACCAGTATGGCAGTGAGCACGGTGAAAATAGTCTATAATAAGATGAGTAACGTGGTCATGTTTAGGTAAAAGAGCGGGATGCTGAGCTTCATACGGAAGATTTGCATTTGAAAGTCTACCTCCAATTCTAATAATTTTATCTTGATCTATAAAGAGGTCAAGTTTTTTAAGCGGGGAAGATACTTTAACGTTTTGAATATTATTAAATAAATTTTGAAAATGAACTTGTTGTACAGAGCGTATTAAATAGACTTCAGCTTTATTTAGCTCAGAAGCTGTGATGCGGCTGTGACCTTGATCACGAGAAAGAATGCGAGAAAATCTAAGTATGTATACTATTATGCGTAATATTTTATTCCATGATGAGTATTTTAGAGCAAGCTCGTAAATTAAATTAGGCTCAACAGAAGCGGACGCGGTACAAGTAACAAGCGTTTTACTATTAAATTCAGGTAGGTCCTCACAGCATTCGGGACTAAATGGAGTGATAGGCCATTCTGAAACTGGATCTTTTAACCATTTCGGGCCGTGCCACCATAAGTGACGTGACACTAGCTGCTCAGGTAAAATACCTCTAGAGAGACAGTTGCTAGGATTTTCTATACCACTAACGTGGTAGAAATGTTTTGGGTCAAGATTTTCTTGACATTTAGCAATGCGGTTACTAACGAAAACATTCCATCTATGTGGAGATGAATGTATCCATGACAGAGTAATTTTAGAATCGGAGAATGCGAATATATTATCAATAGCGGTTCGAGCACTATAAGTCTCATTATAACTAGCGCGTAGCTGTGGATCGCGTAGCTTGGCACGCTCCAAAGCAAGCAAACGGCGGTGAGCAACGGAACGGGAACCACCCAACACGTCAGGATCCTCACGAAAAGGCAACGCGGTGCAACATCTGCCTGCGGAGTCCCGTGAGAAGTTACGAGAGAACAGCTGTTCACACTCCTTTTCGGCCGAGCTCATAAACCTTTGCGCGGGAATTTCTTCGAGCTCCCAAAACTTAAGTAGGGAATCATCCAAAGAAATAGCAAGGTCACTGGGACCAGAAATGAAAAAAGTCGCGGTATTAAAATAAGTGGATGCATTTCTATTAATATTAGAGTTAGCGGGAACGTCACCCATAAGAATATAACCGAACACGGTTTCAAGGGCAGAAGGAGCGGGAGGTGCAATAATTTTTTGACCTAATAATAAAAATGGGAACAATTGTGCCCCGAGAACTACTTCGACCTCTCCGGGGATGTGCCACAGAGGGTCAGCGAGCGGTAAGTTACCTAAATGTTGCACTATGGAAGTCTCAACATATTCAGTCGGTAACCTGTCAGTAATGCTATCAACGACAAGAGCGGTAATATTATAAAAATATTTTTTATTTTTCGCGGTTATTTTAAGTTGAACGTAGCCGTGAATAGGACGCGAAGTGGATCCTACACCCTTTATAAAAGAATTGCTAAGCGGTATTATATTTAAATTTAGTTGTTTACAACAGGCAGTTGTAATTATGTTGTTTTGAGACGCGTTATCTATTAAACATCTAACTGAAATATATTTATTGTCCTTATTAGACGCATAAACTTGAGCGGTTGATAAAAGTACAGTAGTATGGGAAGGATTTAATTTATTAAAAGAATCGCGTTCGTTATCATTATTCTTATCAACTCGCGCTCGGGTGCATAGCGACACCGGTTGAGGAGCGTCCGTAGCGTTAGAAGGAGACGCGGTCGAATGCGCGGGCGAGGCTGCGCACGGGAGCGGTCGCGGCGCGGCGCGGGCGGCGGCGGACGGCGCGATGCGGTTATCGCTATTATCAAGACGCGCCGAGTGAGAGGGACGCGAGTCGGAAACTATTTGTTGCGATTGCGAATTACTATCCAAATGCAAAAGAGAATGATGGTGTTTATTACAAGTTTTACAACTATACGACGACTTACACTGAGAAGCAGTATGCGTAAGGCTGAGGCAGTTTACACAGCCTCTTTTAGATTTAACAAAATCTAAACGATCTTTAGTATTAAGTGCTTTAAAAGATGAACAATTAAAAATCTGATAGTGATCAGATTTATTACAAAATAAGCAAGTGCTTTTATTATTATTATCGCGTGCAAGGAAAGCATGATGGACTGTATTTGAATTACGCGGTTGAGATCGATAAGCGGGCGGATTATTAAGGTTGCTACCGACTGGGGCGGTTCGCGCGGAGCCAGCAATTGGCGTAGAAGTGCGGTCTAATATTTTTACTTGCGATTTAATAAAATCAACAAAATCCTTATAAGAAGGAATTTCTTTATTCCTCATAAACATTTCAAAGGAATTAGCGGTTGCGGGATCTAACTTCTTTAAAGCTAAAGAAAGTAAGATAAAATCTTTCATATCTTCAATACCTAACTGTTCCAAAGCAGATACAGAAGTGTGGAAAGTTTCAATGAACGTATTTAAAGACGCGGAATTATTTAATGCGGGTTTAATATTGAATAAATTAGACATGTAGTGTGAGCCTAATGCTCTTTTATCTTGATATTTTTGAACTAAGCTGTCCCAAATAGAATTATAATTATCACCGGACGGTATAATACCTGCCGTGATTTTTAAAGCATTTCCTGTTAATTTACCTACAAGATATTGTACTCTTTGAGAATTCGAAAGATCAGGATTTGAATGTATATTAGATTTAAAAGATTCAAAGAAGACGGACCAATTTTCTATTTTTCCATCAAATGACGGAATTTGAATTGGTGGTAGTTTGATACGACCTTTATATTGGGACGGAATAGTATTCTGCGCAGACACATTCGAAGTAGTATTTGTCTTACTGACGATAAGAGAACGAACCCTTTCTATTCGGGTGTACACTGTATCAAAGGAAATCATTTTTTTATAATCAATCTTATATTCTGGATCAAGTTGCATATTTAACGCGTTAATTGTATCTAAATTGGCACTAAATTCATGACGAATTGTACTAATAATTTCAGTGTCCGCCATGAATGTCTCTGAGGAACGAAGGTCTGCACTCGCGGATGTGGAAACATTCTTAGAAGAATCATATAAGAACGATAATTGTTCAAAAATAGCTTCATTTTTAGCTTTCAATATTTTAATTTTAGTTTCAATAGCTTCCATTGTGAAAGATTGCGTAATAATAAATTGCAAAATTACCTAATTAAAGTAAAATGACGTAGGTAAGTAGGTAGGTATATCCAACAGTTTAGGCACCTACCTATATAGGTATGAAAGTTTATTTCAAGTCGACAGACAAGGCTCATAGAATGCAATTATATGCGTAGTAATAGTACAAATAGTAAGTACGTATTGCGGTTATTAGTACACCATATGATTTCGTATAATAAGATACGAATCGGTACCTATAAAATCTAAGTCCTAAAAATATGGAGGAGCGGCGGCGGTATTGAATACCTAACTACTTTTTATCACGATTGGCGTGGTAAAAATGGCGGGAGTACGAAATATCGTATTTATATAGTCTAAAACCTATTTATGAGGTATAAGACTTGCGTATTATGAGGTATATACCTATTTAGAGGCATAAAACCTATAGAAAGCGGAAAATTATACGTGATTTGATATGAAATTAAATTGCTGTAATGGCTGACTCAAAATGAATCCGCTCGAAGGCGTACCAGAAAAAATGGTGGGTTTTTGCGTACAAATATCAATATGGAAAACGAGGAGCCTCCTAGGATAAAGGTAAGGACTTACCAGGAACTCCTATGGCAATCCACTGCACACAGCAACTATCACCACTATCTCACATCAAATCACAAGTCACTGAGTTTCACTGAGTTCAATTTACAAATCAACGCCTCCCGGTCGGCAGCGGTTTTCGTACTGTTTATTTATAAATCACAAAGTTTGATGTTTCCCGTTCGGTAGCGGATCTCGTACTGCCTTTTTGCGGCGTTGCGGGGCGCGCGCCTTACGTTTTGTGATGCGTCGCCGAAGTATGTAGAATATTCCCGAAGCTCTTGTCTCGCTTACACATATGAGGTGGGAAAAGGAGAGGAATCGGGAAGTAGAGGCTCGTCATTGATACTCAATATGAGTAGGTTTTACTATAGATATTATTATAGGTATTTTGGCCTAAACACATCTCGCTCGTTGATTTACCGACAAATGTGCCACATTAGCGACTATGGCACCACACACATAACTCATAAACTGACAATTATGCTTTACTCATCGTGCATGCGAAAAAATGTATCGTTTACGACTACATGCACCGCGGGTGACGAAAGGAAATTTTATTGGGAATATGACCTAAAAAGCATTTTTATTAAACTTTGAGTCTTAAATTATAAAAATATAACTACAATATAACTTATATTATAATAGGTTTTCTAAGTTTAAGCGACCATTCATATAAAATATTGACTACAACTTTCATTTATACTGCCGGTTTTCCGATATATATTTATTTTGCGATTGTAGATTGAAATGTGGATCAAATATCGCCAGTTAAACATTTCTTGAATACAGTTAAAGAAGGCAGGTTGTAAATAAGAAAAAAGTTATAACAAAATTTGTGAATCCGCGAATATAAGCGTAAAGTAAGTGCGTCTATGCTACGCGAACCGAGCACGTGCCGAGCTACGAACGAACAGAATTCGTGGATGGACTTGCTAGCCTCAAACGTATCGTAGTAATCCAAGTAATAGAATTATTAGTAGAGGAACAATATGTTGATCCGTGGAGGTAGTCATGATGGATTTGGAAAACGATCACTACTATTTACTGTTGGATCTCGATACTTATTCGTATATGTGAGTAATGTCTCAAAATCAAAGCGAAGCTATGGAGTTACCACCTATTCGGAAGTCGGGCTCTAGGCAAGAAGTAAAATAAAATTAGCTTCCACACAATATTAATTAGAAAGAAAGAAAGAAAAATTCTTTTGTTATTTTTTTCAAATAAAGTGCTAAAAAAATGCAAAGAAAAGTCGTTTCTTGTATGGGGGCACCATTTTTTTTTTTTAAATTTTTATTATTTGTTATTATAGCGGCAATAGAATACATATTCTGTGGAAATTTCAGCTGTCTACCTATTACGGTTCAAGAGATACAGCCCACTGACAGATAGATTGACGGACGGACGGATAGATAGCAGAGGCTTAGTAATCCCGTTTGGCACCCTTTGAGTAAAAAAAACTCTACAAAACAAAGTAGTATAAGTTTTTTTTAAATAATCGTTCTCACATATTACTCGAAGCAAACCAACCAAAAATATGAACAAATGGTAACAAAGTAATTAATAATTCCACCGGCACATGATGGATTATGATCGATGCGCGTCGAGTTACGATGTATCGATACCATTGAACTGTGGGATATCGTAGCAATTCGATTCGAGCATCAATTAACTCTGGCGCGGTATACACAGTTCTATTACTGAAAAAATACGAGGAAAAAAATGAAGGAATTGCTTGTAGGTTTTACTTTAATTGGAAATGGGTTATTTTTCTATACTGATATAAGAAATAATGGTGCCGATTCTGTTGTAAATCGCACTAAACTAATTTTAGTCACATCTCATCTCTTTCTTATGAACATTACTGAAAAAGGATAGAACATATTTTAAGTTGACAAATTAATCTTTTCCGTCTTATTTTGCGTGTATTTAGACGTAACCGCGATAGATGGCGACTAAATTTATATTGAAAACAAGCATTGGACTAATTTGACAGGACTTAATTTCTTACATCCTTTTCTTATGTTCTTTGTTAGAAAGAGACATAGTGAGATTAAAATTAGTTTAGTTGTGAACAACAGAATCAGGGCCAATGTGCCTTACGAACATAATTTTATGTGTTTTATTGCATATTATCCGAGTTGTTTTATCCAATAAAGATCAATCCATGTATCGTGAATTTTCAAGTTGTCTCATAAAGTCCATGAAATCTTAGAATGTGAAACGGCAAAGCTACATATTTTGACTACGGTGTGTAGAGTTTGAGCAGTTAGGGCTTGTAGAGTAAGTGCATGTAGAGTTATAAGCTTGGCTCTACACGAGATCTGATAAAAGTATGTGTCTTGGCAACATTTTACATGAAAATGTTTTTGGTGGGATTTCACTTCTTTTTACCCGACTGACCCGGAAGGAGGGTTATGTTTTTCGAGTGTATGTATGTATGTATGTCTATTTCTTTGGCACGCACTGCAGCCTAAACGGCTTGATGGATTTAAAGACATGAGGTGAAATATTACAAAAAAAATACATACTTCGGTTATTGGTTTATCCCCGACTGCAATACCTTATACCATTCAAGTTATATTCAAAACTTGTTTTTCTCTTTTCAGGTAATTTTTGTTTTACGCAGTCGGGTTTTTTGTTTTTTTTTTTTAATAATTTAATTTATTGTAAGTTGCTTATGATTTTTTATTTTTGAAATTTCCAAGTTTTATAATTTTTTTGTTGCTTGTGTACTAATACAAGCTTACATACCAAATTTCAGCTTTCTAGGACTTCAAGAAGTATGAGTTTCGATAATCATCAGTGAGTCAGTGACGAAATCGGGTTTCTTAGATATCATTAAAATCTAAAGTATAAGAGCTAAGTTATTGAAACTTAATATGTTTAATAAGTTCACTATTGACATCATATCCTGAGAATAATGTTTATCTGGTATAATCCAAACTCAAGTTATGAGTGTTCAAAAAAACGACGAAGCGCTTCGAGAAAAGGTAGGTAGTGCATTTTCGCTTCGCTTGGCTGTCTTGGCGGGGATAACAGATAATAAATAACAATGGCATCGCTAGTTAAAATTAGTTTATATTTAAAGAATAAAATAACGACTCAAAATTCCCAGTACAAGCACAGTCAGGAATAACAGTATAAGTTTGAAGGTGGCATGTTAGACGTTCAACTTGTCCAATTTTAGAACAGCGCCGGCAACTTGGCTACTGCCTGCCTCATGGTATTTTTAATCAAGTCGGTACATAAACTAACTTGGATACAGTACGACTGCACTTTGAGGTATCAATGTTGCTCGTCTTATAAGATTTGGCAAGGGCGCATAAGACCTAGTGCCTAGGTGCCTAGTGCCTAGTTTGGGAATTTAGTACTACCTACATTATAAGTGCCTACATACATTATAATACAACTATTGTTAGGAGTCGAGGCCATAATAATTTGTCTGTGTCTCGACCTGGGGGCTTATCTACTATCTGTAGCACAGGTTGAATCCTAGCTCAGAAGTGGAAGGTTGCCTGGTCGTAAACGCTAGATGATTATTCTCGCTGTACAAATGTTTTTCCATATCTTTGAATAATTGTAGGTATTAACATTTTTGGTTTAGCACAGGTTGAATCCTAGCTCAGAAGTGGATGGTTGCCTGGTCGTAAACGCTAGATGATTATTCTCGCTGTACAAATGTTTGTCCATATCTTTGAATAACTGTAGGTATTAACATTTTTGGTTTAGCACAGGTTGAATCCTAGCTCAGAAGTGGATGGTTGCCTGGTCGTAAACGCTAGATGATTATTCTCGCTGTACAAATGTTTTTCCATCTCTTTGAATAACTGTAGGTATTAACATTTTTGGTTTTATTATTTTATTAATAAATAATTTTCTAATTTACACGATATGTTTGCGTTCTCAATGAACTATAACGTAATAATATTAACTCGAGTATCGTATAGAATTGTATAGAAGCTCCTGTCAAGTCGAATAACTGACACATAATTGACAAGATCTATATTCTCATATTGACGTGGGTATATCTCCTTGCCTGTAGACGATCACTGTTACATCGTTACTTCTTAATCATACTAATATTACACTGACGAGCAATATTAGGCTTATTATAAGAGAGGTAGACTATTGCCCGGTTTCAATAAACAAAAACGAATCGTTTTGCTTACCAATGGTAGGTTTTTTTATTGCCAAACTGGGCATATTCGACGGGCCAGTTGGCGCAGTTGGTTAAGGTTCACCTTACGCGCCGCAGGTCGTGGGTTCGATTCCCACACAGGACATGCATTTGTGTGCATGAACATGTCTGTATGTCCTGAGTCTGGGTGTAATTATGTATATTAAGTATGTATTTACAAACAAAAAGTAGTATATGTATTATATCAGTTATCTGGTCTCCATAGTACAAGCTCTGCTTAGTTTGGGATCAGATGACCGTGTGTGAAAAATGTCCCAGGATATTTATTTATTTATTTATTTATATAGATCATTTCGTAAGCTAATTTTAACTGTGATAGCTACTTCCATATGGGAGGGTAAGGGTAAATTATTGAAACCGGGCCTAAATCATACATCATAAGCTGATGTTTAGCATACCAAGCGTTAATTCGCTCAAAGACCAGCTCGACTGGGGAAGTAAGTACCTCTAGAGTGAGTCAGTCTCACCGTGATATGGTTACTGAAAGCTAGATAAAATAATTAATCATATTAAAAAAATAACTTATTCAGTTTCTGCTCTTATGAAAGTTACTGTTAAGAGTGCGTATAAAGCAAAATAACATATCTTATAATTGAAATTTACCCAAGTAAGTAGTATTTAAATGAAAAAATATTTTTATATGGGTATTTTCATTATACGCGAGGTTTCTATCTGAGCAAAAACATAATGGAATGAAATTTCCTCAATAGAAAAAAATCACAAAGCTACCTCTAATAATAATTTTCGTTTTTATTCGTTCATTGTGTATCTAATTAAGACAACAATTCGATAAATAATATCACTAACATATGACCTAGGGCTGCTACTAACGATTTTTTAAAATATTCTATACTTTACGAGTAATTTAGATAAAAAGCGCTTAGTTAATTTTTGTTCCGCAAAACACGGTATCTCCGTCTCATGCCACGCGAAGATTAGACATAAGTTTGTTTCATCTGACATTGCCATATTTTTCTGGCTTTGTACGCACTGTTAACTAACTACCGGAATAGATAACTGAGAAGACGCCGGCAAGAAACTCAGATCTAATGAATAGTTAAGTTATTTTCAACTAAGTGACAACCACGTTGAAGTTGCTTCAGCTTTGGTTACAACAACACTCGCTGGAACCTCCGAGTGTGGTGAACCCCTACACAACGGGCGTGAAGTGTCACTAATTCTTGGTGTTTGTTTTGAGTGACTGTTAGAAAGGTTATAAAGGTTATCATTTGTGTTATTATGTAGCTATTTGCTCTGCTGAGCAGATAACGTTGAAATATTTCAATTTATTTTTTGCATGGGGTACCCTCCTTGTATTTTTATTTGCGATGAAAACAAATACAGCTTTAGAAAGATGGACGGCATAAACTATGAGGTAGGTACCTATTCTTTGCATTGTGGAAAGGTACCTATTGTTTGATTGGGAAAAACAACCTTGACTGATGCACAAAAATCCTTACTAATATTATTATCGAAAGTTTGTTACCCTTTCACGCAAAAACTACTGAACGGATTTGGATTTAATTTGGCACACAGATAGAATTTATTCTGGATTAACACATAAGATACTTTTTATCCTTGGAAAATATACGATCTCTCGGGAATGCGGGTGAAACCGCGCGGGACAGCTAGTGTTTTGCAAAGATTTCATTTTTCATTATAAAGTGTAGGGAGTCTCAATACGTTTTTGTTAAAAATTTCATTTTTAATACAAGCTTTTTTTGGTTACTGTACTTTTTGTTGACTGTACTTGCATTGTCTTCCAATGTACTAATTTACACCAAATATCAAGTCAATCCGACCACTGGAAGTGGGTGAAATTCGACTTGCAAGCCTCTTTTTATTATAATATCATTGCTTGCAAGATTCCACCCGAACGAACAAACGTACATTGCAAGTTAAATAAAAGCTTGTAAGAACAGAATTAATTCGTACAGTTTTTTTCAATATAGCAACATTTTTTTAAAACTAAATACAACCTTTCAACGAACATGGCTCCGGAATTTTCCGCTTCTCGTCTGACATTTTATTTTTTGCTGAAAAAGTTGTTTCAATTTCAAACACTTTGCAACTTGTGCGTTGAATTTTGATTCAGATATGTATACCTACATTGTTTTATTGAAACCAGTTATGTGCCTGCGTTTTATTCAGTGTATATAGAAATCCTCTTTCCAAAAAGGATCAAAAGACTTGTAACCAGATAACATATAAGTACTACTTTTTAACCGACTTCAAAATAAGGAGGAGGTTCCCAATTAGTTATTTTTTTATGTTTGTTACCTCATAACTCCGTCATTTATTAACCGATTTGGAAAATTCCTTTTTTATTGAAAGGGTACAATTCCCGTTTGGTCCCATTGTCATCAGATCAGGATTTGATTACTTCTTAGTGTACTTTGAAGTCGGTTTAAGTTTTTTGTAAAACAGTCCAATTTTTTTTAATACATACATGCAGACGAATGCATATCTTAGATGAGAATCGAACCCACGACCTGCAGCGTGATAGGTGGAACAAAATACAGTAAGATATCATACATATTTTAAATTTGGACAACCTATTTAAAAAAAATACTATACTATCTATAAACATAATGTGAAAATCATTAAATACTATCGACTCGTCAAACTGTAGTGCCGGATGCTGAGGCGGACCCGGACGTCAGATTATATCCGGAAACAGCGTCAACTCATTAGGTGACGCGATTGCCGTAGCGCCCTCTAGCGGCGGAAATAAGCTCCGCGGGAAACAGTCTATTGGATGGGCATAATATATATCAGAGACAATGTAGAGTTGTTTTGCTATGCATGGACTGGGATGGGAGGGGAGTACTGGTGTGTCAATGTGATTTGTATTGTATTGTGCTGTGTTATTGATGTATTTATTGGTTATAATTGGACTGTTTTACAAAAAACTTAAACCGACTTCAAAGTACACTAAGAAGTAATCAAATCTTGATCTGATGACAATGGGACCAAACGGGAAGTGTACCCTTTCAAATAAAAAAAGAAATTTCCAAATCGGTTAATAAATGACGGAGTTATGAAGTAACAAACATAAAAAAAAATACAACCGAATTGAGAACCTCATCCTTTTTTTGAAGTCGGTTAAAAACTATATATAATTTAATATTTATAAAACAATAATCATAGTAAATTATATGAATGTTACAGGTAATTTACATAAGCAATTTTTTTTCTTCGTTTAGGCTTTTGTTTGACCGCTCACCATGTTAAGTGATTATGTGGCCGAAGGTGGTGCACACACGAAGCCTATAAGGAACTGGCTCTCAAGTGCACCTGTCGGAACACACCGATAGGTGCTTCGCGAAAGATTTTCAACTTGAGGGTGGTAGACAGCCAGATGGGTGCTACAAAGTACCCTACCACTGTGTTATAGTTTCCTCACGATGTTTTCCATCACCGAAAGCTCAAGCTCATTGTAGGATTCGAACCCGGGACCTTCGTCTCGGTATCTGACGTCACCATTGAGCTATCATCGCTTTAAATACAAGATTATTATTATACAAGATACAATACTAATATTCTTTAGAAATAACACAACAATACTAGTTCAGAACTCATTTACTATTACTACAAAGATCACTGATATTTCACTTCAAAGGTGATCCCAACAATAGTTAGTACTTTACCCCTACTATCTTTGTCATAAAACGAAATTTCGAATTCGACGACGGCAAAATACCGTAGCTCCCATGCGTTAAGAAGTGAAGCAAATAAAATTGATTCGCAAATTATTCTGTCGCCGGCAAATATCCGACACAGCGTGATCAAATACAAGCTTCAAAGAGATTCAGTGAACCGTCCGACAAAATATATCCAAGGCAATGGCTGTCAAACTTTAGTTCGCTCCGCCCCTCTGTTGTATCACTTGTTATGTAGTGTGAGAGAAAATGTGAGCAAGATTGTGAATGATCAAATTCTACGGCTCTTGTCATATTCGAGAAAATATTCATTGATATATGTATCAAATAAATCCTGTCTGTATGATCTCATACCTCTAAAATTCTGAATTAATAATATGACTATGACTTTGTTCCTGATCAAATAACAATCGTTCTGATTACGAAGACAATTTTTATGAGAATTCAATAATTAATTAGTTATGAGAAGAACTAATTATAGTGATAGACACACCATTGATTCTTCTTAATTAGCTTTTTTATGTTTCGGAGGTGTCTTCTTTAAAGGACACTTCATGTTTCACTTTCGACCTTAGCGTTACAGGCTTTGCGTAGTGTGAATATCATATAAAATATGAATATTTTAAGGAAAAAATATCTAATGTGTAAAAAAGTGTATTTTGCTGAAATAAGAATATAAAGCATTCAAGTATGTACAAAATACAATCTATATATAGAAAATTTCCTCAAGCCTGCCGCTGCTTCTGATTAACGGCAGGGTTCCCAGAAGGCTGGCAGCGGTTCTTCTTTGGATAGCCAAGCTGATGCGTTGGCGGAAAAAGCTCCCCGCCCGCTGGTCTCCGGAGGTCTCGATCAATTTTGATGACAAGGTGCGAGCAAAACGGCCATCTTCGGACCCCCACGGTCCCATGGTCTCGATCGCAAAAGGCACCAATTATATTCAAGTTATATGAAAAATTCTATAGATTAAAGAGCTTGTTTTTTTCTTTTCAGTTAATTTTTGTTTTACACAGTCGGGTTTTTTTGTTTCTTTTTATAATTTAATTAAGTGTACTTCTAGGGAATAAATCCATAAAAAACCTAAAAAACCGAATAACCGAAATTCCAGTATTGTCTCTAAAAACTGCAATACAATAAAGGGGACACGGACTAACTTTGAGAACCGCAACATAGCACGCTACACTTGGCATAAGCCTTATTTCGCACGCCGCGTGCCGTGATACATAACGTTCAAATAATATCTTTATATACGACCATCCTATTATGACACGACACGACCCTAAATAAAACACGCCTATTTAATTTTGGAGTAAATCCACACTTTCTGTTTATCGCTAGATGGCGGTAGTTGTTGTTATAAATCTACCCTTATTCATAATAAAGTTATCAAACGTTGATTAGCTAAAATTCCGAAGTCTTTATCTGACAGATGACATTTGGTGATCGAAAGAGTGAGACGGGGCACACTATTACACTGATTTAGTTAAAAAGCTATTATGAATAAGGGGATTAATCTCTACATCCCAAGAATTAGTGTCAATCGGAAGTCCAGAAATAGCAAAGCACCTTGCTACCTGAATCACCCTACTATGTTCAGCAATTTTTTGATGATTTCGAGATATGATGTTCATGTTTTTCAATCAAACCTCAGTCAGGTTCCATAAAACTCTTGCTATTTAATTTAAAAGAACCACTAAACCATCTAATAGTCCTTGACTTCCCCCAACTTTCATACAAAAAAGCCTCTTCAGATAAAAAAGACTATAAAAAGTACCGGATACGGAGCCCTAATAAAAAGCCTTAGGAGTCAAGGGCAGTCGATAAACCCTCGAGCTGAGGGCCCTACACACTGCGGTGCCATCAGAATAATTGGATCCATGCCTTATCTCTTTTACAATCCTATCGAGACTGGATATAGTGATACAAATCTGTCTGAAAGGAGGTTTAGAACGACGGTTTAAGAGACTTTTTCGAGTTTTGTTATGACCATTACCGTGGTACAGTAGTACCCAACTGATATGGCGCGTCGTGAATCTTCGTTCGCACAGAAAAGAAAGTATGGTCCCGAAGATTAACGAAAGAATGCTTAAAACTTACAATCAACCTTAGATCACTACTATAAGGTTCATAATACACTGCAGCTGTTAGTTCCGTCTCACTCGCAAGTCACGCCCCTCCGCACGGCGCGCGCTAACATGGCGGCAGCTGCCGACCAAAAGCGGTTTCCCGCGCTTGAAAATGTATCTTCTGCGCAGGTACATCGGTAAGCCATATCAGTTGGGTACTACTGTAATATGTGATCGAAGGTCTTATTTTCATGAAAAACTTCGAAGATTTTTGTTCGGAGCCTGGCATATTCATCTGGCAAAAAATTACTAAGGTGACTATGTCCTGAAACGTCACGTTACAGAGTTATTTGCATGAAAAATTCCAACAGTAGGTTGACCACTAGCCTACCTCCACCGATCCGCAGTGTGCACGCGTGGTGGAGTATTGCCCATTCCCTTTCACCTTCATTTGTGAAAGGAGGCCTGTGCTCAGCAGTGGGACATTATAGGCTGATGATGATGATGATGAGTGTTGAAACGGTTTTTAAAAAACCCGCTTCATGCTTGTAAGTCCGCTTGTTATCGAACCCTGACCTTACAAATAGAATCGAAATAAAATAAGGGTACTGGCTTACTGGACCGGTTATCCGGAGAGCCCCGGGCATAATCGTATTAATATTGATTCCGGTATTGCCATCCGGTTGTCGATATTGCTATTCTGTCTTATTTTTACAAGCTTTTGATTAACTTGCAATGTATGTATGTTCGGGTCAAATCTTGCAAGTAGCATTTCACTCACTTCCAGTGGTCGGATTGACTTGATATTTGGTATACATTAGTATATTGGAAGACAATGCAAGTACAGTTAACAAAAAGTACAGTCACCAAAAAGGCTTGTATTAAAAATGAAATTTTTAGTTGGTTTTGTATATAGGAGTCACGTGACGTATCCTTATTTTATGTCATTTCAATACATTGACACTTGACAGAAATTGGTTCTTATCTACGGGTTTACCTATACACCATAACTAAATTTGTTCAACCCTAATACCTGTAGTACTCATAAAGCGTTTATGTAGGGTTGTCAAAGGCGCACAATGGGCTGTAGTCGACACGGGGCGAGAATTTATTATTTCGTTACTGTAGGCACACTTTGTGCTTCCATTCGGCTAATATTGCCTTTTGTTTCCAAGGGATTTTTTACGAATTGCCTGAGAGGTATTACGGCCCTTTTTTGAGGTTTTGTTTTGGATACAGGCTTACGTTTTATGTTGGATATTTAGGTCATGAATGAATAACGTTGTTCAGGCTTATTAGTCAAAAACTTAAAAGTGATCCTGAAAATTAAACAAGCAATTAAAAGTAAGCCCATTTAATTTAAAACAAAAAAAAACTTGCCTTTGTCCTGTTCTTTCAAATAATTTATTTGATACAGTCTGAATTTTCCGACTTTTATTTGTATTATTTTTTCTTAAAACTTCTCCATGACTTACAAACAAAAAAAGAGTTACGCAAATCCATCGTTCGATACGTGAGTTATGGTCGCGAGCTCATACAAAAATTCCATGGCATAAAACTTTCGCTTTATTAAGAATTCTCCCATTCTTCCGAGAAACTTTTCTAATTTTTCTTTCAGTAAAAACCTTCGACCATTACGAATATTTGAAAAATAAAAAATGCTAAAGCAGTATTTGCTTTGTCTACCGAACAGCGTTCTGTTCTCTTCTAGAACTTCTTATATTCTATTATAAATAATAATAAATCGTACAAGTAAAACCGCGGCGCGGTATGGTATCCATGAAATAAAAACAAATACTTATCTCGCAGTAACCACAGAATATAAATTAAACATTAAATAACTCATCATAAAGGAAAATGCCCACCCCACGGACACTTGAATGTTTCCATCCCTCATTTAAATAATCTATGAAACTTCCAGGAATTTAGAATTAGAATGTTCTAAAACTGTAGCCAAGTTCCATTTAGACATTAGCATAGATAAGTTTAACGTGTAGATGTCAAAAATTCTTTAGGTACCTTCAAGCTCGCGTCGTTTCGTCTGACTCAAAAATTATACATTCAATGTAGAAAGAAACAATGTTTGTTATTGCATAAAATCCTAACTAATATTATAAGTGCGAAAGTGACTTTGTCTGCTTGTTATGCTTTCACGCCTAAGCTGCTGAAACGATTGCGATGAAATTTGGCATGCACAAAGCCTATGGTATGGAGATGGATAAGGCTACTTTTTATCCTAGAAACGTGGGTGAAGCTACGGGAGACAGCTAGTAATATTATAAATTTGTTACTCTTTCAAGCATCAACGGCTGTACCGATTTGGATGCAATTTGGCATACAGATATAATATATTCTGCATGAATACAGAGGGGAAACGTGGGTAAAACCCCGCTTAAGGAAGCTTAGGTACCTACTTATAGAAATTCATCAGTCTTATACAGAGAGACACCAAAGTCTCCACAGCGGTATTACTATTAATCATTTCGGTAATAAACCTTCATATTTCTTACAAAAGACAAGTTATTCAGTTTGATGTATTGCGTGACCATCATTACATTAACAATACCCTTTACGAAGCACCGTGCGATTAGGCATTTATAATGTCGGAATTAAACAAGACAAAGGAGTATCGAGTCTGTAATTTATACTATAATAGACTCGACTGACCCATTTCCCTTAATATCACGGGCTCCCCTAAAGCAACCTTAAGTATTATACGTATTATTATAGAAGGCGTTATTTAACGGACAGCAGTTATCAGGCCGTGACTCGCCAATTTAATGGGGTTTGATCGCAGTGGGGTGCCTCGTGATCTGATAATGCTGTGTTGGTCGATCATTTTTATGGTTTTGTTGAATTTTTCATCATTTAGAATGAGTGCTAAAGAAAGGTATTTCACACACGTTACTGGAATAAAAACTGCTTTCATTTGGAATTTCTAGCTATATGTATCCTAATTTTCAGCAAAGTAAAAAACATATCACAACAAAATTAATAAACACAAATCGCTTAATCTTTACAAACATCGTGTACATTTGCGACACTACGCAGTTCGCACATTTAGGACGTTTAGTGCACATGTAACAGCGTTTTTTTTTGGGCAAAGCGGGTTTTCTTAACTTCTTAAGTAAAAAAAGCGGGGTTCCGTAGAAACTTGTAGGTATGTAAATAGTTCATTTATCACGGGAATCGACACGAAGTAACTAAGAAAAAAAATTGTGATGCCACTTTAAAGCGATTTTTGGATTTCTTCCTTTACTTGTGCTACATGGAATTGCTTCTTTTATGTTTCTAGATCATCGGGAAGTACTCTATAGGTTTTGATTCCCTTGCGAGCGGAGCGTCAAAATATGCGGCATCCCTATACGGCCGTATCCTTTGTTTGCGTGCCATTTCTGTGCAGTGGTGTCTTTATAATTTCCCACTTCTACGTCCAGCGATGATTTCACCGTCGAGTACCTAATGACTGAGTGAGGACAGAGCCTGTCCCGCTCCCGAAAAATCGGGACGTTCCGCCAAAATCGGGACGTCTGGCAACGCTGATATGTAACTACACGGAGGAACTAAATAATATCTGTTTTCTTGTTTTTGTTTATTTTTTCATTATACCCCATCTGTAAAAATCTCTTCACACTCTTCTTGACGATCGTCATGCTGTACTCCAACCCCTCTGACTTCATAAAGGCATCGTAACAAACCTGTAAGGGTCAGATAGCCCAGGATTGTAAGCTCAAATATAGCCTATGTGTCGGTGAAAACCAGCTTTACGAGACTTCCGTCACTTTTGTCTTACTATGAGACCGAAGTAAGAATATAATACGATATTTTCTTTTAAGGCGGCCCTCTGTGGCCGGCGCAACTTCAACGCAAGCAAAGTCTAAAAGCTTGTTGTTTCATCCAACGTAATGTTTGACTGCGAAAAAAGAGAGACAGCATCAGAGCCGTCGGTTATCAGTCGTTAAATTCCGCTGATCACTCGCGGCCGCTTCGCTAGGTCGTCATTCATGATTTCGCATATCATAAAACTTGTTCCAGGCCCATACTTCCTGTGAAAAAATCTTACGAGTTTGTGAAAAAAAAGTTATTTATTTAGAATCTCTAATACATTTGCAAGCCTGGTATCTAAATGTTTTCTTTACTTTTACAATTTATAGCTACAATAGAGATGGCTAAAGTTCAGGTAAAATTTGTGCAAAAACGCTGTTTTTCGGAGGCTTTTACTGAATTTGTTTCACACTTTTTTTTATTTTCGCCTAGATACACGGCTAGATATAATGCACAAGATACCGATTTGTATAAAACATCTAACGAAAAATGTTTAACAACGCCATCATCAGTACAGGGCTTTTGTATGAAAAGTATGGCGACTTGAGTGCTCTTAAGCTGTTTGAGAGTTGATGTTCTACATTGCAAGAAACCTTTTGAACCATGCGTTAGTCTGATAAGTTTATAAGTGCCTTAGAAGGCCAATTTGAATGAATAAAATATATCAATGGTGCGATTCGCAACAGTTAATAATAATAGTACCAACATAATGGTATGGCCCTGTAATTTAACTTTACTGTGCATTTGCTATAACATTTGTAGTAGGCGCAAAATAATAATTCAGATATGAACAAAAAAAATGGCCTTTTTGAGAAAGAGTCATAACAAAATGCTCTAGCTAAAAAAAAACCCAATAAAACCGCGACCTCCTTCAAGCTCTATCATCACTCACAGCTCATATCCACAATGTCATATGAAAAAAATATTTGCTTATTCTCATTTTAAAATTCGAAGTATTACAAGTTATTTTAAAAATGAATGAGTCTTAAATTTTGTATTCAGTACAACAACCTAAATATCAATCAATACAAAACGTTTCCAAAAATAGTTGATCGGTTGTACTGAAACGGGCGCCATGACACCCCGGCGCGGGCGGCCGTTGACCCCGCATCGATCCCCTACAACTAGGTCACTCGGTCTGACAATGCATATCGTCAACCGCTAAGTGTACAAGATATATTGCTGGCTACTTTTGAACTTTTTAGCTAGGTTGTTATGCTAATCGCGCAATGTAGGTTGTTCGTGTTGATAAGAAGTTTTGAATTGTTACTTGGGAAGGTTTAGATAATGTTCTTTTATGACATGAATGGATGGTGTTTGGTCGCAATCTCACCATGGTTAGTGATGATGTGGCCGGAGATGGTAAGCACACAAAGCCTAGAAGGAACTGGGTCTCAAGATGGTCTCAGGTGCAGTTGTCGGAACACACTGATAGGTGCTTGGCGACAGATTTTCAACATGAGGGTATCAGGTATCAAGTAGCGGTACTGGCATGTGACGTCGCCTGCCTGTATCAAATTCTATGCTGCATTTTTTACGCTTTCTGCCTTTTCTGATTTGACTCCCATTCCTGATTGTTGTAGTTCTAATTGCAATTGGTCCCATATGGAAAGCCACCAAAATACGATCGATTGATGTCATAAGAAAAGAGTATTCAAATATCATAGAACGATATTTTTTTTACTCTACACTTGCTCAAAGCGTATTCCCACTGACTGTACCGAATTGTAAATTTCATCGCGATCGGTTCAGCGGTTCAGGCGTGAAAGCCTAACAAACAAAACAGAGTTCCTTTCTCATTTATAATATTTAATAGATACTTTTGGACTTTTTCGTCGACTTTAGATTTTTCAAATATTAATATTTGTTTCGTATCTGTTTCAATCAAAAATAAATGCCTTATCTTTTCTTTTTATGTCGTATTTGTAATATTGCGATGATAGAGAAAATGGAGCTTGCTCTAGAAATCCTATTCATTAATTTGGTTCCAATCCAAACAATTCAAGTCTCACGAAAGCCTTCAAAAAGGGCCCCAATACTTAATAGTTTCTTTTTTACACTCGAAGATTTTTTTATTTCCTACAGTCTTTTTGCTGCCGATCGAAAATAAAACAATTTATTTTTGGGATAATTTTTTTGCCAATTTAACTGACGTGACCAAAGAGCATTATCATAATGCTTTTGACCAAAGATGGATAAATCAATAAAATATAAAAAAGCCTTTAAAGTACCTACAGAAAACAGGATAATAATTTTAAAATACTTCTGCGAGTACCTAGTCATGTTCGCTGTTCCATAATGATTTAGGTAGGTACTCCACAGGTGCTCAACTTCTACATGATATTCAAATTCAAACTAGCATAATTATATAATATGAGAGCAAAGTTTATGCATAGATTAATGAACGTAGGTACTTGTTCAGTTATTTTACCTCCAAGCCGCTCGTTCAAGATCAATGGCGACAGAAAGGTCGCGGTATACAGTTGGTACTGTATCGATGGATTATTATTATAGATGTTTTTTTTACCTTACGCCTACCCAGAAGAAACCTATTCACTCTGGCCTTGAAAGTCCCTAGATTGTAAGTCAGGAAACACAGACGCCGGAAGCAAGTTCCACTACTTTGTCAGCATTAAGCACTTATTACACCTTCCTATTTTTAGGATCCTAACTAGGAAATAGGAACGTGTAATCGCAGAAAGAACGGTTAGTGTCCTAAGTAGTGAGATAGGAAGGTCCCAACCGCTCTGCTTCCTTAAACAGGAAAGTGTAATCGCGTCGCTCCGATTTAGGACGTTTAGGGATGTAACATTGTTCTTCAAAACATCGATGTTTTGAAATAATTATATAAGGCTTCTAAAGTCTTGGCGTATATTTTGAGGGATGAATGTATAGGTCATTAGTAATCAAAAAACAATAATAGAATAATAATCCGTACAATATATAATTATTTCAAAACATCGATGTTTTGAAATAATTATATAAGGCCCTTCTAAAGTCTTGGCGTATATTTTGAGGGATGAATGTATAGGTCATTAGTAATCAAGAAACAATAATAGAAAAATAATCCGTACATTGAAAGTACTACATTATTTATAAATTAATACTTAGTACTTACTTACATAAAGTTCAATTTTGTTTTATTTTAACATAAAGGAGCTCATTTGTATTCATTGAAATTTTTATTTGTGTGATCGGTTTGAGAGAATAAAAAACATAAAACATCGGAAGAACATCGATGTAAGTATAGTTATATTTTTTTTAAATCGACCTTTGTTACATCCCTACGAGTCGTCCGTCCCGCTTTAAGTATAGTTGCTATACTCTTTGCCGCGTCCTAGTTAGAAAGCAAGATAGTGTAGTGTAATAAGTAGCTTCCTGCTTCCTTGTTAGAACCATCCTAGTTAGGATCCTAAATATAGGAAGGTGTAATAAGCCC
Source organism: Polyploca ridens (assembly GCA_951394255.1). Lineage (NCBI taxonomy): Eukaryota > Metazoa > Arthropoda > Insecta > Lepidoptera > Drepanidae > Polyploca > Polyploca ridens. Next base: position 12,282,729 of record OX596265.1, on the reverse strand, counting down.
TCTATAAATGAGGATACAAAACGCTGTGTCCGTATTTTCGGTATGTCTATAGGGCGCGAAAATTTTCCCGGTGCCCGGTGGTTTGGTGTAAGGATGGGGATGGTGGAATAAGGTTGAACAATTCCTGCGCACACTCTCCAAAATATTATCCTATAGAAACCCGATAGGCAAGCAACCTTTCTTCGATGGTCGAGGCTCGTGAGTTTCGCCCTCCGATGAGTCTCCTGGCTCGGCGATCTTTTGAGTCAAGGAAGTCAAGTTTTTAATGTAGGTCAAAATTATGTAAGTAATTTGCGTTATTTATGTACTAGCGTCCCCCCGCGATTTGTATGTATTTTCGAGGGATCTAATACAGGGTGTTGTTTTGGTCGGCGACAAGCGACCCAGGAGCGGTAGTACAAAATATATATTCCCCAAAAATGGACATAATTCCTTTAAATACTGTAAATATATTGAGAAATACCTTATTCAATTTGAAATAAAATTACCGCAAAGTATGGTTACTAGGCACGTGCACAGACTAGAGCTAGGCGCAAGCCACCATCGCCCCACCCCTTTACTCCCTCGTACTCCCGTTGAGTATTATGTCTACACTTTAGCTTATTACATGATTTTCAAAATTTTTTATTTTATTTTTATTATTAAAAAAAAAGTATTTTCTTTAGCACCAGTATCATTTGTATTATCGACCCTGAGTCGCTCGTCTCTGACCAAAACAACGTCCTGTATATTCAAGTGAGGTGTATTAATATCCAACTTCTCAGATAAATATAATCCTTTCTTTAATTCTATGGACTATCTATGGGTCAAGTTTCATTTAAATCTGTATCGACACATACTTTCGCATAATTTATGAATAAAATGTGGCTTTACGTTGTTTCTATAAATCACGATTCACGGCGTAATGATACATAGGAATCTTAAAACGTTCTCTTTCTGGGTTACTGTGTATTAAAGTTCTTAATAATAAAGTATAACAGTAGTTTTATAATTATTGATAATATTTAACTAAAAATGATTTCTAATCGTCTTAAAAAAAGGAGGAGGTTCTCAATTCGGTTGTACTTTTTTTATGTTTGTTACCTCATCATAACTCCATCATTTATTTAACGATATGGATTTTTTTTGTTTGGAAGGGTTCACTTTCCGTTTAGTCCCATTGTCATCAGATCAGCATTTGATTACTTCTTAGTGTACTTTGAAGTCGGTTTAAGTTTTTTGTAAAACAGTTCAGTTAAATTGAAATAAAAATAGCCGTTAATCTACTGTACCGTATTATATGCTACAAATATACCCTAACCAAAGATGTATCATACAATACTCTAAATCAGTGTTTTTCAATCTTATTGATTTCGCGACCCCCTTACAAGTTGAAAAATTTTGGCGACCCCCTTGTCAGAAAGACAAAGAATTTATAAACTAAACAACTACGATAATGATTTTCTTTATTTTGATACCTTTACTAATTAGTCTGCAAGAAGCCGCGAGAGGTTTGCAACTAAGTAAGAGGTAAGTTGGACGCCCGCTTGCGGGAAGTCTACCTTGCCTTTTTCCTTTTGCCTGCGACCCCCCTAGGGATCGCGACCCACAGATTGAAAAACACTGCTCTAAATGATACAATTTACAGAACACTGAACACAGTTGCCCACAAACCGATATATTGCAGTCGCAAAGGAAAAGCGAATTCACAGTCTATATCACACGCTAATCGATTTGAATCGATAACGAAAAACAATCGAGCACGCAACACTAATTACTGTACTCGGGCAAGGTCTTTCGATGGACATTAAAAGTACCATATACAATACCATTACGCGTATTTTTTTTCTTTTTATATTTTATAACGTCCATTTTTTTATTGGAAGAATCCTTATCCTTAGCAAATGCCAAAGTGAGTTTGTTTGTTACGCCTTCACGCCTCAACTACTCAACGGATCATCATGAAATTTGGCATGCAGATAGACTGTGGTATGGAGAAGGATATAGGCTACTTTTAATCCCGAGAAAAGAGTGAAACCGCGAGGGACAGCTAGTTATTATATAAAACTAGTTTTCGCCTTGCGGTTCCACCCGCATCCACGAAGGATTTAATGGTTTTCCGGGATAAAAACTACCCTATGTGTTAATACATAACGTATTGTATCTGTTTGCCAAATTTCGTCTAAATTCGTTCGGTAGGTTTTGCGTGAAAGAGTAACAAACATTCATCCTCACTAACTTTCATGTTTGTAATATTAGTACGATATATTTTTAGAAAGGGACACGTAAGAATCACTCATAAAAATGTTTATCTTTTTGACTATTTGTAACGTATGTGGTTAGGAACCATTCACCCGATTGCGACGAATCTATGTTGAGTTGTGCGTGGGCCGGGGAACGTTTTAGACGTAGGAAACAAATAGACAGAGAAAAGGTATAAAAAATGTGAAAGTAGTGCGACATTCTAAAGTCAAAATTATCAAATTATTGTTGTACAAAATCAACCGCAAAAGAGAAAAAAAACGTGAATAAAAAAAATACGTGTCGACCATAAAACCTCCTTATATTTTTGTTGTAGTCGGTTAAAATACGACAAAATATACATTATAAATTGTACTTAAATTCACACGGATCTTTGGAAGCGAACTCTTATAGTGATTTAACGTTTTTTTTTATAAATTTTAATTGTGGTTTTTTAAACATTTTTACGAAACAATGCCTTATTTACATACGAGTTAGACTAAAATAAACAATAAATGAAACATTAGGTGTAACTTTTTGTTAATTAACATTTGGAAGTAACTGAATACATAATTATTAAATTTATTTTTCAAACTCCGATGTGTATTTAAAATTTTGCACCCATCAAATAAAATTATGACATATTTTATATCTAGGCATAGAAAATGTTATTTTCAATTATAAATTATTATTAATTTATTTGTTGGCATGAACATACATTGATCGCATGACTTCATAGAACAATAAATATTCATTACGTACCTACACACTACACATGGAAAGATACAATTTAAATCGTAATTTTTCTCCACACAATACAACCATTATACATTTTCAATCAAATTAATAAAGTAATTAAAATTTTAAATAATAGTTGCTCTATTTCTCCTTGGTCTCTGATTTTTACCGGAATCCATACGTTGGTACATATAAGGTAAACAAGAAAGGAAAAAAAATACGCTAAGTCCGCGTGACGCGCGTACTGTCTTATACAAGAATGCCGGTTCTACAAAGTATAATACAAGTCGACCGATCAGTTGATATCATGGCTGCCAAAGGACATTACATATACAACTCCCTCGCGGTATCAATTACTATAATTATACTCGGATATATACTCAAAAAGCCGCTACTACCCATCAGGAATGAAACGAAGAGGTCATTGGGATACCCCAAGGATTCCTTACTCAATTTCACTGAGCTATCAGCTAAATATGGATACCTTTCTGAGGAACATAGAGCTGTCACCAAAGATGGATACGTACTAACCATGTTCAGGGTTGTGAAGGGAAGAAACTGTAGACGGGAGCAGAGATCTACTCCAGTTTTACTGATGCATGGGTTATTACAAAGCTCAGACAGTTGGATAGACTCAGGGCCAAACGCAGGGCTGGCCTACTTGATATCTGACGCGTGCCACGACCTGTGGGTCGGCAACACCAGGGGGAACTACTACTCCAGAGCGCACACAACCCTCGACCCCGACCAGGATGCTCAGTATTGGAAGTTCTGTGTAGACGAAATTGGACTTTATGATGTACCAGCTATGATAGATTATGTTCTGCAGTACACTGGGTCGGAGAAGCTGAATTACATCGGGTTCTCTCAAGGAGCTGGGACGTACTTCATTATGTGTTCGGAGATGCCTGAATATTGCGACAAGGTGAATGTGGTGATTGCTCTCGCTCCAGCAACGAGACAGACATATACCAAGTCTCTACCATACAGGATACTGACCAGGACTATGACGAAGATTGAGGGAATTTTAACTGGAACAGGAGTTCAAGAGGTGCTCTCAAAAGGCGCTTTGAGTCAGGAGTTCCTAGCGTTCTTTTGCCAGTTTTCAACACTTACAGAGATGATGTGCGAGTCGGGAAGAAACTTGATCGACTCCTACCACCCTGGATCAGTTTCTAATGAAACTACAAGAGCATTATTTGGGCACTTCCCTGCAGGCACGTCGGTACACAACATGGCGCGCTATGGACAGAGTATGGACACTGAGAATTTCCAAAAATTCGACTATGGAAGAGAGGGGAATATCCAGCTGTACGGTAGTGCTGACCCTCCGAAATACAACCTTAGTGCTGTGACTGTGCCTGTGGTTACTATTTACGGTAAAAACGACCGTTTAGTGGACGTTAAGGACGTGAAGTGGTTATTAGGGCAGCTCCCGAATGTTCTAGAAGAGGTTTTAGTGAGCGATCCTCTTTGGAACCATCTGGATGTTACGTACAGTCAGCACACAGGTGAACTGTTGTTTCCAAAGATAAATGAATATTTGATTAAATATAGTGCTGTGTAGTTAACCTAAATATATTGTTTGACCATTGTCCTCAATTCCGGGTTACGAGGTTGTACAGTTTGTTACATTTAAATGTAATTTTTACCGTTATTCGATTGACAAAATATTTGTCAACGCAGTCATTGGCGTATTTGGGAATGTTTTTTAGGGCATGGGGTACGCGAAACTATTTCAATTTGAAGTGTTCAACCATATGTATTTTGGCCATCGATGGTTGGAATGTAAAAGGATCATGGCGAGATTTGTACAAAAAAATAAAGATTTTTAGAGAAGTTGGATTGACGTTATATTTAATCCTTGATGCCTAAGGAATAACTTTAGCCATTTAAAATATTTTTAGAACCCCGGGATAAAAATGCGAATTTCTATGGCATGCCGGCGCATCGCGACTATTCGCGACCAAAACCGTTATGTTGTTGTTATGTTTTGCGGGGTTTATAAAATATTTCATGTATATTAACATGTTGCTGGTAATGTAATCTCAACATTGGAAGTGATTCAGAAGCCTCTAAAATGTTTTATTTTTTTGTACAAATCAATGTATGGAGCTCGCCATGATTCTTTGGGTTAACAACCTGGGGTGGCTCGGCCCACCCGGCTCCCCCCTATACGCCAATGAATGCAGTATGTATGTTACTGTGCTTATAACTCGAGAACCACAACACGGATTTTGATGCGGCTTTCAAAGTTACTAAGGGGGTACTTGAGGGAGCTTTAGGGTATTTATCATTGCACTGTGACTAAAGGTAGCTGAGCAGCCAAACAAAGGCTACTTTTAAGAGTGCGTATAAAATTCAAAATTCAAAATCATTTATTCAAATAGACCTTCGCAGGCACTTATGAAAAGTCTGACTCTAATACTCTAATACCGGTTCGGAAGGTTGCATTTGCTGAGAAGAGCCGCCAATAAACTCAGCAATTACTCTTTTCAAAACAAGCTTAGATTCCATAATTTTACATTCTAATCGCACTGACAACAATTGTGTGCTCCGGCGCGGCGGCAAAACTACAAAGTAGACTGAATCTATATTTAATAAGTAAATAAATAAATGACAGACTTAAGCAGACCAGCCCCCACAAGCAAAATAACATATCTTAGAATTGAAATTTACCCAAGTACAAGTATTTAAATGAAAGAATATTTTTATATGGGTATTTTTATTGTATACGCGAGGGTTCTATCTGAGCAAAAACATAATGGAATGAAAATTCCTCGATAGAAAAAAATCACAAAGCAACCTCTAATAATAATGAATTTTCGTTTTTATTCGTTCATGATGTATCTAATTAAGACAAAAATTCGATAAATAATATCACTAGCATATGACCTAGGGCTGCTACTAACGATTTTTTAAAATATTCTATACACTACGAGCTATTTAGATAAGAAGCGCTTAGTTCAGCGAAACAGGCTATCTCCGTCTCATGCCGCGCGAAGATTAGACATAAGTTTGTCTCATCTGACATTTCCATATTTTTCTGGCTTTGTACGCACTCTTAAGCACGTAGTTATAATTTATTCAGTGAAAATGACATTGAAGGCTAGATTATGTAAAAATATGGTAATACTTTGCCAATTTGTCTGACTTAGGCCCACTTGCGTCTACCTGCAGAGTTACCGCGTCAGTCAACTGGTCTTCCTTAAAAACCAACATATGTTTTATAACATTTAGACCTCAATCGGGTCACCGGACGAATAAACGGAAGGCTTTCTTAACTCGTTTGATATTCACGTGTCCATAAAAAAAATAGAATTGTAAAAAAATTAAGACCACTGGGATATCCTAATATCTCTCGAGTTATAAAGATAACCCAGGTTGACGCAAGTGGGCCTGAAAGAATTTAAGAATGGTTTAACTTCTTGTATTGATTACTAACTATTTAAAATTGACGACACGTGTAAGTATTAATATTGAGTGTATGTTACTAACATGTAATAAAAAAATAATTACAAATTAAAGTAAGGATTGATGCAAAAATAAAATATTCTTAACTATAAGTTTTAAGATCTCGAATACGGCTCTAACAATTTTGATGTAAGTTGCTATATTAAAAGATGTTAATGTAATATTTTATTTACAACAAATATGATTTAATATAAAGGCAATGATAGCTCAGTGGTAGTGACGTCAGATGCTGAGAGGTCCCCGGGTTCGAATCCTAAAATGAGCTTGATCTTATCTAGGTCTCTGGGAAAATTCGTTATTCTGATTTTTCAAACAAAGCTAGGTTGCCAAGATACTTAATACCTATTTTTTATACAGAATTAATTATATATTATAATTATAATAAATTTGCATTGAATAGAACATAATTATAATATGTTTTAATTTTATTATAAGTACATGCATTAATAATAAGATTTATAATGAGAATAACATAAAAGTGTAAAATAAAAAAATATAGGTAGCTTGATTTTAGTGACGTCAAATGCGGGTTCGAATCCTACAATGAGCGTGAGCATTCAGTGAAGGAAAACGTGAGGAAACCATAGCACGGTGGTAGGGTACTTTGTTGTACCCACCTGGCTGTCTACCCTCAAGTTGAAAATCTGTCTCCAAACACCTATCGGTGTGTTCCGACAGCTGCACTTGAGAGCCAGTTACCTTCAAAGCTTTGTAATGGTCGGCAACATATTGGCCATTCCCTCGTTTTGCTAATGTCCATACGTAACGATAACCACTTACCACCAGGAGGTCCATTGCTTGTTAGCCTTCTGCCTTCCAAAAGAGGTTTGTACAACGTGTATCCGAAAGGGGTGAAGATTACATCAGGGGGCCAAGTCTACTAAAATGTCATACTGACGCGATACTATTGCAATTCCATTATCATTGAGCCGATGTGCGCAGTCTACTAATTCATAGTGGTCTCATAATGAACGAAAAGAATTTTAGTACAGAAACTGTCAAAATTGACAACTATAAGATCATTGTGGCACGATTGTAGTTTCAGTGGAAAATGATCGGTAAGCTATTATGGCGCCATTATGGTATGGTGTTAGTAGACTACCAAAACTGTAAATCGTGACGATTTTGACACCACTGATAGTTCATTGGAACACAACTGTAATAACAGACTTGGGCCCGTATAGACGCTGTAAAAACTTTTAACTCAATATAAATTACTCAAAAATTCTTGTTTCCAAGTTCATTGAATTAATAACCAACGTGTCACCGCTCAATGAGGGTAATTGGCCCTGATTCTGTTGTTCACAACTAAAATAATTTTAATCTCACTATGTCTCTTTCTAACAAAGAACATAAGAAAAGGATGTAAGAAATGTAGTCCTGTCAAATTAGTCCAATGCTTGTTTTCAATATAAATTTAGTCGCCATCTATCGTGGTTACGCCTAAATACACGCAAAATAAGACGGCAAAGATTAATTTGACAACTTAAAATATGTTCTATCCTTTTTCAATAATGTTCGTAAGAAAGAGATGAGATGTGACTAAAATTAGTTTAGTGCGATTTACAACAGAATCGGCACCATTGTCTGTTCACGTCGTTTGCTATTAGTATTAATTTTCTCTTCGGCGATCTGTGCTCCTAGTACCAAAGTCGTGTACTTTCTGGATATAACCTTAACGTTTACATGTCGTTTAAGGCCTCTATGAAAAGGCCCATGTTCAGCAGTGGACATTTCCTATTAACCTTGAAATTAGTAGGATACACAGTGTACACAATCTCTATAAGAATGCCTTTATTTGACCTTAAATTTTGTTTACAAATATGACGCAGCAAAATACTTATTAAGTTATTATTCAAAATAAAAGCATAAGTAAAAAGGTACGTCATATTTCAGCAAAAGAGTTTTTTGTGTATTTTTTTAAAACTTTAAAACAATTTGAACACAATATACCTAATTTGGTGTCAAGTTCGAGATTAAAACAAGAGCCAGCCAGAGTGCGTTGAACTGTCAGTATTGGAGGCCTCGAACTCAGCCAATGATAAAAAAAGGTATTCTTATAGGTAGTCTGCTAACAACAAAAAAAATTTTAATCGTTTTATTTACGTTTTAGAGTGTTTATTTAAATTTTCTTTAATAAAATAACCAAAATATACCCTTATTGCTCTAATAATCAATAAACAAACATTTGTCACGGGTGTCTAACTCATAAACGTAATGACTTACTTACGTCCATAGGCTACGGTAACCACTTACCATCAGGCCGGCCGTATGCTTGTTTGCCACATTAGTGGTATAAAAAAAAAACCAAGGCGTTGATAGCTTAGTGGTAGTGACGTCGGATACCGAGATGAAGGTCCCGGGTTCGAATCCTACAATGAGCTTGAGCTTTCGGTGAAGGAAAACATCGTGAGGAAACCATAGCACGGTGGTAGGATACTTTGTAGTACCCGCCTGGCTGGCTACCACCCTCAAGTTGAAAATCTGTCGCCAAGCACCTTTCGGTGTGTTCCGATAGCTGCACTTGAGAGCCAGATCCTTCTAGGCTTTGTGTGCTTACCACCTTCGGCCGCATCATCACTTACCATGGTGAGATTGCGGTCAAACACAGGCCTATAAACAGTAAAAAAAAAAAAAAAACTATGTAGATTAACAAGAGTGATTGTCCGATCCTCCTACCGACCCGTCAGTAACCGCTACCCATAATAGTAAAATACGTGAAAGTTATTATATAGCGGCGAGTAATTTGTCATTCAGTCTTCAAACATACATTAGAAAGTAGACATCTTTTTACCTTGCACTGTAGCGAATTGTTTCATACTTTTTACGCTTTCACAGTGGGGCCTGGTCACCCGTTTGAGGGTGACACCCCACTGAGAAAAACAAAACTAACTAACGTCTTCGGAACAATAGAATAAAAATCACACCTTTTTATACGTTACGACGACATCATAGTTTGCGTTCATACAATTTTGATTTTTAGGGTACCATCAGGTGGGCCGAATGCTAGCTTAGCTGTATTAAATAATTGAACTGTTTTACAAAAAACTTAAACCGACTTCAAAGTACACTAAAAAGTAATCAATTCCTGATCTGATGACAATGGGACCAAACGAGAAGTGTACCCTTTCAAATAAAAAAAGAATTTTTCAATTCGGTTAATAAATGACGGAGTTATGAGGTAACAAACATAGAAAAAAAAACATACAACCGAATTGAGAACCTCATCCTTTTTTTGAAGTCGGTTAAAAATGAGTAGATAATACAACTAGTAAAGCCCGCGATGTTGAGTTCATCTTCATATCCTCGAACCGCCTCGTCCGTCCACACAACGGTTCAGTCGGACGTTCTTACTGCGGACCATTAGGATGTGGAATGAGCTCCCCATTACGGTTTTCCCTCAGCGCTACGATATGGGGTTCTTCAAAAAGGGCGTGAAAAGAGCTCTTCAAGGTCGGCAACACATCGGCAATCCCCCTGGTATTGCAAACGTCGTAGTGGATCGTCTACCTGTTTGTCAAACTATTGACATAAAAAAAAAAGCCCCATTCGTAGGAGTACTAAAGAGTCAAAACACTTATCCCACTATCTCAAGGAGTATCGGGATCCTTGGTGTCGCTCGACATTGCAACTGATTTGCAGTAAGTACCAAAGTTATTTGGAGAGCAATGCAAAACAGGCTTAAAATTGCTGGGTGTGCAAAGGTCCGAGTGGTTTGAACATCTCCAGGCTTATCCTGGTACCATCATCACCTTCCTAACATTGCACTGCTTGCAATGTAGATCTCCCCTCATATAGTTAGCTTCAGGAATGTCGTAAACTGAGACCGCCTCCTACCTTTTCAATATGAATCATGAAGGACGCTTTGACATTATGACGAACGAAACCCTTTTACATTTTGGTACGTTCTCTACATTTTACCAAGTTATTTATGATTGCTGCCATGATCATTTATTTAATTTATTTAACACTGGAGGATTCAAAGTTGGCTATAAACCGCAATCCTTACTGTTTCTGCTGTAGTTTCTGAAAGGCAAATCAAATTCAATCCCTTGTTGAAAGTATACCTGTCATTGCCAATAGCGTCTGAAGTGACGAAGACGGCAACATTTTTGAATACAGATTAATTTTGATTTAGCTTCCAGAAACTGCCAGAGTAGTGGTAAGTCGTATCATTAACAAATTATCTCCGAATTAGTACCTCGTGCATCGTATGAAAAAAACGTACCCTCAATTATCTAGCATATTATAGATCTATGCCGTTGAGATTGAAACTTTGTAGTTACTCAGTACTTGATGGGAAACATTGAAAGGTACGCCCTAAAAGTTGCGAAGTATTTGTGAATCTATCAACTCGGCTATGGAGGGATATCTGTTTTATAGATCCGTATCTGAGAAAAAATAAACTTACCTTTTGTGTTGCTAAAACGAAAAACCCAGACAAGACAAAGAAAATATAAAGTAAAAATGTTTTGACGGATACAAGAAACTTCATCAAAAACAACTTATCCTATTTCCTAATTGTATATTAAATTCGAAAGTTTGTGTGTTACAAACACACCGTAACGGCTGAACGGATTTTCATGAAAGTTGGTGTATAGGTAGATAGTAGGTACTTTAGAACAAGACGAAAGGTACTTTTCATCCTGGAAATGTGTGTACATGCCGCGGGCGAAAGCGGTATCTATAAAAGTGTGAAAAGTACATAGTATGATTTACTATCTTAACTGATTCCCATATTCTCTGCTTAGTTTGAGATCAGACATCAAAATATATGAGATCAGATTACTAGGATACTACGTAGGCGGTAAGCAAAAAGTAAACAAACGAGTCAAAGTTCCGGAGTGGGGGCTCGTGACGTCACTTCAGAGTAAAAAGTGTACTCTAACGAGACGTCACGCGGTACTTCGTATTTTTTATGTTTAACTAGCTTCTGCTCGCGGCTTCGCTCGCGTGGCCTTCAGGAAAAAAATGTCATATTTTTCTACAACAATAAAACAAAACAAAACAACTTCATCCCGCTTCGAGGGTGGAATTATTAAAAACGCAAAGATACGTATAAATTAATTTTCAATCTTCAGCCTAAACACAACATTTGAAGATCCTAACTTCGAAACTGACGGACTTTCATACAAACTTTCATCCCCTATTTTACCCCCTTCGGGGTGGAATTACGAAAAACACTTTCTTAGTGGAATATACCCTCTGAATTTCATGTCCCTAGGACCAGTGGTTTAGGCTGTGCGTTGATATATCAGTCAGTCAGTCAGCCAGTCAATCAGGACTTTGAATTTTATATATTTATGTATATATTGATAAATGAAAAAATATGTGTCTCATATTTTTTGATAATGTACGGACTAAATATATGTTTTTTTGTCATCTACCCCATTCAATGGAAGCGTACTGCGCGTACTGGCTTAATTCAAAATTCAAAATCATTTATTCAAATAGACCTTCGCAGGCACTTCTGCCTTAGATTAGGAGTACAAAATGTACGCGTGTAAAAAGTGCATTAGATGCTTAAAATGACAACGATGAGCTGCTCAGTTGCGTAACTCAGAACAAGTATTATTCTTAGAAAAATATATGAAATACTTTTTATATTTGTCGGACCTAAATTAATAAATGGCGGAAACAATTAAAAATACAAGCAATTTCAACACAAACTATCGTACAAATTCCGCTGCATTTTTATCAACAACGTACATAAATAAATAAAATTAGTGTACTATTGTAGATAAATAAAATTAGTGTACTATGCCCCCAACTGTAGCTCGTTATACATAGATAACGAAACAATGACTATGGTCACGTTACATTCAGCCTATGCAGTTATCTAATATATTATTTAACGTGACAGTCGAGGACATAAATACATGTATACATTTTGAGAAATAATTCAAATGTTGAAATATTACCAAAATCATAATAGTATATGTTAAAAAATTCTACCTGCATAGTAATCTCATAATTTCCATAAATATATTAAAGACTTTCGTTGTTGAATTTCCGTAAGTGTATACAGTAGTACCCAACTGATAAGGCGCGTCGTGAATCTTCGTTCGCACAGAAAAGAAAGTATGCCACCGAAGACTAACGAAAGAATGCTTAAAACTTACAATCAACCTTGGACCACTACTATAAGGTTCATAATACACTGCAGCTGTTAGTTCTGTCTCACTCGCAAATCACGCTCCTCCGCACGGCGTATTATCGGTAAGCCATATTAATTGGGTACTACTGTACAGTAGTACCCAACTGATATGGCTTACCGATGTACCTGCGCAGAAGATACATTTTCAAAGCGCGGGTAATGCTATTGGTCGGCAGCTGCCGCCATATTAGCGCGCGCCGTGCGGAGCGGCCTCACGCGCGATTGAGACGGAACTAACAGTTGCACTGTATTATGAACCTTATAGTAGTGATCTAAGGTTGATTGTAAGTTTTAAGCATTCTTTCGTTAATCTTCGGGGCCGTGCTTTCTTTTCTGTGCGAACGAAGATTCACGACGCGCCATATAAGTTGGGTAATACTGTACCTACTTATTTATGTCTTCGAATGTACCTATTGCTTATAATGTTTGCTATATCTACCTACTGTATAATATTAACTGTGATAGACAAATAGGTACTTACGAATATGAGGGTACAGTTTTATTTTTTGAGTACGATTTGGTAACGTCGGAAAAGAATGAATAGGATTGTTATTTTCGATTTTTGAATGTGTGTATCAAAATCTTGGGAATTGAATTCTTGTCCGTTGACATTGAATTCGTAATGCAAAAATTATGTCGTAATGTAAATTTTTGGTCTCTTCAAAATATATTTCACATTAAATAATTTTGTGTGCGAATTCTCAACACGATAAGTACCTATAAATATGTGTATTAGATAAAAAAAATAAAGAAACCGGCTGTTAATCACAAACTTTTTTGATCCAAGACAGTGTCTCTCAAAGTGTGGTACGTGTAACTAAAGACCGTAGGGAGTTCGCGGCAAGATTAATGTTATGTCAGCTGAACTAAACTGACCAAAATTGCTTCTAAGATTGACACAATTTGCGGAATAACGTCCATTCAACACATACATAAAAAGAGTTTTTTTTTCTGAACTATATTCTTAATATTAGGTCTTTACCTATGAAATTGCCGTTTTGTATGAAAAAATTTAAACGATTTTTTTTCATGTATTTTTTATTTGTATTAATCGAAGTAATCACCCATGCAATCAATGCATCTTTGCCAACGCAGTGGCAGTTTATTGATAAGGGCATCAATAAACTGCCACTTAAAGAAATCAGCTGGACGGGAGGCAACAAATTCTTCAAAGGCATTTTGTACTGCCTCTCGGGTATTGAATTTTTTTCCCGCCAAGAAGTTATCCAAATTCTGGAAAAAGTAGTAGTCTGTAAGCGCAAGGTCTGGTGAATAGGGCGGATGATGGAGAACTTCCAACCACAGTTCTTGCAACTTGGAGACCGTCTGCTGTGCAGTATGAGGTCGCGCGTTATCGTGCAGGAGCAGCGGAGACGAGCGATTGACCAATGCTGGTTGGAGATGTGCCAGCTTCTCCATCATTGTGTTCAGTTCTTCACAGTACACATCGGCAGTAATGCTCACCCCGTTTGGTAAGAAGCTGTGATGAATCACACCGGCGCTACACCACCAAACAGTGACCATTACCTTTCTAGGGGTAAGTTTTCGTTTAAGGCATTGTTTAGGTGCTGAACCAGGATCCAACCAACTTGCTGAGCGCTTGCGGTTATCCAACAGAATCGATTTTTCATCGCAGGTAACAATGCGGTTCAAAATTCCTTCATTTGTGTGTCTGTTGAGCAGTGCAAGGCACGTTTCGACGCGTACTTCGCGCCGGCGATCATTGAGTTCGTGGGGCACCTATTTGTCAAGCTTTTTTACTTTGCCAATTTGACGTAAATGGACCAATATTGTTTTGACGCTAACGTCGAAAGCTGCTGCTAATTCAGCCGTCGATTGTGTATCATCAGCTTCCACAATCGCCTTTAATTCGTCATTGTCGACCAAAGTCTTCGGACGACCGCGAGGTTCATTTTTCAGGTCGAAATTCCCAGAACGGAAGCGAGCAAACCAATAACAGATGGTGCGTTGGTTTGTAGTGTTAGCTCCGTAAACGTCGTTGATGTTGCGTGCCGCTTGTGCCGCGTTGCTGCCACGACGGTACTCATATTCTATAATTACTCGAATTTTTAACGTATCTAATAAATGTAACCTTGCTGAATTTTTTGCCTGTACCCCGAGTGTAAAGAATTGAGCGTTTACTAACGTCAATTCTTAACACTCGGTTTATTCTGGTGGTAACTTCAGTAGCTTTGACCTTCATAAGTACGGGATAAAAAATGTTTTAACCCGTAGGTTCTCAGGAGGGACGCACGTCCTATTATAACAATTGGTGTCATTGTTATATTTTTAACCACGAGCCAAGCGATTAAAGGGAGAATTTTACTGATATACATTGGTTTCTTTTGTAGCTTTAGAAAATATATTTGGAAATTTCATCCCTGAAGGGGGTAAAGTAGAGGGAGGGGCGTGATAAAACTGCGGGGCGGAAAGCTAATATACATATAACATATTATTCTATATCCAGTTTTTAGTATTCTTTTTAAGGCCTTTAAGTTTGAGCACCCATGTTTTAAACGAAATGGCGGTTGCAAATTAAACTCATAATGGATTTGGAACTAGTTTATAATGATATATATTTTAGTATAATTTTTTATCACACGGAAATTATAATAACTAGCATTTTAAATTTACTTAGATAGATAGATACAAGAAAACTGGATCTAGATAAAACGTATATCAAGTTCAATATTTCCTACGTTTGTGTGAATTCAATCAGGCACAAAATTTAATGACACTCGACGAGCTTTATTGTTATTGTCGACGTCTCAATGCGCAATGACAAGTCGCACCCTTCCTGGAAGAATGTTGTAAGTGAAAAGTGACAACTTTTCAGGAGCGTAAAAAACTGTCCTCAAAATTTATCAACATTATTAAAAATATGTAGTATACGTCAAATTATAGCTAAAACTACCTGTGAGGGGCCTACGTGTTTATATTTTAAATTTACTCAATGTGTATTGAGAAAAACCTTAAAAGGAGCGTTGCGTAATTATTCTTCGAAACATATTAAACACTTGATGGAGTAATTATGAATATTGCATTGTTGACATGTTATGGAAGTCTCGCTGTTCGGTATTATTGCAGATAACTCTTTATTTGAATTCTGATTTAGTAGTGCATTAAATGTGTAAGTGTCGTTTACATAGGTTTTCCTCGAGCTACTCGTTTGTGTAAATAACGTATCAATTGTTATATAATATAATGTGGATAAAAGTTTCGTGGAAAAAGTAAGCAACTAGACTTGCACTACGATACCCACCAAATAAATTCGTTCAAAATGTATGTAAGTATGAATATGCTATTAGTCATATGGAACTTTAGTGAATAATTAAGTGTAACTTCGTTTTTATGATGGAAATATAAATATTTTAATGTTGCAATATTTTACATATTTATATTTTATTCCTTCATTTTGAAGATAAAAATTATGAAAAAAAATAATGTATTAGCTTTTTCTTGATTTTTTAGTGCAATAAAAAAAAAACACGCAAGTCGACTTGCATCGTTGTTCCAGGGGGGGGGGGGGGGGGGTGCGAAATGTGCGTAAGACTTGTACAGAAGACTCGGCATACTTGGGTGGCTTCACTTTAAAACGCGAAACTCTGTCTAGATTTTTTGTATAATTTACAATTTAGTGTCTATCTAGTGACTATGTAGCTTCTTACAAGCTTTTATTTAGTTTCACCTGTCCCGTTGTCTGTAATGGAATTTTGCAAGTTAAATTTGACCCACTTTCCGGTTTCCGATTGAGCTGAAATTTTGCACGAATATGCAAATCGCGTGACAATGCAATATTATAATGACGTGGAGCTGATCTGATGATGGAGCTGGAAGGTGGCCATAGGAACTCCGTAATAAAACCACATAACCCCATCGAGTTTGGGCTCGTTTGATTCGTCTTGATGAGTACTTTGTCGCAAGTACAGTCACACAAAAAAATGCTTGTGTTAAAATGAAATTTTTAACAAAGAAATTGTTTGATGATATATTTTTTTTAGGATTCAAACACGATTGTTTTTTTTACTAATGATATGATGGGTTACTATGATAAATAAATAAGTGCTACTTATATTAATAATACGAATGTTTTTGTGTTTTTTCTTGATCAAACGATACAGGCTGAACAGATTCTGATGAAACAATCATGGAGATTTCATAATACATACATTGGTTTGTAAAAAAAGGAAATTTTTGATGGGGCTTTGAATGTCATCACTAGTATTATTATTTATTTATTATATCTTAACTAATATTATAAATGCGAAAGTGAGTTTGTTTCTTTGGTACACCTTCACGCCTCAACTACTCAACGGATCATCATGTTTAGCCCATAGATAGCTTATGGTGTGGAGAACTGTTTATATATTTACATGAACATTTTTCGCCTTTTTTTATAAGCTAGTAAAATCCTCATTGGATAACCGCCTTGCTCCTGTACCCCCATCTCGTCATATCACTCCCACGACGTAAGGGGGTGGACTGAGGGCGCTGGGAAGAGTGTTCACCACTTGACCCACCAGGCCCGGATCTAGTGATTCCGTCAGGGGCATTTTCGGCGCCTGCTTCAACGTGACAGAGCTCATTTGTCCTTGACAATAATCACAAAACATTACAGTATTACCCAACTTATATGGCGCGTCGTGAATCTTCGTTCGCACAGAAAAGAAAGTATGGCCCCGAAGATTAACGAAAGACTGCTTAAAACTTATAACCAACCTTAGATCACTATTATAAGGTTCATAATACACTGCAGCTGTTAGTTCCGTCTCACTCGCAAGTCACGCCCCTCTGCACGGTGCGCGCTAACATGGCGGCAGCTGTCGGCCAATAGCGTTTCCCGCGCTTTGAAAATGTATCTTCTGCGCAGGTACATCGGTAAGCCATATTAATTGGGTAATACTGTACGATACTTTTTATCCCGGAAAATCAGATCTCACGGGAAATGCAGGTAAATCCGGGTAATTCCAGCTAATAAAAAGTAAAATGAAACCCAGATGGTTTACGCAAACGACAAGCAATTACGTACTAGCAGGAAACGTTGACGTAAACGTTAGCCTTCGCTATTTCTGTAACAAGACGCACAAAACAATACAGGGAAAATGTAAACAGGTTTTGAAATTACACTTTGTAGTAATGAAATGAGTTTTCAAGGTATCTTTAGATGAGAAAATTACAATAATAACGCATTTATTATTGGACTAGCTTCTGAACCATGGTTTACCTGTGTTTCCGAAGTTATTATCCATTGCATTTTTTATCTCAAATAGCAGCTCGACTGGGGAAGTTATCATCAGCCTATAAAGGGAATGGGCAGATACTCCACCACGCGTGCCCACTGCGGATCGATGGACGTAGGCTAGTGGTCAACTTACTGTTGGAGTTTTCAAGCCGCCTTGTAGGTCTCCAACTAGCTTAACGACTATCACAATTCAGTGATAACCGGGAACAACGGCTTTACGTGCCTTCCGAGGCACGAAAACGCTCCATTTGAAATCCCACTAGGCGGATTAAGAACGCAATTGTTGTCAGTGCGATTAGAATGTAAATATTATGTAATGAATCTAAGCTTGTTTTGAAAAGAGTAATTGCTGAGTTTATTGCCGGCTCTTCTCAGCAAATGCAACCTTCCGAACCGGTATTAGAATATTAGAGTCCGACTGTTCATAAGTGCCTGCGAAGGTCTATTTGAATAAATGATTTTGAATTTTAATCATGCTACATCAAGAGCGCTTCAGGGACTGGGGAAATACTTTACAGAATACCGCAACCAAATAACAATGTTGTTTTCCTGCGTGTGAGTGGGGTCGCGAGAGCTCATCGGGCGGGGAGGGTCGCGTGAGTGATGCTCCGCGTGTTGCAAGCGTCCCTTGTGATGCAACACCCGTGGTAAGCGTCCTTACGGCAACCGCTTACCACCAGGTGGACCGTATGCTTGTTTGCCGATAGGATATTAAATAGTTAGGTTGGCCTATTTCACACTCTGCTCCATAAACGTCCAATACTAAAAAACTCCTATGAGTGAAAGAAGGACAAACCAACTAACGCACTTTCAATATAAAAACCCCATAATACACGTATTTCTTTATTTTCTATCCAAAGTTTACTGAGCGCACGGTAGGTGCCTTCCATACAAACTTTAACAAGTCCTAAACCCCCCCTTTTTTATTAGTTTCACAAATCTGGACGATACACACAACTATAAACTATGAACAATGATTTGATTTAAAAAAAAAATACGACCTTCTAGATGTGAACACAACATGCTTAAATAAGAGCTTATTCTATCCCACCAATAAACAATATACTTAAAAATATATATATATAAATTACAATCCCCTTGTAGGGGAAGTTTCGAAAATCCAATAATGAGAAACTTTATTATTTATTTGGTTAAGCAATCGTGCTAAGTTTCATGTTTATAAACCCAAGGAATAAGATTTTTCATACAAACAAAATTCCCCCTTTTCACCCCCTTAGGGGCAGAATTTCCAAAAATCCTTATTTAGCTGAACTGTGTGCAAAATTTCAAGTTGTTAACCCCAGTAGCTTTAGGCTCTGCGTTGATGAGTCAGTCCAGTTGGCGTGGTTGGTTAAGATTCCACCTACCGCGCCGCCTACTTCCACCCAGGACATGCATTTGTCTGCTTTAACATGTCTGCATGTCCTGAGTCTGGATTTTATATTGTATATTAAGTATGTATCTACTAACAAAAAGTAGTAGATATATGTAGTATATCAGTTATCTGGTTTCCATAGTATAAGCTCTGCTTAGTTTGGGATCAGATAGATGAGGAATGTCTCAGGATATTTGTTTTATTTATTTATTTTTATTTAAAAAAAAAAAAGAATATAGGTACTACAAGTTCACCGAACACAGAAGAAGAGTTTAACTGCATCAAAATGCAGGTGCCAGCCGGATATTCTATAAAGTAACTTAACACATTGCAAGAAGATTACTTTTGCCCCAGTAATAATCTAATCTGATACAAGCATTACACTTGCGTGTTTATTACTATAAATCGATAGATGGCGCACCTATCGCCATAAAGACATACCATCTCTATAACCCTTAAACCTCTTTACTATCTATGACATTGACATAAGATACCCCACATTGGGGTAAATTAGGGTAATAGGTCTTTAATGGTTTATTGGGGGTAGTAGGCGATGATAGATCAGTGTTAGGGACCGGGTTCGAATCCTACAATGAGCTTAAGCTTTCGGTGAAGGAAAACATTGTGAGGAAACCGTAGGGCACTGGTAGGGTACTCAATAGTACCCGCCTGGCTGGCTACCACCCTCAAGATGAACATCTGTCACCAAGCATCCTAGTTGTGTGTTTTAGTTTCTTCTAGAACCATTTGCCTGTAAGGAAGGTCTTTAAAGATGATCAACACATTGGCAATGGCTTTGGTATGCTAATGAGATAAGGCGATGGTAACCGCTTACCATCAGGTGGATCGCCTTCTTCTGCTTGTTAGTCTTCTGATATCTAATACGATACGACCGTAGATTCTTGATGAACAGGTGCTTCTTGTGGGGGCTGGTCTGTTTAAGTTTGCCATTTATTTATTTACTTATTAAATATAGATTCAGTCTACTTTGTAGTTTTGCCGCCGCGCCGGGGCACGCAATTGTTGTCAGTGCGATTAGAATGTAAATATTATGTAATAAATCTAAGCTTGTTTTGAAAAGAGTAATTGCTGAGTTTATTGCCGGCTCTTCTCAGCAAATGCAACCTTCCGAACCGGTATTAGATTATTAGAGTCAGACTTTTCATAAGTGCCTGCGAAGGTCTATTTGAATAAATGATTTTGAATTTGAATTTTATATAGACTTTCTGGGCTAGCGCGAATAGGTACCGTCTGGGTAAGCGAGCTCCATCTAAAGGTGCCAGTTGGAAGCGGACTACATGCAGCAGTAGCAGACGTTCATATGTATTACTATGGGACGTATTTCATAGTAATACATAGAAACCAGTAGTGACGCAGCGACAGTGTCGTCTGCTGTTGTACGCTGTCCGCTTCCAACTGGTACCTTTAGGTTTCGTCATCGTCCTTTCTGGGCGGATCTGTGGCCAAACGCAAGCCCATTTAATATTAAAAAAATATATACCTAGCTGATTTTATTGACAGGACAATTTGTAATATAATATGGGACCGCTGGGATCCCTTCGGATTTATCTTCCAGATTGTCTTTATACATATTTTAAAATACATAAAGCTAATGTAAATTTGAATACAGAGCTTTTGTTTCGAAAGCCTTTCTTGATCGATTTGAAAGCTCATATTTAGAAGAAGGATTTATCTTGATTTAAATCTATTGATATATCAAAGAACAAAGCCTGACTGATTGATGAGGGATCAACGCTGTGGATAAACGGGATAAGCCGGTCTTACCATGATTTTTAACCGACTTCAAAAAAGGAGGAGGTTCTCAATTCGATTGTTTTTTTTTATATGTTTGTGACCTCATAACTCCGTAATTTATTAACCGATTTGGAAAATTCTTTTTTTATTTGAAAGGGTACACTTCCCGTTTGGTCCCATTGTCATTAGATCAAGATTTGATTACTTCTTAGTTTACTTTGAAGTCGGTTTAAGGTTTTTGTAAAACAGTCCAATTATTCAGGACAGCTTCTTTTTATCTAAGTCTAGCTCTCCCAAGCGGATCCAACCGCGTTCAAGAGATGAAAAGTAACCTATACGGGCAGTGGCGGATTTAGAATTTCGGTATTGGGGGCGGGGGGGGGGATTGGGTTTGACCCAACTGAGGGTCTATTATCGAGATTTATCAGAGGAGGACTCAAATGCTTTTGCGGGGGAGGGGCTTGAGCATTTATAATATTAATGTAGAATGTTCATCTCCCGGCTCGAAGGAAAAAATACTTTACACGTAATATTTTGTTTATAATTAAATATTTTAAGCTTTTTTTCCATTATTAACTATCTATAAAGAAAGACAAGAACATAAACTTTAACAAAACATAAGACGTACCGTAAACAATAGGTAGCGGAATGCCACGATTGGCGCGGACTCCCCACAACAATTCCCACTGACCATTGTTTGCCCCCGCCTAGAATACAGCCCAGTTTAATAACAGCATGCCCCGACGATGATAAACTTAGAAAGCCTGGAAGCTTAGGTTTAACGAATAATCTTGAATTCCAGACGCTGTTATTAAACAAACATATAAAATCTATGTATAAAAATATTCTTCTGCTGCTGCGGCAAGGTTCCGAGCAGCTCCGACATGTTCAATGATTAAATTTAAAAATAAAATGTTGTGTTTGGGAATCAAACCCACGACTAGTGGTGTGACAGAGTAACTTGCTAACCACATTTCGCTAAGAAAATTTACTTCTTTCTTACCAAAATTTGCTTTTTTTTGTAAAAAAAAAGGCGGGCTTTGGGGAATGATGAATTAATGTTATTTTGTGAAATAAATCATAGTACGTAGGATCAAGCGATGATTTATGGGTTTGGATGAGCTAAGTCCTGATACAATAAATTTATTTTTATTCGTATTTCATATATCAAAACGTAAATACAATAACTTTTTCTACAGAATATAAAATCCCTACAGATAATAACTAACATTTACAATTTTATTATTGTTTAGATGTGCCTGCAGCATGAAACTATCTAACGCAATAATTTTGTTTTTTTTTTTTTTTACTGTCTATCGGCCTGTGTTTGACCGCAATCTCACCATGGTAAGTGATGATGTGGCCGAAGGTGGTAAGCACACAAAGCCTAGAAGGAAATGGCTCTCAAGTGCAGCTTTCGGAACACACCGAAAGGTGCTTGGCGACAGATTTGCAACTTGAGGATGGTAGCCAGCCAGGCGGGTACTACAAAGTACCCTACCACCATGCTATGGTTTCCTCACGATGTTTTCCTTCACCGAAAGCTCAAGCTCATTGTAGGATTCGAACCCGGGACCTTCATCTCGGTATCCGACGTCACGACCACTGAGCTATCATCGCCTTAATTTATTTTGAATTTGAGACAAACGTGTTCCAATATACAAACTCTTCAAGAAAAACAACTTAAAAATTTAAAAAATAACTTATAAATCGCACAACAATACCTTGCGAATAAAAAAATAATTTTATTATTCCCAGCAGTAAAAAAAAAATGCTTATCTTCATTAGAAAATTAAATTAATTTACTGCAATAAAAACATAATCACCAACCATTGTGGGCTAAAAAAGGGCGTTGTGACACGGCACTTATATTTCTTTTCGCGTTTTATTTACTGAAGTGTCACGTAGCTTAATAAAGTGGACGTGTTATCTTATTAACGCCCGGTTGCCCCCTACCTGCCGCCCGCCCAGCTCACGCTTGTATTGGGGGTTGACCAAGTATATTATATTTTTTATTGTTTTTTTTTTGTTATTTGCTACATTGTTTTGATATTGTGAAAGATTAGAAACCACGAAAAGTTAGATCCCACCAAAAACATAAATGTGAAAATGGGAGCCAAGTTCAATATTATGATAATTATGGTGTGGTTGTCGACTTCACCGACAAAAGACTTGATATCTAAATGGGTGCCAAGTTCTGTAGACAATACTTAAATTGATTTATAAGAACTAAATTTAAAACACAATTTCTTGTTTCGTGTTTTGTTTTCTGCTACAACAATGTTTGCTATTTAAAAATATGCCTTGGCTAGTTTTAACATATTAGTCATCTTATATTTAGCGAAACAACTTATCATCTTTATGTTAAATGCAAGTTATTGTATATTGTAAATTTCTATCTATTCTAATAATTTGATTTGTTAAAACTAGCCAAGTCAAATGTAAAGGTTAATAGATCATAACTTATTTGCATTCTGTAATTAGTTTGACTATTAAAAAAAAGGCATATTTTTACATAGCAAACATTTTTGTAGCAGAAAACAAAACAAGAAATTGTGTTTTAAATTTCCTTAAGAATGTTATAAGTTATAGAGCCACCTTATAGGCTTTATCAATGGTGACAATGGTAAACAATGAAGCAGACTTGGTTAATAGCGGCGGGTGGTCATAAGCCGGACACTCCTCACTCCTCACCGCACATGTGTCATTGTCAGCCGACCGTCTCTTGATCCTCGAATATGTGGAGATTTAATACATGGGCTCTGGTTTTAGTACACAATGGTGCTGATCCTGTTGTAAATCGCACTAAAACTAATTTTAGTCACAACATCTCTTTCTTATAAATATTATTGAAAAAGGATAGAACATATTTAAAGCTGTCAAATTAGTCTCTGCCGTCTTGATTTGCAGGTATTTAGACGTAGCCGCGGTAGATGGCGACTAAATTTATATTGAAAACAAGCATTGGACTAATTTGACAAGACTAAATTTCGTACATCCTTTTCTTACGTTCTTTATTAGAAAGAGATATAGTGAGATTAAAATTAGTTTAGTTGTAAACAACAGAATCAGGGCCATTGGTGCAATTTTTTTTTTTTTTTTTTTTTTTTTATACCACTAAGGTGGCAAACAAGCATACATATAATTCTGTAAAATAATAAAATAGCCTCGTTTTTTTTAAATGTACGACGTTAGAAAGTGAGCGAGTGACAGTAAAACCTGGGTTTGCTTTAAACCATGTTTTGTAATAAGGGGGTATGAGTCTCACTATTATACTATGTCTCTTTCTAACACATTACATAAGAAAAGCATGTAAGAAATTTAGTCGTGTCAAATTATTCCAATTGCTTGTTTTCAACATGAATTTGGTCACCATCAAAATTGGTCAAGTCACGCGCAAATGAAAACTGCAAAGACACATTGACTGCTTTAAATATGTATCATCCTTTTTCAATAATGTTTGTAAGAAAGAGATGTGATGTGACTAAAATTTGTTTAGATTTACAACAGAATCGGCACTAATGATATTGCAATAAGGTTGGGTTAGCAATATTTAAAACTATTCCAAATTTCAAATCGATAGCATTGCCTAGTAGTTGCTGAAATATTATCGCTGTGACAGACGAACAGACGGAGTCGCACCATATGGGTGCCATTTTTACCTGATTGGTATGGGACCCGAAAAACTGGCCTAGATAAATAAAGAACATAAAATAGGTATAACGATCGTACATTTTAGTTTAATCTTTCGGTCCTTACAACCGAACTGAGATTTTTAACTTGTATGGTAACTTCACTGACTTTCAAACTAGACCAAAATTAAATAAATGGCTTTGACTTTGAACTCCTAAACCAAGTAAGACAGAGTCTTGAAACTTTACTATGTATGTTTAAGACCGAAACACGAACAAAAAACTAATGAGTATAATTATAATTAACTAGAAAATAAAGTTTTGAAGTGTGCGCCCATCAAGACAAGTGGGGTAGATTAGTTTCTAACTTTAATTGTGGGGTATTGTTAAGAACTTTAAAAGAAGACAGACATATATTTTATTATTTCGACTTGGCGGTCATCAAAGTCACAGTTTTTACTTTTTGTTATAGCTATATTTCAAAAACGCGTTTACGAAAGTAGCTGCAATTTAAGTAGGTACGTATTATAATAATTATATTAAGGACAATAAATAAGGCTGGTGGCGCTGCCATGTCAGCAGAGAACCTCAAGCGACGCAAATATAGTAATATAGATACCAGTTACATATTTGAGCCGTTTGGGGTTGAAACTCTGGGTCAGTGGGGGCCGAGCAGTCACCATCTTTTTCGCGAAATCTCTAAACGCCTGGTCGAAGCATCTCGTGACCAGAATGCTGGCATATACCTCGGTCAGAGAATCAGCATTGCCATTCAACGTGGCAATGCCGCCAGCATTCTGGGAACGTTGCACTCTGACAACGATTTTTTCATTTAGTTTATTTCTTTAATTTATATAGGTTTTAAGGTTTTTTTTTATTAGATAGGTTAATTGAAAAAAATATATGTAATATTTACTCCTTAATTTGTAATAGATTGAAGTATATTATTATGTTATGTACGACATACATGACATACGATACATATCCTACAATACAATACCACAAATACTTATGGTTAAATATATCCCACCAAAAACGTTTTCATGTAAAATGTTGCCAAGACGAGACCATATGGCTCGCACTGTCAAAAAGTTATCAGATCTCATGTAGAGCCAAGCTTATAACTCTACATGCACTTACTCTACAAGCCCTAACTTCACAAACTCTACACCTTTGTCCAAATATGTAGCTTGGCCGTTATAAATATTCGAAATAATTTATAATTTAATTTTGTGTTAGCTTTGTGCAATTTTGCTATAACATTAGCTGTAGGAGAAAAAAAATATAATCTTATTTTTATACCACAGGTGCCAAACAATTTAAGCGTGGTTCGTATGACCGCAAGTCGAAGCATCGGTTCAATTCCCACCCACCCAGGTCAGAGATGTGAATACAGTCCGTTCGACCTGAATCTATAGTAGTATACCTATATCTACAAGTTCTATGTTCAAAATTATATGTTATACTAGCTGACTTTTATTTATTTGTATAGATATCAGTTATCTGGTTTCCATAGTACAAGCTTCAATCCTCTGTGGTACAAGCTCTGCTTGGTTTGGGATTCTTCTTACGCGGCAGAATGTTCCAGGAGATAATAATTGTTTTTATTAATAGTCCGAAAGACAGAGACCCTCATCATCATCAGCCTCTAATGTGCCACTGCTGAGCACAGGCCTCCTGCACACAAATCAAGGTGAAAGGGAATGGGCAATACTCCACCACGCGTGCGTACTGCGGATCGGTGGAGGTAGGTTGACCACTAGGTCAACCTACTGTTGGAATTTTCAAGCCGTCTATAAGGCGTCCAACTAGCTTAACGACTGTCAAAATTAAGTGATAACCGGGACCAACGGCTTTACGTGCCTTCCGAAGCACGGAAACGCTCCATTTGAAATACCACTAGAATACAACGACGGTGGTAGCTTAACTTGCCGATCGATTAAGAACAGCTAATCATGCTACACCACTACAGAGACCCTACCACATCCAAAACCTAGATTAAAATTTACTACCGCCCTAGTACAAACCAAAATTAGTAATACAACCAAACAAATTACAGTACAAGCAATTTGACAGTACTACAAAAATGGTCATCTGTCGCCGCCGATGACGTCACAGTAAGACGTTGAACTGAACCAATCATCGTTGTACGAGACGAGTAAACAGAGAGAGTATTCTGACGTGTTCCTGTGACGCATGCCGTCTGAGGGTGGGGATGCAGTGGTGAGATGTAGCGGTTTTACGTGGACAGGTTTTTGTGGCGTGTACGTGAAGGTTATAAAAATCTGTTTTTTTTTTAAAACCCTCAACTTTATTTCCAAAACTAAACACCAATTTACATGGGTTTGTCTTCAAAACTAAGTCGAAGTAAAAATTTTCTATTGACTGTTCGTCATATGTTACATACTTACATCTCCTATTTAACCTCCATAGCGGAGGAATTTCGTAAAATTATTTCTTACTACGTTAAAATAAGGAACATATCCTTTAAATATGGTTCTATAACCAGTAGTTTAGGATTTACGCTGATCTCTCAGGCAATCTCTCTCTCTCTCAAAGGAGTATTAGAGTTTGACTATTCATAAGTGCCTGTGAAGGCCTATTTGAATGAATAAATTATTTCATTTCATTTCAATCAATCAATCCATCTTTTTATTTTTTATTAAAAAACCTAAAAAATATGTAAAAACACAGTAATAATCTTCCATTTGGCTCACGGTTAGGAGGAGCGTTTTATTATATTATTATTATAAAAAAAACACTAAGTGCTATTCAACCGATTTATGAAACGCCTTTTTTATGAGAAGAGAAACGCTCCCGCTCCCGCTAGTGACTAAAGTCAGACCAGAAAAAGAGAGGGTGAAAAGTATCAGTACCGGTCAGCGCACCACTCGACGCGTCAACCCGACTCCGATCGCACCTTCCATAGAAAATAACTGAACATTTCAAAAATAGAACAAAATATTATTTTTCAAACTTTTTAGTGACTTTCTAGTGCAGAATTAATACCAAAAAGTTTCCACGCAAACTTTATTGTCCAAAGTGTACTCTGTGGTTAAAAGACGTTAATCGAACTTTGGAGTTAATTTCTTAATGAGTAAACGAAACGATTCAAAGCGAAGTCGCAAAAAATATTGGCGGAACCTTTTATTCAATCAAAAAGTTTCTGACTAATCTATCCCTTAATTCACAACAAACAGTTCGTCGCAGATGGACCAATTAGAAGCGCTCAAATTATTGAAAATGGAATTCAAATCGGACCAAACTTTTTAACGTGCGTGCGTAGTGTTCGAAAATTAAATATTTAAAAGTGTATTGATTTATTTATTAGGTATTTTGTGAAGTAAGGAATCGATGGACAGTTATTTACGAAAGTGAACTTTATTACATAAAGTTATAGTGCAGAATATTTTGTTAGGTGTGAAATGATGTATTGGAAATGGAAGAATGTGTGGTGAGTCAACATTATTGGTAATCTGATATTTATTAGATTGAGTGCTGAACTTTATAAATATCATACTATACACATATACCCCCTTATTCATAATCGCTTTTTAAATAAATCAGTGTAATAGTGTGCCCCGTCTCACTCTTTCGATCACCAAATGTCACCTGTCAGATAAAGACTTCGGAATTTTAGCTAATTTCAGGTTCCGACTATTACTAAGCCTCCGCTGTCCGTCCATCCGTCCATCTGTCTGTCAGTAGGCTGTATCTCATTAACCATAATAAGAAAACAGTTCAAATTATCACAGAATGTGTATTTCTATTGCAACAAATAATAAAAATTAAATTACAGAGGGTCCATACAATAAACATCTTATCCCTTCGTGCGCGAGTCCAACTCGCACTTGCGTGGATTTCATTACTAGACGAAACAAAATATATTCTGAATTCAAAAACGTGACTTATATATATATAACTTTTATCCAAAGAATTATAACGTCCAGAAGGATAGACGCCTCTATGGGAACACGAAATAAACAAGCCATAATTGACAGTATTTAAAAGTAATAAGTTTAGGTAATTAAAAGTGTCGAAATCGCAATACTTACACATGGAAGGTTAGTTTTTTAGTTTTTCCTTGGTTTTTATAAGTGTTGTGACAGTATTTAAATACGCAAGTTGTCATTTTTTATTTAATCAGTACAGCGAGTATGACGCGATGACAGCCGTGCGCAGTACGCACTGAGAGCGATTTGCTCAGGAGCCCCTCAAGCGGAGTGATATTCAATGTCATGCTTTAATAAGGCTGACTATCCATCTGGGTAGAGGCACGATGCCGTATGAAAATCTTTGGTTTTATCAAAAGAATATTGACTGAGAAAACATTTTCTATTCAATCAAAAACTTTTATAAAAGCCATCTATCTCCCGAGTATTTAATTATGTTTTAGGTCGAGGAAATACATTATAATGTAAACATAACTATCCCATTTGGCTTAGTTAGAAACATAAGCCTAAAACCGCTCTAACACTCGGTTATATCCATAGAGTAAGAATATCCATAGAGCGATAGCGTCAACAACATTACCTTGTGCGATGCGATGTTGTTTTGGTCGGCGACAAGCGACCCAGGAGCGTTAGTACAAAATATATATTCCCCAAAAATGGACTGAATTCCATTAAATACTGTAAATATATTGAGAAATACCTTATTCAAGTTGAAATAAAATTACCGCAAATTATGATTACTAGGCACGTGCACAGACTAGAGCTAGGCGCAAGCCGCCATCGCCCCACCCCTTTACCCCCTCGTACTCCCGTTGTTGTAGAAGCGCTCGTGGTGTAGCATGATTAGCCGTTCTTAATCGATCGGCAAAGTTAAGCTACGCCTGTCGTGGTCGGTACCTGGATGGGTGACCGCCTAGTGGTATTTCAAATCGAGCGTTTCCGTGCTTCGGAAGGCACGTTAAGCCGTTGGTCCCGGTTATCACTTAACTGTGATAGTCGTTAAGCTAGTTGGATGCCTCCTAGGCGGCTTGAAAAATTCCAACAGTAGGTTGACCACTAGCCTACCTCCACCGATCCGCAGTGGGCACGCGTGGTGGAGTATTGCCCATTCCCTCTCACCTTCATTTGTGAAAGGAGGCCTGTGCTCAGCAGTGGGACATTATAGGCTGATGATGATGACTCCCGTTGAGTATTATATCTACACTTTAGCTTATTACATGATTTTCAAAAAATTTTTTTTTTATTTTTATTATTAAAGAAAAATAAAGTATTTTTTTTATATTTTTTTTAGCACCAGTATCATTTGTATTATCGATCCTGAGTCGCTCGTCGCTGACCAAAACAACGACCTGTATATATTTTTTTATACCACGAAGGTGGCAAACAAGCATACGGCCCGCTTGATGGTAAGCAATTACCATAGCCATGGCCGCTTGCAACACAAGGGGTATCACTCGCGCGTTGCTGAACCTGAAGAAATCTCTTCACACCCTTTTTGAATATATGCATTCATAGATATATTCAAAGATAGATTAACCGTCACAAAAAAAATATCTATATTTTTTTTTATATATGATTTCCTTGTCATTTAATTTCTGTAAAAGTATCGATAAAAGACGAGAAATTGGCATCCTAACTAAAAACTTAATCCTCACTATCCTTACTTCCTTACTAATATTATAAATGCAAAAGTGAGTTTGTTTGTTTATTTGTTACGCCTTCACGCCTCAACTACTCAACGGATCATCATGAAATTTGGCATACAGATAGCCTATGGTATGGAGAAGGACATAGGCTATTTTTTATCCTGGGAACGCTGGTGAAACCGCAGGTGACAGCTAGTTTACAAATATTATTATTTACTGTCAGAAAAAATTACGATATTAGTTCCTTGCTATTTATTCTCAGTATTCCTAAGTATAGATAAAATACGAGAAATTAGCATTCTTTATAAATAATTTGCATTTAGTCGTTCAAACTATGAACGCGCATTTCGTTTCAAGCACGGAGGACAGGCTGTCCTCTGTGCACATACAGTCGCTCTTGATATTCTATATCTATGGTATCTCTCATATTGTAAAACGTCACAGGTCACTAGCACTGGCGAGTGGTGACCTATTGAAATTGAATAGTTGATGAACCGGCCGCGTGTAGCCACCTGTTACAGACACCTCTCCCTAGGGCCTGGCCTGGCCTCGATGGAGGCCTTTAATTGAGTCTAGTCAGGCGTTCACTCGTACTATGGGGAGTAGGCTGGAGGTTAGAGGGTGACTTTTTTAACCGACTTCTAAAACGGAGGAGGTTTTTGCTTTTTTTTATTTTTTTATTTATTATTTTATGTCTTTTTATTTAGTCGAACAAATATGTACAAAATACAATCTATACAGGGTGTAACGGAAACTGTATATACATTACAGTAATCCACTTTTTTGGTACGAGGTGCACAGATCGCGGAAGATAAAAATTTATATTAATATTAGTAAGGGACGCAAAATGACAATGACCCTCATTGACCGGTGACATGTTGGTTATGATTTTAATTCAAAAAACTTGAATTAAAAAATTTGGTTTGAATTTTTTAGTTACGTATTTTGAGCTGAAAATTTTTATAGAGAGTCTGTACCTGATGTAGTCTTCACCCCCTTTGGATGTATATACCCTTTCCGTTACACCTTATATATTTCCTCAAGCCTGCCGCTGCTTCCGATTAACGGCAAGGTTCCCAGAAGGCTGGCAGCGTTTCCTCTGTGGATAGCCAAGCTGATGCATTGGCGGAAAAAGCTCCCCGCCCGCTGGTCTCCGGAGGTCTCGATCAATTTTGATGACAAGGTGCGAGCAAAACGGCGAGCTTCGGGCCCCCACGGTCTCATGGTCTCGACCGCAAAAGGCACAAAAATATAATTGGGTCCAATCAATGCGTATTTTTGAATTTTGAATTTTCCGCACTTGCCGCAGCTGCCCCTACAGCTTTACAAGTGGCCGGTAAGTGAGATGGCGCGAGTGTATCAACACATGTTTATTTTTTATCTCATAACTCCGTCATTTATTAACAGATTTGGAAAATTCTTTTTTGTTTGGAAGGGTACACTTCCCGTTTGGTGCCATTGATCAGGATATGATAACTTTTTAGTGTACTTTGAAGTCGATTTAAGATTTTTGGAAAACAGTTTTCAATTATTTTATTAAGGCACATACATCCTTGTATAATAAATGTGAATGAGTTTGTCTGTTATTTGAATGGACGCAAAGAAGTGCTTTGAAGTAATTTTTATAATAGTAAGTCGGTTATACTGGGTGGAGATTTCGAGATGGCATATTTTCGAAACCTATGTTGGATTAGTCATGCTGAAAAATTTTACTATGGGACCAACACTGAATACTCAAAAAAAAAATTTTACTTTGCATATATTATGGTCGAGCAAGGTTGACATTTACTATGGAAATTAATTTTTTTTTTTTTGAAAATTCACCGTTGGTCCCATATTAAAAGTTGTTCAGCATGACTAACCCAACATAGGTTTTGAAAATATGCCATCTGGAAATCTCCACCTGTTATATCCTACATGATCTTTTTATAACGAAGCCTGTCGTACCCTAATTAGGCTTAGACCCGTAAGCCCCTTTGTTTCCAACATTTTGTAAATCATAACATAAAATTACGTTTCAAGTTTCCACGAAACATGTTAACACTTTACATGCAATAATGGAAAAGAATTTCAACAAATTTATTATTAGTGTGAATATTATTTAACTCGTTGTAAAGTTGCCTTACAATTTATGTGAATATGTTAATGGCACTATAAATGTAACATGGAATTGTACTGTGAGAGGTTATTGGAGGTTATAACGTGGACTCACTCGGGTTATAACGTGGATTCACTTGGGTTATAACCATCTTATAACCCAAATAATACCCCACCGTGGTGGGGTATTTTATAGTACCCTGACCAGCTATATCGTACCTTCTAGTTCTTGTTGGCAAGCTACTTATGCTAACTAACTTATCACATAACGATTTTTCCTGTTTCCCAACAGAGGACTTCAATTTCGGATATGTCCGGAAAATTTCTGTCGTCTGGTAGCCCTAACTACAATGTATCAAAACTTTTTCAAACACTGAAACCTACGAACCTTTCCCATACCACCTTTTCCTTATGTGTGTTCTACTGCTTGTACAACGGACGTGTTCTGAAGAATTGTTTTAGATGATGCCCACGGCTACCTTCTACCATCGCAACTCTCGCCATCGATGGGGAGTCCATCCTCACACATTGGAACCAGAATTGTATCGAACTGTGCGGGCTCAACGGAGCTTCCTTCCGCGGACGCTCAGATTGTGGAATGAGCTCCCGGCCGTGGTTTTACCAATCGAGTACAGCATGGGGTTTTTCAAAAAGAGTGAGAAGAGATTTCTGCATAGGGTCGGCAACGCGCGCGTGATACCCCTGGTGTTGCAAGTGTCCATAAGCAACGGTAACCGCTTACCACCAGGCGGGCTGTCTGCTTGTTTACCACTTAAGTGGTATAAGAAAACTGTTTCGTTCAATTGATTTGCTATAATATAATATACTAACTGTCCCCCGCGGTTTCCCGCGCGTTCTCTTGATAAAAAAGTAGCCTATATCCTTCTCCATATCATAGGCTATCTACATGCCAAATTTCATGATTATCGGTTGAGTAATTAAGGCATGAAAGCTTAACAAATAAAGAAACTCACATTCGCATTTATAATATTAGTTAGGATACAGTATGAAAATGTTTCAGTTAGAAAGATTGGAAATGCGAAACGTTTGAAATGCGAAATATCCTGATAAGAGACAAAAGGGCCGGCGATTTGAACGAGAATTTTTTCGCTTCAAATATTTTTTATGGCCCCAAGGTTTCGTTTGTTTAGTGATCTGTACAGTTATTTAAAAAAAAGCTTTGTGAAAATGTAGAATTACGTACTTTTTTATGGTTTAGAAGTATTGTGTTTCGTGAATTTTCAAACAATACGTTTGTAATGGTGCGTTCACGCTACGTGAACCGAGCACGAGTACGAAAAAAGTACGAATTCGAACTTTTATCGAGTGTAAATCACGTTAAGTTATTCTGGGATTCGAAGCCGGCATGTTTAGAAGGAAAACAAGGCAACTAAAGCTGTGATTGGTCGAGACCATGCGAATTGACTCCGCCCCTCGACATTTTGCAGTCGAATAGGACTCGAACTGTAAGTTCCGATTCGAAAGTTATTTCGAAGGGCAATAAGGTAATTACAGCTGCATACTACTGCACAGTCCGAGTGTCCGCGGAAGAAAACTCCTTTTAGTCCGCACAGTTCGAAACAATTCTGGTTTCAATGTGTGGGGATGGACTCCCCGTCGATGGCGAGAATTGCGATGGTGGAAGGTAGTATCAATTTATTCAGGTCAGGTCCTAAGCACTTATGACCGAAGGTGCAACAGTTCAGAAGTTACCGTTTTCCTTCGTTTAGCCCAGATTGTGGACAAGATATTTAGAATTTCATGGCATGCATTTTAGCCATAGACAAAGTGTTATACGGTGATAAACTGGCCCTTAAGTTCATCTGAATACACTGGCAGGTGCCTGCTAAATCTGGCACGTTCCACACATTTACACGTTGCACTTGTGTAGTGTTTGTGAATAAGCGCGCGGCCAGACGTCTAATAATATAATAAGTATACTGTATCGTGAAATTGCATGTGTGGTGTGAATACCTGCTGTGGACGTGCCAGCTTTCGTTAATCAACCTGTACTGAGGTTACCATCGGTTCGGAAGCCTTTCAGCTTTCCCATCTAGGCTTTGTGTGCTTACCATCAGCACAGAGGATTATTATACTCTGTACCTTCAATATCATCACTGACCTTGATGGAGAGTAGAATAGACAGGAAAAACATAGTAAAAAAAGATTCTGAGCAATTTTTTTTCCGTGATCAATCTATTCTGCCTTATTACATGAGTTGGTTTAAGCTAAGTCTAGTAAAGCCCGTACGGGGATATCGCACAATATCCTTTGAGGCGGCAACTGTTCTGGCTCGCTTTCCGCCGCTAGACATTCTGGCGGACATGGATGCGAGTGTTTATGACCGGATCCGCATCGTCCGCCAGAGTGGTGGAGGCGACCCAGAAGAGGCGATCAGACGGCAGGAGCGACTTATCGCATTCGCAACGTGGCGTGCAAGGCTCCGCGAGGAGCGGCATGCACGCAAACGCGTTGTCGAAGCAGTCCAGAAGGAGGCGGCTGAGCGGGATCGGGAGAGAGCCGATCCCGCCCGGAGACGATGCCGCCGAGGCACGGCCGTGCCTCGTGGCGGCCCTCCTGCCCTGTAGCTGGGGCTTAGAATCACAGCTACGGTGATCCCCTGCCTGTCATAAAAGGCGACTAAACGGGGACCTTCGGGGTCGGGGGCAATCGGGGCGGGGGCCCTGAACGCCCAGAAGCGACCCCGAGGAGGACGATGAGTCGCTGTGGTCACGATTCATCGTGCGATAGCACCGCGAGGGTGCTGGGGGGAGGTATCAAACTTCCCCCGGGACGGGCTATCACAGCGCCGCGCGTGGAGGGGCGAGCAGGTACGCGATCTGCACGAGAGCCCGCCCCCCTCTGTAGCGCAGATGGCGACCACCGTGGGGTTTTAGCCGGTAAAAGTCCGGCATAACCTGGCCACTCCTCCCAAGGCGGTCGGGTATCCTATGAGGATTTCCCCACGATAATAAAAAAAAAAAAAGCCCAGTTTTTAAGATAATCCCGGCTGTTTTTATATGCCGAGTATATAGTGGTATAACAAAAGACCTGGGATTTGCTAGACTTGCTTTGTACCATAACACGTAATAAATTGTGTTTATTGAGGTGGAATAACAGCTCCTAAGTTCATCTGCATACACTGGTAGCCATTTTATGTTAATGCCATCTTCTACCTGATGTCATTAGAGTACATTTCCCTTAAAATAAAAGCTTTCTTCAAACAGAACTACGTTACTGGACAATCGGTCGTTTGTAAGGAAAATAGAGACTGTTTTATTTGATCGTACACACGGCAACACATCAAGCTATACATTTCCAGTATAAGCTGATCTCGCATTGTATAGGATTTCCGTACAATGAGAGGTCAGCTTATACTGGAAAATTATAGCTTGATCTGTAGCCGTGTGTACCTCCCCAGGGCTTGGCATTTATTCTCTACCTCCAGTCGTTTACATTGGAGATCTTCACAGAAACGGTCCATTTGATGTCTTGTACATGCAGCTCTTTGAGAGCAAATAAATGCGCATAGTTAAAGAGAATGGAGTTTTTTCATAAAAGATAACCAATAGAATGTAACTCTTTTTAATCGACTTAAAAAAAAGGAGTTCCGTGTTAGAAGCATATGTTTTTTTTGTGTTTGAATTCGGCTTTGTCGGTCTGTCTGTTTGTGTGTTTGAGCCGTAGTTCCCAAACAGATGAACCAAGTTAGGTTTAAAAAGTGCATTACAATAATGTTTGGTTTAAAAACTCGCTGTTTTTTCGAATTAAGTTATTAAAGA
Organism: Polyploca ridens; assembly: GCA_951394255.1. NCBI lineage: Eukaryota > Metazoa > Arthropoda > Insecta > Lepidoptera > Drepanidae > Polyploca > Polyploca ridens. Next base: position 12,246,658 of record OX596265.1, on the reverse strand, counting down.
ATTTTCTCAAGGATTATTTTATTTTCACTTCGTCTTATCTCCATTTTAGGCAAACTAGGCAAACAAGCATACGGCCCACCGCTTGATGGTAAGCGGTTACTGTAGTCTATGGACGCTTGCGCCAACAGGGGTATCACTCGCGCGTTGCCGAACCTGCAATCTCTTCACATCCTATTTTAAGAACCCCATGTGGTACCTAAGTACTCCAACGGCGGCGCGGGCGGGGAGCTCATTCCTGAGCGTAATTAAAATATAAAATTCATGCCAAAAGCCACACATCTTTGAACGAATTGTAATATCATTTATTACCTAATACAAAGAAACCACAGCATAAAGAAATATCTCAAACAACGTATAATTTATTGCGATATAAATAAGCACTGTAGCTCAGACGATGAAATAAATCCAAACTCAAGTGCCCCCAAGAAACGTCTCAAGCGATGTCTGACTGAACAACTTGCAGTTTATTTTTGTTCACCAAACACCTAAAGGCGCTTACAGACATCGCGAGGCAAGCGCCGCGAATGCCTCGTACCGTGAGGATTCATCAAAGCGCTCGTAGTGTAGCATGATTAGCCGTTCTTAATCGATCGGCAAAGTTAAGCTACCACCGTGTCGTGGTCGGTACCTGGATGGGTGTTTCAAATCGAGCGTTTCCGTGCTTCGGAAGGCAAGTAAAGCCGTTGGTTCCGGTTATCACTTAATTGTGATGGTCGTTAAGCTAGTTGGATGCCTCCTAGGCGGTTTGAAAAATTCCAACAGTAGGTTGACCACTAGCCTACCTCCACCGATCCGCAGTGGGCACGCGTGGTGGAGTATTGCCCATTCCCTTTCACCCTCATTTGTGTGCAGGAGGCCTATGCTCAGCAAGTGGGACATGATAGGCTGATGGTGATGATGATGATGATGTGAGGATTCATAGCGTACGGATAGCAAGTTAGGCGTAAAGAATAGTCATTATTCCTACGTAAAAAAGGGACACTCACACTCCCCGCGAATCTCTCATCGCCCGCAACTAAATGTCGTGGCGGTATATCCTCCACCTATTGACCAATGGCCTCACCGCTCGCTAAGTGTGTGAGTGACCCATCGAGGAAAAATCCCTGTAGAATAGTAATACCGAGCAATCCGATTCCGCAACTAGTAAGTGATTTTGCACTGATTAATAACAGTCCCCCTAGACAAGATGGTTGTCGACAATTGTCAGCGTTAGAGAAGAAAATCACGTGATATTTCCAATCGAAATATCACGGGATTTTTAACAATCTCATATGTCAATCCCATACAAAGGTTACTGTCCCTGTACCGACCAATCACTGCACTTAAATAAATTAGTGTGTCCTGAACATAACCAATCAGAGAACATTGGCCCTGATTCTGTTGTTCACAACTAAACTAATTTTAATGTCACTATGTCTCTTTCTAACAAAGAAAATAAGAAAAGGATGTAAGAAATTTAGTCCTGTCAAATTAGTCCAATGCTTGTTTTCAATATAATTTTAGTCGCCATCTATCGCGGTAGGCGGTAACGCCTAAATACACGCAAAATAAGACGGCAAAGATTAATTTGACAACTTAAAATATGTTCTATCCTTTTTCAATCATGTTCGTAAGAAAGAGATGAGATGTGACTAAAATTAGTTTAGTGCGATTTACAACAGAATCGGCACTATTGTCGATGGTTGGGAATTGGCGGAATAGATTTCAAACAAAATGAAAGTCATTGCTAGTATGTATATATTGTAGGTATTATAAATAATAAATAAAAAAGCATTTTATTTCTTACTGAAACTAAATAACAGTGAATTATCTAATACTATACAGGTCGTTGTTTTGGTCAGCGACGAGCGACTCAGGGTCGATAATACAAATGATACTGGTGCTAAAAAAAATATAAAAAAAATACTACTCAATATAATACTCAATGGGAGTACGAGGGAGTGAAGGGGTGGGGCGATGGCGGCTTGCGCCTAGCTCTAGTCTGTGCACGAGCCTAGTAACCATACTTTGCGGTAATTTTATTTCAAATTGAATAAGGTATTTCTCGACATATTTACAGTATTTAATGGAATTAAGTCCATTTTTGGGGAATATATATTTCGTACTACCGCTCCTGGGTCGCTTGTCGCCGACCAAAACAGCATCCTGTATATCTAAATATACCTATGATTATATCTAATTTATATATATCTTTACTTAAAGTAACTGTTAAGTTAATGTTTTTATTATGTATATAATATTAAATAATGTTTATATAGTACTCTATTCTACGTTCGTATATGTATATATTTTTAACTTAACAATAATGTTTTAATATTTTAGTACTACTTGATGCGTTTAGTTTGCAAGAACCCCTCCACGGGTGAAGGCCTCCTCCAAATTTGTAGGTATTAGTTCGGTTTTATGTCTAGGGTGTGCAAGTAGGGATGGGCAGGGAAAGAAAAAAATATGGGAATAAAAGAAAAATACGGGAAAATACGGGAAAGAATGGAAAAATACGGGTAAATTCCCGAACGGCGGGAAAATATTTTTAGATGCTTTTGATTGTTATTTTAATCATACTCGCTGTTGTATGTACCTACATTACCTACGCGCGGACCCACGCGGACCTTGCGCGGACTGGGGGCTTACTCCCGAAACTGATTCGATTTCGATTTTGTTTTTGATTCGAATTCGTTTCTGATTTGAACTTGATCCAAAATCATACTCCCGAGCAAATTCGAATTATAAACAGATATCGACTTACGTTCGAGTGTTATCAGCGTCGTTAACTGTATCCGGCTCGTTACGTCATCATCAATTGCTATTTGTCTTTGGTTAAATTCTTTTATGCGGTTGAATATTTTTGCTTTTTTGCCATTTTCTTACATTAAATACTATTTGCTATTGTTTTTAATACACATGTTAGGTTAAAAATTAAAATATCATCGTATCTCAATAATATTTTTGGTATAAAGAGTGACCGTATACAATACGATACGAACAACGTGCGTATGGCGCGGTCGGTGTCAAATTTCAAAATGTTGATAGCTAACTTCAACTTTGTGCGCCTGCTTCTACAAGTACAATGTTTTGGTTAGTTTTAATATTTTGATCAACGCGGCGTGTGTTAATAGGTAAAAGTTTTAATTGAAGTGATTAATGGAATTGATGATCTTAGTGTGAGTTTGTGAATAACGTGTACCTATATAATATTTCAGAGTGCATCTAAATAATTATTATAAAATACGCCAAATCATGGGCCAAGGTATGAGCACCACAGAGAACACTTGAGATAACGTAAACACTTATGCAAACCGAATAGAGGTGTAGTGCATTGCTTTGTTTGTTTATAATATATCACTCCATTATTTGGCCATTTCCTAACTTATTCCTTGTCGTACGTATGTCCAATCGGTTCGCTTGTTCAAGAACATTGAAAAACATCGCAATGTGAGCCATAATAGCGACGAATTTTAAGTAATATAACATTAAATCTAACTCAACAATCTTACTCGAACCAAAGAAAGTAACTATTTTGCTATCGTGTGATTTGACGTTTAATTTCGATCCTACTACTCGATACATAACTGTTATCGAGAGTGGAGAGTAAGGATTATTCGATCCCAATTCGATCCTAACGAATATTACGATCGTAGTTAGTTCCAATTAGAGCCACCGCACGATCGTGCGCTCGTGTTGAATTCAAGAGTACGGATAGGCATTAGATTCGAATGAAACTCGATTGATTCAGAACTCGAAGCTGTCGGGAGTAAGCCCCCTGGACCGAGTATCACACTACCCGACTTCGAGTCGGACGAGTATGTACTACCACGGCGTGGTAATTGTGTGGGACCACCGCCTGTCCATCACAACCCCAAAACGTCACTTTTTAAAAAACAATGCACTCCTTCATAAAAAAAAAGATTTTTTATAGTATGATATATGTGTATGACCGTGGTATGACCCTAACAGAAAATTTGTTAAATGTTATTCAAACGATTTTGTTAAGGTGTCTCTCGCTATATACGCAAAATCTAGTAACTGTGACCATTTGAGTATTTTCCCAGCCAATGGGAAAATTCCCGGGTTTTTTTCCCACCAAATTGGAAATTTACTCGAAGTTGGGTTTATTCACCGTATGTGCAGGGTTTGCTCAGCGACAGTGCGTGGTTGTATGCCCACCTTTAGCAGTGCCGTTCTAGACAGATGCGTCGCTTGCCTCGTGACGTCTGTAGGCGGCTTTATAGCACAAACGTAGTTCGACCACTAGGGTCCCGGTCAGTGTTATTTATTATTCTGTGACTTTGCAATGGACGTCGCTGTTAGTTTGTTTATAGTTAAACTGTGACTTGTTTATGGTGTTTGTTTGTAAACGACGTGAGCTGAGATTGCAATGATATCATTTCAAATCTTGAACCTTTGACGTAGGATTCATTTTAGATCGTAGAAACATATTTCATATATTCTTGAATGTCTCAAAGTTTTGTATCTCGTTATTTAGGAGTCTCAAATATTACCAAACATTATTATTCGAGTCAAATATAACTAAAATAAATAATAATAATAAATAAATATCCTGGGACATTCCTCACACACGGTCATCTGATCCCAAACTAAGCAGAGCTTGTACTATGGAAACCAGATAACTGGTATAATATATTGACTACTTTTTTGTTTGTAAATACATTCTCAATATACATAATTACACCCAGACTCAGGACATACAGACATGTTCATGCACACAAATGCATGTCCTGTGTGGGAATCGAACCCACGACCTGCGGCGCGTAAGGTGCCAACTGGCCCGTCAAATACCATGTACTCAAAGACTTAAGGGTAGAAAGGCTACAATACGATCAAAATCACAGACGAACAATCAGAAAAGTAAAGTTGCAAGGCAATATAATCATGATAAAATAAATTTAATAAAAAATAAAGTATTGTAAAAAAAAGTCTTCACGTGATGAAAATTCTTAACACTTGAAAACGATTTAAATTTCATTTCGCTGCTGGCTTATATGTATATTCAGAGTCAGTAGGCGTGATAGCCGCAGGCACCGAAGCTGTACAGGACCGGCTTTAGGTTGTAGGGCGTTGGGGCGAAGAATAAAGTGTATTGATAACGTAGGTTATCTGAAATAAAGCATTTTCATAAAGCATTTATTTATCTTTCACAAAGTTATGCGTTAAAAATTAATTATACTAAACTAACAATACAGTTGACTTATTACGAATTCCTTTGTGAGAGACTGGTCTCTGTGCTAGGAATGTCATGTGGGTAAAAATAAAATTAACTATCTGTTAAAGTTCTGTAAGTTAAGTTTACTGTGTACTCAGCGATGGCATCCGTTCGGTCTATTCCAGCCTTTCGAACAGCCCCTTTTGCCCATTCCCAAATCCAGCTCTGCTCATGTGCATGCAATGCTCCGCGCGAGTAGCTACCGTTAGATAAGTATGTATGGATGCAGTTCCTTCATTTTATTTCTCTCTACATCAATATTCGAGTGCAATTTGCATGCTCTTCTGTGTCAGCGTATATTGAACGCTATTGACCTATTTATAGATTCCTATATGGAAAATAGTGCCTCTTGACGTTGCCTCGTCAGCTGCTAGGAAATATAGATTTTCTGCTAAGGTTTCAATATAATGGTTTTTAATTGACAAAGCCTACCTAGTTTTTTTTAAACAAATGCGATAAAATTTATCTTAAATTAAATTTTAAAAAGATTTTGAAGTCTATAAAATATTTAAAACAACGGTTTACACTTTTATAAATTAATATAATCCGGAATTCATAAGTTAACCATTTTTTACGTATTTCAAATATGAAAAAATATTGTATGTGCGTATCGGAACTCCTTAGGCTTATCTGTCTTTATGTTTTGACGTTTGATAGTTCGAAAATGGCGTCTTCGAAATTGTCAGAATAGCCTAACTTGATTTACATTCGAAAAAAGTACGAGTTCGAACTTTATTTCGAACGAGTGATGAATTTGAGTGGCTGAGAATTGGGCCCCAGGTATCTTTTCATTTGTTCGTTCTCCCATGTCTTCAAATTAACAATAAGGCTCCTGTGATGACCACATCCTTACTTTAAATGATGATTTACCTGAAGATGGTAAGTACCCGAAACTAGAACGCATAGTTAGGTTTCGCAACAGATTTCAATTAGCGTCTTACAATAGTTTTCAATGAAAAGATCTAAATTGTAACCCATTCCTACCTCGAGTAATTAATAAATTATCTCTTGAGTAAGAATAGGCTAGCTTTTCTTGTCATGGATGAAGTATTCAAGATAAATTACTGAAACCGTCAGAAACTCAGATTAAATCAACTGAAATATATTTCAAAGTTCATGCTATATCCAATGAAAAACAAACTTTTCTATATTTTTCCTGCCTGATGGTAAGCGGTTACCGTAGCCATTTGAACGCTTGTAACACACGAGGCACTCACGCGTTACCGACCCTTCCTCCTCCCCAGTGAGCTCTGGCGACCTTACTCACGCGCAGGAACACAACATAAAGTTTTTTGGCTGCGGTATTCTGTAAGGTGGAGATACTTCCCCAGTCGAGCTGCTCTCGCTCGTTACTTCTCATGATATCCTACTGTGTGTGTGTGTGTGTGTGTGTGTGTGTGTGTGTGTGTGTGTGTATGTATGTATGTATGTGTTAAAATGGGAACTAAAAACTGTCAAAGCAGCGGCTAATGACTCGCTGTATTACATTATTTACATTACGGCTAGCCGTATTGAAGAACGCATGGCGCCAAATACATTCCGGCGGATTTTCAATCAGCCGCATTCAATCCGGCTAATCGTTGAACCGCATTTCAAAACGGCCCTGTTTTTGATATGATATGAAATTTGGCACACAGATAGAATATATTCTGGATTAACACATAGGATACTTTTTAAATAGGTCCCTCGGGAAAACGGGTGAAACCGCGTGGCGGGAACTAGTCTCGTATATACCTTCGTAAGCGCGTTTGACGTACACTGACCACACGTGACGCAAACTGTCGGTCCGAGCAACACTCGCTCATGCGTTTGTCAGTTCGCTCGCACATTTATTTATTTTTTAGCTACTGCCTTGATGGTCTCTCTGCTTACTTAATATACGAGGTATGGGTAGTGTTATACGCTTTTATTTTGATTGGATGTCGGTTTCCGTGTTTTAACTCCAACATACTTCCAAGAATAGGTTTTTTCTAAAGAATTGTGCTCCATCTTCTCGTCTATTGTGGGCGAGTCAGTCAAAGTCATTTATTCAATTTATTTTGGAATTTTGAAAGGTGTTAGCAAATACCATTTTCATATTTTTTGCTTGTACTGCGCAAATTCAGAGCGCCGGAATTGAATTTAGCAAAATTCCTTCATAGATTTTACCTATATGCAAACAAATTTCATATTTCTATCTTCAGCAGGCATTGAGACTATATTTTTCTTTATTATTGGAGAAGATTTCTTATTTCGTGAGCTCCTGAAATACAATTCTTTGACCATGGTATACGTCAGCATTCTGGTCATAAGATACATCGGTCAGGCGTTTTGACATGAGCTCTCGGCCCCCACGGACCGTGTTTCAATCCCAAACGGCTCAAAATGTATCTACCTTAACGCCGCTTAAGATTACTTATTTAGTGTCTCTGGAAGATGAGACGGTGCTATACTTATCGGGGAGGGGAGGGAATTATTAGTAACGCGTGAGTGTCCAGTGGCGTAACTATACCATCTGGGGCCCGTGGAAAATTCTTTTGATGGGGCCCTATCAGTAAAAATCGTCACGTTGTACTCAGTTTAATTTTAAGAAACTTCAAGATTTTCAGCGTACTCAATTACACGTTGTATATGTCCCATTAATGGCCATAGGCCTCCTCTCTTAGGCGAGAGGGAATGGTCTGTAGTCCCCGCGCTAGCCCAATGCGTATTGGAGACTAGTTGTCTCACTTTGGATTTTAAGCAGAACTTATAAAAATATACTTATCAAATAAAATAAAATACTCAGGTACAATCACAGATATTTAAAAAGGCGGATGTATTCTCGCTAACAAAAAACTGTGTCGCTCAGAGTCGGCCACCTCGCTGTACGTACATGCCGGCACGCACACATTCACACATTAGTCGGCCATTACGCGGATAAACGTCAACAGAGTCAATACGTCTGCGGTGCCGTAAAATATTAAAATACAGCATGTCTTGTCTAGTGAAATGGTGTAAAAACCGTACTGACCGGAGGAAAAAAATACCAGGAATCACGTTTCACAGGTAAATTAATAATTCAATCACTTAGTTTTGATTTTATACATCAAAACAAATATTCATTCACCAGAACAAAATAATCTGTCACAAAGCCAGTGTTGCCAATATTCACTTGTGTAAATTACCCGAAATATGGGAATGTTATATTTTATGGTTATTATTAATACTATGTATTTTATTATAAATTGATTTTAAATTTTCGCGACTTATACACATACTTTATATCAGTGGTTCTCAATCTTTTTTGGCGAACGGACCCGTTTTAGAAAGCGAATTATATGATGGAGCCCTAAAATAATCAAAGAATAGTTTATGTGGAGGTATTCTTTATTTTACCGCGTAGGTTGTAAAATATAGGTACTTATTGTATTTAAAATTAATGAAATTATTGGACTATCGTAATCAAATTAACTATGATGCGTGATTCGGGAATCACCCGGTATACATTGTAATGTATTTTGGCCATAATATCGCAGTGCCCCCACAGAGGCTTTAGGGCTCCGCGGAGTATGCTTTGTGTATGGCTGATTTATATTAATTGCTTTATATTTTTCGAGACAGTTGGCGCAGTTGGTTAAGATTCTACCTATCGCGCCGCCGGTCGTGGGTTTGATTCCCACAACGGACATGCATTTGTGTGCATGAACATGTCTGTAAGTTCTGAGTCTGGGTATAATTATGTATATTAAGTACGTATTTGCAAACAAAAAGTAATATAATGTATTTTATCAGTTATAGCTGGTTTCCATAGTACAAGCTCTCCTTAGTTTGTATTCAGATGGCCGCGTGTGAGGAATGTCCCAGTATATTTATTTATTATATTTATTTATTAATGTAATAGTATTACGGATACATATGTTATGCTGATATGTCAGTAAATTCAATACTTGTAGGAATAAATCAATATAGCTATTCTAGCACCGTAGAATGCGCTATAGTACATTGTGATAGATGTGTGCAAAGTTGGTCATTACAGACGCGGCGGTATTAAGCGGATTATTAGCGGTTATTAGGCGGATTTGGAAGCCGAGAGTATAATGACCAATGCACACGCGTGTCATACGTCATTATTCAACACACTTACGAGGAAAAAGCAGTTTTTTTAAATAGATTTTTTGATTAACCACAAATGAGAACGTCAACAAACATGGCGCGCAGGTTCTTTTTTTGTTTCGGCGATGCGCTGTCAAATAGTTTTACCCGTTTAAATTAAGAATGCTTCGTCTACACACATATCACTTGCAGTGAGGAACAAACGTATCATAATCGGGATTATACCTTATATATATGTTATGGACATAGGCACGCCATTATTTTTAAATTCGTATGAGTGTCCTCAATCGATGTATAAAGGTTACATCGAAAGCCGCCCTTAAAAAAAACGGCGCCTGATGAATATGCCAGACTGAACAAAAATCTTCGACCCCTTTTTTAGCGATCGGTTGATAGTTGAAGCATGAAAGCAGAACAAAAATAAAATTAACAAACAAACTCACTTTCAGATGTGTATAATATTAGTTAGGATATTTTCATAGCGAGATTTGGCCACCATTAACATTTTAAAATGATACGGTATATTCTGCCTACATTCAGAATTCATTGAATTTTCATTTAAACTTGTCTACCGTTACATATTTGTCTGAGTATAATAGTGGTATAACATAATAAAAGAGTGGGTAAATTTAGCCAAACATGGCAACCCTGAATATAATCACACATAAATAGTCGCCGCCATTACTGTTCCTCAGTTTTGTGATAGCGAGAATGCCGTCCGGGTTGTCTGTGGGTACAATGTAAAAAAATATTTTTGAGCTCGCGGCCTCTTTGGCCGGGGCCCTCTTGGGTCGGGGGCCCGTGGCATTTTGCCAGCCCTGCCACCCTATTGTTACGCCACTGGTCGTGTCCCGGGTGTTGCAAGCGTCCATATGGCTACAGTAATCGCTTACCACTAGTCGGGCCCCACGATTGTTTACTGATGACGTAGATAAAGATATAACCAAACACGTGGCATCCCATACCAAAGACCATCCCAACTTCCAGTGGATAAATTGAATACCGTCGGGGCTCTAACCATCATCACAAAACAACCTTGTTGCTGGTAATCCGGTTAAGTTTGTTGGTTGAAATCTTACAATGAGGTTTAGCCGTCGATGAAGAAACGATGGTAAGGAACTTTGCAGTACCCGCCTAGCTGGCTCAGCCTCATGTTGAAAATTCACCAAGCACCTGCACCAAGCAGAATTGTTTCGAACTGTGCGGGCTAAAAGGAGTTTTCTTCTGCGGACGCTCGGACTGTGGAATGAGCTCCCTGCCGTGGTTTTCCCAATGGAATACAGCATGGGGTTTTTCAAAAAGGATGTGAAGCGGTTTCTTCAGGGTCGGCAACGCGCGAGTGATACCCCTGGTGTTGCAAGCGTCCATAGGCTACGGTAACTGCTTACCATCAGGCGGGCCGTATGCTTGTTTGCCACCTAAGTGGTATAAAAAAACCTATCACGTTCCGGCTTTTGAACTTTCGATTTTTCTTTGAGGCTTTGTGTCTTTACCACCTTCGGTTACATCCATCGTATTATTGTGGTCAAACACAACCCTATCCAAAGCTCAAAATCCTCAAACTCGTAAGTAATTGCTTCAGTAAACCATAACTTCTTCTCTGATACTCAATCAGCGGTATCACAATATCAAAGGCACCCGTCACGACCAATGAGAATCGTCTATACAAATATAACCGTTTAACAGCTAAAAGCGTTGCGGATGGCTTTATGGCGACGTTAAAGTGGCGATAAAGGGTTTGAAGATACCACGCTGATACTCACACGGTCGCGTAACGTTGCTGTTATTTGAACATAAGTTGTTATTCTCATATTTTTATTATTATTTGAAGTGTATAGCTTTAAAATAACGTTTTAGTATAGTATAGAACGTTAAAGTTTTAGGTTTATAATAAAATCTGTAATAGTACATTGTGATTTGTGATACATATGTGTAAAGTTGGTCGTAACAGACGCGATTAGGACGCCGAAAGTGTAATGATCAATGCACACGCGTGTCATACGACGTTTTTCAACACACTTGCGAGGAAAAAAACAGATTTGTATTTTGTAATAAATGTCATGTTACGAGCGAGTGTGTTGAAAAGTATGTTAAGGCCGGGTCTAAGCTCAAATCTCAAAAATGGGTTTCTTTGAGAGTCGAGTATGACGTAACGCAATGAAATACCTAACACAAAAAAATACTGTGGATAGAAGAGGGTTTTGAGAAAAATGTTAACCGAATAGAATATTAAAAAGTGCTTTGATATTCCCAATAAAAAAATTCCAAGTTACGTCTAAAAAAATCTTTCGCGTCGAAATTCTCCGTATTTTCAGCGATGACAACAATTTTATTTTTAAGAATATATAAGATACAGAATTATATTAGAATGTTAACCGGACACTTATTCAATTTAATGCGTATATTCTGTATAATCTAAAGAAAACCCGTAAATAACAGTCCATTTCATAGAGTCGACACATTTATGATTTACCATTTTCAACCCTATTCCAGTGAAGAACGAGTCCTGTCAAAATCGTAGTCAGTCCGCGCCTTAAGTTTGTATTTCACTGTCGTGATGTGTAGACGAAGCATTCTTAATTTAAACGCATAAAATAGTTTGACAGCGCAACGCTGTCAAATTTTGATACATGTGTGCAAAGTTGGTTATTAACACTCCGCGAAAGGCGTAAGAAAATTGCGCAGAAACTTAGAAAATTTAAGAAAACTTAATGGTAGGGTAGGGTATGGGGTAGGATATCACGCGAACGAAGTCGCGCCGCGCAGCTAGTATCTATACAGGGTGTTGTTTTGGTCGGCGACAAGCGACCCAGAAGCGGTAGTACAAAGTATATATTCCCCAAAAATGGACTTAATTCCATTAAATACTGTAAATATGTTGAGAAATACCTTATTCAATTTGAAATAAAATTACCGCAAAGTATGGTTACTAGGCACGTGCACAGACTAGAGCTAGGCACAAGCCGCCATCGCCCCACCCCTTTACTCCCTCGTACTCCCGTTGAGTATTATGTCTACACTTTAGCTTATTACATGATTTTCAAATTTTTTATTATTTTATTTTTATTATTTAAAAAAAATAAAGTATTTTTTTTATATTTTTTTTAGCACCAGTGTCATTTGTATTATCGACCCTGAGTCGCTCGTCGCTGACCAAAACAACGACCTGTATAAAAATTGCCACATGTATGACAATGCATCACTTGAGAACGGCTCGATAGAGACTATGAAAGAATTTTTTTGGAAAATCTAAATATTTACCGGAAATTCCACCCGGGCGCGATATAAAAGTGCAATTACTCCTTGTCCTACACAATCTAATTCAAATCGCTTCATTTTAAACAATACCTAAACTACAACTTATTTTATCTCAAAATTCAAATAGACCTTCGCAGGCACTTATGAAAAGTCTGACTCTAATACTCTAATACCGGTTCGGAAGGTTGCATTTGCTGAGAAGAGCCGGCAATAAACTCAACAATTACTCTTTTCAAAACAAGCTTAGATTCTTTACATAATATTTACATTCTAATCGCACTGACAACAATTGCGTGCCCCGGCGCGGCGGCAAAACTACAAAGTAGACTGAATCTATATTTAATAAGTAAATAAATAAATGGCAGACCAACCCCCACAAGCAGCACCTGTTCATGTATCTGTGAAACATTAGTTATTATGTACGTCACGCTCCCTCCGAACATTAGACATGGCAATGTTGCCAATAACTGTAATCATAAAGTTTTATCACCTGCAACAATCTGTTCGCTCGTTACGGTACATTGTGAGCTGCAGCCCAAGTTAACTAGTTTATGTACACGGGTGGAATACGCGATGAGATCTAATGGGGTGTGATAGACGGATTGATTTGAAAAGTTTTTTTATTGAAAAATGTTTAATGTTTTTTTAGAAATGTTTTTTAGTACAGTCGAGGACAGAAATATAAATTGTGAAATTGTAAAGCAAAGTATACAGATTTAAATGTTAAAATATTACTCAAATCATAATAATATGTGTTATGAGATTCTGCCAGCATAATATCTCATAATTTCGATGAATAGTTTAGGAGAAAAACGTTGTTGAATTTCAATAAGTTTTTCTTGCCTGGGCCTCTAGACAAGATGGTTGTCAACAATCGTCATCGTTAGTAAACGATCACCCTTTGTATGGGGTTGACATTTCAAATCGAAATATCATAATATTTTTAACAATCTCCTATGTCACTCCCATACAAAGGTTGATTGTTTACTAACGATGACGATTGTCTAGAGGGGCTGTTTGTCTCATCTGAAGGCCGACTTTCGAACTGGTGGTAACTTCAGTAGCTTTGACCTTAATAAGTACCTACTATACTAAGGCCTAAATTGAATAAATGGCTTTGACTTTGAACATAAAAAAATCATCACATAAAATTTAGACGCGTCTTAAAAATTCGATAAGTCCTATTCAAACGAACTGTACAATTTTTGCTTAAACACAACTAAAATTTGTTACGTTTCAGGATAAGACCACAAGTCTTACTTACACTTTGGTGTGACTTCAGGAAAGTAATTCAGGTGATGAAGGATTGAGTGATAGCCATTTTACAGATCTTTTAACGGAGGCACCGCGCTCGCGTTCCGCGCCCTCCCGACTCGGTACTTAAACTATATTAAACAGTCTTGGGTATTAGCCATGAAACGCTTTATGTTATGCTAGGTTGGCCCCGTGGTTTCACCCGCTTTTTCAGGGTATTAAATTGTCATATCTTCCTTTACTGTTATTTCCGTGATTAATTATTAAGTCATGACAACAAAAATCAACCAAATAATTTATTTGCAAAAACATGGTGTTGCAGGGATTTCGACGAATACATTATTAGAGAAATAGAAGTCATAAAATCCAAAATAATAATAATAAACAATGGCTTAAAATTTTTTATACAAATTACAATCATACATCTGAATTAAAATACCAAATTCCGCTAAATAATGCAAGCATTTTCGTTTACCCTGTAAGTAATGACGAAACTTTCAAAACAATAAAGTCCCTAAATGATACACCTTCAGTTGGATACGATGAAATTCCAACCAATATTTTAAAATATAGTGCTACGCACATTACTCCGATTCTAACTCATCTTATAAATAAAAGTATATCTCATGGTGTATTCCCTGAAAAATTAAAAACTTCAGTTATAAAACCCATACACAAAAAAGGGGACCTAACGGAATTAAATAATTATAGACCTATTGCTTTGATCCCAACTATATCCAAAATATTCGAGAAATTAATACATACGAGAATAACTAAGTTCTTAGACAAATATAAGATTCTCAAATCAGAACAAAATGGATTCCAAAAAGGAAAATCAACTACACTAGCTGGATTCAATCTAATATCAAAAATTCTTGAAAATGTGGATAAAAATTCATCTATCTGCTCCATATTTTTTGATATGAGCAAGGCATTCGATTTTGTTGATCACAACATACTTCTCAAAAAATGTGAAAGGTATGGTATACGTGGCATGGCCCAAAAATGGCTACAAAGCTATTTGACAAATAGATCTCAATACACTGCTATAGCCAATGTTAATCATAATAAAGAAGGAATTATGTATCGGTCTAACCTAAATAAAATAAATATAGGAGTCCCTCAAGGGAGTATATTAGGTCCACTGCTGTTCCTTATATATATCAATGATCTTCCTAATATCACAAATCATTTCTATTCACTTTTTGCAGATGATATTGCAGTTGTAATAACCGAAAATGATACTAAAAACTTCAATTCTGAGATAAATGAAACTGTTGGCTCAATTATAGATTGGCTGAAGAAAAATAATTTAAAGGTTAATGTTGATAAAACTTCAGTTGTTCAATTCTATAATAGAAAATGTAAAAATAAACTGGTTGTTTCCTATGATGGTCAGACCATTAAAGAAAGAGATGAAGTCACTTTCCTTGGTATTACGTTAGATAGTAGCTGCACGTGGAAACCTCAAATCAACAAAGTCACCAAAAAAATCAATCGCTTCGCATACGCCCTATGGAGACTGCTTAAAATAACAAACCAAAAGACAGCCCTTTTAGCGTATCATGGGTATGTGGCTTCTCAGCTCAGATACGGTATTACTTTGTGGGGCAACTCAGTCGATGTTAACAAAGTCTTCATCGCTCAAAAG
Organism: Polyploca ridens; assembly: GCA_951394255.1. Classification (NCBI taxonomy): domain Eukaryota; kingdom Metazoa; phylum Arthropoda; class Insecta; order Lepidoptera; family Drepanidae; genus Polyploca; species Polyploca ridens. The sequence continues at coordinate 12,231,200 of OX596265.1, read as the reverse complement.
CAATGTATTCGGGCTCTCTGTGATGTGCCACCCTTAACTTCGTGCCGAGCACTTTTTGTAAAATTGAAACTTTTAAGTGTACCATCCTTATACATATTCGAATGTTGTAAGTTTGTAAAAACACACTCTCATCTATTCAAAAAATACGGTGACATAAAACCTAATACTCGATTCCATGGGAAATTAATCCTCCCAAAAATAAAAACCCATTTGTACCACAGGAACTGTTATCCCATGGCCATACACATATATAATAAATTACCAGAGTCTTATAAAAGCCTGACAATAATTCAATTTAAGGCCAAATTATTTAAGTGGCTTACTGAGAGATGTTTTTACACCCTAGACGAATATCTTAAATATGACAAATCTTGGTAAATAATTATATAATTTGGACATCTCATTTAATTTAATTTGATTATTATTTTATTATATTGTATTACATTAATTATTAGATTCAATTTAAATTTATAATTTTGCATGCTATTCTGTAGCGAAATGTGTAGACCTTATTTTAAGATAACACCTCAATGTTACGACATTTCTGGCGAAATAAACAATTTCATTTCAAGATCAAAATGTGTGTCTTAATGTGAAATAATCTAATAGGTATGTAATTATTTATCTGTACATAATTATATAATTTAATAAGCTGGGGAAGAAAGGTTCTTGACTGGCGACCACGTACTGGAAAGCACCGAGCGGGACGCTCTCTCACCAGGTGGACCGACGACCTAGTCAGAAGCGCTAGGCGCCGCTGGACGCAAGCGGCCCAAAACCGTTCGAACCGTTTTTACTGTGTATAGGCCTATGTTTGACCACAATCTCACCATAGTAAGTGATGATGTGGCCGAAGGTGGTAAGCACACAAAGCCTAGAAGGAACTGGCTCTCAAGTACAGCTATCGGAAAACACCGAAAGGTGCTTGGCGACATATTTTCAACTTGAGGGTGGTAGCCAGCCAGATTGATACTACAAAGTACCATACCATTGTGCTATGGTTTCCTCACGATGTTTTCCTTCACCGAAAGCTCAAGCTCATTGTAGGATTCGAACCCGAGACCTTCGTCTCGGTATCCGACGTCACTACCACTGAGCTATCATCGCCTTAAACTTAATTGAATTTGAATTGAATTATTTTTGATCAACATAAAAAAACAAGCTTTCGCATTCGACTTAAGCCCTCTTATAACTCATCTAGTCGTAAAAAGGCGATACCTGCAACTTAGTGCTCCTAAGCAGAGATTTATGTACACTCGCAACTTACAAGTGATTTTAAATTAGTCTCTCAAGTGACGTAAGCCGCTTAAACTAGTTCAAAAGGCTTAAATCTCGTAAGCTGCAGAAGGTCGTGGCGTCACAGTTTATATATTATTCAAATCAGTAAGTATACTTTGTAGAAACAACGAAACGAGACGTTAGTAAAACGTGTTTGCAAGATATATAAAATTATAATGTAGGTAAAATCTATAATAATTCCTCTCCAGAAATCCCTGACAGATTGTCTATCTACAGATTTGCACTAAATAGAAGCGATGTGAATTTCAAACATTTTCCCTCGCCTGCACCACTCCAGGCTGCACGCTTCAGGCATCCTAAGACAGGGTTTCAGTTAGGATAAATAACAATAAGGCCTATGTAAAACCAGAGACAATGCTTAAGTCAAATCTTAAATCGAAAATCAACCTTATTCGAGAGTCTTTTTCTTTCATAAGTGTTTTAACAGGGCCTAAATTGAATAGATACTTTTTGATGATTTTAGAAAATATTGTTGATATGAATTGTTAATTTACTTATTATTATTCATCATCATCATCATCAGCCTATAATGTCACACTGCTGAGCACAGGCCTCCATTCACAAATGAGGGTGAAAGGGAATGGACAATACTCCACCACGCTTGCCCACTGCGGATCGGTGGAGGTAGGCTAGTGGTCAACCTACTGTTGGAATTTTTCAAGCCGCCTAGGAGGTATCCAACTAGCTTAACGATTATCACAATTAAGTGATAACCGGGACCAACGGCTTTACGTGCCTTCCGAAGCACGGAAACGCTCGATTTGAAATACCACTAGGCGGTCACCCATCCAGGTACCGACCACGACGGTGGTAGCTTAACTTTGCCGATCGATTAAGAACGGCTAATCATGCTACAGCACGAGCGCTTCGCTTTTTTTTTTTTTTTTTTGTTAAATTAAATAGAATAAGGCAAGTGTTGGGAGGGTACTGTCTTCTGACACACAGCTCGCGCTAGTTTAGAAGACAAGCCTTGTCTTCATTATGATTATTATGTAATTTGATTGAGAAATAAAAACATTTATTATTATTATTAAATAAGTCATTAGTAATTTCTGCGTATTTCGGACCATGACATTATAATTAGCTTTCACAATTACCTAAAAGAAAACAATCCCATTGAGCCAATGTGCGTTGCCTACGGTCATGCTAAGAAGTCATATTTGAAAAGAGGGTGTCTCTCCTTACCGCACTGTTTGTGTCTTTTTGACGTTTATGGATGTATATGGGCTGTCAAAAGTGACCTATTAGGAAGGCCCTATTATAAATTCATAATGGTTTTCAAGACTAACTGTCAAATCTGTCAATTTTGACACCATATTGTAATAGCAGATTTGAGCACCTGGACTCAAATCCAATTGTTTCAATATCGATTCATAACTTGCTTGACCTCACGTTTTGAATGACGATTTAACTTTTATCTTTTTCATTGGGCCGATTTATTCTCGGAATAATATGATACAGGTCTCAGTGTAAATTGATTTACTGTTCTAACTGTTTTCTATATACTGTGTCAGGCTGGGGTTTAACGGAGTAACTTTATGTATTGATTTATTTCAAGATGAGACACGGCTTACAGTAATCAATTGCAACATCAGATTAATCTTTCAATTTACAAATTAATAATTGATTAATTTGTAAATTTAAAGATTATTACGATGACGTCGTGAGGTCATGAATTCATATCTTATAATGAACTTGAAGTTTCGGTGAAGAAAAACAGCGTTAGGAAACCATCGCACGGTAGGATATAGTCTGTAATATCCACCTGACTAGCTACCACCCTCAAGAACAAATTCGCCATGCACAGGTGTGTTTTAGCATCTGCACATCAAGACAAGCCTATTATATATTAAAAATATTGCCAATGGAAGCTTGCGACACCGGGGCATCACCGCGTTACCGATGAGCTCTGCCCCCCTAGATAAGATGGCTGTCGACAATCGTCATCGTTAGTAAACGATCAACCTTTGTATGGGATTGACATAAGAGATTGTTAAAAATCACGTGAGATTAGACTTTCTTTATTAACTTTCTCGATACAACAAAAAAATCGATTGAATAATTGAATATCGTTAAGACGCATGACTATAATTGTCAAAAGTGAACTGTCACCGATATCTTCTAATCCTGAAAACAGTTTAGTTTTCGAGACTACTATAACTGTCAAATCTGTCAATTTTGACACCATATTGTAATAGCAGATTTGAGGCCCGGGAGACAAATCCAATTGTTTCAATATCGATTCATAACTTGCTTGACCTCATGTTTTGAATGGCGATTTAATTTTTTCTTATTCATTGGGCCGATTTATTCTCGGTATAATATAATACAGGTCTCAGTGTAAATTGATTTACTGTTCTAACTGTTTTCTATATACTGTGTCAGGCTGGGGTTTAACGGAGTAACTTTATGTATTGATTTATTTCAAGATGAGACACGGCTTACAGTAATCAATTGCAACATCAGATTAATCTTTCAATTTACAAATTAATCAAACTTATTACGATGATTTCGTGAGGTCATGAATTCATATCTTATAATGAACTTGAAGTTTCGGTGAAGAAAAACAGCGTTAGGAAACCATCGCACGGTAGAATATAGTCTGTAATATCCACCTGACTGGCTGCCACCCTCAAAAACAAATTCGCCATGCACAGGTGTGTTTTAGCATCTGCACATCAAGACAAGCCTATTATACAGGGTGTTGTTTTGGTCGGCAACAAGCGACCCAGGAGCGGTAGTACAAAATATATATTCCCCAAAAATGGACTTAATTCCATTAAATACTGTAAATATGTTGAGAAATACCTTATTCAATTTGAAATAAAATTACTGCAAAGTATGGTTACTAGGCACGTGCACAGACTAGAGCTAGGCGCAAGCCGCCATCGCCCCACCCCTTTACTCCCTCGTACTCCCGTTGAATATTATGTCTACACTTTAGCTTATTACATGATTTTCAAAAAAAATATTTTTTTATTTTTTTATTATAAAAAAATATTTTTTTTATATTTTTTTAGCACCAATATCAGTTGTATTATCGACCCTGAGTCGCTCGTCGCTGACCAAAACAACAACCTGTATATTAAAAATATTGCCAATGGAAGCTTGCGACACCGGGGCATCACCGCGTTACCGATGAGCTCTGCCCCCCTAAACAAGATGGCTGTCGACAATCGTTAACGTTAGTAAACGATCAACCTTTGTATGGGATAAGAGATTGTTAAAATCACGTGATATTTCGATTTGAAATGTCAATCCCATACAAAGGTTGATTGTTTACTAACGTTGATTGTTGATAACCATCTTATCTACTGGCCCTGGAGATTTTACTCACGCGCAAGAACACAACATTCAGTTATTTGGCTGCGGCATTCTTTAACAGTGCGTACAAAGCCAGAAAAATATGGCAATGTCAGATGAAACAAACTTATGTCTAATCTTCGCGTGGCATGAGACGGAGATAGCGTTTATCGCGGAACAAAAATGAACGAAGCGCTTTTTATCTAAATAACTCGTAAAGTATAGAATATTTTAAAAATCGTTAGTAGCAGTCCTGGGTCATATGTTAGTGATATTATTTATCGAATTTTTGTCTTAATTAGATACACCGTGAACGAATAAAAACGAAAATTCATTATTATTAGAGGTAGCTTTGTGATTTTTTTCTATCGAGGAAACTTCATTCCATTATGTTTTTGCTTAGATAGAACCCTCGCGTATATAATGAAAATACCCATATAAAAATATTTTTTCATTTAAATACTATTTACTTGGGTAAATTTCAATTCTAAGATATGTTATTTCGCTTTATACGCACTCTTAAGGTGGAGATACTTCTCCGGTAGAGCTGTTCTTTGAGCGAAAAACCTCTATTACCTATACCGAATCTAAGCAATCTGTTTTATCTGTAGTCCAAAGCCATAGAAACCTAAAGGTGACTTAATCAACTCGAAATGTTCTCAATAAACGCTAGCGGATTTCAAATGTTGCGGGAGTAATTACGTCTGTCAGCGACTCGCGGTTGTAAAAGTTTAAGTCTTCCCGGGCCGAGGGGAAGTGGATTCAGTGATAAGTGTCCGTAGAAATTGGAATACAGGTGTAGAGTTACCTCGTTAATTATTCAATTTTAGAAACAGGAACGTGCTGCGTTTTCTAAAGGTACAAGTTCTCAGGAGCAGGCGACGTGTGCGACACTACTTCTTTCTCTTTTGTTCCTAGAAGGTATTTCATAGTAATACATAGAAACCAGTACTGTGAAAAGTCGCCTGTTGCTGTTAAATGCAGTCGGCGACGAACTTGTACCTTTACACTAAATATTGTGAATGTGAAAGTAACTCTGCCTGTTCGTCTATTTGTTACCTTTACCACCAAACCACTAAACCGAGATAAAAAATATATATAAGCAAGCATACAAGCATATTGCCAGATTGATGGTAAACAGTTACCCTAGCCCAGGGCTTCCCAAACTTATTATAACTGTGACGCCCTTGGGAAGTTGTCATATTTTTGCGACGCCCTGGCCTTCTTGCCATACAAATGTTAAATAAATAAATACATTCACCCTATTAGTTATAGTTATATTAGTATAGCCTAATAACAATTTGTCAGAAAAACTCCAAATAGCATCTAAATTTTTTAATAATATAATTGAAACTTAACCGACTTCAAAGTAAACAAAGAAGTAATCAAATCATGATCTGATGACAATGGGACCAAAAGGAAGTGTACCCTTTCAAATAAAAAAAGAATTTTCCAAATCGGTTAATAAATGACGGAGTTATGAGGTAACAAACATAAACAAAAAAAAAACATTCGAATTGAGAACCTCCTCCTTTTTTTGAAGTCGGTTAAAAAGAAAGAGCATTGGCCTCCCGCTTCGGCCGCATCACAATGCGCATGGCGCTCACTCGACTCGGTCCCATTGACACAGACAGCCAACCTATTTAGATCACCTCACGATGCCCCTGGGATAATACCGCGGCGCCCCGGGGCGTCGCGATGCACAGTTTGGGAAGCCCTGCCCTAGCTTATAGATGTAACACCAGGGATTGCCAATCCTGCATAATCTCATCACACCTTTGAAGAACCCCATGCTCTACTCCCTTGGGAAAACCATGGTGAGGAGCTCATTCCACAACCTGAACATCCGCGTTAGGTAGGTTCCTTAAAACAGCACAGTGCGAGACCATTTTTGGTTGCAATATGTGAATGGACTTAGTTATAATAATGCATAGTAAAATCCAAGAGGGGTGTGTTTTGCAGGGTCGGCAGTTCGTGATTGATACCCTGGTCCTTGTAAGCATCCATTGGCTACGGTAACCGCTTACCATCAGGCAATCTGTCTGCTGTTTGTATGCTTAAATAGTACCCATATTTTTCTTTTCAACTGATCATTTACTTACATACAAGCAAAATGGCCAATATAAATATACCACTTCTATTAAAGATTTCTATGTTACAATTTTACGACTACCCTACGTTTCGGCAGTTTGTAAGAAAGTATCGCGGTTGCGTCGTATCTTATTTATGTATTGTTATGGGACTCGATGGGATGACTTCGCTGATTTATTTGATGCTGGTCGGTTTTTACGTCGCCCTAGATTTATATTCTATTGGCCATTGTTAATTTTTTTTCAAGCTGTGCTTTTAACAGCTAAAAGATACATAAACCTCAATAATAATAATAAAGCCTTTTTATTTCCTGCAGAAATAACTTACAAAATAACTTAGAAAATAACTAACAAAACAAAATCATTGTTAATTTACATTAGAATATTAATTTTACTAATAAAATTGAAGAAGGTTTAATTTTGGTTTTCTCTTGCAAGAACCCCTCTAGTAAAGGCCTCCACCAAAGATTGCCTGTCTTGTCTAGATTGGGCTATTTTAACCCAGTTTGAGCCAACTATTTTCTTAAGAGGACTCAATTCGTCATACTTTTCATACGAAACCTCTGTACTTATTATGGCGTTGTTAAACATTTTTCGTTAGATGTTTTGAACAAATTAGTATCTTGTGCACTATATCTAGCCTTGTATCTAGGCGTAATTAAAAAAAAGTGCGGAACACATTCAGTCTAAGCATCCGAAAAACAGCGTTTTTGCCTGAACTTTAGCCATATCTAATGTACCTATAAATTGTAAAAGTAAAGAAAACATTTAGATACCAGGCTTGCAAATGTATTGGAAATTCTAAATAACTAACTTTTTTTTCACAAACTTCTAAGATTTTTTCACAAGAAGTACACGCCTGGAACAAGTTTTATGAATGCGAAATCATGAATGACGACCTAGCGAAGAGGCCGCGAGTGATCAGCGGAATTTACCGACTGATAACCGACGGCTCTGATGCTATCTCTCTTTTTTCGCAGTCAAACATTACGTTGGATGAAACATGAAGCTTTTAGACTATGCTCGCGTTGAAGTTGCGCCGGCCACAGAGGGCCGCCTTAATGTCATCGTCCCATCTAGCGTAAGGTCTTCCTTTCTTTCGTTTTCCTTGTAGGCCATTCCATGTTGTTGCCCGTTTGGTCCATCTTTGGTCTTGGAGGCGCGCTACATGTCCAGCCCATTTCCATTTTGATGTTAAAGCTTTTACAAAACATCAGTTGCTTTGGTGGTTTGTCTGATCTTTGAGTGTCGTATTTTCTGTATTTTCTTTATATTCAGCATAATAAACCTCAATAACAACTTTATAAATTACTACCTTTTTTATTTCTTGAATTACAGCATATCCTAATGCACCCCTATGATACTCAAGACACATAAGGCTATTATGAATAAGGGGAAAATCTTTAGGTCCACCGGTTTAGTTTATGCGTTGACTATCAGTGAGTCAGTATCAATTTGTGACGTTCTTCACACACGCCCATCTTATCCCCAACTAAGAAGAGCTTGCACTATACAAAAAAATAGATCTTTATTCACGTCAGAACAGCTTGAAGGATTTTCTATCTGACCTCCGCGATTTCACCCGCGTACGGTTTTTTTTTGCGTGGAACCGTATTTTTTTTTCTAAAATAAAGCAACCAAGTTACTCCTTAAAACATCAGCTATGTGCAAATGAAAGTCCCGTCAAAATCAGTCCAGGCGTGTCGGAGATTTGTCGGAATAAACATACAGTGGTGCCGATTCTGTTGTAAATCGCACTAAATAATTTTAGTCACATCACATCTCTTTCTTACAAACATTATTGAAAAAGGATAGAATATATTTAAAGCTGTCAAATTAATCTTTGCCGTCGTCATTTACGGGTATTTAGACGTAACCGCGATAGATGGCGACTAAATTTATATTGAAAACAAGCATTGGACTAATTTGACAGGACTAAATTTCTTACATCCTTTTCTTATGTTCTTTGTTAGAAAGAGACATAGTGACATTAAAATTAGTTTAATTGTGAACAACAGAATCAGGGCCAATATCTTTATTTACAACAAATATGTACAAAATACAATCTATATATAGAAAATTTCCTCAACCCTGCCTGCCATCATTTTCTTATGTTCTTTGTTAGAAAGAGACATAGTGAGATTAAAATTAGTTTAGTTGTAAACAACAGAGTCAGGGCCAGTACCGTATATGTATTCTTTCATATGAATTTAGTAAAAAACTGTTATTATGACATACAAACAGAAATTTCTTGACAGAAAAAAAAATTAAGAAGTTAATTATTAAAAGTTTATCTTAATTTACATTTCTTTACTTGGTTAGAAAGCGGTGTGAAACTAAGTTACGTGGTACATAACCCGACGGTAAGCCCGTTTGATTCTACATTCACCTTTTATGCATTTATTAGTAGGTAAACAGGGCGTGACTGCCTCCTCGGGGATAGAGTGCATGCAAATTATATGGGTTTTCTCATAGAGTATGAATATTGATAGACTGATAGCGTTAACAATATTACCTTGTGCGAAGCGTGAGCATTAGATGCATTCTTATTTCTTAGATATATCGTACAATAATAATGATTTACTATCAGAAAAAAATCGGTCCTTATTTTCAACAATATTGCTGAGCGTTTTGAGTATCTAATAAATATCATTATCAATTTGTTATACTGTCAAATAAAAAGTTATTCTATTATATTCTGTTCTGTTATATTTTATTATATTATATTCTATTTTATTTATTTGTTCTCGGTAAAAGTATCGATAAAAATCGGGTAATTGGCAATCATTATAATGTATTTAGTCGTTCGTGCTATGAACGCGCAGTTTTTTTCAAGGCAGCGTTGTACGGCACATACTCTAACGTAACGTCGCTCTATTAATATTCTACCTCTATGGATTTTACTCAGGAAATTCACTTCATAGTGTAGGTTAACTGCTCTGTTAGCTACTGTTCATATTATAGGTGTATAGCCAAGGAGACGTCTTTTGTTTTTGCTTTCGTTTTAGAGTTCCTTACTAAAGACACATAATGAAACAACAAGTCTATAAAAAAAAATTGAGGTTGACTACGCGATGTTCCATTCATCCACACTATAATATTATAAAGGGGAAAGTATCTCAGTCTGTTTGTTACCTTTGAGCTGATTTTGATAAAATTTGGCACGTAGCTAGCCTATAGTATGGAGAAGGATATTGGCAAAGAATTTAAAACGTCCAGAAGGATAGTCGCCTCTATGGGAACACGAAATAAACAAGCCATAATTGACAGTATTTAAAAGTAATAAGTTTAGGTAATTAAAAGTGACGAAATCGCAATACTTAAACATGGAAGGTTAGTTTTTTAGTTTTTCCTTGGTTTTTATAAGTGTTGTGACAGTATTTAAATACGCAAGTTGAATTTTTTTATTTAATCAGTACAGCGAGTATGACGCGATGACAGCCGTGCGCAGCACGAACTGAGAGCGATTTGCTCAGGAGCCCCTCAAGCGGAGTGATATTAAATGTCATGCTTTAGTAAGGCTGACTATCCATCTGGGTAGAGGCACGATGCCCTATGAAAATCTATAGATATTGGCTACTTTTTAACCCGCGAATGCAGGTGATTCTGGGGCGAATAGCTTGTATTAATAAATTATTACCAGAATTAATTAAATATGTAGGTATGTATCTTTTTACAAAGCATTTTGCTAATCTTGACTACTCCGCGCTGCACCAATAGGAATAATATAATTTTCATGATTAAAGCAGCGGGATTAGAGCTTAAACTAAGCTCGGAGCTTCAGAATTCTAAGCTAAATTTGGATACAAATACAACCTTTCATTAATTTGTTACTGGCTTTCGGTCCAACTATTTCACCGCGTTTCGAGTTGAATTTCGGAACAATACATTCAAATCAAGTTTACTATTAAACGACGAAATTAAAACTATTTTATTCGACTCTCAGATCTTACTCTTTATTTGATGTATCTTATTTTATTTTAGTTTATCGACTAATTAAAGCATAATAAGAGGGCAAATTGATCTAAATTACATATATCAACACATACTAGAATTCATTGAAATGCGTTCACAGCAGCCATTCGGTCCCATACAATCAACATATTGTATGAACTAGCATAATAATGTATATTTTAAATGTATTTGGAACACAAGATGTAATCTTCTTTATAAAAAATGCCTTGCTGAGTTTCTTGCCGAGTCTTCTCAGCTTAAGTGTATTCCGAACCGGTGGTAAATTCAACTGTATGTAACAAATTAACGTTCATAAGTGCCTTACCAGGGCCTAAACTGAATAAATTACTTATTGATTTGATGATGACCCGGATTTTTGTTACTCTTTCACGCAAAAACTACTAAACGGCTTTGGATAAAATTTGGAACACAGATAGAATATGTTCTGGATTAACACATAGGATACTTTTTATCCCGGGAAAACATACGATCCCTCGAGAATGTGGGTGAAACCGCGCGCGACAGCTAGTATAAAATAATACAAAGTTTTTTAATTTTAGTGATGCGATCAATATACATATCGATAAAACATTAGGTACCATGTTCGAAAATAACTCTTATCAATCACTCGACGGTGTCTGTACGTCACTACATAATCACGTTGATGCATTAACCAACCATACGTTGAATCGCTCATTTTATATTTTGGTTCACGAGTGTTCATAAATTTTCCCCTTTTCTGACATGTATTTGCATGTATTTTACATAAAATAATTCAATTAGATATTTATAAAGTTACTAGCTGCCCGGCGCAACTTCGTTCGCGTAGTGCTACCCTACCCTATTATCCTATATACCCTATTTGTGAATCTAAACCATCCAGGGCGCCACCCAACGCATATAAAAAAAAACATTCAAATCGGTCCAGCCGTTTAGGAGGAATTCAGTGACATACACACGTGCAGAAGAATTTTATATACAGGTCGTTGTTTTGGTCAGCGACGAGCGACTCAGGGTCGATAATACAAATGATACTGGTGCTAAAAAAAATATAAAAAAATACTTTATTTTTTTTTAATAATAAAAATAAAAAAAAAATAAATTTTGAAACTCATTTTATAAGCTAAAATGTAGACATAATACTCAACGGGAGTACGAGGGAGTAAAGGGGTGGGGCGATGGCGGCTTGCGCCTAGCTCTAGTCTGTGCACGTGCCTAGTAACCATACTTTGCGGTAATTTTATTTCAAATTGAATAAGGTATTTCTCAACATATTTACAGTATTTAATGGAATTAAGTCCATTTTTGGGGAATATATATTTTGTACTACCGCTCCTGGGTCGCTTGTCGCCGACCAAAACAACACCCTGTATAAAGATTAACACGTCTGAGCAGTATTTTCATGAGGTATTTTATATACACCTACATTTTAACTAATCTTGTAAAAAGGCAAAGTTTGTAAGTTTGGATGTATGGGGTAATCTCCGGAACTATATGTATAATGATTCGATTCTGAACATTCTTTCACAAATAGGAAGCTATTTTATATCTACCGCTTGTACAACGGACAGTGTTCTGAAGAATTGTTTAGCCTGCCCCCCTAAAAAGGAAGCTAAAGCAATATTGCTAACGCAATTCATTTTTTCGAATTATCGGCAGATCCTACGTAATTTCAATATTTTTTGGTATACTAGTCACTCATTATATACAATTCAATTCAATAAAAGATTCGGAATTTATGAATTGCATAAGATCTGCCGTAAATTCAAAAATATGAATTGCGTTAGCAATATTGCTTTAGCTTCCTTTTTAGGGGGGCTGATGACCACGGCTACCTTCTACCATCGCAACTCTCGCCATCGAGGAGTTCATCCTCACACATTGGAACCAAATTTGGTACTGTCCGGTCTCAAAGGAGCTTCATTCCGTGGACGCAGACTGTGGAATGAGCTCCCCGCCGTAGCTTCCGCAAGTACAGCATGGGGTTCTTCAAAAAGGGTGTAAAGAGATTTCTGCAGAGTTGGCAACGCGCGAGTAATACCCCTGGTATTACAAGCGTCCATTTGCTACGGTAACCGCTTACCATCAGGAGGACTGTATGCTTGTAGTAGTATTTTTTTTTTTAATCATTCAATCAAGCGCATACGTATTTGACTACGGTCTACGGCAGTGCTACGAGATAGCTACAGACGCGCTACGAATGGCTACGACAGCGCTACGCCCTTTTCTTGTTCCAGAGATCGAGTTTGGCAATAGAGATACACTTATCCATAGAATTATAAGCTTTTGTTTCTAAAATCTGAAGGATGTTTCCTGACTCACAATCATACAATCTAGTGACTTTCAAAGCCAGAGTGATAGGTTCCTTCTGGGTAAGCGTGTTCGATCTTAGGCTTCGTCTTCGTCCCTTATGGGCGGGTCAATGGCCAAACGCAAACCCATTTAAACAAAAAAAAACTTAAATAAGTGGACTGAAAATGTCTACCTAGACCGACATTTACATTATCAAAAAATATAAGTCATGTATTTTTTTTTGTCGAATTAACAAAAAGTGTCATAGATATAGCTGAAGTTCCGTGTGACGTCATGCCATAGTACACTTTTTACAAACAAGTGACGTCACGAGCCCCCACTCCAGAATTGCGCTTTTGTTGCCAAAATTCCGCCTTGCATAAAATAAAACAGTATTAGGCATGTGATTTTTGCGAAAAAAAACAGATTTGTTTCTGTCTCTATTTGCGTAATAGTAAATGGTTAAAGACTTGTTTGTGAGGGAAATGTAATTATTGAACTAATTGCAAGCGGTAATGTGACGTCATCGCCAGCAAAGCACCACAAGCGTTATTTTACCGTCGATTTAACTGTAAACCATTTGACGTTGCACTGAACTTGATTGCAATATTAATTGGTTCGGCTTTACTTTGGTATTCAACCATTTTGAAGCCATGCTGGTAGCATTGAGCTGTTATTACTACGTATAGAGAAGCTATCATAGGCAAAGGTTATGTCCCATTTTTTTAAAGTCAACTAAAGTTCTTTTTAGCAATGAAACAATAAATTAAAGACTACGAAAACTGTAAAATGTCACAATTTTCACACCACTCGAAAGTTCATTGGAACACAACTGTAATAGCAGACAAGGCCCCAGTTACCTGGTTTCCATAGTACAAGCTCTGCTACCGAACCTTATACTTATACGTTAATTATTTATTTATGTAACCTACCTAACTAACCAACTTGTCATATAATAATCCATTGCCATGTATTGCCATTTGTAAAATGTATTTTATAAAATATGAAATAAATATTCGTAAAAAATTCACTCTAATTTTGTTTGACTGAATCTATTATTTTTTGAATAAATTTAGCGTACGATTGTTGGCGAAAGGGCCAGTTTAAGAGCTGAGCCGTCAAAGAAAAAAATGGATCAAACATTTGAGACCTTTGTGAGACCTCGGCCAGTCCACCTCTTTGACCGGTGACTCACCCCTCTGAATATCCTTTGATTGCTCAGATTTTTCACTCCACAGCTAAATAAAATGTTTGAAACGCAATATAAATTGTGTTTGATTTTTGCGATACGCATAGTTTATTTTGCAGCTGATGTTTGTGGAAACAGACTTGACAGTTTTTTGGCGCGTTTTATAACAAACTATGGACATGAAAGGGGTATGAAAGAATGTTCATACATTGATCATTTCAGTCAGTTCGCGTGGTTGTTTAAGATTCCACCTATCACGCTGCAGATCTTGGGTTCAATTCCAACTCCCACTCAGGACATTTTGTGTGCATGATTTGAACATGTCTGCATGTCCTGAGTGTGGGTGTAATTATGTATATTAAGTATGTATTTACAAACAATAATTGGACTGTTTTACAAAAACCTTAAACCGACTTCTAAGTACACTAAGTTGTAATCAAATCCTGATCTGATGACAATTGGACCAAACGGGAAGCGTACCCTTTCAAATAAAAAAAGAATTTTCCAAATCGGTTAATAAAAAACGAGGTAACAAACTTAAAAAAAAAAAAACATTCGAATTGAGAACCTCCTCCTTTTTTAGAAGTCGCTTAAAAAGTAGTATAATTATGTGGTATATCAGTTATCTGGTTTCCATAGTACATACAAACTCTGCTTCGTGTGGGATCATATACCAGTGTGTGAATTTCCAATAGTTTTTATTTTGAATTTGGAACTACATTCGAAATCACAAATCGGAACAAGCCGTCAATAAAAAAAACAATTTCAAATTAAGAACGTGTAGTCGTTACGTCAACGTGTCACTCACAGAGCGTTGATTTCATTCATCATTCGTTCATTTGAATGGCGTCCGCCATTCGGCGCGTCAAGCTGTCACGTAAACGTTAATGTTATTAAAATTATTTTCATATTTGGGTAAAAGCCTCCGAGCGTACATACGATTTTTCCCGCTAAACTGGAGCACATTTCCATTTTAGCTGGTTAGTTCCTTACGGTGCGAAAACGAATTTCATTAAGAAAATGCCGGCGGAGCAACTTTTTTTTGTTATTTTTCACGCAATGAGGTTTACTTTTTGAATACGCTTACAGTATTTTAGTTACCGCAGGCATTTTGTTATGTAAATATGTTTTTATCGTTCAATGATTTTTGTAAGGACTAAAATTAGGACTTTATGCTTTTACTTGTAGTTACCTAACCTATACCTGTTTAAATAAAGTGCTCGTGATGAGGCTTGACTGGTCGTTCTTAATCGATGAAAAAAGTTAAGCAATCACCGGTGAGGACGGAATCCGGATGAGTGACCGCCACAGACATAAATCTAAATAGATAACGCCCCTCCATCCATAAGAAAACCAAGCGTGTAACTTTTTTTTGTACCTACCATAATGTTACAACATTTTTTTGTTATGTCAAAATGTTGACAAACAGGCAGACGGTCCACCTGATGGTAAGTGGTCACCGTTGCCTATGGACATTTGCAATACCAGGGGGATTGCCGATGTGTTGCCGACCTTGAAGAGCTCTTTTTACGCCCCTTTTGAAGAACCCCATATCGTAGCGCTGTGGTAAAATTGATTTAGTTATGCTGGCATTCGATTTTTAATGTGAAAATGAAGATATCCTATTTGTCAGCTATCATATCCTTCGCTACACATCTCTGGTGCACACATGCAGCCTTATGCGAGTTCCCTGTCCACAGTTTCAAAAGAAGAACATTGTGCCCCATTTTTGCACAGATTTTGACACGCGAAGTACATACACTCGCGTCATCTATTTAGATGTATATCTGTGGTGACCGCCTAGTGGTATGTCAATTCGAGCGTTTTCCCTGCTTCGCAAGGCTTGTAAAAGCAATCCCGGCTATCATTTAATTATGATAGTCGTTAAGCTAGTTGGGAGGCCTCATATGCGGCTTGAAGACGCCAAGAGTAGGTTGACTTGATAGTTAAACAGAAGTTATGCACGAAAGGGTACTTACTTGTTACTTGTTACTTGTAGTGGGCTCTTCTTTTCCGCAAATAGGCCGCTCAGGTGGGCCCTTTTTGCGTGAAGAAATCGCCGGCTACATCTCTAGCCAGCCTAGCTCCGCCCAGAAGCGCAGGACCTTCCTGGGCTGTCCACAGGCTTCGCGGAGCGACCTCACAGGTCCGAGGATTTGTGCCCGTTGTTCTGCCACTCCCTCGCATTCCAGGATGACGTGGGCGGCCGTTTCCTCTGTCCCCATGCAGACCCTGCACAGAGGACTATTGGTAACACCTATAAAAGATAGATGTCGGTTTAGCGGTAAATGTCCCGTTAGGGTTCCTACGATAGTGCGTAGTACGAAAGGGTACTATAAAGTTTCTGATTTTGTAGATGACAAGAATGCATTTAAATGAATTGTTCGCTTCGCAGGCTATTGTTATATATATTTTGTAATTGTAATACTTCTATTTACATATTTAAAAAAAAAAGACCTGCTGAGTTTCTTGCCGGAGTCTTCTCAGTTCAAGTTGTATTTGGAACCGGCGTAGAGCCATTTGTTAACGTTCATAAGTGCCTTATCAGGGCCTAAATTAAATAAATTCTTTTTGAATTTGAATTTGAATTTGACTACTATAGTCTACCTTCACCATAGAGAGATTTGTGACCTTCGCCGATCCTCAGTGGGCACGTGTGGTGGAGTGTTTTTCCTATCCTTATTTCTGAGAGGAGGCTTGTGCTCAGCAGTGTGACATAAAATGGCTACTTTTCTAAGTTATATTGTATACCATTACACCCATTATGTCTTTGAGTGCAACTATACACTCTTGTGCGAAGCGTAAAATAAATATAGATGCACAGATATATCGTACACTAGTCGATTTACAGTCAGAAAAAATGACAATATGGATTCCTTGCCAAATAGCAACAACAATGAGAACAAACGTTCTCGATATAAGGCGCCGATCCCGTTCTATGTTCTACATTCCGTGTTGACTATTGTGCACACAGCAAGCAGTCTAGAGTTCTCTGCAATGTTCGCTACTGATCGCACATCATACACTTTTTTTGCTTTCAAAGGCCCCACATTGCTTACAGTCAATGCGGAATGCAGAACTCTGAACTCTAGAACTCTTCTCTGTGGGATCGGCGCCTAAGTATCAATAAAAAAAAGAGAAATTGGCATTAGATATTTATGGTGGATTGTTTAGCGAAGCAGGGATCTTCTGATGGTGTTGATATAACGAGTATACCGTACTACAGTGATTATATTCCAGAAGTTAGAAAGATATGTTCTAAAAATTGGAAAGAATACTTTGACCTAAGATCTCGAGAGAAGGGAATCTGGTACCGTACGATCCAACCACAACCAATAACTACCGTGGATAAATGAATCTAAATTGTGTAGACAGGGTCTATCGTTACTTTTGCGACTTCGTTCTGGACATATACTTACCTCTAAATAAATTTGCATATCTCATGCGAAAATCGATATCGCCAAAGTGTGATGTGTGTAATGATGATGAAGATGTGTATCACATAATAACGAGATGTGTCCGGAACGAAGTCATAAGGCTAGGGAAGTAATAAGCTGGGTGTCAAAATCGACTTGTCAGACCCTTTGTCCGACAGAATAGTTTCGATTTTAAAAATTTTTAAAATTGCCCTTAAGTATAGTAGTGAATCTTCGTAATATATTTAAAAAAATATGCTGTTATAATAAAAAAAATTATAAGTATTTTAGTCATTCAAACTATGTACACACGGCTACAGATCAAGCTATACATTTCCAATATAAGCTGACCTCTCATTGTACGGAAATCCTATACAATGCGAGATCAGCTTATACTGGAAATGTATAGCTTGATGTGTTGCCGTGTGTACGCACAATTCATTTGAAGTCATTTTGCCCGTACCCGTGCTCACGGTCCATACTTTAGTATAGTCGCTCTATCAATATTGGTGTTGATTCTGTTGTTTACAACTAAACTAATTTAGTCTCACTGTTCTTTCTAACAAAGAATATAAGAAAAGGATTTTCTTGTCAAATTAGTCCAATGCTTGTTTTCAAAGTAAATTTAGTCGCCATCTATCGCGGTTACGTCTAAATACCCGCAAATGAAGACGGCAAAGACACATTTGACAGCTTTAAATATGTTCCATCCTTTTTCAATAATGTTTGTAAGAGATGTGATGGGTCTAAAATTAGTTTAGTGCGATTTACAACAGAATGCCGGAGTCTTCTCAGTTTAAGTGTATTCCGAACCGGTGGTAAATTCAACTGTATGTACATAACGTTCATAAGTGCTTTACTAAGGCCTAAACTGAATAAATGACTTTTTGATTTTGATTTTGATTTGAATCGGCACCATTGTAACTCTATGAGCGCGACCCTAGTAGGGAAACATCTGATTTAATTAAAATGTTCCAGTTTGCTTTCAATCTAGTTTCAGACATTTATAACAAGTTTTAAAGTTCAATATGGAGTAATTTTAGTTCGTTATTCTCCGGAGATCTTTATTGATTTAATTTCAATTGAAAATCTTTAAAACCATAATATTCTGAGACTTAAATTCTAAAGTTTTATAATTTGTGGTACCTAGGGCCTTTGTTTATTCGAACAGGGTCTTTGAAATTCTGTTTACACAGAAATATATTTAAATTGTATGCGTAGAAGGTTCGAAATTAAATGAACTTGATGATATTTCTTATGGTACAGTAGTACCCAACTGATATGGCTTACCGATGTACCTGCGCAGAAGATACATTTTCAAAGCGCGGGATACGCTATTGGTCGGCAGCTGCCGCCATGTTCGCGCGCCGTGCGGAGGGGCGTGACTTGCGAGTGAGACGGAACTACAGCTGCAGTGTATTATGAACCTTATAGTAGTGATCTAAGGTTGATTGTAAGTTTTAAGCATTCTTTCGTTAATCTTCGGGGCCATACTTTCTTTTCTTGCGAACGAAGATTCACGACGCGCCATATCAGGTGGGTAATACTGTAAGTGATGTATTCGGAGCGGTGATAGGCACAAAATCTTAAAAGCTGGGGCCCAATTCTCACTTCCCTCGAACTAGCCTTCGAATCGAACTTACGGTTCGAGTCCTATTCGACTGTAAAATTTCGAGGGGCGGAGTCAATTCGAACGGTCCCGACCAATCAACGCTCTAGCTGACTGGTTTCCCTTCTAAATATGCCGGCCTTGAAATTGCCAGAATAACGTAACGTTCGTAAAAGTTCGAATTCGTGCTTTTTTCGATCGAGCGATCAGTTTCGATTGGGTGAGAATTGGGCCCCTGGCCAGAACCACGATCTGCGCAAATATAGGATACAATTCGAAAATCGAAAAAAAGAATTGCATTAGCAATTTATTTGGAGCCTTCAGAAAAGTCCTACTTGTCTGGCTTTTTTAATTGAAACTTGTGAAAATCTTGAGTATCCCCTCAGATCACTGCAGCGTCATCATCATCCTCCCCTCATCCTTATTTAGAGTCGCCTTTGTATTTAGACACGTTCAATGCGTCCAAGCATTATTTTGCACTCTTCAGAAAGAAGCAAGAACATTTTTTTCACTTTTAAGTAATTACTTACCGTCTTTAGGTATATTATTCATATAAAGTTGGAAATAGTATGTTAAGAGCACTCATCACATTATACAGGATGTTGTATTGGTCGGCGACAAGCGACCCAGGAGCGGTAGTACAAAATATACTATATTCCCTATATAGATTTTCAAAATTTTAATTTTTTTATTTTTAAAAAAATTAAAATTTTGAAAATCATGTAATAAGCTAAAGTGTAGACATAATACTCAACGGGAGTACGAGGGAGTAAAGGGGTGACGCGATGGCGGCTTGTACCTAGCTCTAGTCTGTGCACGTGCCTAGTAACCGTACTTTGCGGTAATTTAATTTCAAATTGAATAAGGTATTTCTGAACATATTTACAGTATTTAATGGAATTAAGTCCATTTTTGGAATTGGTCCAATATATATTTTGTACACACGGCTACAGATCAAGCTATACATTTCTATTATAAGCTGACCTCGCATTGTACCGAAATCCTATACAATGCGAGATCAGCTTATACTGGAAATGTATAGCTTGATCTGTAGCCGTGTGTACTACCGCTCCTGGGTCGCTTGTCGCCGACCAAAACAACACCTTGTATATACTTTTCATACAAAAACTCTGTACTTATTATGGCGTTGTTAAACATTTTTCGTTAGATGTTTGATGAAGCGGCCGCGAGTGATCAGCGGAATTTACCGACTGATAACCGACGGCTCTGATGTTGTCTCTCTTTTTTCGCAGTCAAACATTACGTTGGATGAAATTACAAGCTTTTAGGCTATGCTTGCGTTGAAGTTACGTTGGCCATGAAGGGCCCCCTTAATACTGATTGTTGCCACATAAATTTTATCCCTCATTGCATATAACATGAAAACTATTATTGAATACAAATTAATAAGACACAAACACTCACTCACAAACACACACCCCAATACACACACAAATATTCACACACAAACACTCGCACACAAACACCCACATAAAAACAAGTCCACACATAATATGTTAGTAGTTAAGTTAAATAATTGTAATTTTATTGCTATGGAAGAGTGGAGTCTCCTAATACAGGCATTGCATGCTTAAAAGGAGGCTCCAACCACTATTTTAATTATGTACTTAATCTATGTGTCGAAAATAAATTATTATTATTATTATTATTATAAGTGAAAAATTCTCGGGCATCCGCAAATAGTCTTTCGGTAGGTTTGAATTGATCCTTAGTCAGCTAAATAAAATATCATCTTTTCACTTATTGGCCGAGTGAGCGATGCGATTCCGTTTCGGCTTGGGCAAAAATGCTTTAGTATGTTCGGATGTGCAGCTGTTTTCCTCTACATGTCGCATTCATCAACCGATTCTCGAGAAATTTTGTGAGCAGGTTTGGTAATTTTATGCAAAAAAAATCCAAAAAATTTATCCACAAGGGATATCCATATAATTATCGAGTATCGCGCCCCCTTATTGCAAGACGGTGTAGTAAAACCAGTCACTCAATCACTTTCTAAAGTCAAAAAGTTTTTTTTTTTTTTTATACCACTTAGGTGGTATAAAAAAAAAAAAATGTTATTTTAAAATCTGGCTTTGCTTTAAACCATGTTTTGTAATAAGGGGGGCGAGGTCTACAGCTCACAGAGCCCGCTAGTATTATAAATGTAATTTTTTTGAAGTTCGTCAATTACGCACAAGCAGCAAAACATAATTTTTGATGTTCGTCAATTACGCACGAGCAGCAAAATATACTTTTTGAAGTTCGTCAATTACGCACGAGCAGCAAAACATAATTTTTGAAGTTCGTCTATAACGCACGAGCAGCAAAACATAATTTTTGAAGTTCGTCAATTACGCAAAAGCACCAAAACATAATTTTTGAAGTTCGTCAATTACGCACAAATAGCAAAACAAAATTTTTGAAGTTCGTCAATTACGCACAAGCAGCAAAACAATTTTTATGAAGTTTGGTTTACAAATATAATGAGAATAGTAGAATAATATTTATCCAGGAAAAACAAAATCCCTTGGGAACGCCGACATAAATGCGCGGAAGAAGCCAGAAAACATAAGCAACAAGCATCTATAGGTAGTCTGATTTTTTATTTGGTAGGCTAAAAAGATATTTGGTGGGTTGCCACCTTGTCGTAACCTAAATATAGTGTTGTATCCTGAGTGACCCAGATCCTGAGTAAGCCCTCATTTAATTTTCACTCAATTATGACAAACTACATTCTATTGATCGCATTTATTTTATTAGTCATTTCTTATTTATTAAGAACAGTTTATATATTATGTATTAACCGCCTTTTCTCCCCGTCATACGGTTATCTTTAGATCAGGTAAAATTTTAGTACTTAAATTTATTGTAATACTTTTTTATGAATATTTTAATGAGACATTGTAACGAACATATAAAATAATTATTTTTTAAAACGCCGTTGTTTCCCCAAGCGAAAAATAAAAAATGGAGCTAAAAAACTAGGACACATTGAATTATCTAGGACACGTAATTATAAATAAGGTATACATTACAGACTAAAATAATTATAGTAGGTATACAGACTTGGTATAATGACGTAATAGTATTTGTAAATAGGTACATTTATTGATATTAAATTGGTAGTAGGTACAACGTTTATTCTTGGTAGATCTTTAGTATCTTTTTTTTTTTTTATACCACAAACAAGCATACGGCCCGCCTGATGGTAAGCAGTTACCGTAGCCTATGGACGCTTGCAACACCAGGTGTATCACTCGCGCGTTGCCGACCCTGAAGAAACCGCTTCACTCCCTTTTTGAAGAACCCCATGCTGTACTCCATTGGGAAAACCACGGCTCCCTGCCGCTCATTCCAAAGTCCGAGCGTCCGCGGAAGAAAACTCCTTTTAGCCCGCACAGTTCGAAACAATTCTGGTTTCAATGTGTGTGGATGGACTCCCTGTCTACGAACATTGAGCTATTAACGTATAGAGAAACTATCATAAGCAAAGGTTATATACCATTTTTAGAGTCAACTAATGTTCTCTTTAGCGCTGAAACAATAATTAGTCGTCTAAGCAAACAGTAGAAACACGTTGCGCTATCAGAACGCTTTTAAGAGTATTTTTCTCGCAAACACCGTGATTTTCATGGCGCTTACGCGTTTCGTTAATCGTTCTACAACAACAAGTGTGGCCGGACGGCCTCTATTGAACGGAACATAGTTGTGATGTGTGGCGACTTCTCTATACGTATAATAATAACTCAATGACTACGAATAGTTTCATTTTTGCCTGACACTGCTATTACGGAACACTAAAAGTATTTAAAATGCCTTAGGCCATATTATAAGAAATATTGTCGTGTCTTATAAGAAATTCAGTCGCATTGGTTGTTATATGAGACCGTAAATATGTGTTACTAGAAATGTCGGATCAGCCATAGGTTACTACGACCACAACCGCATTTGGTCACGTATCTAAAAAAATCCAGTTTAGTTAGCCAACGGTTTTACTACAGGCTTATTCTTATTGTTCCATTTTTTTTTTTTTTTTTTTACTCTTTATAGGTCTGTGTTTGGCCGCAATCTCACCATGGTAAGTGATGATGCGGCCGAAGGTGGTAAGCACACAAAGCCTAGAAGGAACTGGCTCTCAAGTGCAGCTATCGGAACACACCGAAAGGTGCTTGGCGACAGATTTCAACATGAGGATTTTGGGGATCGAAGTTGCTCGCGTCCGTAGGTTTACCCTCGAGACCCTACACGTGATCCCTGGGTGGTGCTAAACGAGCAACAACTTCTGGTGGTAGGCTTCGGCCGCGGCTTGTCACCACCCTCCGAACTAAGCCACACCGCCAAGCGGCTGCCGTGTTCCGGTGTGTAGTTCGGGGAAGCCAATTGTGGGGTTGGGTCTAAGCAGTTGCGTTGTTCTAGTGAACCGGTCTCGACGATGTAGGTAATGTGTACGGGTAGTCTCGTCTTGGAGGGTAGCGGGATCCGAAGCACGGTTCTCCGCTGGCCGACCGCAGTTAGTAGGGGGCCCAAGTAGTAGGCCAGCCACCTACGAAAGGCTGCCCCGCCAACTCGCGAAAAATCCCGAGGTGCTCCATCGTGCCGGTTGGCGACCGGATGAGAGGACCCGATGGCCACTCTTGGGGGGGTTCGGGCGTCCCCGCAGTCTCCAGGCGAGCCTCCCATCAGTGCATCTTTCCTACGTTTGTCCCATGATTCCTTTTGCAATGCCTCGCTTAACTGCCTTCCCCTCACCTATTCACTCCACATCACAACAATGTCCAAAGGTAAAAGAAAGAGTAGCGTTAAACAGCGGAAGCACGTCCTCTCACTCAAAGTGCACCTCTCAAATATTCGAGGTCTGCACTCCAATCTCGACGCCGTCCATCACCACCTTGAGACGGACAAGCCTAACCTACTCTTTCTCACGGAGACGCAAATCAGATGTCCTTCAGACGCGGCATACCTAAATTACCCAGGGTATACCCTGGAGCACAATTTCAAACCACGCGCTGGGGTCTGCGTGTATGCTCGCGATGACATCTGCTGTCGGCGTCTCCGGGGCCTTGAAAAACCAGGTTTTTCTGTCATGTGGATATTGGTGGGCACTGGTATAGAGCAAATCCTCTATGCCTGTGTCTACCGATCGCACAGCGGTGACCAGGAGACAATCGGGCTCTTTCAATACCTCGGCGAAACGGCGGACGTGATCCAGCGAAAATATCCGACCGCGCAGCTGGTCCTCCTGGGGGACTTTAACGCTCACCATCGTGAGTGGTTGTACCCATACCGGGAGACCGACCTTGCTGGGAGAGAGGCGTTGAAACTAGCACTTACGCTAAATCTCTCCCAGCTCGTTCGCGAAGCTACGCGCGTACCGGATGTTGCTGATCACACAGCCAACTGCTTGGACCTTCTGTTGACAACAGATCCTGACAGGTACTCAGTTTCGGTGAATGCCCCATTGGGAACCTCCGACCACTGTCTGGTGAAAGCTGTGTCGTCCTACTCTCCGCCTGACCCTTGCCCTAAAGGCACCAGGCGAGTTTGGCGATGCAAGTCAGCAGATTGGGATGAGATGCGTTCTTTTCTTGCATCTTATCCTTGGCGGCGAACTTGCTTTACTTCCGATGACCCGTCCAGCTGTGCGAGTGCTATATCGGATGTGATATGTCGAGCAATGGAATACTATATCCCATTCTCCGACATATCACTCAATATCGAAACCCCCAAGTGGTACAATGCTGATTGTGCCTCTGCTGAGGCACGAAAACAGTCAGCTTACCGAATCTGGGCGGATTCTCGCGCTCGCAAAGCTCCTGACGTGGGCTTGAAGAAGAAAGCCTTTAACATCGCTGCCAAGTCCTGCAAAAAGGCACAGAAGAAGGCGCGTTTTGACCATGTTGGCCGGATCGGAAAAAAGATATCTTCTTACCCCTCTGGGAGTAAAGCTTTCTGGTCCCTTGCCAAATCGGTCGAGACCAATTTCTGCCGCCCGTCGCTGCCGCCATTGCTGAAGCCTGATGGATCACTAGCTCACACTGCTGTAGAGAAGGCCAATTTGTTTGCCTCTCTATTTGCGGAGAATTCATGTCTAGACGCTGGTTTACAAACACCACCCCCACTACCCACTTGCAACTGCCAAATGCCGGACATCCGTATCCGGCAAAAAGAGGTTGTAAAGGTACTACGCGCTCTAGATGTGAATAAAGCCAGTGGTCCCGACGGCATTCCAGCCATTGTCCTGCGCAATTGTGCGCCCGAATTGTCTCCTGTCTTGACACGCCTGTTTCGCCTCTCACTTCGAATGGGTCATGTTCCGAAAGTCTGGAAGCTTGCTAACGTGCAACCTGTGCCTAAGAAGGGCAGCCGTGCCGATCCTACAAACTATCGACCGATTGCGATCACCTCCATACTCTGCAAGACTATGGAGCGTGTATTGAATCGGAGGCTCCTAGCATACCTTGAAGATAACGAACTCCTCAGTGACCGACAGTACGGTTTCCGCCAAAAACGGTCTACTGGGGATCTTCTTGTGTATGCCACACATCTTTGGAGCGAAGCCATTGAGAGACACGGGGAAGCAATTGCCGTTTCCCTCGATATATCTAAGGCTTTCGATAGGGTCTGGCACACCAGCCTTCTAAGCAAGCTTCCTTCATATGGAATTCCTGATGGCCTGTGCGCTTGGATTTCCGATTTCCTGAGTGAACGGTCTATACGAGTGGTCATAGACGGGTGCTCGTCGGACCTCTTGGCAATCAATGCCGGAGTTCCTCAGGGATCAGTTCTCTCTGCAACCTTATTTCTGCTGCATATCAACGATCTGCTAAAACCCGGTATCTTTGGGTACGCAGACGACAGCACTGTTGCAGAGAGATACGTTTCCAGCGCGCGAGCCACTAGTGACGAGATCCAATTGTTTCGGGAGGCCATGGTAGAGCGTTTGAACGTGACCTTGCAGGCAGTCTCTGATTGGGGCAAAGCCAATCTGGTCACATTTAACGCCACCAAGACACAGGCGTGTCTTTTCACCGCCAAACGGAGTCCTTACAACCAGGCTCCTACTTTCCAAAATATATCCTTGCCATTATGCGATCGCCTTGATCTCCTAGGCATAACATTAACAGCCAAAATAAACTTTGGCTGTTCTATTGAGTCGAAGGCAGAAACAGCCGCTAGAAAGCTGGGTATCCTCTCTAAGGTCAAGCGGTACTTCACGCCTGGGCAATTGCTCCAACTTTATAAAGCACAAGTCCGGTCGTGCATGGAGTACTGCTGCCATCTTTGGGATGGATCAGCTAAGTACCAGCTTGAGGCCCTCGACTCAATAGATCGCCGAGCCAGGAGACTAATTGGAGATGAGTCTTTAATTAAGGCGAAACTCACGAGCCTTGACCATCGAAGAAAGGTTGCTTGCTTATCGGTTTTCTACAGGATATATTTTGGAGAGTGTGCGCAGGAATTGTTCAACCTTATTCCACCATCCCCATTTTTACACCGAACCACAAGATGCCGGGAAAATTTTCACCCGTACGTTGTTGACATACCGAATATACGGACACAGCGTTTTGCATCCTCATTTTTAATGCGGACAGCAAGGGAGTGGAACTTGCTTCCGGCGTCTGTGTTTCCTGACGCTTACAATCTAGGTACTTTCAAGGCCAGAGTGAATAGGTTTCTTCTGGGTAAGCGTGTTTCATCCTAGGCTTCTTCATCGCCCCTTATGGGCGGGTCAGTGGCCAAACGCAAGCCCATCTAATTTAAAAAAAAAAAAAAAAAAAAAAATGAGGGTGGTAGCCAGCCAGGCGGGTACTACAAAGTACCCTACCACCGTGCTATGGTTTCCTCACGATGTTTTCCTTCACCGAAAGCTCAAGCTCATTGTAGGATTCGAACCCGGGACCTTCATCTCGGTATCCGACGTCACTACCACTGAGCTATCATCGCCTTATATCCATGGAGAAAAATTTAAAGAAAAAGAAATTTAAACAGATATCAGAATTAACGCTCATAGTCCCTAGGGATATCTTAAGCTGACTATGATGATGGAATCCATAAAGCAATTTTCACTGAAATTTTCGGGTGCTTAGCCAAAATTCACTAACGACCATCGTTAAATCTGTACAAAAAATATAAAACAACATTTAATTTGTATGTAAAATGTTACGCACAAAATTAGGCTTAAGGGATTTTCAATTATAAAAACCTACTTTATTTTGTTGGAACGTAAATACGTATTTGTATGTTTGAAAAATCATTTTGTTTTTATTAATAAGAGCTGATTCCCACCTATGCTGTTTCGATTTAAAAGTAAACCACTGTATTGCTGACTATAAAAATCTGAGATCTATATAAACCTTACTATTGCCCCCAGGTGGTGGTCATGGGCAGCAGTACAACCTCAGACAAGACTATCAATACGAGCACCGACTCCGCAGCCACGGCCCTCACCTCCATCACCGGCACTGATGACTCCATGGACGCAGATCCTGAACCACCCGAACCCACTGCTCAGCCAATCAGCCTCATCGACTCCGACCCTCAGCCTCCCACCAAACCACCCAGCACAGCCCCACCACACTACCACCGAACACAGAACAGCTGTGAACTTGATTCTCCAGCGTACACCAAGCCACAGTCAGCCACAGATGTCATAGACTCACCAAGACCTGGACCGGCTAGATTCGTCTTCGACGTACCGATGCCTGATCCAAAAAGATCTGAAAAGAGAAATAAGACGCAAGTGAGAGAAACGAGCGGGCCATCAACGTCGATCCAGATTCCTTACGACCCTAAAATGGAGCCACCGAAGAGTCCAAAGTCAAATCAGATGAAATATGAGACGCATTTTAAATTCGAGCCAGAACCGGTGAAGAGGAGAGGGAGTGAGCCAAGGTTGAAGAATAAACAGAAGATTGAGAAGCAGGAGTATTATAAGGATGAGGTGGCGAAACTGAGGAGGCAGTTAGAAGGTACCGAGGTGTTCGCGAAGTCGAGGCGGCGGTCTTCAGCGCACCAGCATTCTGTTCCGCCGCCATCTTCTAGAAGACAGTCTACAGGTTTGTGTCTGTAATAATACTATCCTGAATTTGAATTAAGGCGGCTCTCTGTGGCCGGCGCAACTTCAACGCAAGCATAGTCTAAAAGATTGGTGTTTCATCCAACGTAATGTTTGACTGCGAAAAAAGAGAGACAGCATCAGAGCCGTCGATTATCAGTCGGTAAATTCTGATCTCTCGCGGCCGCTTCGCTAGGTCGTCATTAATTATTTCGCATATCATATAACTTGTTCCAGGAGTATAGTTCTTGTAAAAAAATCTTACAATTTTGTGAAAAAAAAGTTAGTTATTTAGAATCTCCAATACATTTGCAAGCCTGGTATCTAAATGTTTTCTTTACTTTTACAATTACAGGTACTTTAGATATGGCCAAAGTTCAGGTAAAATTTGCGCAAAAACGCTGTTTTTCGGAGGCTTTGACTGAATTTGTTTCACACTTTTTTTAAATTTCGCTTAGATACACGGCTAGATATATTTTATTTATTTTATTTTATTTTATTTTATTCGGAAAACCAACAGCTAGTTACATGTGTATAAATTCAATGTACATGATATAGTGCACAAGATACTAATTTGTTCAAAACATCTAACGAAAAATGTTTAATAACGCCATAATAAGTACAGAGGTTTTGTATGAAAAGTATGACGAATTAAGTGCTCTTAAAAGTTTATAATGAGATCCAAAAAAGTGTCAACTTTTCTAGATCCGGAAAAAGGCAATGATTTAGCTTTGATAATCCTGAAAATAAATTTACCCAAAATCCACCTAATTTATGAATCGCCTATTACTGAAGTAGGAACTACTGTAGTATACTACATAGCATCTTTTTAAAGCTCCAGAATTTGGCTTAACTACAAAGCAATTGAGCCTTGTCTCTTAACCAGCTTAATTTCTACTTTGAACCATTCTCCCTCTCTCCTCAACAGCTGCCCAAGTCCACGTCACAGCCAACCCATTAGACTCTGCATCGACCACCATCCCAGCCGGGCGTACAACCATCGTGGTGCAGCAACCATCCCTCTCCCTGGACTATGGTGGTTGCTCAACCATCCTGGTACGGGACGGGGAAGACGGGAGACGTAAGAGCAGGGTGTGCAGCGATCATATACAGCAACTACTGGATGTTACCAGCCAGTTCACTTCCGAGGATCTGCATGAGTTTGATAAGAGGTTAGTGTTTCCAATAATCTGATGAAGATCCTAAGGCCTGTTAGAACCATTGAGCTGTTATTACAACGTATAGAGAAGCTATCATAAGCAAAGGTATGCCCCATTTCTTTAGAGTCAACTAAAGTTTTCTTTAGCACTGAAACAATAATTTGTCGTCTAAGCAGACAGTACAAACACGTAGTGCTATCAGAACGCTTTAAGGAGTATTCTCGCAAACACCGTAATTTTCACTGTGCTTCCGCGCTTCGTTTATCGTTCTATAACGACAATTGTGGCCGGATGGCCACACTTGAACGAAACATAGTTGTAATGTGTGGCTAAAAGATGATAATAGATTCTTGCTAACCGTTAGGTCTATCTTTTAGGACTCATGAATTATCCGTGTTTAGGGTAATTTTTCTTTCTGGATATACAATTATTTGTATTATAATCTGTTGACATAATGTTGAATATTAAACGAATTAATTGATCTCTTTTATAATTCAGTAATTTCTTGTACCATAGGAATAGAAACATATTTTTACTTTTCCAAAATAAAATCTAAACACACTTCTTATTTAAAAAGTGAGCAAGGAAAAGTTTCATTTTTGCATCCAAATACCACCATTTGAACACCCCTGGCTTTTTATGACATAACTGTCAGCAATTCATGAGCAAAAACCCCATCGCTTTGCGCAAACTTTTTCAGCAAAACACCTAAGTTTCGCGGAAAAGCGTCCTCTTTGTGCCGTTCTTTTTGTGAGGCGAAAGGAAAGGCGCCTCATATAAAAAGATAATTTGGCTCATTGTGTCGCGACGCGACGCACGCTCGTAACTTTTTTAATTTTATGAGCTGTTATATCATTTAAATTCTTATTTTCATAAAGGTAACTGTAAAAGTTGACTGGATTTGAAATTCGTTGTCGAGGTCAGAAAAAGGCAGATGATACTAACGAAATGTGTTTTTTCATATACTAAGTATCTTTATCATGTTTAGTAGGATCAAAAACCTTGAAGGGATGAAAGAATTCACAGAATATGGATAAATCATTTCTGTGTCCATAAATTCTACTATTTCATACACACAAATTTAAAACTTGAATGAAGTTCTCGTTGAATTTGAATTATGTTTTGCTTATTTACCAAAGTCTCGTATTACTTCACACAATCATAGCTTAATATATTTGACATTATAAAAATTTGCTTAGAACATTTAACAATATCACACTAATTATAATATTTAGTCTCAACAGTAGTCATAACTGTCTTGTATAAAACACCATCTGCCCTTAATAAAGCAAATTATTCATAATTTAAAAAGCTATCTTTTGCGAGGTGTCTGGCTTTCGTGAAATTAACAGCTTAATTGAATTTACTGATTATGATAAGTTGAGTTTTT
Source organism: Polyploca ridens (assembly GCA_951394255.1). Taxonomy (NCBI): domain Eukaryota; kingdom Metazoa; phylum Arthropoda; class Insecta; order Lepidoptera; family Drepanidae; genus Polyploca; species Polyploca ridens. Next base: position 12,200,443 of record OX596265.1, on the reverse strand, counting down.
TTTGGTATTTTAGTTTTTTTTTTTTTATTTTGATCTTGGACAAGCTTTTGATCTTTATCATAAGAGATAAACTTTTTTTAAGTCAGTTTATAAAATAAATATTTGAAAACTGATTTACAAAAACATAAACCGACTTCAAAGTACACTAAAAAGTAATCAAACCCTCACCTGATGACAATGGGACCAAGCTGGAAGTGTAGGGTACACTTCGTCCAAACAAAAAAGAATTTTCTAAATCGGTTAATAAATGACCGAGTAATGAGGTGACAAACATAAAAAAAATTACAACCGAATTGAGAACCTCCTCCTTTTTTTAAGTCGATTAAAAATAGATCAAATTTTATTGAAAAAATAAAAATTAACGCAGATTAGATATATGTAAAAAAACATCGAACATCGGTGAATCATTGGGAATATTGACAACTTTGCAATAAATTATGATGATGATGAACAATAGAGAAAATTTTTTAATGTATTGAATGAGAAGAGATATATAACAGAATTATCGGAAAAACAGGATATATTATAATAATAATTGCTTTATTTGTAACTAGCTTTTGCCCGCTGCTTAACCCCCGTTCTCATTCTGAAAGGTAGCTTACAATAACACTCGGGGACAATGTAGAATCCTATTAGTGAAGGAATTTTCGGCATTTCCCTTTATAAATGTATTATTAGACATGTATTAGTTTTGAAGTTGCCAGAAAATACACAGTCTCAACAAAATAACAAAGTCAATTTATATTTTTAACTGCACACGTTCTGCGAGAGATAAAATTGTCCTCCTTTCTATGTAGTCAAGGTAGATTGCAAGCTCAATGATGTCTACACTTTGCTGTCATAAGGATGGACTTCTTTAAGAGATATTTTTTAAATTCAACTTGTTTTTTATTTCTGTTTGTTTTCTTATTGAATTGGCGTGTGTTCAACCACGAGTTCACGAGGGTTAAGTAAGATGTCCTATTCTTATTCTTTCCTTCTGAGGGATCGATTTTGTGGCATTTCTCCTGAACTTTTCCAACGCCCTACGCCTCTAAGCTCTTTTATATCTTCACACGCATGAATGACAACGACAAAAATCAAAGGCTTTGATTTTTGGTTTAGTTTTATCGATAATTGGACTGTGTTACAAAAAACTTAAACCGACTTCAAAGTACACTAAGAAGTAATCAAATCCTGATCTGATGACAATGGGACCAAACGAGAAGTGTAGCCTTTCAAATTAAAAAACAAAACCCAAATCGGTTAATAAATAACGGAGTTATGAGGTAACAAAAATAAAAAAATAAATAAAATAATTTAAGTCTGTTTAAAATAGGTGACAAGAATTTTATGAGGTGTGCGCGGAGCGAAGTCTTGGACACGAAACTAATAAATTAAAAAACATACCATATTTAATGGTAGATACTTATCCCTTTTTTAAATCTACCATCAGATTTAAGCTTTCTTACGAGTTTATAGACCTTGAAATCCTTAATATATTCCTATCACGTAATTTTACATTTCCAAGCAAACGTAAAATTTAAAGAATCGGAAGCACTATCTTTTCTGGTACACCAAGTCTCATAAAAGAACCTTAAAATAACAATCACAGTATACCAATATAGCTCGTATCGCATAAAACTAGGTTATTATCTTAGTATAAAACCAATCCTACCCTATTATCTGTGGTTATTTACGGTTCACCTAATTTATTGGCTTATGTCCCGCCCAAGGGAGGTCGCGGCAGGTCACTATTCTGATTTCCGATATTTGATTTGTTGACGCGTTAACTATACGATAATATCAACTTTGGATAAGTCCTTCGATATTTATAGACGCGATATCGTATTCTAAATTGCCATTATTAAAACATGGTAATTTCCCACCCAGCTTTACGTATCTTTCAAGCATAATTTTTGTAATATATAGCCTAGAAATTGTGAGATAAAAATAATTTTCATGCCATGCTTAAGACCTGGCATGCAGCTACTCTTATAGTAAAATATATGCTGTTTTTTAGTTCAATAATGATGGTCTATAACGCGTCTAGTTGGTAAATGCATCTCCCATTTATTTATTATTTAGAGATATTCTTTTCTGGTAAGAATTTAGGACCATATTCAACTCTCGGGCACATTGCAATTTAGCGAGCAGGATAAAGTCAAAGCAAGTAGTTTCACAACGTTATTATAATTCATCAAAAATCCGGTCACTAAATTCAAAATTATTTATTCAAATAGACCTTTGCATGCACTTATGAATAGTATGACTCTAATGCTACGTGACAGGGCCCGAATTTGTAGGAGAACGAAAACGACGGAAATAGCTCATACAGTTAGTAAGCTGAAGTGGCAATGGGCAGAATGGGCGTTCGAAGAGCTGATAACCGATGGGGAAGAAAGGTTCTCGAGTGGCGACCACGTACTCGAAAGCGCCGAGCGGGACGACCTCCCACCAGGTGGACCGACGACCTGGTCAGAGTCGCTGGGCGCCGCTGGATGCAAGCGACCCAGAACTGTTCGAAGTGGAAATCAATGGGGGAGGCCTATGTTCAGCAGTGGACATCCATGGGCTGATATGATGATAATGATGAATGCCATGCATTTTAGTAGATCTTTTAAAAAAAACTTATATTTATTATTATAATGGGCCATAACCATAACCTGGGACTTTTGCGGACTATAAATACAGCCATACTAGCCTCGCAATCCACATATATCCACACAGCTTCAGGCATATTACAATCCAGCCTAAACAAAATAGAAGCTTGGCTAAAGAAGTGGAAAATCAGACCCGGTGAAACCAAATCGGTCCACATGACATTCATAACTAGACGAGAAACCTGTACACCAGTCTTACTTAATACAGTTCAAGTGCCTCAAGCTGACAAAGTCAGTTACTTAGGTCTCTATCTCGATAGACAACTTGCCTGGAAACACCATATCTTTACCAAACGCAAGCAGCTTTCCTCAACTCCGCAAAATGTACTGGTTACTAAGCAAAAAGTTCCAGCTTAGCCTTCACAATAATACTGCTGTACAAAGCCATAATAAAGCTAATATGGACATATGGCATACAGCTGTGGGGAACAGCATATCACTCAAACATAGAAATAATCCAGCGATTTCCCTGATACTGATTCCCCTGGAAACACAACATAGAGATCTCGATATACCTACGGCCTAGAGGAAATCGCTGAATATCCTCCAATGGTGCAGCGAATAATTTGGGAAAAAAATTACATACATTTACATTATCTCACTAACAATTTCGTGTCCTGGCAGCAAAACTACAGAATAGACTAAATCAATATTTAATAATTAAATAGCAAACTTTAGTTAACCAGCCAGGTTCATCCGTAAGTCACCCCATAGATATTGAACCAGGAATACAATCCCAGTTTGTCATGATGACGTAGATTAGTAGCGTTCAAATATTTAATGCATACTGAGCAGCGGTGTCTCCATGGGACCAAACATCCGAACTGAATCTTAGCACTAGTTACACTGGATATCCCTAAGTTGCAGGGTTTAGCAGAAACTTATATTGATCTTAGCTAACTGAATAAGCTAGAACATTACATCTATTAAAGATACGTTAATGGTGCCGATTCTGTTGTAAATCGCACTAAACTAATTTTAGTCACATCTCATCTCTTTCTTACGAACACGATTGAAAAAGGATAGAACATATTTTAAATTGTCAAATTAATCTTTGCCGTCTTATTTTGCGTGTATTTAGGCGTAACCGCGATAGATGGCGACTAAAATTATATTGAAAACAAGCGTTGGACTAATTTGACAGGACTAAATTTCTTACATCCTTTTCTTATGTTCTTTGTTAGAAAGAGACATAGTGACATTAAAATTAGTTTAGTTGTGAACAACAGAATCAGGGCCAATATTGGTTTAAGGCTTCCTGAATCCTTAAGTGCAAGAAACCACTCAATATTAAAGCGATGATAGCTCAGTGGTAGTGATGTCGGATACCGAGATGAAGGTCCCGGGTTCGAATCCTACAATGAGCTTGAGCTTTCGGTGAAGGAGAACATCGTGAGGAAACCGTAGCACGGTGGTAGGGTATTTTGTAGTACCCGCCTGGCTGGCTACCACCCTCAAGCTGAAAATCTGTCGCCAAGCACCTTTCGGTGTGTTCCGATAGCTGCACTTGAGAGCCAGTTCCTTCTAGGCTTTGTGTGATTACCACCTTCGGCCACATCATCACTTACCAGTGTGAGATTGCGGTCAAACACAGACCTATAAACAGTAAAAAAAATTAGCTACTATTGATACACGAGCACCAGTCAGTCTGTGTGTGTAATCACTGTTCGAAAAGGACAACGCTATAAATGTTTCCCTTTCTAACTAAATCAAACCTTGCCGAGTTTCTTGTCGGTTCTTCTCAGTTGATTTCAAAGACTACAGTTGGTTGAAGTCCGATTTCCAAGCCGGTGGTAACTTCAGTAGCTTTGACCTTCATAAGTGCTCTACTAGGACCTAAGTTCAATACTTTGTCTTTGAAACGTAAATTAGTCGCTTCTATACCTAGAAAGAAGTTCCTATGATTCTTTTCAATTACATCTGTAACGAATTTCCTCTAACTAATACACACAGAAGCACAAACAAAAAATTTCACGAATCAATGTCGCAGATATTTAATGCTCTATTGGGATTGAGACCTATGGCGCCGATCCCACAGAAAAGAGTTGTAGAGTTCCGCGTTCGGAGTTCCGAGTTCCGCGTTCCGCGTTCACTACTGTACACACAGCGAGCGAGCAGTCTAGAGTTCTAGAGGCAAATGGGCAAATTTGTTTGGAGCTTGTCTGACCCATTGGTGGCCAGCAATATTTTCTATGTTTTCTAGTAGGCAATAATATATTAACAAAAACATGAAAGCTTATTACTTAGAAAAAAAGATATAGAGTATTGAAGATTTAAGAAATAATTGGATATATTATGAAATTGCAAGGTAGTTGCATTAAGTGTAATTAGTATCCCGTACCAAATGGTGTAATTATATACACACAGCAAGCAAAAGTAGTTTCATTAGTGGCCGCTCATGGGCCAGAATGCCCATTGAACAGAACTCGCGTTCTCTTGAACGACGGGTTTTCTGTGTGCAATGATCAAGGGCGCCGCATAGATTACAGTGAACGCGGAACTCAGAACTCGGAACTCTAGAACTCTTTTGTGGGATCGGCGCCTAAATCACAGAATGCGTATGCTCGTAGCGATGAATCGCCGCTTCTGCCGGGTGTCCCACTACACTCACTAGCTTTTTAGCCGACCCGTTACTTTTACGTCCCTTTGTAACATTACGTTCGTGGTTTCGTGCAAATATTAGGTAAAGTAAAGCCGATTAATGTCGCCTTTCATGTTTATTCATTAAAGCCTAAAGGTAAGCCTCTTTAGGGTAAAGTAACAGGATTTTTGAGTTTGTTTACTGCTTTATACAGGAAGACAACTTTGATAGAGAACTTACAGCATTTAATATTTTTGTGCATTATTTTCTTCTCAAAACTTTGTGTTTAAATCATCCGGAAGTCCTGACCCAACTTTTATTGCTATTAAATCGATTGAGTCGCTTTTTTGTCAAAGAACGTCAGAATAGAGACAGAAGAAAGAGACATTTTACAGAAAAACAATTCAATGTACGAGTAGGTTTTGTATCGCTAACCCGTTGATTCTCGCGAGTGACGCGCGTCCTATTATAACAATTGGTGTCATTGTTATATTTTTAACCGCGAGCCAAGCGATTAATTTGGCCCCCTGTTAAAGCTTTAATGATGTCGTATCGACATCAACGATTAAACTGTGATTTGTATTCAATTAATGACAAACGCTCGATGAAAAACGATCCAATAGACATAAGTTTTTGTTAAAAAAATCATTTTTAATACAAGCTTTCTTTACAGTAGGTACTTTTTGTTGACTGTACTTGCATTGTCTTCCAATATACTAATGTACATACACCAAATATCAAGTCAATCCGACCACTGGAAGTGGATGAAATTCGATATGCAAGATTCCACCCGAACAAACATACATACATACATTGCAAGTTAAATAAAAGCTTGTAAAATCTACACTTTTGGGAGTATTTCATACAAAGTTTTTAAACCGATGTTTTCGCTGCGACACCGTTGAAGTTTGGTTACGTGAATTGGGCCATAAAACCGAAACGAGAGACCATGTTCTTATCGCGTTCTTATGTGCGAAAAATGCAATAAATAATACATGGAATACAGTTGTTTTTCCTGGAGCAATAGTATGTGATAGTGAACGCGCAATAATGCGATGAACTGAATGATAAAGGAACGATAAGGGGATATAAAACTGGCTGCGTTTAGCGCCACGCCCGCCCACGCTCGGCATGATTGATGTGCGCCAGCTTTGTGGTGTGGCCACACAAACAGCTAGTTTCTTTATAAAAAAATAAAATAAAATTACAATTTCTTTTGATGAGCTAGTGTTTATCTATCATGTTAAGTGATGGTAGTTGAAGGCATCATGTATGCCCTGGTAGTATAAGTGGTAACAGATATTTGGCATTTGAGAAAATTGTATATTTAGTCCCTTAGTGGTATTGATAATAGTCATAGGTTTGGATTCTATAATGGTGGAAGTGATAGCTAGGGTATTGTGTAGTACCCGCCTGCCTGGCTACTACCCACAAGTAAAAATCTGTCGCCAAAGAAATGTTAAGCTCTTTTTATCTATTGCGAAGATTTTAAGATATTCTGGTTTTTTCTTTTTACTTATTAGGTATGTCATTATGTTTTTTTTTTCATTTATCATTGTGTGTACAATAAAGTATTTTCTATTCTGGCCAGCTGGCGCGATTGGTTAAGATTCCACCTATCGCGCCGCAGGTCGTGGGTTCAATTCCCACATAGGACATGCATTTGTGTGCATGAACATGTCTGTATGTCCTGAGTCTGGGTGTAATTATGTATTAAGTATGTATTTACAAACAAAAAGTATTATTATGTTATATTAGTTAGCTGGTTTCCATAGTACAAGTTCTGCTTAGTTTGGGATCAGATGACCGTGTGTGAGGAATGTCCCAGGATATTTATTTCATTATATTTATTTATTTTTTATTAAATCGCTTTCACAAAGTTCTTATTTAGTGTTCATTACGATGCTGTTATTTTACTAGTACATTATATTAAAGAGACCAAATCGCTCGTTTCATAGCGACAATAAGCATATAATTGTATTGGTTGAATGGAAAACTTGGTGCCCGCTCCGCTCCGCTCCGGTACCAACTTCACATTAATTATAACGCCGCAAACAAACAAACAGGTAACTGGCAGTTAAAACTTATTTACATAAAACACTTCCCATGAATTTGGTTTAAACATTGTTTAAACTGAAACTGTTAAGGTGGCAGGAAGACTAATGGATGGGCCTGATATTGTTGACGAGGATTTGGATTTACTAAATGCAGACACTAAACGGTATGTTACTGATATTTTCAAAGATAACAGATTGTTTTTTAAAGGTACACAAGCCGTTCATAGTTGTATCATTATATTTTTCAACACGCTCGCTCGTAAAGCGGCTCTTATTTCACCGATTTTTGTATCACTTTTCCTACAATGAGCTTGAGCTTTCGGTGAAGGAAAACATCGTGAGGAAACCATAGCACGGTGGTAGGGTACTTTGTAGTACCCGCCTGGCTGACCCTCAAGTTGCTCCGACAGCTGCACTTGAGAGCCAGTTCCTTCTAGGCTTTGTGTGCTTACCACCTTCGGCTGCATCATCACTTACCATGGTGAGATTGCGGTCAAACACAGGCCTATAAACAATAAAAAAAAAACTTATTACGAAATAGTGCTTTTTACTTTACATTACCGCACTAGTGTATCGCTGTCAAAAACAAAAATCCTGCGCGCCATATTTGTTAACGTTCTCATTGTGTGGTTCATGATTATCAAAAAATCTACTGAAATATAAGTCTGTTTCTTTCCCCGCAAGTGTGTTGAAAAACGTCGTATGACGCGTGTGCATTGTTCATTACAGACGAGGTGGCGAACGTGATAAGGAAGCCGAGAGTTTGCACACATGTATCATAATGTACTATTATAGCTAATGGATGTAATTACACGTAAACATTTATGATTAACTAGATTTTGAGACGCGGTTTAACCCCCATTTTTGAGGGATCTAAGGTTATCTCGAGATAAAAAAGTATCCTTTATGTTTTTCCAGGCTATGTTCTACTCGTGTGTCAAATTTCACCTCGATCGGTTGTTCCGTTGAAGCGTCAAGAGGTAACATATACACGATTTATTATATTAGTAAAAACAGTGTTTGGTACTGACATATACTTTTAGGAAAATCCTCTACTGAGGCAAAAACGATTGGAGATTCTTTTTAATACCCATCGAAATAACGTTAAGTGATTACCCAATCCTTCCATTATTGATTTTATCTCAGTGTGTGCGTCTAGATAAAAGATCCATCTTTAGGATGCCTTTCCACCAGTGATACATTGTTAAGATGATCCTGATCACCGATTTGTTAATAAAGAAAATATTAACATAGCTGAGTTTCTTGTCGGATTCTTCTCAGTTGAAGGCCGACTTACGAACTAGTGGTAACTTCAGTAGCTTTGACCTTCATAAGTGTCTCGCGTGTTGCCGACCTTGAAGAAACCTCTTCACACCCTTTTTGAAGAACCCCATGCCAGTACTCCATCTACAAATCTCTTTCAGTTTAATAATGCTTTTTGTTTAAAATAAAATTTCTGAGAGTTAAGATGAAACGCTGGTGGCGTTTTTTCCATACAAACGTAATCCTCAGTTTCCTCTCTAGATAATGACATTAGAGCAATGATTATTTTACCATGCAATCTGTAAGTACCATTGTATGTGGTTGTGTTTTTCTCCATAAATTAATTTTTATAAGAATTAGTAGCCTTCTAAATTCACAAAAACTTACCATTTTTAACGCCCTTATCTGACGTCCAGTGAACAAATTTGACGAATATAATAAAAAAAAGGAAAACCGACAGACATAGCTAAAGCCCTTCTTATTATGATTCTTGATTGTTTTTAAAAATCGGTCCAGTTTTGGAGGAGGAAACCGGGGATTACGATATAGCGATTTCGTCTAATTTAAATAGGTATAATCAGTCCAAACTGTAGTTGTCTCTATCGCCCTCGGGCGGGATAGCTAGGGCACAGCGCGACAGCAATTGTTATATTAAAAACCTATTTTTCAAATATCTAGCAGCCATCCTTTCCTCTTAATCTAGTCGGTGTGTTGCAGTTGTACTTGAGAGACAGCTTTTTTCCGATTTTGTGTGCTTATTCCACGTGTTACTATGGTGCGATTGTTGTCAAACATAAGGAAAACCATACAAAAAAGAAACTGATGATGGGTTTTATGTTGAATAATCGATATCAATCCATATTAGATGAATATAATAATGGTACCAGTACATTATGCGGTATCCCTGGTGGAAAGGCAGCCTTATCTTCTATCTATATTCCATCTACATGATTACAAAAGTCTGATCCTCTACCCATTCCGAGTGAAAGCTATTTGTATAATGTCACAACCCTGTCATAGAATTGTGTGCCGTAATGTGATATCCTTTCAAACTTGATCGCATTAACCACGGGCCTATTTTTCTACTGCTCAAGTAATAAATTGAAGCATTATTATAATTTCTATTACCTTGTATGTAAAGTAACGTTGATTCAGACAACGTTAAGTGCTTGTTCTGTATGTGCAATCCTCGTTTTTGCACTATGAATCAGTTATTATAACTCGCAAGAGTGCAAGTCATCATCATATCAGCCTAAGGATGTCCACTGCTGTACATAGGCCTCCCCATAGATTTCCACTTCGAACGGTTCTGGGCCGCTTCCATCCAGCGGCGCCAAGCAATTTTGACCAGGTCGTCGGTCCACCTGGTGTGGCCGACGTCTCACCAGGAGTGCAAGTATTCATAACGATTTTAACTCGTAAAAATTTTGTACTTTATTTTTTCCATTTGTGTTGTTAATAGAGGCAAACTCAACTCAAACAAAAATATAGTTATGGTTTTAAGTCCCTACTGCCGCCCCTATAAGTCGATCTATTTCATCTTTATTTTTAGTGGCGCAAAACAGATTACCTACAAAATTATTAAAACTAGAATGCATTAATCGTTCCTAGTATGACAGAATATTTCAAACACCTTTGTAGAAAAAATGCCACGCTTATTAAAATAGTGTGTGACAACGAGTACATCATCCATATAGGACTTCGCGTGTCGCGTCGACAGCCGCCGACACTACGACGTGGTAGCACAAAAGAGGTGTAATTAATCATACACTCGTTCCATATCTAGCCTCTCTTTCGTTCTCGTTACCTATAAATTACCTATGAATATGTAGTTTTATTGTTCACTTTTATTTGCTAGTAATCTTTGGGTACCGTGAATTGAATTAATTTTAATTTTATAAAGTTAAAATTACATGTAGAATAACCAGCGAAGTGTGAGTCGAACTCGTTTCGTACAATAACAACTCATTTTTTAGCGCTGTATGAGTTAATTCTACAATTTTGCTATAAAGTGACTAGTAGGCGCATTTTTTTAATACTCATGAGTTTTTTTTAAATAAACGATTTAAACTTCATTTGTATTTCGCAATTAATGATAAGTTTTTGTTGTATAATTGAAGTCAATGGCTATAAATAATACATTTCACATACCCAACTAGTTTTATTTTTGAGATAGACTAGGAACAAAAAAGATCTAATACTGACAAGCTGCTGAAAACTTTGACGGCCCACTATTTCTTTAATTTTGATTATATAAAAGAATTAACAATGTTCTATAACAATCTACTTTAATAGTTATAGAAAGTACACCACGTGCTACAGGATAAGAAAACAAAATGCTTTTGCCTTTTTTCATGTCCTCAAAATGAGTCCATGAACAAAAGTTGTACTGTATTTTATTTTCGGTTTAGGCCCAACATTTACCACAAACTCCTTGTCATGTATTTTAAACCACGACTCTAAATAAATAAAAAACCTTTCAGATCATGAAACAAAAAGGTTTATCAGCTGTTGATATCCCGCAACAATGTTTGACGAAAATTACAAAACAACAGAACAATGTTAATTATTCTTTATAGATCTCTATGTAATCCTCTTATATGAAATACACAGTGTATTGAGTTGATGAATGACTAATGTAACGGAGTCGATGAACAATGCTGATGGTAATGTCGAAATAAATTTTATTTGGGAAGGTAATAAAATGTTTTTTGTTTTGTGTGATGGAGAGAAATTTTGAAAATAATTAACTGGATGTGGTATCCTTTATCATAATAATCGTTTGTCTTTGAACGTTATCTCGCGTACAGTAGTACCCAACTAATATGGCTTACCGAGGTACCATGTTGTATATGTGAATGTGCGGGAAATGTGCCGATTTTCAGTGAAATCGGCGCCTAAAACCGTGCTTCCGTACGTGACCATGAATAAAATGACCGTTAAGAAAATACGCACATGCTTGAAAGATGTCATGCGCTTTTAGTGACAACCAAAGTCGAATATTGGCAACTCTCTATCCTCAGCATTTAATCTCCCTTCATCTATATCCTGTAAAGCAACTACGTCCCACAAAAGTTTTAAACCGCGTCCTCAATCTCGCAAGTCACTTCCACTTAGCTGTAATCCCTTGTAGTCTGTAACAGCTATTATTTATGGTGACAAGCACCGCTCGCTTTGCTGTCACACAAATCCGCCGGTAATCCAGCCATATTGCGATGCCGTCGTACCTTCACTGAAAGCGTCAAAGCCTTTGAATTGTGTCGGATAATTATGTATTACGCGGTAGATTGTTATAGATCAACACTAATCGCCTTAATTGCGTGTGAATTAAGTCTAAATTGCCTTGTTATGTTTATTTTATTAATGAAAATTAATTGGTCGCGTTTTTGTTAGCTATTTTGCGATGTCATTTTGATACAGAGCTGTATTATAAGGATCCTTACTGTACCAAATTAAAAAAAATAACACCTGAAATAGACCTACAATAAAAACTGATCCCGAAAGCGAATGAAACCGCGGGGGACAGCTAGTTTATGTTAAGTTAGTGAACCTTGGTTGTACAATAAGCCCTTTTTGGTCTTGGCATTGTTTGACCGTGGCACAAAATTATGAATATTCTGTGTACGGCCATGGAATTGGCGATTTTATAAGCGACAGCGATGTCAAATATGTTTGTCAATACTGTGACGGTTTTTTTCGGTGGCGTCGGCTTTGTTGTCCATCTGGCTTTTTTCAAGGACGGGTAGTGTTAAGGTGACATTAATGATCCTATACTATTAAACGATTACTCGAAAACGGCTCTAATGATTTCGATTGAATTTTCTATAGGGGACAAAAACTCGATCTAACCAGGTCTCATCTCAGGGAAAACGCGATTTTACGGATTTTTTTAATTCCACCCTAAAACTAGTATATCATTTCGATTAATATTATTGTTACCTTGAGGCTGTAAAATCGTTATGTGTATAGCTCGTGACGCTTTCTTTATTAAGCTCTTGCATGTATTTTTTTTTTAATGTGTTGGATCGTGGTAATCTATCTATCTATCTTGTGTATTTGCAGTAACTAAAGGTGCGTCTACGCTAGGCGAACCATACACGAGCCGAGCACACGTGGAGTACGAATTCGCGTAGCGTAGACGGACTTGCGTGCTTGATTGCGCTCCGCCAATGAAGTAGCATTATATTTGTACGAAAACCTCATCACGAGATTCCTACTCTTGTTTGACCTTTATTTTTCTGAGCGGGAGGAGAAACTGTATGGTCAACCATTGTTTAATGTCGCGGGATAATAAATAACATGTTTTATTATTTTATATATTAAGGCGATGATAGCTCAGTGGTAGTGACGTCGGATACCGAGACGAAGGTCCCGGGTTCGAATCCTACAATGAGCTTGAGCTTTCGGTGAAGGAAAACATCGTGAGGAAACCATAGCACGGTGGTAGGGTACTTTGTAGTATCCGCCTGGCTGGCTACCACCCTCAAGTTGAAAATCTGCCGCCAAGCACCTTTCGGTGTGTTCCGACAGCTGCACTTGAGAGCCAGTTCCTTCTAGGCTTTGTGTGCTTACCACCTTTGACCGCATCATCACTTACCATGGTGAGATTGCGGTCAAACACAGGTCTATAACAGTAAAAATATATATATATATAAAGTTAATCGCTGTAACCAATACATCATCCGCTATGCAATCGTCAAAAAACGCGACTGTAATGGCCCAACCAAATGAGATGATTCGCAACCAGTTTTGATCAAAATTTTGCAACAGGCTGATAAAGGCACGATAGATACATACGCGATTATGCTAAGGATTAATTTAGTTTAAGAGGTCAATGATACAAATAAGGCAAATATTTTTTACGAATATTGCCGGCATTGGCCGGGTAATTAAATAAGTCCGTTTAAAGTTTTGTTACAAAAAAAATTGCAACACTTTTCGCCCGCGGTTTTTTTTTTTACTTTACAAAAACCTTTTGTTTGATCATATTCTGTCCCCTTAGGTGCCCTTACACAGAGTACTCAAGAATTATATCATCCTTTCCATTCTTTAGGCCTTAAGGGCTACCAGGTTGTCTGACCGTCAATTTATGAATTTTATTTCAAGTTTGGTATTAAGGTCAATGCTACTGACGAATAAAGGACAGGTTTCCGAAATTCGGCAACTTTCTATATACAGTTACTCATTACATCAGAAATGCAATTTGTATAAAACTGACAAGGATTTGTTTTTCATAATAAAAACCAAAAGTTATTTAGAACTATATTTAAATAAATACTCATAAATCTTAGGAAATACCATGTCTCTTGTGAACTGACTGTAGTTCATATCCAGGTGGTTCCAGAGAGTATTCTTAACGAATACCACCTCTATCACTCGTGGCAATTGAGCTAACATCCATTTCACATCCACAACATCCACCAAACCATCGTTTTGACTATATATAGTAACCACAGGCACATTCACAGCACTAAGGTTGTATTTCGGAGGGTCAGCACTTCCGTACAGCTGGATATTCCGCTCTGTTCCATAGTCAAACTTCTGGAAATATTTGGTGCTCATGCTTTGTCCATATCGCGCCATATTATGCACCGATGTACCAGCAGGAAAGTGCCCAAACAGAGACCTCATAGTCTTATTTTTGATGGAACCAGAATGATAGGAACCCGCACTGGCTAACAAATTGATAGCACCTTCACACGTCTTCAAGGTATGGTCAGTCGTATGACAGAAAAACTCCAGAAACTCATGGATGAGGTCACCTTTAGTAAGAACTTCGTAGATTCCTGCTTTCAAAAGCGCTTTTTCGAACATTTGCATACTAATGCAAGTTACTCTGAATAGGCGTGATCTGCAGTTGGTATGCCTAGTGGCTGGTGCAAGGGCAATCATCACTCTCACTTTATCACAATAATGTGGCATTTCCGAACACATCACAAAAAACGTTCCAGAACCTTGAGAGAATCCGATGTAATTCAACTTTTCCGCACCAGTTTGCTCCAACACATAATCAATCATAGCTGGTACGTCGTAAAGTCCAATTTCGTCTACACAGAATTTCCAATACTGAGCATCCTGGTCGGGGTTGAGGGTGGTGTGCGCTCTGGAGTAGTAGTTCCCCCTGATGTTGCCGACCCACAGGTCGTGGCACGCGTCAGATATCAAGTAGGCCAGCCCTGCGTCGGGCCCTGAGTCTATCCAACAATCAGAGCTTTGTAAGAGTCCATGCATCAGCAGAACTGGCGTGGAACTCTGTTCTCCACTACATTTTCTCCCTCTAACGATTCTGAACATGGTCAGTATATATCCATCTTTGGTGACAACTTTATGCTCTTCAGAAAGGTATCCATTCTTCGTTGTCAGCTCAGTAAAATTTAGCAGGGAATTTTGTGGATATCCCAATAACCGCTTGGTGTCCAGTTTTATTTCCAACGGTGATAATTTAACTGCGTACCCTAATATGACGAGTAGTGATAAGAATATGATATGAAACTTGCAGGATTTTTCTGAAGCCATGACACGTGTTTTCATTCCAACTGGTTTTAATGATATAAGGTTTTGAGCAAGGTACACGCATCTCAGTGTTCGGCAATAGGGATGTGTTATGCGTATTCGAAATATATTTTTTACCACAAATAAGTAATTATACCTAATTGTGTCGTTATGATAGTATTGATGGTCGATATTCAAATATACATTAAGCTACGTAATATAATAAACGTTATGTGGTTTGTATTACACATTTATATAAATGAGATCAAAGAATTTCAATCAATTAAATGAAAGATATCACATTATCCTTCTAAAATTTAAATGTGAAAGAGAGTATGTTTATTGTTTCTACTACTACTACGAAAAAATGGGGAAACCGCGCAGAAATCAGTGAAAAGAAAAAATGGGGAAATCGCGCAGAAATCAGAAAAACGAAAAAATGGGGAAACCGCGCAGAAATCAGAGAAAAGAAAAAATGGGGAAATCGCGCAGAAATCAGAAAAACGAAAAAATGGGGAAACCACGCAGAAATCAGAGAAAAGAAAAAATGGGGAAATCGCGCAGAAATCAGAAAAACGAAAAAATGGGGAAACCGCGCAGAAATCAGAAAAAAGAAAAAATGGGGAAACGCCGCAGAAATCAGTAAAAAGAAAAAATGGGGAAACCGCTCAGAAATCAGAAAAAATATATATTTCATTATATTCTGATATTTTTACAGTTTGAAAATTTGTAATTTTCCATATAGCAATATTCAAAAATTCAAAAAGCATTTATTCAATTCAGGCCCTGATAAGGCACTTATGAACGTTAACAAATGGCTCTACACCGGTTCCAAATACAACTTGAACTGAGAAGACTCCGGCAAGAAACTCATCCGGCAATAAAAACTTACTTTCAGTTTCATTCAAGCAAAAGTATTTTAATTCAACCGATATCCGCGTAGATAACAATGCTCTCATATAAAGCTAAGAATATCCGCAAAGTTATGAATGTCCCAGCACAATTACTTGTTTATTTATATTTGCAATTGCCTCGACACAGGCCGGACAGTAACGCGACTTACTTACTTAAATAAGTTCAAAGTCACAACTTTACTGTTATTTCACATACCTACGTCACTCACGCTATGTTTTGCTCGTGACTTTATTCGTGTTTTTCAAATCCTTCCTATACTTTATTACTTTCATCACAATATAATAGACCGGGCAACAAAATAATTGTTGATGGAAAGGTTGAAAGCAGATCGGTTGACTTTGTAGACTAGTTAGGAGAAAAACATACCTACTAACCCCCTTATTCATAATAGCTTTAATTAAATCAGTATAATAGTGTGCCCCGTCTCACTCTTTCATTCACCAAATGTCACCTGTCAGATAAAGACTTCGAAATTTTAGCTAATCAACGTTTGATAACTTTACTATGAATAAGGGGGTGAGTCTCCAACTCTCGGAGTAAGTAAGGTTTTTGATTTTTTGTTCACATCTCGAAAACTATGCGTCATAGGAAATGTTGTTATACTACATTATGAAAGCTGATAAAATTCTCTACAATTAGATTTTCTAATTTTTTTACCTATTCTCATCCGTTATTTAGATATAGAGGTGGGCGCCGCGCCGGCGCGGCGCCGCCGCGCCGAGTGGGTGGCGCCGCCGCCGCCGCCGAGTATTTGAAAATTGGCGCCGAATTGTTAAAATCGGGTGGTAAGTGAGGCCGAGGGCTGCTGTGCAATTGCATCCATGTCCACGATTCACATGCGCACCAGTTGCCAGTACGCACTACTTCTTTAAACTTGGCAGAATTTATAAAATTCAATCTCAGGCGAAGAAAGAGTCACAATCAGTCAGTGTCTTCCAGATAGATGATTAATGATGACTCTCGAAAGCAGCTTATATACGTGGCTCTGGAGTGATATTGCCCTATAAAATTCTTCAGGAAAGTTAAATCGCCTTATTTGAAGAGTTGGCCCTGTCTCCAGTGTCATGCCATGTTGAATGACGGAATTGAAAATTTCTGCGAGCTCCTTCAAAATTGGAGTTACTAAAAGTCAGGAGCTATGCAGCTATGCCGTCATCCCCCGGAGTCCCCCTTTGTTATTACAAAGCTGCTTCTGATAGCTTCTCCCAAGCTGACTGGCAAAGACCTTCGAGCCCCGATTTTGCTCTATTGCAGCCATAATGGCACGTGTATTGGCGCATCGGATCAGATTTTTGTCGTATCTGAAGAATATTGCGCTAATGGCAACTCGCTTCTCTTCCTCAATAGCTCCAGTCTCCTGTAGAAGCTTAGACTTAATAACGTTCCGCTGCGGCAGTAAGTGTATGCTTCCCACTTCTCGCACCACTTTGACCACGTTATCAGTTTTTTCGTCAATATTGCCTGTGGTCGTTTCTGTAGTTCTATTGAGAACGCTTCGAATCCAATGACAATTTGGGATTGCGAAGTCGTAGAATAGATTTCATCAACTCGACGCGTGTTTGAAGTTTGTAGTTGATATCCATTGTGCCTCTCACAAGTTGGTGGTCACTGTTGGTGCTAAAGCTATTTATCAGTGAGATGTCTCTGAATTTGTGCATTTTGTCTGGATGTCAGCGCATATACCTGAACTAACTTCGTTGAGTACCTGTCGGTAAGTTTAAGGACTAGGTAGGTACGCTACCCGGGTCAAAACACTGCTGAATTCTACAAATGAGACTTTTAGTGATGAGAAACCCACCTTGGGAGGGCAAAATATATAATATTCGCAATTCCTTTTTAATTTCTGTCTTTAATACTCTAAAATATCCTGTAAAACAATCAAAAATAGCTTTTTTTTACAATAAAAAAACAGTCGCCGACCAATTTTTACCGGCGCGCCGCCGCCGGCAAATTTTTGGTCGGCGCCCACCTCTATTTAGATATGAGCTCTGTAATACGGTCGATTTCCAATAAAATGTTTTTTACCTTTTGTTTCTTTATTCCAACATATCTTCTAAATGTTGAACCCATATAGAAGTGTGTTATTGTAATTGTTAGACTCCTTGTTTCATCCCAGGCCCAGGGGCACAGCCAGGGGGCCTACCACAAGCTCTTAAAACAAGGTTAAAATAACCTTATTTGACTTTTGTTTTTCTTTGACATCCGACGTCAAAACAAGACAAAAGACAAATAAGGTTATTTTAACCTTGTTTTCGGTTGGTAACCTTGGTTCGCCTTCTGGTGACAGGGTACACAAACCGTCAACATGTAAAAAAACACGTAGTGTCATTTCGAAAATACTTTTTTTTACATAGTACGTGTTTTCAGTGTTTCGAACCAAAAACGTACAAAAGGAACTCTTATCGTTCTACTTCGTCCGTACGTCTAATTTTTTATATGTCCCTCTGTCACAGCGGTATATTTTCAGCAATCACTAATAATCACTAGTGATTTAAAATTTGGTTTTAAATATTGCTTACCCAAACATATAGTAAATGAAAAATATTTTTGTTTTCTGTGCAAAAGGTTCACTGGCCTATACGTCCACCAAAATGCCAATGTCAAATAAAGGCACCGACGAGACGGTTGTATGATTTTTTAATTATTTATTTTTTATCTTTACATACCTACCTATATTGTATATTTTTATTCACATATATCATGTATTAAGTACAATGGGTTTTTTACCTGAATAAAATAATAATTATTATAAGCTACTAAGAAGGAACTGCAGTCGGTATCTAGGTTATATTATCGACTGCAGTGCCGGGCTGATTTGTGAATCTAAACCATCCAGGGCGCCACCCAAACGCATACAAAAAAATTCATTCAAATCGGTCCAGCCGTTTAGGAGGAGTTCAGTGACATACACACGTGTAGTAGAATTTTAAATATAATGAAGATAAATTGAATTTTCATGAATATGTAAACAGTGGCGTGGCTTAGCTTATGTAATTATTTGATACAAAATATTTTATACTATGTAAATATGGCGTACCTACATTAACATTTATTTAAATAATTGCGTATTTTTAGTTTATAACAATGCCTGCCTGCTTTTTTACAAGCTTTTATGTTCGGGTGGAATCTTGCAAATCGAATTTCACCCACTTCCAGTGGTCGAATTGACTTGATATTTGGTATATATTAGTGTGTTTTGAATGATAATGCAAGTACAGTCAACAAAAAGTACAGTCACTCAAATAAAGCTTGTAAAAAAAAAAAGATTTTTTTAAGAAAGAACTTATCTTTGTATAATTAACCAAGCATAGATAATGGAGAGCCGCCGCTCCCGCGCTGAGCGCCGTCCGGGCACGCCCAGGATGGCAAGCCTCGCGCACCGAAGCGGTGCTGCTCAGTACAAAATCTGACACTGAAGTCAGTACATTGACTCCACATGACCAATGAGTCAACCCCATTGCCCCGTGTGTCCTAGCACACGGCGATTAGATACCGCAATCGCGGGGTCATGCGACCCCGGCTTTGCATAACCACCCCCCAGCTTGGGAAAGGGTGTGAGAATAACTACTGAGGGCATAGATAATGGCCGACTGATGACAGAATATTCGTGCGTTGCTAAACTAGCAATATCGGGGAAAAATCCCTTGATGCCTGGTTTCTATAAACAAAAACGTATCGTTTTGCTTACCAATGATAGGATTTTTATTGCCATTTTTTTTTTAAATGTTAAATGGGATTGCGTTTGACCTTCGACTGACCCCATGAGGAGTTATGACGAGGCCGAGGATGTAGCACGCTTACCCAGAAAAAGCCTATTCACTCTGGCCTTGAATAAATCTAGGTTATAGGTGTCGGGAAACACAGACCCCGGAAGAGAGTTCCACTCCTTTGCTGTTCGTATAAGAAACGATGAAGCGAAACGTTGTGTCCGGGTACGCGAGATGTCGACAACGTATGAGTGGAAATTCTCCCGGCGTCTTGTGTTTCGATGGAGAAACGGGGATGGAGGAATTAGATTGAACAATACTGTAGCACACTCTCCAAAATATATCCTATAGAAGAAGAAGAACTGGGCATATAGATCGTTTCGTAAGCTAATTTTACATAAGATAGCATATGGGAGGGTTTGCTATGCATAGCTTTGAAGTCTTTGCTTCATTATATTAGTAAAGATATAAGAGTCTTAATTTTAGTCAGTGCTTTTGAACGGCAAGGACTGTATCACTGCATCTTAATGTTAAGTGTGTCCTTGACTTATCCAAGGTAAGGTAGGGTAGGGTAGGGTAGGATATCCCTTGGGTACGCGGGTGAAACTAGTAATATTATAAAGATAAATTTTGCATGTTTAGATGATGCACACAATTAATAATATACTACGTATTATTAATAGGAAGTAATCCGAACTACTGAACAGGTGCTGCTTGTGGGGGCTGGTCTGCTTAAGTTTGCCATTTATTTATTTACTTATTTAATATAGATTCAGTCTAATTTGTAGTTTTGCCGCCGCGCCGGGGCACGCAATTGTTGTCAGTGCGATTAGAATGTAAATATTATGTAATGAAGCTAATCTAAATCTAAGCTTGTTTTGAAAAGAGTAAGAGTTTATTGCCGGCTCTTCTCAGCAAATGCAACCTTCCGAACCGGTATTAGAGTATTAAAGTCAGACTTTTCATAAGTGCCTGCGAAGGTCTATTTGAATAATTGATTTTGAATTTGAATTTGAATTACTAATACTAATTAAAAACTCTAATAGGAAGCTACGTTATCCCTGAAGCTACTTTTCATCGCGAGTGTCGCCCATGGAGAAAAGCCATTCATACCTTCGATTCATACTCATCTTATAAATGCGAATGTGTTAGGATGGATGTGTAGCGAACCACTACATAATGAAGTTCACACGCCGAGAGATAGATGGCGTGCCGCCACATTATACTGCATCGCGCTTGCGAAGATTTCTCGGCGATCTGCATATATACAACTGTCCGACATGTACAGTAGGACCGCGGTCCCCAGGCACGATGTCCCAGCCTGGCGGAAGATCTTCCCTTTTCAATGGAGGTGTCATCCACCTTGCACCTCCATAGATGTATGGGTGTTTGTTACTCTTTCACGCAGAAGCTATTTTACGGATTCCTAATTAAACTTCTTGACCAGGCACATTTTTACACACAGGTACGGCAGTCCACACCACTCCCGCTCGCAGTCAGTGAAGGCGGCCAGGTCCAGGACGGGCGAGAGGCAGTTGCTGGGGCTCCCGCAGCAGCGCGCCAGGGTCGCCTCCATGCCCAACACTGGCGTCGAGGAGGAGTACTACAGGCTGAGGCATTTTAGTATTACCGGTATGAGAACATAATTCTTTCTGTATAGGTCGGCTTGTCTTTGAACAAAATTTACCGAAATACGATGTGATCCAGGGGGCCAACCACAAGCTCTTAAAACAATATTATTATAACCTTACTTGTCTTTTGTCCTTCTTTGACATCCGACGTCAAAACGGGACAAAAGACAAGTAAGGTTATCTTTGGTTTGGTTCTTGTGGTTCGCCCTCAGAGTGATAAGCACATAAAGCCTATAAAAGGAAATACTTGCAGGTCCTTGGCAACAGTATATTCAATTTGAGAGTAGTAGCCATCCAAGCAGGTACCACAAAGTACCCAGCACCATGGTATTTGTTGTCTTCGCAATTTACTTCAGCTTGAACTCAGAATTCGAACTCTTTTTTTTTAAACCACGATTAACGAAACCACTTTCACCATGACATTCAACATCACAACCACGGGGCTATCATCACCTTAAAAATGGCAGCGAAGATCTCGAGCTTCTCCCATGACTACCAGAGCGATAGCTTTAGTGGCAAGACCTACCGTAGATGGTCCGTGGCGCCTTATTGTTTACAGGATGCTAGGAATAGTGTGTGAGAGTTCTCTCCTACGTTGTGTTTTCACCACCTTCGACGACAGCATCACTTACCATAATGAGATTACGGTCAACCACAATTTGAAATGGCACCAGAGCTGTTACAGTTGCTCACTAAGAGCACTACAAAAAAAAAGCTAGTGAGGTTTCAATCACAGCTGGAGACGTCAGAAAAGTTAATTACCGTTTACAGAATGCCGCTTTTTGAACGTGATACGAGAATTTTTAATGAATTCCTAGCGCTTCCTAATTTTAAACAGCATCAGTTCAACTGTACCATAACGATCTGAATATGGGATGCTTAAGACTATCCCGACTTGAATGAGTCGATAAACCCTGATCTTTGCCCAAAGGTAAAGGCGTGGTGAACAGAGGGGACTCTCTCCGCTCTCGACGCTCCCGCTCCAACACGTCGGTGGCGTCCAGCGCTTCCAGCACTGAAGCTGCTACGAGGGCTTCTGCACCCTGCTCCTTGGCCTCATCCAGGTATCTCGTGATTTAATAGGACAGACATAATTTAAGCGTTACCGACCCTTTCCCAAGGAGCTCTGGGAACCATACTCACGCGCAGGAACACAACATAAAATTATTTGGCTGCAGTATTCTGTATGGTGGAGGTACTTCCATAGTCTGGCTGCTCTTTAACTTGAATCCTTACTTATTTGTCTGTTTGTTACGCCTTCACGCCTCAACTACTCAACGGATCGTCATGAAATTTGACATGCAGATTGCCTATGGTATAGAGAAGGACATAGGCTACTTTTTAACCCGGGAACGCGGGTGAATCCACGGGAGACAGCTAGTCTTTTAATAAACTACACCTTAATAAAAACAACTAAATACGTTTATTGAAATTATTAAACCAAGTATTTTTCTGTTCTTCTCAGTTTAAGACTGGCTTCAGAACCACTGGTAATTTCGGAATCTTCCTTCATCATAACTGCCCTCCTAAAGTTGAGGAATGACATGGCTTCGTCTTTGACTTTGTTATTGAACATTTGTTGAGAAGTCTTATCCACGTGTCCCACGTTGCATTCAAAGGCGATATCATATGTATACAATTATAACAAAAAGTAGTATTGCCGTAATGTATGATTACCCTTTATTATGCTAGTCTATAAAAGAAAGAGACAACAATTATTGAAACGCATTTACACAGATGACATACTATTAATATCACGCTATGTAAACAAGGCGGCATTAATTAGTAATAATAAGCTGTTGTACTAACTAGCTAGGAGCTAACTACTGTTACTAATTAATTATTAATTTCAGAGTCAGTGGGTGCAATTTTACTAACCAGCTTTTCGCCTGCGACTGCGCTCGCGCAGGCTTCATAAGATTTTTATAATTTATCTCAGCCGATTCCGCTATAAGTTTAGTAGTTATAGAAATAAACGCGTTCAAACAGATGACACGCGAAAGAATTTGAATTTTGAAATGGAGAGTTTTCTAATTCCACCCACCCCATACTCCCCTGTTTTAGTCCTAAAAGCGTGCCTGGAAAGCTAGTTTCATGACCCAATTTATATATATTTAGATCGCAGTCAAATAACATTATTTTGATGTTGTGTTGTGTTTCTGTGGTAAGGTCTCCCGTGCTGGCATTGTAGTACCCGTGACCAGCGGTGTAGTACCTAATGAAGTCTCTTCCGCTCCAGACATAGCGACACCTCTCAGTCCCTCTTCTGAACCCCTCCTTAGTGTGAAGAGATTTCTTCAGGGTTGGTAACGCGCTACAGAAACTGCTTACCAGCAGGCGGGCCGTAAGCTTGTCTGTTACCTTAGTAAAATAAAACTAAACCCACTAACGTCTCCATTCTCAGAGACTCGTCAGCCGGTCTCAGCGCGTACCGGGTCCTGGTACTGGGGGCTCCAGGTGTGGGCAAGTCCAGTCTCGTGGGGCAGTTCATGACCTCGGAGTATTTGCACGCGTATGACACTAGCATAGGTATGTATGTGGGACGCTCAGAATGTTTGGAAAAACTATGTTTTTTTCATTTAATCTTTTATATTTAAAAATTAATCCCTATTTCCCTTGGTCACGCCATAACTTGAGAACGACTTTACCGACTTCATCCAATTTTTTAAAAGATTTCTAATTCTCTGGAGAATGAAAAAAAACTTAAGAAAGTTGCGAAAATTTGAAAAAAGAAAACTTTAATGTAGGGTAGGGTAGGTTAGGGTAGGATAGCCCTTAGGTACGCGGTTGAAACCGCGGGGCGCATCTAGTCTTTTCATAAAATCTCTTCCTCCAGTAATTTGGTGTCCTTTAATAAATTTATGAAAGGAATAGACACCAAATACCCGGTGAAAGTGAAAATACCATCGATCAAAATCTTCTCTACGCTTCTCGCTTCACTTTGTTAGGCGTTGGTTCGTTTTGAACCAGAAAAACTGGAGACTGGAGCTTCGTTTTTGGATTGTGTTAATTAATATAAGATTCATAACCTATATCCACGGTTACCCTTTGTAGTACTCGCCTGCCAGATGCGCCTACCGATGTGTCTTTGTTGTTTGTCAAGGCTTTGTCAACGTTGGAAATACATTGGTAATCCTACCTGGTATTCCTGGGGAGGCCAACTCTGCTATTATTGATCAAAAAATGACACGTTCCCATTACATCTCCTTTGACATTGAGCCAATGTGCGTTGTCTGCTAAATTCATTTTGATTTTTGACGCTATTCAATTGGTAGTGTTCCAAAATTGACAAATCTCTCAAGTTTGACATGACTGATAGTTCATTGGATCACAATTGTAATAGCAGGCTTGGGCCCCTAGTGGGTTTAAAATGCTACTCGAGCATTATTGCTGAGTATAATTAATTTTCCCAATTCTCAGCAGTCCTAATGTCATTCCAATACTCCTTAGTAAAATAGTCAAACATTTCATACAATTTAATTCAGCTTTGATTAAATATGATCTGCTATGAATTAAAAAAAGGGGGGGTTGATTTCCATGTGGACCTGCATTAACCCCTGCAATGCACCATTAAAGCAGCAATGTTCATATCCAACGCAGTGTTGTCTGCCTCCGTAGATGACGAGTCCGGCGAGCGCTCGGTGTGCGTGCTGCTCGCCGGCGAGGAGTCCGAGATCACCTTCCTCGACTCGCCGCCTGATAGTACCATTGTAAGTATCCTTTTTTTATTAATTGGGCTTGTGTTTGGCCCCTGAACCACCTATAAAGGACAAAGCCTAAGATGGAACACGAATAAACCATTCACTCTGGCCTTGAAAATCCCTAGAATGTAAGTCAGGAAACAGACGCCGGAAGTAAGTTCCACTCCCTTGCCGTCCGCATTATAAATGAGGATGCAAAACGCTGTGTCCGTATTTTCGCTATGTTCACAACGTACTGGTGACTTTTTTAAATATGGCGCCTCATGATCCTGCGTTGTATTGACAAAGTTTAGAAAACGAACATACAAGTGTCCCAACATGTCAGTTGGAGCGCGGTCCCCAAGCACGATAACTCACCCTAGCGGAAGATCTTCCTTTAAAATGGAGAAGTCATCCACCTTGCACCTTCATATAGACTATTATTTCGTTTTACAATAGAATATGTACTACAATCAGACAGTTGTATATATGTAGATTCTCGAGAAAACTTCTTAAGCGCGATGCAGGATAATGTGGCGCCACGCCATCTATCTTTCTGTGTGTGAACTATCTCAGTGTTACTGATATATGGTTATGATATATACTTATAGATGTCGCTACAGAGTTGCTGCGTATAGCCGTATTTTTTGAGAGAGCAGAATGTTTATTTTGTGTGGGATCTTGGGATCATACTAGTTCTAATTATGATTATTTTGTCATATTAGTTGGCCATAGTAATACGTATTCTATAGAAGTTTCGACCAGCTACCTAGATATAGCCCTATGCTGTGACAGCTGGCGTTGGGTAACCTCCCAGAAAACCATAATATGTACGGCATAAGTTCTAAATTCCTATACACCACCATTAGGCAGAAGGCTGCGCCCACGGCTACTGCGTTGTATACTCGACGGCAGAACGAGGCAGCTTCTTGGAAGCTGAGCGCCGGCTGCAGATCCTGTGGGCGGCTGGACACACCTCCAGGAGAGCGGTGATCCTCGTGGGGAACAAGGCTGATCTGGCCAGGTCCAGGGCTGTTCCTACTGATGGTAAGCTGCCTTTATGTATGTTGTCTCAAGGCACAGCATAGGTTCCTTAAAGAAGAGTATGTAGGGATTTTTGAAGAGTCGGCAACGCGGGATTTACGCCTCTGTTGTTGCAAGCGTCTATAGACTACGTTAACCGCTCACCAATAGGTGGATTGTATAATTGCCCGCCTGTTTCTCGATCCACACGCTGTGGAATGGGTATCGTAATTTTACTTCTTGTTGTAATCTAAGCTACTCACTCTCACACATCACTATTGCTTTTTTTTGCGTATTATTTATTTATTTATCCTTACGCTTCATATTTATATGTATAATGACTATATGACTGTCATGTCATATACATATTCTTTATTTGCATTCCATAACATCAATATTAAATCTTAGGTTATAAATTATGTCTAAATAACATCGTGGACCCTGTCGGGCACAGCAAAAGGTTGGTGTTGTACTAATAACATGACCTGGTTAAAACTTTGATTACGCTCCCTCCAATTAACGCTCGCAACAATTCCTTAATTAAATTGAACATTCATTTGTGTATTCCCCAATTAGCTGGAATAGTCGGCGCCTGGCTGCGTACTCGGCAATGCGTGCTTGTAACATTGCTAATACAATTGAACAGGCGTTAAATATTTAATTCGAACCAATTTCGAATGTAAACGATTTATATGAATCTGTGATGCTCTATCATGAATCAATGTCATGTCAAAGATATTAGTTTAGGCTTTGCGAGTGTAACAATGAAGGACAAAGCTAACTTCAACTAAGGAGAACCGGCAACAAAGCCAAGTATTTTTTTATTTGACCAGATGACCGTGTGTGAGGAATGTCCCAGGATATTATTATTATTATTTCTATTAAAATGTTTTGCGAAGGCGGGAGAAGGTTTCTGACATACACAAAAACGAATGAGGCGTAAATCTGGTTCTAAAATTTACAAACTGACACTGCCAGATTTGTTCATTTGTTTGTATGTGCGTACAAAAGTTTTTAACAGTTTGGAGAAATTAAGCCACGGGACTAAAAGAGTTATGAATATGAAAGTGGATGGATATACGGGAAGAGGAAGACTGAAAGGATGGATTGTGTGAAAGATGATATGGGTACGAAAGGAGTGAATGCTGGTATGACGGATAGAAGAGACGAATGGAAGAAGCTTACATATTGCGCCTAAATGCTTGGGAAAAGGGCTAAGCCAAGCTAACCTTAATTTACCAACCTAATTAATAAAGCTCCATGAAAATCCCTTCAGTGGTTTCAGAGAGTAGCGTGTTGAAACAGAAGAACAGATAGAGAGACAATATAATAAATTAAATGTACAGACACGCTGATTGTACAGTTTTATTATATTCTATTAAAACAGAGCGAAGTAAACCGCAATCCATTTCACGTCTGACTGGTTCACAAATTCACGTTAATTTCGTTTTGAATCGAACATCGGGTATTGTAAACGATAATCAATTACCAACGTTTCACATTTAGCTACATTATATATTTTCTAATTTACGTTTTTAATCTATTTAGAATTTTGGGCTCGATTTAATGGAAGTACGAAACGTGTTTTTGTATTCTAATATTGTGGGATACGATTGGACTTATCTTTTATTGTGTTATTTTCGGTGTTGTGGTTTTTCATCAATTCACGTTAGAATTTCATCGATTTCGCACAATCTATGTACCTATCCATAAGGCGAATATTATTTAGCACAGAGCATTGAAAAAGTTTCGCCCCCTACTACTTCTGCCTGACGCCTTGCTCAGCAGATTCCGTACTGTTCAATGGTGTGGTGGGCGACACCATTTTACTGAGACATCGACATATGACATATAGTGGGTGGGGATTTCTAGATGGCATATTTTCGAAACCTCTGTTGGGTTTATCATGCTGAACAACTTTGATTATGGGTCCAACACAGAATTCACAATATTTTTTTTTTCTTTTCATAGATAATAATGATTGAAAAAAGTTTTTTTATAGATTAAAATTTTAGTCCCATAGTATTAGTCGTTCAGCATGACTTGTACTTGACTTGTTGTATTGTCTTATCATTTAGTACCTATTGTTTACACATAGTGCTGTGGGATAGAGTCGATATTAGACTGATGTGACGGTCGCTCGCACTCAAACATGCGCTATGCACAATTCATGCGCTATCCACAATTCATGAGGCACAAGTATTGTCATAGTTTCGTCGCGCCGAACTCCTTGCTCTGTGTTTTTAATAACTAATCAGACCTTTTCAGCCTACCGAGTACAGGGTTTTTTATTATCACATCACTTTATTAGTCCTGGGCCTGGGTGGGGCTCTTTCAAATCAAATCAAATCAAATCAAAAAGACATTTATTCAGTTTAGGCCCTGGTAAGGCACTTATAAACGTTAGTAGTAGAAGTTAGTACATATAGTTGAATTTACCACCGGTTCGAAATACACTTAAACTGACAAGACTCCGGCAAGAAACTCAGCAAGGCTTTATTTTTGTGTGTGGAAGATCTTTTAAAATTACAGCTTTTGTTCATTAATGTCGTCCGACTATCGGCCCGCTGGTCTACCTGGTCCTCTCTCTGCTACTTAAGGTTACTGGCAGTGGTGTTTTTTTACAATTTCATCGTAAGCTTATGAATGATCTATGATCCCATACATTACAAACAAACATTGATTGTTATCCTTTCATGAATCTTCAAACTAAATGTATTTCCTTTTTTTCATTGCTTTACCTTTGTGACTTCCAGAGGGTAAAAGTCTAGCGACGTCATACGAGTGCAAGTTCATCGAGACGTCTGTCGGCATCAACCACAACGTGGATGAGCTGCTGGTGGGACTCCTCACGCAGATCAGGCTCAAGCAGCAGCATGCTGAGAGGGTCAAGTAAGTGGAGTAGCTTGAGTGTAATTAGCTTCACATATACTTATTAAGAAGCGTGGTGTAGCATGATTAGCCGTTCTTAACCCCCTTCGCGTCTTAATAACAGCATCCGTGTGTAAGAAGATCGGCAAAATTAAGCTGTCTACGCCTGTCGTGGTCGGTACCTTCCGTCTAGAAAAACTAGCGTCCAACCTTTTATTTTGACCAAATTAATGTTCTTTACGAGTTGTTTATTAACGCCTGTGAAACTTGGACTGGTCATAATAGTTACAGCCTGTCATAAAACGTAACCAACGCTCCAAATGAACGTATAAACATAATGGATACATTCGGGAACCCACGTCCCAATTTAGTACCAAAACTACAATGCCTATTAGTAGATTTGTCGGCTAGTTAGGACAACAACCACAACTATTTTAATTTTCTCCCTCAAGTTATCTGCGAGAAGCTCGTATATTCCGAGAGATGATAAGGTATTTGGGGCGTTTTAAGTGAACGTTAGACGTTGTGATATTAGAGGGACTAAATTCTGCAATAAAAGCTTCATCATCCATAAGAATTGCACGTTTGTAGTGTACTATGTAGTACTCGTCTCGCTGTAGCACTTGGCAACACATTCGCAATCGTTGGCATTAGTTGCTAATGTCTATAGGAGATGATAACTGCTTACCATCAGGTGTACCAGCCTACTTCTGTCATTAAAAAAATGTTTTTTTTTTTTTTTTTTTTTATTGTTTATAGGCCTGATTTTGACCGCAATCTCACCATGGTAAGTGATGATGCGGCCGAAGGTGGTAAGCACACAAAGCCTAGAAGGACATGGCTCTCAAGTGCAGCTGTCGGAACACACCGAAAGGTGCTTGGCGACAGATTTTCAACTTGAGGCTGGTAGCCAGCCATCGACCTGTCATGACATGTCGACCGCAAAGTTTTACCAAATAAAGTAAGATACATCACATTGGATATGATATTTACAAATCAGAAGAACTTTTAATCACACACATTACAGTCGTAATCAGAAAAATAGTCCATTATACTATGAATACAGATTTTAATTGATTCAAGGCTGTAACACTCTTACTTTGGTTTCAAGGTCAAATATGTTGCGGATAGTGAAATAAACAGTGATTCATAATTAGTTAGAAATACAATAAAGAAGTCATAACATGCATAACGATTAGCACAACAGTTATATAATAGTACAATTATGATACATGTGTGCAAAGTTGGTAATTACGGACGAGGCGGTATTAAGCAATTAGAGAGACGAGAGTGTAATGATCAATGCACACGCGTGTCATACGACGTTTTTCAATACACTTGCGAGGGAAAAAACACACTTGTTTTATTTTCTTGGTACTTGAATTTTTGATAATAATCAAACACACAATGAGAACTGAGTCATGAGAACTGTCGATTAAATTAAGAATGCTTCGTCTACACACATATCAATTGCATTGAGGTACAAACTTAACATAATCGGGATTATACATACTTATCATAAAACTATGCGGTAATGTAAAGTAAAAAGAACTAGTGCGTAATAAGCTGCATTAAGATACTAAAAACGGTGCAATAAATGTCACTTTACGAGCGAGTGTGTTGAAAACGTACATTATGTGGGATATCTATTTTCTGGCTTTAAAACTAATTAAAATCAGAAATTAAGTAGAGCCATGTGTGCTCATTACAGGAAACGCAGCGGTTCCCGAAAAAATCGTAGCCGTACACGCTCCCCAATGGAGATTGAGGCACCACCGGCGCCCGCTCCGGTGCCCACCTCCGTTTCAGCCGCCAGCACGCCCAGGAAGAGGACCAGACTATCTGCTAGTGTTAAGGTATATAGATTTAATTCGTTCTTGCGTTCCTGAGATTCTGAGATACAAAACTACCAAGTCTATGATATTATTGGTAAAGATTCAAGAGCAACCCTACAATAATATACTCCGTCAAAGTAATTGTGATTTGCTTATCAAAGGCTTTTGACTACGTAGATCATATGAAAATCTTTGTAAACTGAATAATGAAAGTACTGTATTCAAATATACAATTCATTTACTAAATTTGTTGAAGTCAATGAATTAAATAAATATCATTTTATACTATAAAAGGTTATTTAAATCTGCACCAATAAGGTATTCCACAAGGGTCTATCTCAGGGCCGCTACTATTCTTAATATATGTTCATGCTTTTTAATTGTTGTCCCAGGTCCGAGGCCTCCTCGGTCGTGTATGGGCAAGGGACTCCAAGTCGAAGTCTTGTGAGAATCTGCACGTACTCTAGCACTCGGCCGCCGAGCCCGTCGCCTGCTTCCCCTTCTTCGACTGCGCCGCCAGCTATTCGTGAGCACAATAACTGCCACTTTGACATTACACAGGCTAGGAATACTTACGATGGTCTTCGTATTTTTAATGTGATTAATAATAAAAAAAACTGAATCATATTTTTTTGTCTTAACTAATTTTTTTAATAAGAATTGTATATTAATTTAAATATTATTATATTTACTAGGTTGGAAGTTTCTAATAAAGTACGAAGATTATCCGAAGTATTTACTTTTACACTATCATCGTATGAGGATACATCTATCTACTTTTCTTGACAACTGAAATAAACTATATCAAGAATATTGTAAAAAATTAACATGAAGCTCAATTCATGTATAGTCTTACCTGCCTGAACTATGAACCATCGTTTGGTATTTTTCTGTCACAGAGTCTACTTATAGTTCAGACAGCTTTGCTAGTAACTATTAAAAACACCCGTAGAAAATCCATAGAAACCCTTCTAGCAGTATCTTAAAACTTGTCTGTACACTTGTCTTGTAAAATGTGAAAATATAATTTGTAATAGGCCATACTTACATGACTATTAAAAATATATTAAAAAATTCAAAGAAATTAGGGAACTAGTAATTTTACGACGGGACGGCGAAAAATTCATTAAATGACATGAATTTAAACTTTGCTTAAAAGTAACAAAAAAGATTTAAACGAACAATTACATAGTGTTATAAATGTCTTATAAGCGGTGATGCTAAAATAACATGAGAAATAATATTCTATCGAATGATTTATAATCATCATTTCAATATTGGAAATCACCGGCTTTTATGTAGTCAATAATTTATTTTTTGTTTCTTTTTTCTATTATTATTCTATATAAGGTCCTAATAAATTAGTGAACTTCCTCTTGAGGGATGAATGGTCATTAGCAATCAAAAAATAATATTTGAAAAAAATCCGTTTTTTTTCCCTCGTTTTTTTTTTTCTAATATAATTTTTTTATTACTTATGACCTATTCATTTATCCCTCAAGAGGAAGTTCACTAATTTATTAGGACCTTTTATAATCAGAACCTTCGTGGCCAATATGTGAATATACTAACGTCATGAATTTTATAACGCACCCATACTCGCTATCTGGAAACCTCGACTGTTATGAAGTATCACTTCAAACACAAAAAAACACAATTTGGTAGTTTATTGCGACTTTTCAAAATAAACGTAAATAAATAACAAGGCTAAAGCGCCTTCTCGCCACTTTCTTTCCGTGGAGGAATTCAAATGACTGTCTTTAATAAAAAAAATAACATGAAGGTTTTCATATTTTATAACATTTTGGTAATTTTTAAGTTGTCATTTTATTATTGCAAGTACAGGTTGATGTTTTTTTTACACGATAATTACCAACGATTATTATTTATCGTTTCTTTTTTAATTTTTTTTTACTTTCGATATCGTTCACAATTAAGTAGGAACGAATTATATATTTATAGGAAATGGTATTAATATAAATTAATGGTTTTCAAAAACCATTGAAGTATTAGTAGAGTTAATGCAAACACATAGAATAAAAATGAATGTGATCCCAAATGTGTCTCCTAAAGTAATCGTAACTCCATAATGTAGATGTAGATTTTTGTATTAAAAAATTGTGTAACTTGTGATGTATTAAAATTATAATAAAATATATACGATTAGTATTACTTGAATTAATTTTTTTGTGTTTAGTTTTCATAAAATAAATATGTCCAGGTTATTTAACTATTTTATGAAATTAATGTTGGTTATTGATAACATTATGCAAGATTTCGTCAGTTATGTGTGTAATTATATGTATTAATAAACAATTTGTATGTGTTGCAAATTATTGCGGATTTTTGAAAAATACAAATGTGGCATTTTTGTACACTTCACATTTTACTATCGATAGAACAGCTGTAAAACTATCAGAATTTAATAATAATGCATAGCTAACAGAATATTATCTCTAAAAACACTTTTCAAATCCAGAATGAAGGAAATAAGCCACCGAAGAAAAACTTTATTTTTTAAATATCACATTTGCATATTTCAAACAGTTAAATATATGATCATAAACAATTAGTATGATATTTATTTAAGCGTAGTATTTAAGGGAATATTAATTGTATATTGAAAAGGTCAGACAAAATAGTGATTGTACGCAGCAGTAAAGTGTAAAGGGTGAATTTAACCTAAATTCCATACAAAAATCTTCCACTCTTTATAAAATACCCATAAATACATTTTAAAATAGAAATTTTCGATAAATACGTAGTACCAGAAAGCGCCGCTAGATTGTATTTTAGCGCAATTTAGAAAATCAGAAATAGTTTACTAATATTGTACTCTTGAATTTGCATATTGATCATTAAAATTAGTAGGTATTGTCAGTCGGTTGTACAATTTCCAGAAATAAGTAATTCTTTTACAATATAATAGTCGGTAATTTTACACATAACTAAAATGTATTTTTTTTTGTCATGCCTGCATACTTACTCTTTGTTTTATCCATGAATAATTAGTGAATTCATTTTTGGATGTAATTCAAAAAAATAAAATAAAATTTTGCGACCGGCTGTATAATATTATAAAAAATAATAATCATGCTGAAAGACTTGTTCATCCCATTAATTATCAATACCCATTTAACATGAAGTGAAATAATCAATTTTATTGAAAATCTAAAATAATATCTTCATTAAAAAACAATTGGGTCCACGTGTTTCAAAATTTGAGCGTAACGAATTAGTTATTAGGCATTTTATTTATTTTAAAATGGAGGGGATTAGTTAGCGGAGTAATATAGTGTAGTGCTAACTTGCTTACAAATCCGATTTGGGTGTAGAAAGAGGGCAAGTACTAAATGAATAGAACTGGGCGTTTGTAATGTCGAATATTCGCAATTTAGATGAAGATTCGGTACTTGATGCAAGAATCTGAGAGGTTAATTTTACCACAATTGTAGCTAACATTTGTTAATTGAATTTAAAATATTAAAATTGCCATCAAACGGTAGTATTAACATTTTAGAGTCAAATAAAAATATGTCGACATAAATTCAGATGTGATATTTAAAACTGAAAATGTAATGAAATTAACCCTACTGGTCATTGAAATGGCGCTATTAGGGTTGTCAGGTATTCACTGATTAATTTAGAAGGTACTATGGCTGTTGGAAAAAATATAACAATAATATGTGAAGAGGTAATTTTTACAATCACTCGGGTGAGCTTCAAGCGATGATCGAAGAAAGTCACGAGGAAATAAAAAATTAAATGAATTGCCATACAAACAAAAAGACACTCACGCAATGAATATTTTGATGCTGATAACCTTAATAGTTCAATACGCTGACAGCTCATACATTAAAGCGCTAGGAAATACAGGAGCTGGAAAAGATTTTTAAAGCCAAACAAAAAATATCTAAAATCGAATCCATCCAACATTATGCCATGACATAGAACCAGAAAATTGTTCCTCGATTACAAGTAATTTTTAGTAAGCCCGCATAGAATTTTGTTTTAGATTTAGCCCATAGGTAGCTGTTTTAAAATAATACAATTCTTTCAATTTGAGTGCCTGATAATATCTGAATAAATTATTTAATCCCTCCGTAAGTACCCGTTTGCCTTATTTTATTAGTGATTTTCATTTGGTAGATAACGCGTGTTGGGTAGACGCTAGAAGTGTTTATTATACATATAATAATATATAAATTAGTTAATAATATAGTAATATTTAGATGTATTTTAACTTCTTTATTCGATGTTATATAGTTTATCAATATAGACGTTATGTCTATATTATTAGTATTATTAAATGTAGTTTTATTAATTGGAATTTAATATTTCTTTGTATTTAAAAACACCCTGTAAATCAATGATTAAAAATTATTTATATAACAACAAAATATACTTTTGGTCTGAATACTATGTTATTTATTTAAAAAAATATTTTTTTTATAGTTTCATTATGTAATATTCCAATTAATAAAACTATGGATTACATTTTAAAGAACGAGATTTTTAGTCGATCTCAACAAAATGCGGAAGCAAAATGCTTCTTGTACACCAACTTAAGCAAATTTAAGACGTGTATTATTAACCCCAGGGTCCAAAATAGAACACCAATCTCACCTATCGCCCTTGGACTATCCTGGACCATCCTAGATATTCACTAGCCCATCAGCAGTAGAGCTTAGTAAATCTAGAATCTAGTTTGTAAGGAAAACGGACTGTCATGATTTCCATTTTTAAATAGGTTATTTTTTTTAAATGTTATGTCATATAAAAAAAAACATATTTCTTATTGAAATATTTTAGAAATTTGTTTTATACTAGCCATTGTTGTTTATTTAATAAATTATTAAAGAGAACAAACCGATACATATCAAACTATCGAGATTCAGAAAATATCGGTTTTCAATTTATACTAATGTTAGCTGTCCCTCACGGTATCACCTGCGTACCCGGGATAAAAAATAAAAAACCTACCTATTAGTTCCAGAGAAAGCCCGTTTGAACAAACAAACAACAAACTCTTCCGCTTTATTATACATATTAGTATAGATTAGTAGGTATAGATAATAAAGCTGATACACCCGCTAATCTCTGTAACTACCAGTCGGATTTAAAAAATCTTTCACGAATAGGAAGCCACATTTCTTTTTCTGTGGAAGCTATATTATTCGCGATGGTTATAGGCTACTTTTTATTCCGAGAATGCGGATGAAACCGCGGGTAACAGCTAATGATTCAATAACATAATTAAATAACAGATCTTTTTTGAGTTAAGTCAAAAAAAATGTATCGGGCTGCCGAGCATAGGTTGTCGATAAGTTTAAAATATCGATAAAGTTGATTTTTTTATTAATATCAAATGTCATTCTCATAGAGTTATGTCAGATCGATAAAATTCATCGATACATCTATGCTCGCAGCGCATATTTGAGAGATATTACATAAAAACCCAGGGAATCGACAATAACGGGTATCGTAAAACTCATTGCGTTTTATCTATTCTGAGCTTATTGTCTGGCAAAGTCAGAGAACACTTGCTTGATTGCTTTGAAAGTACTAGATCTACTGCTGTGTCTCCTACCGCTTCTTTTTGTCCTCTCCTGCTTCAAGTGTTGTCTGGCATCGATAATCGATAGCATTAATATTGCCGTAGCATCATTATGAAACTTTTTACTTATGGCAAGTCCATGAGTCGCACGCTGGTTGGCTGACTACCTCCGTCATGTTCATCTGTCACTAAGAGACCTGAGAGTCAGTTCAATTCCAGACTGTGTGCTCACTGCCTTCGGCCATATTATCACTGTCCATGGTGATATTCTGATCAATAACGCCATAAACAAAATGTCGATGAGAGAAAACTTTGTAATTTATCTATACGATAAATTTATGACGAAATCATCGTTTATTTAATATTATGGATACCGATATCCAGACAACACTACGCGCTTTATAGGTGTTCACTTATACTTGAGTGCTGTAAGCTAAGTACCCGAGTTACCACCTAAACTAAGTTCATGCCTAAATTATGATCCCATCGGACCACTATAAGCAATATAACTCTATATTTGATAGGCCCATTTAGAATTTTTTCATAATATAGTATTAATAGGCGTAGCTTACTGTAGAATTTTATATAAATGTAATAAAATATATTAGTGAATATATTATGGTATCGATATCGGTGTTTACATGTTATTAGATAACTCAACATCACTACATGTGGATTTTTATTAAGATATTTCTCAGGTTTTTATGTGTGTTATTAATAATTAGGTGTCATTCTCAATTCTGATGTTGTAAAATTAATATCAAATATTTAAAAAATTCAAAAAATATCCATTTTAATGGAGAATTAATTCAAAATGGTTTTTTTCGGAGAGTAATTTTGCAATATCAGAAGAAATCGGTGTTAAAATAGAATAATTTCGTAAATATGCGTCATTTTCATCTTTTCGTCTGTCTAAATATCAATTTTATAATCATAATACAAGTAGAAACTGCCTGTGTGTGAGGATTTAATAAAAAGGTGACTTCACACCAACAACTTTTTTGGAGAAAGTATACACTTTTCGCAAATATAGCGAATAATTATATCATGTTTACCGAAAATGTTATTCGGCTTCACTTGTATACAACGCTTAATGGTTCATATACACTAGCTCGGTTTGGTTGAATTCGGCATCCTTTTTGTTTAATTAGAACATTATTAAACAAGAGTAAAGATAAATAAAAAAATAACATATGCATAATAGTAATTATGAATAAAATATATCCATATTATAAATAGCATATTATAAATTTGGCATAAAGTAATAAAGCTTAAAAACTATGTGCATTTTAATCGTAGTTGCCGAATTCGTCTATCGATCTAATGTGTATGAACCACATAGCTCTATAATTTCATAATAGTATAATCACTGTAGAATTCATTATTATTAATAATTGCCAACTGACTGTACCCATCGGAATATCATTTTGAATATTAAAATAAATATAACATATCTAATATATACACAGTTTTTCTGAGACATTTTTGCGCACAATTATTAAAAAAATCAATTCCGGTAGAAGCTCACTTAATTTTTTGAGCGATTTTAATTTGTTTTAATTTTTTTATAGGGTTATTTATTTGTAACATTGCAGTAATAAATATAATTTAACTGTTGTTAGATGTACCTAACATTTCGAAATATATTCTGATGTTTTTCTTGTATCAAAAATTTATGCGTGTTTTATTTAATGTCCCCTTTATTTTATACTTAATTATAATTTATAGATCAATATTTAATAAAAGGTTTTTTTATTTGGGCTAAGAAAGGGTTAGGTCAAATTTCATAAATAATTAAAAATACTGATTATAACTCATCAAAATATGAAAAAAGAATTTAGTAGTAAAATATGTGTAGGTAGAAAAATATTTATTAATAAAGCTTAAAAATAAATAGTTATTATATTATAATTAATTACATATTTTAGACCTAGTACAAATGCTTTGCGAACTACGATACAAGGTGTTTCTATTTAAGTTAATTAAAGTGGCAAATCGGTAAAAAATTAAACTACTTAATGAAAAAAAAACTCTTTTGTATTACACCGATTTTTGGTTATTTATTAATAGTTATTTTTTATTAAAAACAAGAGTCCAAAATAGTTAAATTCCTATGAAATAAATCGGGAATTACGAAAATAAAACAGCAGATCTCAATGTTTGATGCAATAACTAGCTACTGGTGCCGATTCTGTTGGAAATCAAGTTTAGTTTTAGACAACGGATCCTATCATTTGAAGCTGTCCCAATGCACATTGGATTGGAGGTGGCACCTTATATTTTTAAGATTTACGACCATTTTAACCCGTTGGTTCTCGCGAGAGACGCGCGTCCTATTATAAAAATTGATGTCATTGTTATATTTTTAATCGCGAGCCAACCGATTATTCATTGACGTCAAATATGGATGGGTTTGCATCCTACAATAAACTTTTAGTAAACATCTTGAGGAAACTATAGCACTTTGTAGTACCCGCCTGGTTGGAACCTACCGATGTGTACTGCTTAGCATATTTGGACGGATTAATTATCACGGCAACCAAGAATTCTTAGGTAGTATTGGTTAGTATTATTCTTGTGGTATTCTTATTACCACAGGTACCTCCATCTGAATCAAAAGGTCTCGTTGTCAAACCACTGCCACATCCTCGGCTTGGTGTAATCCAACTCGTACTCTTCACATTTCTGACCGGTAATTCTGTGAAAAATAGTTAAGTTACCGAATAATTTTTATAAGCATGTATAGTGAGGCTGATCTATGCCGTGTGGTTTCCAAGGGCGGATCCAGGGGGGGTGGTCATGGGGGGGGTCATGGGGGGTGTCATGGGGGTCATGACCCTGAAAATGTGATTGACATTTTTTTTCGCGCTGCGCGGCCCCTCTTTTCTGTAGGACGTAATCACTAGAACTAATGGACCGATTTTAAAAATTCTTACAAATGTGTACTCTATTTCGTGTCGTCTAGCTAAAGTATTGTGTATTTTGAAACCCATCCAAGCTGGATATAAGTGTGTGACCTGAAGGCTGGATCCGCCCTTGGTGGTTTCCAGGCGAATTGTCAGTAGCGGAACTTCAAATAGTACATGCAAGTATACCTGGTCCTCCGCACACATCTGACTATAGGATGCGCCCTCCGGAAGCACTGGGGGCCCAGCACGTTGAAGTACGTGAGGCCGATCTGCGCCGACACCAGCGAGTTCGTGCGCACCAGACACTCGCGGAACTTCGCGTCGCAACTGCAGTGCGACCTGTCAATAAAATAAAAGTATATCGTATGTTAATGTAAATAAGATTTAATAGTCTTCTCAGTTTAAGTGTATTCCGAACCGGTGGTAAATTCAACTGTATATAACGTTCATAAATGCCTTACCAGGGCTGAAAAATTACTTTTTGATTTTGATTTTGAATATACCGCCGATAGTGTAGTGTTTCTTAAAATATAAAAGCCTCTTTCAAAAATCTTCTAAGCTTTTGAAAGTCGCTTTTTATAGTGATAATCTTATCAATTGGCAATACATTTTATAGGTTGAATATAGGATTTTATAGGTTGAAATCATAATTTGAACGAATGCAATAAGTAGGTTCGGGATGCCCTGCAAGGACTGGCTCTTGAGTGCAAGAATTCTAAGTAGTTATGTGCTTGTTAAGTAATAGATTCTACATGATCGGTAGTTTACATTTACCATACAAACAAGTTTTGCACAATTTAAGGATTTGATGACCATTAAAGAAAATCACAAATATTTTTTAACTCAGGTCTATTTCAAGCTATCCTTACATTTTTGAAACACCACGACTGTTTATCCGTTAGTGTGCTTAACTCTACTTCATTATTTTTGCTGCGATTTTACTGTGACCCAGGAGTCAGAACCCTTAGATAAAGATTTAAGGAAAGACTAAAGACAGCTGTGAATTCACCATCACACAGGCAGATCCACAAACAAAAACAAGTATGATAGTCACAGTGACATAATATCATAATCAGATAACCGGAATAAGGAAGGTTAAGTGAGCCGCCGCCGGCACCGTGTTATTAGATAATCAGCAACTCTTGCGCAAGTATCGAGATGGAGCTGCGCACGAGTTGCGGAGAAAGCTGACACGCTGCACGCCGAGTGATTGTCGTTTAATAACTATAAGTGCACCTGTCATACAAGGTTATGTATTAAAAAGAAACACACGTGATACTATTGCTGCCTAGAACATGCTTGTCTTGGGTCAGCTAGTAAATATACTGGGACATTCCTCACACACGGTCATCTGATCCCAAACTAAGCAGAGCTTGTACTATGGAAACCAGATAACTAATGTATTACTTTTTGTTTGTAAATACATACTTAATATACATAATTACAACCAGACTCAGGACATACAAACATGTTCATGCACACAAATGTATGTCCTGTGTGAGAATCGAACCCACGACCTGCGGTGCGATAGGCCAACCGCACCAGCTGGCCCGTCTACCTTCCATACTATAGGCTATCTGCATGCCAAATTTCATGATGATCCGTTGAGTAGTTGAGGCGTAAAGGCTTTTGCTATTAGGATAAACACACGTTTGCTACCTAGAACAGGCTTGTCTTGGGTCAGGTAGTAATGCGTCCTAATAAAAAAAAAAAGTTTTTTTTTTCACGATTTTGATTGGTTTTCACATAGATTTAGAGACGAAGCGGCTTGCAACACAAAAAGCACTCCGTGGAATCACTCCCGCGTTATTAACCCCCTCTCCATTAGGTGTAAGGTGGAGGTACTTCCCCAGTCCAGCTGCTTTGTCATCGGTTGTGATGAGATGAGAATTGTATCCATAGAATAATAAAATTAGGTAGTAACTTAGGTTTTTCCCACCAAGTAACTACAGACCAACCTCTCCAGATACAAATCAGGAGATTATAGAGCGAGGCATCTTCTAAAGGTACATTGCTTTGTTCCCATGATCAAACAATCAGTGGGCTTCCGTCGGTCTTCGTAACGGTTGCGCAACTCTCAGCAGTGATTAGAGGAAAGTGTTGTTAACCGGTAAATTGAATCACTTTCACTCGCGAAACACTATTGTAACGGTAACCAAGGAATATTCAGACTATTTATGGATACAAAGAAATATCTAGCTACTAGCTAGAGTCTGGCAAACTAAAGTTGAGCCTGGCTGTAATTGAAACTCTTTACATGGCAACATTCTATTATTGTCACTTTTGTCACCCGGCATAAAAAGTGTCAACTAGTTTACCAGAACCAGTTTTGATACTAAGCCTTTTTCATAATGGCTTTATAGCTAAATGAGTGTTATAGTGTCCACCTTCTCATTCTTTCGATTACCTTAATGTTCTACAATATGCTAAATAAACTTCTACGGTCGCTAATCACTGAAACATCTATCTATATTGCTCTACGTAGGTAAAAAATATAGACTATAAAAATATTTTAATTTTTAATTTGAATATAATATAGTACGCTCAGTTTGGTATCAGATAACCGTTTGTGAGGAATATCCCAGGATATTTATTTAAAAGCATTTTATATAAAAATAGAATATAACGAGATTTATTTATTTAAAAGCATTCTATATAAAAATAGGATATAATGAGTTTAAAATTTTAACTCATTTACATGCAAATATTACTTAGAAAAATCAAACATATTTATATTTTTTTTGTAAAGTATCAAAACAATTTATTCCTGCTATACTTAGTGATACCACATCTAGTTTTTTTTAAATTTGCTTACCATCAGGCGGGCCGTATGCTTGTTTGCAACATTAGTGGTATAAAAAAAAAAGCACAGACGACAGATTATCCGTGTCGCACTTTTTAGTATGTGAAAATAGAACCTATTAAATTCTAAGCAGTAACGCACAAGATGGCAAAAAGTCTGCGAAAGAATAAGATGTACCTAAATATCTATATCTTCTTCTTTTTCTGTATTTAAAGTACAAAATAATACATCGCAATATCTACATTTCCATAGCATGTACGTCCCTAGCTAGAGTTCCTCCAACAGAATGATCGAAGATTTAATGTACGTTGTGTTTTGTGCTTTGAATATGTGAACAAGTTCTTTGTTAACACATTTTTAATACAAGCTTTTTTTTGAGTGACTGTACTTTTTGTTGACTGTACTTGCGACAGAATACTCATCAAGACGAATCAAACGAGCCCAAACTCGATGGGGTTATGTGGTTTTATTAAGAAGTTCCTATGGCCACCTTCCAGCTCATCAGATCAGCTCCACGTCATCATAATATTGCATTGTCACGCGATTTGCATATTCGTGCATTTCAGCTCAATCGGAAACCGGAAAGTGGGTCAATTTTAACTTGCAAAATCCCTTGCAAAATCCCATTACGGACAACGGGACAGGTGAAACT
Organism: Polyploca ridens; assembly: GCA_951394255.1. Taxonomy (NCBI): domain Eukaryota; kingdom Metazoa; phylum Arthropoda; class Insecta; order Lepidoptera; family Drepanidae; genus Polyploca; species Polyploca ridens. The sequence goes on along the minus strand of OX596265.1, from coordinate 12,157,825 downwards.
AAATAAAAGCTTGTAAAAATCCGTGACGGACTATTTTGTGTGCCGCAGACTCCTTAAGTTACCTTGGTTCCACATGATTCGCGAACGCATAGAAAACTATCAAAACAACGTACTTACTTACCTTGAACGATTTAACCTCTGGACCTGCCCTAATAGTGACCGCGCCTACACCCCTTTCGCCACGAACCATGCTTTTTAGGCATGGTATTGAAAAAAAAAATGACAGTTGTCGCAGTATAACATTCAATGTCATCGAGAAAACATTAGGTGAAAATGACGAAATGTGCCATGAAATCACGTAGAAATTATAGTGGTGGAAAGAGCAATATTTAATTTCACAAGTAAGTATATTTTTAAATCGTTCAAGGTACTTACATACAAACATCAATTTAGCTAAGAATAAATGACTGACTATAAAACCGCAGCGCTACACCTAGCAATAAACCATAACATTATCATAAATCACAAACTGAAGCAAGCAATGACGAGCCTATCATCTGCCATCGCAACACCATTGGCCAATATCAATTGATGCATGACATTCCATTACCGTACTGTGTTGACAATTATGGGTTTTATAGTATTGGTAATACAGGTTATGATAATGTCCGTAGTGATCAGCGTTGCCAGATTTTTTTTCGGGCAAATCGGGATTTTGTAACATCTTGAGTAAAAAAAGCGGGATTCTATCGCCGAAAGCGGGACATACTAAAAATAACCGGCCAAGTGCGAGTCGGACTCGCACACCGAGGGTTCCGTAGAAACTTTTTTTCGATTATATTGTAATAAGTATTTTTTTTTTCGATGTAACTACAAAACGCTTTTCGGATTTCTTCCTTTACTTGTGCTACATGGAATTGTTTCTTGCCAAATTTTATGATTCTATGTGATTCTAGATCAACGGGAAGCTAGATTCCCTTGCGAGCGTCATAAGTATACGGCCGTATTGTTGGATTGCATCAGCGTTGCCAGATTTTTTTTCGGGCAAAGCGGGATTTTGTAACCTCTTGAGTAAAAAAAGCGGGATTCTATGGCCGAAAGCGGGACATACTAAAAATCCGGCTAAGTGCGAGTCGGACTCGCGCAACGAGGGTTCCGTTATTCCGTAGAAACTTGTAGGTATGTAAATAGTTCATTCAACACGGGAATCGAGACTCGAAGATTTTTCACTTTTTTTCGATAATGTTGTAATATAATGGCACTTTTGGGATATCTTCCTTTACTTGTGCTACATGGAATTGCTTCTTGCTAATTTTTATGATTCTAGGTCAACGGGAAGTACCTATAGGTTTTGATTCCCTTGCGAGCGTCAAAATATGGGGCATATACGGCCGTATCTTTTGATTGCGTTGACTTAGAAGTTTGATTTTTGTATGTCACAGTGACATTTAGCGCACTTCTCCTTATAAATCACACAGGAAAGCTGGTGCCATTTCTGTGCAGTGGTGTCTTTATAATTTCCCCTTCTACGTCCAACGATAATATTCACTGTCGATTAATACTCGAAAAGCGGGACTGAGCCTGTCCCGCGCGGGACATAAAATTTTGCCAGACGTCCCGCCAAAATCGGGACGTCTGGCAACGCTGGATTGCATTGACTTTGAAGTCTGTCACTGTGACTTTGGCGCGGTATAAGACGCGTCACGGGAGAGCTGGTGCCATTTCTGTGCAGAGGCACAGTTTTACCATTAGGCATATGGTAATACTGTGGCAGTGGTGACTTTATAATGTCCCACTTCTACGTCCAACGATTTTTTCACCGTCGAGTAATCCTCGAAAAGCGGCTTTCTTTGACATCCGACGTCAAAACGGGACAAAAGACAAATAAGGTTATTTTAACCTTGTTTTAAGAGCTGGTAGTATGCCCCCAGTAAGACTCAGTAAGGCACTTTTTTGGATCACTCTTTTAAATTTTTTCACATAGCCAGGGGATGAAAGTACAACTATATGTAGTTGTCCACGTAACGAGCAATTTATGCTTCGTCTAGTAATATCGTCACCAGCAAGTCCAACTTTGAAGAAGAACCATAAACCTCAGTAACGCATAGTCACGTTTCAGCAATTGCAAGATATCTCTTTAGTTTATTTTCGCTGTTTGTGTGAAGTTTCGACAGAAAGACAGATAAACATTTGTACAGCCGTGTCACGGTGAAATACATTTCGTAAGGTGTCAATGCTGAAGATTTTCCATTTAGATCTTGGAGACTTCGTAGCGTATTGTTTGTGTACCAAGTTTAGAAAGCTAAATATTTAAAATAGACTCTCAGTAGATCAATTATAGAAATTATCGAACCTTTTTTCTTTAGGTAATTTCATGATGACATTCTGATAGCCTTCGAAACGTACGCTAATGTGGCGATACGAAGTAGACACGGAAATAAACAAAACCGTTCGTGCTACCAATTTTTTTTTTACCAATCTTTTCATCCATCTAATCCCCATTTTAATTTATTTTTTACTAATATACCGGTAGATACAACTAGCTCTTTGAATTCGTCACCGATAGATGCTGAATTGTTATTAAAATCCAATGTGTCTGAGTGCTGTGAATTATTTAAGTTTAGGCACATTACACCTTACGACATAGTCAAAACATTTAAAACCCTGAAACTTAAACGCACCGGGGACTTATGGGATATATCCGTGACTGTTTTGCAGGGTATCATTGATGACATTGCTCCCCATCTAGCTTTAGTATTTAATAAATGCGTAGATTTTGGCCAATTTCCAGATTTAATGAAATATAGCAAAGTTATACCTTTGTTCAAGGCGGGAGATCCCAGTGATCCTACTAATTATAGGCCAGTTTCCATTTTGCCAGCTTTGAGTAAAGTATTTGAAAAGATTATTTTAACGCAATTAATCGCTCACTTTAATTTGAATAAACTATTACATAGTGAGCAGTATGGGTTTACAAAGGGTCGTTCAACTGTTGATGCCGGGGTAGCACTTTTAAGAAATATTTTTAACGCTTGGGAGAACTCACAGAATGTTATTGGAGTCTTCTGTGATCTATCTAAAGCCTTTGATTGTGTTGATCACCAGACACTCATACGTAAACTAAATTATTATGGGGTTAGGGGTGCAGCACTTGATTTGATGAAGTCGTATCTCGGGGAAAGAATTCAAAGTGTTGATGTCAATCGTATTAAATCATCTGGTTCTCCTGTGCATATGGGGGTGCCGCAGGGCTCTATTTTAGGCCCTTTTCTATTTTTAATTTATATTAATGATCTTCCTTTTTATGTCAAAAATACCTGTGGAATTGTACTGTTTGCTGACGATACCTCACTGATTTTTAGTGTTGATAGACTGAAATCTAATTTTGACGATGTAAACGATGCATTATCTCGGGTATTAAATTGGTTTACTGTAAATAATCTAGTTTTAAATGCAAAGAAAACTAAATGTATTAAATTTGCGCTTCCAAATGTTAAAAAAGTAGGCTGTAATTTAATGATAAATAATGAACCTTTAGGTCTTGTTGAATCATCAGTATTCTTAGGGATTACTTTAGACTCGAAACTTCAATGGGGCAGCCAAATAGCATGTCTTTCGGGAAAGCTCAGTTCAGCTGCTTATGCAGTTAGAAAAATTAGACAGCTAACAGACGTAGACACAGCTCGATTAGTTTATTTTAGTTATTTTCATAGTGTTATGTCCTATGGCATTTTACTTTGGGGTAAAGCTGCTGATATAGAAACCATTTTTATTTTGCAAAAAAAAGCAGTGCGAGCTATTTATAATATGAGTTCTCGAGCTTCCCTCAGAGATAAGTTTAAAAATATAGGTATCCTTACAGTAGCATCGCAGTATATTTATGCAAACATATTATTTGTACATCAGAATATTAATCTTTTTGTAAAAAAAAGTGACGTGCACTCTTTTAATACTAGAAATAAGCATAAACTTTTGACCTCTTCTTATAGACTCCAAAAAGTGCAAGGTTCATTTTTAGGACTGAGTGTACAATTTTATAATAAGATCCCTAATGAAATTTTAAATTTACCGTCACTAAAGTTTAAGAAACGTATAAAGGCCGCTTTAGTACAGAAGGCTTACTACAATATTAAAGAATATTTAAATGATAAAAATGCGTGGTTGTAGCGCTCGCTCTCGCAGGAAACATCTGATGTAATAAATTTAAGTTTGTTTTTGAAAAGAGTAATTGCTGAGTTTATTGCCGGCTCTTCTCAGCAAAATCAACCTTCCGAACCGTGCATTAGTGCATTAGAGTATTAGAGTTTGACTATTCATAAGTGCCTGTGAAGGCCTATTTGAATGAATAAATTATTTCATTTCATTTCATTTCATTTCATTTCATTTCATACATATTGTTTACGTTACGAATACTTTGTCCCAAGTAATTCATGCTTCGGCTTCAGAAGTCATAATCATCATATTCATCTTCTACATTGCTTTATCCTTATAATAATTATTAGTAAGCAAATTAAACAATTTGCTATTTAGGATTCATGCAACGCATTGCAATATCTCACAAAGTTACTGGTAGCTATAAATTTTGGTAATAAAAATATAGTAATAAAGAATTAACGTTGTAGATGGACCAAAACAGCATAGGATCTTGAGTTTGTATTTCCTGATCCTTAAATTACCAAGTAAGGATTTTAAAGATTAGATTAATTGGGCATTCATTATTGAAGTCCATCCCTACCTAACATGATGCCGTCTTTATCCTATTAGCAGTTCTTAGGCCTCCAAGATTCAAGGTCCACCTTTTTTGGGGTAACCACTCACATTGTTTTGAAGATTATTTTTGCTTGATCTAACTCTTCACTCCATCATATTTACCCTCTTAGGGGATGAATTTAGGAAAACCCTTTCATACTGCACCTATAAAGTACTGAAGAGAAATTTTCTAAACCTCTAGGTCCGCCTAGATTATGCGTTGTCAGTCACATCATGACAAAGAATGGCTAAGAAATCTTACCTAGTAAACAGCCCAGTGTTTGTCAACCCATATTTGGTATCTCCAGACTTGATGTAGAGCTTGCAGGCATCATGCTGTCTACAGCAGGTGTCTGTGAAGAAGAACAGACCCAGGTCGCTGGAGCGGGCTGTTGCCGACCGCCCGTCGCCGCACCAAACTGTACCTGTTCGAACATGGTTAGAATATCTTCATGAACAGAGAGAGAAGCTTCGTGATCATTAACAGGTGTTCCCGCAGCTGGAGTGAGATTTGCATGAAAGAACTAGTCTATGATTGGGCTTCACAGATATAGGTATAGTTAGATAACGCAAAAGCACCTACTTCGCGTGCCAGATTTAGTGCCCGACAATGCTTAACGCGGCCACTATGTAGTTATTTGTATGTAAAATCACTAGCGCAGATTACATCTATGCTGTTTGTTATAAAAGACTACGAGTAAGGTTTAAAGTAAGAGACAACCCTGATACCCATAACACAAGTTTAATCTTAGCTTGGGTGCCAGGAGTTTCAACTGATCTGTGACTTCAATTGTACAAAACAAACTATTGTGTAATTTTTTGTATAAGCCACATTTTTGTAATGATTAGTTTTTGTTAATTGTAAAACTGCAAATAAAGACATTTTATTATTATTATTCACTTTATTTATTTTGTTTCCTAGAACTATTTTTTTTTATAACATTAGTATAAAAAAAATCAAAAATATTATAAAAAACCTAATCCTATATAAATATGATTAACTTTTTTACAATATCTTTACAAAATCTAAAAATGTTATAAAAAAACCTAATCCTAGTGTGCCGCCGGCAGCGGGGCAGGGCCCAAGCTACCGGTGGTTAGGGCTGCAGAGAGAGGAATCTCCTGACGATGCGCGCCGTGTCCAAGAGTACCGCCTTCTGTATCCGACCCTTGACCCAGCCATCTAGCGAGAGCCTCTCAAGATGTTGGTCGAGACTCTTCGCTATTAGACCGTTCGCCGAAACAACTATCGGGACAATGATCGTTGAATCAACATCCCACATGGCGGTTACCTCGTGAGCCAAGTCAAGGTATTATTATTATTATTACTATCGCACCCATATTGCATCGGTGTACTTGAATTGATTTGTTTTTTTCTATCACTAAATAGTGTTTGTGACGTGATAGTAGGTAGTCAAAAAATGCCACGCTTGGTTTTAATACAGATCGTGATACATGCGTTATCTAACTATATCTATATCTGTGGTGGGCTTAGTCACAGAGTTAATAAAATTAAATGCAAATAGAAATGGAGGCATCTGCCTAAGCTAGGTGCTTCATTTTTAAGTGCAATACTTAGTGATTGTTTCACTTAGGTATCTATCGGACATAATGTTAATTGAACTGAATTGGCATTCAATCTTTCATATATTATGTCAACTTTAGATACTTACCAGGCTTTTTAGATGTAGTATCATCCCTTACTATCACAGTATTGCTATCTTTAAGATTGTATTCAAATACGTAGTAAAAAGAAATACTAATGAATACAAATAAAAAAATAATCATTGCAATATCACCAAAAACTCTTTGACCAAAATTCGTAGAGAAAGACATCAATAATACCGATTGCGATAGTCGCAAGTTTCTAAACAATTACAAGTTGCCAAGCTGTTAATATTGATGATATAATTGACGACATCATAATATATTTTAGTATTATTAATAGTATTATGAAAACTGCGTCAAAATCTGAGTGGTGTAATGTGTATGTTATAAGCGAACACACAGAAGTATATTTAGTGTTAAGAGATACAGAAGAGAATGCTAATTTGTCTTATATTATTTAATGTAAAGGCACAACTCAATTTATAAGCAAAATTTCAATTTCTTGTTTCTCAAAATCATTTATTCAGGTACCTTTCCAGGAACTTATAGGCAATAAAAGTCTGACTCTAATACCGATTTCCGAAGTTTGAATTCACTGAGAAGAGCCGGCAATAAACTCAGAAATTACTCTTTGTAACTGGCTAATTTTATGCTAGAAAAACTGTCTTCTCAACTAGTTCAAGTTTCCCATTTTGGTGCTGCTCTTAAGAATAAGGACTCCACTGTACTTTATTTCGAAAAAAGTAGATTTACCTGGATAAATAGCCTGCACTCTATCTTTAAAGCTGTCCACGACAGATGTAGCAACGTTAGCTACACTGGTGACTCCAGACGCCAGGCTTCCAACAAAACCTCTGTCAGTGTCCAAGGACCCTATGTCTTTGGCACCAGCCATCAGTTGACTGAGAGGCTTGGTCAACCCTGAGGAGATGGATTTCAGGATTCCACGTCCAAATTGACCTGTGTTGAAGAGGATTGTTAAGACTGGTAGGTAGATTTTAAGGCAGTTTATGTCAATTTGCTTTAAGGATTGGTCTTATCGGACAAATAAATATAAACAGGCATTTGCAGTATATTTTCAGAATTTTGTACTGATGAGATTATGGAGCTAAATAACAAAATTCAAAAGCAAAATTATAGTTTTTTATATTTTTTTTGGTTCCATGTAAGATCATTCGGCCTTCTTAGACTTTAGATAAGCAATCAGAATGGTCACGTTTGCATTCCATACCATGGCATGCTATAGTTTTATTGAAAAACATAATATTTTGTCAATTTACTTACGACGCTAACGTCCTAGTTTCGCCATGTTTTCGTTTTAATAGAAACTGTATTAATTCTTACGTAAAACTCAATTCTTGCAATAAATATTTAATTGCGTGCGAATAACTTTTTTTAAAACTAAAGCAATCAACGACAATGCTTTCTTAAGACACATTTCTACTTTGCGAAATTGTTTGCATGAGAATTGATTTACATAAATGACTCTACAAATAATAAAGAGTAATTGGCTGTTAAAATTTGCAAACCAATCTCTTAGCTTACTGACGATAATTCAATAAAATTGTGTTTTTGCTGATTTGCTTAGACGATAATTTAATCAATTTAGATGAAATTCAAATGACTTATATTCTGGAGTTTGAGGAATTTCCACGAAATCTCGGAGCAACAGAATGAATATTCAGGTATAATTATGGACATTACATATTGCTTATCATTATAGAAAAAAGATGCATACCTAAGCCACCGTTCTCCTCCCGACTCCTCAGCCTTTCAGCCTCCAATGCTTCATTCTGCCTCTGCATTCTCTTAAACAAATCAAATATACTCTTAGGCACCACTCTTTCAGCAACACTTTCTACTACACTCTCTACAACACTGCCAGCAAGTCCAAATATAACTGATATGGCATCAGTCTTAGGTGCAGTCGTTGGTACTATATCTTTAGAATCGTAGTAATCTTCAGGAACATCTGGTACATCATCTGCGTCCAATTCAGTGAAAATTGGTACATTTGTTTCATCTGATTCTGTACTGCCTGGATCTGATCTGCTTATTTCTTCAGTTTTACTTGTAGTTGTGCGTATTTCGTCTGGATTGTCTGTGCTATTTCTAAGGGATTCTACTCTTATTATATCTTCAGTGACATTTGTTTGTTTTTCTGTAGTTGTATTTATGAATATATTAGTTGAAGTTGTGTTCTCAATGGATTGTTCTTTGGTTACGTTTTCTATGCCTATAACGTTAAGTTTTAAATTAAATTGTTTTGTTTCATTATTTCTTGATTTACCATTAGTTGTTTGTTCTGTTGAATCAAAATTATCAATTTCTGTTGTTAAATCAGTATAACTTGAAGTCTCAGATACTTGAGTTGATGAAGGTAAAGTAATAGTTTCATCAATAACTATATTTGGCGGTGATTCTGTTGTCGACAAAGGTATTACTGTCAAATCTGGTTCCGCTGTACTTTCAACAATACTAATAAGAATATTCTCCGTTGTACTTAATAATTCTAATGGTATTACGCTGTAATCTACTGTGGAAGTAGCATCTTCATCCTTACTTATATTAACCTTTTCATTAACTGTTTCATTTTGTTTATCATTATTTATACTTTCTTCAGCGTTTCTGTCTTTGTCAGCAATTTTCTTTTCCAAGTCATTGCTAATAGTGTATCGATGACTTTCCTTTTTAAAATCATTGGCATGCCATGGTATTGTGCCATAGTTTTTGTTGAATTTGATGGAATATTCTTCATCAAAGTCTATGATGTTATTATCAAAGTTGTCGTCTATGGGTACATTGTCAATGGGATTCTCGGTGGAATCAATGGACTTCGATAGTGTGAATGGATGATTTGCTAATATTAGTATGGCACTGATGATGAGGCTGTTCATTTTTCTCCTCACCCGGTGATATTTCTTTGATTAGCCATCTGTAAAGATAAAAAATATTACATTAGGAGATTTCGCAATTCATACTTATATTAATAGTAAATAAATCAATATAAAGTACCGCTGAATCTACTGCCTATCTCTTTTTTTTGTTATACAACGAATTCGGTAAATAAGCTACGGCTCGCCTGATAGTAAGCGATTACCGTAGCTATATGGACGCTTGCAACCCAAGAGGCATCACTTATGCGTTACCGACCTTACAAGAGGCATCACTTACGCGTTACTTAAAATCTCTTGGAATTGGTAATGGACCGCAAGTCAGCTTGTCAACCTTGTCAAAAATAACTTATATTTATGGTAGGAACAAGTAAAGTTATTCCGAATTTGAAAGTACAAAGCTACGCACAGCTATAGCAATGCGGAACGACATCGACTAAAGACTGAGCTTGTAGCAATTTGCATGCTAAGTGGGCCTTGGACACAATTACTTTTATAACGAAACTATATGATATTTCAGATATTTCTCTATTATTATTGAGTGTTAAGTGCATGTATGATACTTATTAACACATTTCACAAAGATGCTGCATGGAGTTTACTATGTGAGTGGAAATAAAGTACCTAATCTTTTATCCTCTAATATTATAAATGCGAAAGTGAGTTGGTTTGTTTGTTACGCCTTCACGCCTCAACTACTCAACGGATCATCATGTAATTTGGCATGCAGATAGCCTATGGTATGGAGAAGGACATAGGCTTATTGCGGGTGAAACCGCGGGGGACAGCTAGTATAGAGATAAGTCACAAGACGCTGAGAGATTTTCCACCCACACATTCCCGAGATCCCGCTTATAACTCAGCGCTTCGCTTCATATTCGAACTGCAAAGGAGTGGAACTCTCTTCCAGGGTCTGTGTTTCCCGACAGCTGTCTCTCTAGCCTAGTTGTCTTCAATGCCAGAATGAAAAGGCATTTTCTGGGTAAGCGTGCTACATCCTCAGCCTCGTCTATTGTAGTAAAAAAATTGTGTTCATCGATGTAAAAAAAATACTCATACCACCATAGTATGACGATAGGTTGTCATGCCGCATTGAGACGTAGACGATGGCAAAAAAGCTCAGTATCACTTGTGCCTGCTTGGGCTATACTGATTTTACTGACACATACGTAGAAAATATTGTACTTCACTTTCGTATAAGGCAGTTGTCCCACCGCCGGCGAGTAAACGAACTATCGGCTATTTTCTCGTTCATGAAACATGGCGCGAGTAATCGCCCATCGCATTCGCACACTCGCTTACAGCCCAGCGACAAAACTATCGGAATTACACACTCGCTTCCCGCTGCTCGCCAACTCGTTTCTAGTTGCTAGTTTTACTCGTTACTCGTTCATCGTCGGCGGTCGGACAAGTGCCTAAAGCACTTAATTTTTTTGATGATCGAAACATATAAGTTTACTTTATTTCCATACACGTAGTAAACCCTAGGAAATGGTTTGGTTAAAAATAATAGGGTTTCTCTTTAATTACTTGAAAATCATTACTTTTTGTAGTAAATATAGTACCTAACTTGTTATCTTTTTTTAATTGTACAAATTCTTCACATTTTGTGCGTTTCATATAAGAATATTTCCACATCGATTAGAATATCATAAAAATCTACGACTTCAAAGCTGGAAAATGCAACTTAAATTCAAAAACAACAAACTTTTCTAAGTTAGGGATATTTAAAAACCATAATTAAGGATTTAAAGAACCTGCCGCGTTCTCTTGACACAAATATAAAAATTTCAGTTGGCCCTCAAACTTACTAGTTGCTATTCTAACCGTATTTATTTCCTAAAGTGTTAACAAACTAATAACAATCAAAGAACCGTTCAAAACACATTATGAAACATATAATTTATCAGAGGAAGGCCATTTCCCTTGCATTTCAGCATGTAACTACCGCGTACTAGGATGTATTTCAATATTACTTGAATTATGTATACCTAATTAAATTCCCTCGCCGTTTACTAGTCTGTCTGTACATAGCTAAGCTAATAAATAGACAGGCTGATATTTTTATATTACGGCCCGCATGATGGTAAGCGGCAGCTTGGGCAAAAATGCTTTCGTATGTCGGTCCAGGTGTCCGGCTGACCTCATTCCTCCGGCTGATTCTCTTGAAATTTTGTGATCAAGTTCGATAATAATTTCGAGACTCGCGAGGTCTTCAGCTCAAAGCGCGACTAGTTATATTCAAAGTCAAAGTCAAAGTCAAAGCCAATTTATTCAATTTAGGCCCCAGAAGGGCACTTATGAAGGTTACATTTACTTAAGTTACCACCGGTTCGGAACTCGGCCTTCAACTGAGAAGAATCCGGCAAGAAACTCAGCAATGTAATATTTTTTAATTATTTTTTGGACAATCTGACTATGTTTGGCTTTTTGTTCCAAATAATTAACATTAAAAAAGATATACTAAGCATAGATACAGACAAAAAAAGAACAAGAAATAAATAAAAAATAATAACCTTAAAAATATAAATAAAACACAATTACTGACCTACTGGCTTTTGTATAAGCATGAGCAAGGTGCACTTGTGCAGAGTGCAGCTACCTACTTCCAGACATCTTTATCTTCAATATAATCAGTTACTTTGTAATAAGCTTTCTTTCAGAACTTTTTTATATGCGATTTAAATTTAATTTTTTTTTAACACCCAGTCTCAGACCAAACAGATCCTACGCAGGACATACAAATAACATTTTCATGTAAAATGTTGCCAAGACGAGACCATATGGCTCGCTCTGTCAAAAAGTTATCAGATCTCATGTAGAGCCAAGCTTATAACTCTACACGCCCTAACTCTACAAGCCCTAACTTCACAAACTCTACACATCGTAGTCAAAATATGTGGCTTGGCCTTTTCGCTATCGTCACATGGGCGTAAGGTGAAAAATGTATTCACTGTTAATTACTTTTCTGTAGTACAATAGTTCTTGTAGTAGCGAAACGGCCAAGCTAGATACATAGAAGCAAGTTTTTTTTTTGGTAAAATTTCCAATTTTATTGTTTTTTGTTGTTTGTGTACTAATACAAACTTACATACCCAGCTTTCTAGGACTTTAGAAAGTACCCTAAGAGTTTTGATGATCATCAGTGAGTCAGTGACGAAATCGGGGTTTTTTAGATATCACCTACTGCATATCTTTGGTAGTAAGGGTAATGAACACGATTAATAAATGTCATCAAATGACGCGGTACGAAGACCTTCACAGTGGCGTAGCTATATCAGCGTTGCCAGATTTTTTTTCGGGCAAAGCGGGATTTTGTAACCTCTTGAGTAAAAAAAGCGGGATTCTATGACCGAAAGCGGGACATACTAAAAATCCGGCCAAGTGCGAGTTGGACTCGCGCAACGAGGGTTCCGTTATTCCGTAGAAACTTGTAGGTATTTAAATAGTTCATTCAACACGGGAATCGAGACTCGAAGATTTTTCACTTTTTTTCGATTATGTTGTAATATAATGGCACTTTTGGGATATCTTCCTTTACTTGTGCTACATGGAATTACTTCTTGCCAATTTTTATGATTCTAGGTCAACGGGAAGTACCCTATAGGTTTTGATTCCCTTGCGAGCGTCAAAATATGCGGCATATACGGCCGTATCTTTTGATTGAGTTGACTTAGAAGTTTGATTTTTGTATGTCACAGTGACATTTAGCGCACTTCGGCGTCACCGTCGATTAATACTCGAAAAGCGGGACTGAGCCTGTCCCGCGCGGGACATAAAATTTTGGGCTAAAAATCGGGACGTCCCGCCAAAATCGGGACGTCTGGCAACGCTGAGCTATATCCAACCTCGACTGCAACTGACCTATCAAACCGGAGCCCATATTAAAAATAAAAAACCGGCCAAGTGCGAGTCGGACTCGCACACGGAGGGATCCGTGTAATATTAACTAACTCAACTTTGCTATGAAAAAAAAACGCCAAAAATATTGAATGAAAGGTAAATTGCGGTTTACGATTTATGTATGACGTATTAAAAAAAAACTACTAACTAGATCTCGTTCAAACCAATTTTCGGTGGAAGTTTGCATGGATTGGATGCATAATGTACATCATATTTTTTTTAGTTTTATCATTCTCTTATTTTAGAAGTTACAGGGGGGGACACACATTTTACCACTTTGGAAGTGTCTCTCGCGCAAACTATTCAGTTTAGAAAAAAATTATATCAGAAACCTCAATATAATTTTTGAAGAGCTATCTATAGATACCCCACAGGTATGGGTTTGATGAAAAAAAAATTTTTGTTTCATATCTAAGTATGAGAACCACCAAAATTTATTGTTTTTTTTTTTTCTATTTTTGTGTGAAAATCTTAATGCGGTTCACAGAATACATCTATTTACCAAGTTTCAACAGTTTAGTACTTATAGATTCAGAAAAAAGTGGCTGTGACATACAGACGGACAGACAGACAGACAGACATGACGAATCCATAAGGGTTCCGTTTTTTGCCATTTGGCCACGGAACCCTAAAAATTACAATTACTCCGATAAACATATCATTACAAAATATCCTCGCACAATCAATTAACCCAATTAAAAACATGCCCTTGACAAAAAAAAAATTTTCGTTATAAAAGAGTTTCAGACCACAATGGATGACATTTAAACGCGTGTGCAGCCTGCGTGAATCAATTATGCAATATGTCACACAACTCTGTTATGTGACTATATGCATGGGAAGATTTGATCTACGGGGACCATGTGAATAGTTGTTCTCCAAGTTGTAGACGAGTATGTTTACCTAGGACTAATTGTACAACTAGGTAGGTCCAACTTCGACGAGGTCAATCGAAGAATCCAACTCGGCGGGGCAGCGTTCGGGAAGCTACGGCATATCTTCACGGCCAAAATACCTCAGAGTCTGAACACAAAGGTTTTTCAGAGACGTGGTCTTTCACTGCTGCCCGCATAAATAAGCTCAGAGTCACTCAGCGAGCTATGGAACGAGCTATGCTCGGAATTTCTCTACGTGACAGGGTCCGAAATGAGGACATTCGTAGGAGAACGAAAACGACGGACATAGCTCGTAGAGTTAGTAAGCTGAAGTGGCAATGGGCAGGCCACATCGCTCGAAGAGCCGATAACCGATGGGGAAGAATGGTTCTCGAGTGGCGACCACGTACTGGAAAGCGCCGAGCGGGACGACCTCCTACCAGATGGACCGACGACCTGGTCAGAGTAGCTGGGCACCGCTGGATGCAAGCGGCCCAATACCGTTCGAAGTGGAAGTCAATGGGGGAGGCCTATGTTCAGCAGTGGACATCCATAGGCTGCTATAATGATGATGGGGGCTGGAATTTATCTAGAATCGCTAGCTTAATGCAATTTATTTAATTCTGCATCACTACCTTCTTGCAAGTAGGTAAGGTAGATCTCGGTAAGTTAATACCACATAGGTAAAGTTACATGCAATGTTACAATCGAATAACTTGACATTTCGAAACACCGTTCACTATAGGCACAGTACCAATACACCTACTGCCTTCGTTAGATTAGTTAATACTCATAGATTAATGTGTATTGATTGTAGAAGGTACGCTTATTTGCATTGCAAAAGGGTACCAGATTCACTACAATTGAAAGCATCGTGAGGAAACCATAGCACGGTGGTAAGGTACTTTGTAGTACCCGCCTGCCTCAGTAGAAGCTATCTATCACCTGTATGTTACGGCACCTACACTTAAGAGCTAGTTTTTTTTCTCAGTTGTTATGGGGAGATTGGTCAAACACAAGCCAATTCACTGTTAGACGCTTATGTAAAATCTAATGCCCAAGTATAAATCAAAAATAATAAAAAAAAGCTATAAAAAAATGTGTATGTAGATCCACTTTCACTTTGCAAGTATAAAAATTACCTAAATAATAATATACGAGATTTTAGATCCATTTGCTATTAGATAACTATGCTAATAATCATTTTATTAAACTCGAATGTCACTTTCAATTTATCACAATGTCAAGATTATAATTGTAATTCATAAATATCTTGGTCATCAGTCGATTTATATTTCGACATGGAAATATCTCCAACTTATTTTATTATTATTTGAATCTGATTTGTAGAAGGGACGCGGACGAATATTTGCATTACTAAAAGGGGACCTACCAACAACAAAAAATATGTTTCAGCAATTCAACAGTAGACTTGACAAAACCATAGCATATGAGTGCGCGAAGAAACCATAGCATGGTGGTAGGGTACTTTGAAGTACCCGCCTGCCTTTCTGGTTTGTTCCGAGAGCTGTGCGAGAGCCAGTTCCTTCTAAGTGTTGTGTGCTTTCCCACCCACAGCCATTGTTACTTAACATAGTGGTAGCCAGCCAGGAAGGTACTACAAAGTACCCTACCACCGTGCTACGTCGGAGTTTTGTTTTTATCCCATTAAGTTGGCAAACAAGCATTCGGCTCGCCTGATGTTAAGCGGTTACCGTACTTGCAACACCAGGGGTATCACTCGCACGTTGCCGACCCTGTAGAAATCTCTTCCCACCCTTTTTGAAGAACCCCATGCTGTACTCCATTGGGAAAACCACGGCACGGAGCTCATTCCACAGTCTGAGCGTCCGCGGAAGGAAGCTGCGTTGAGCCCGCGCAGTACGAACCAATTCTGACCTTCTGGCGTATTTGTACCTTGAAAGCTGTGTCCTATCTATTTTACATTGACTAACTGATCTTTGGCAATCAAATACCTTTGTCTGTTGTAGTACAAACAAGCTTCCCACGGTCTAGTAAAGGGCCGTGAATGTGAAGCAATCCTGCTCTGAGAACATTGATTGTGAATATTGATAGTTAAATGTAACAAGCATTAGAGGCCTTACGTTTGAAACGTTGGTTAAGTATAACACTGTTTAAGTTGTCACGTATTTATAGATTACCTTACTGTTTTTGTCAAATTCAAATTCAAAAAGCATTTATTCAATTTAGGTCCTGATAAGGCACTTATGAACGTTAAAAAATGGCTCTACACCAGTTCCAAATACAACTTGAACTGAGAAGACTCCGGCAAGAAACTCAGCAAGTCTTTTTTTTTTAAATATGTACTGTAATGTAATGCATTCTTGTCATCTACAAAATCAGAAACTTTATAGTACCCTTTCGTGCATAATTTCTGTTTAACTATCTTTTTGAATCTATGTATAGGTAGCTCTTGGATTTCATTGGGTACTTTATTATAGAAACGTATACATTGCCCCACAGATTACAGAATAGTAAGCAGATCGAGCGCGCGGAACACGGGAGTGACGCCATCACACCAAATACAGATTCAAAAGTAAATACAAACTCGAGTCAGTACTAAACAAGGCCTCGTGTTGTTACTACGTCACAAGTGTCATAATTTATCTTAAAAATTATGCCGTCCTGCATTTTGAAAAATTGTAAAAAAAAATCCCAAAAACAAAAAAAGCGAGACGGAATATCGTTTCATAGGTAAGTATAGATATTTTCACTAATTTGTATTATTTTTCCGTGTATTTGTTACTGATGACTAGGAACACAAAACCTCAACAAAAATCGGTTGGTGTTGCTAGGTTACATTGAAAGTATTTTCCTTGAAGTTGTGGTATTAGGACTTATTTCTGCCAGTGTCGAGTTATATTATAATTTCCAGTCACAACAATTATCACTTTCACAGTCCTCAGTCAGTCACCGTCCATAAAAGTAATGTTTTTATTAACATGGTGTGGTATAAAAGTGTTGTCTCCTATTTGTTTTAGGTAAATTCACCACCGGCCACCAGCGTCATATTTGGCACTTATAAACTTTTACCGATCATTCTCCTTCGTGTATCCTCTATAACCCTGACACTGGCGGAATTGTGTAAATTATACACATCTGGTGCCATTCAATTAAGAAGTGAAGTGAATGTTTTACTACAATGGTGGTTGTTGTACTAAAACTCTTCAAGGACTTTCTGAGACAACTTGAAAAGTCACGATACACATAATTCATTTAATTTCACTTCACTGGTGCACATGGATGATCTTCATTGAGTGAAATACCACCGAAAATACAAAATAAAACTCAAAATACACGAATTTATGAAAATAAAAATAAAAACGCAACGTTACTCTATAAGTTCCCACCAAAAAGTCCTTTTAGTTGTTTACCTTACTTATTCTTCCATGATAAAATTGATAAATAAATGCAAAGCATGTTTTTTTGATGATTCGCTTTGTGAATTTGTGATTTGAAATACCCATTTAACAAACAAAAACTTATCTTATCCTAAGGAGGAACTAACAACGCCATTTCGAAATGTCAATCGCTATTGGTCAAAGAGAATATTAACACTACTTTCATTGGTTGTTTGCTCCACCAAATGCGATAACAGCGACTCTCACTGGGCCAGATAAGCTTGTGGCACTATCGGAGTGCAACTTTATAAGTCTCAAGTCCGGCCTTATGGAGTACTGCTGTCATCTGTGGGCGGGAGCACCTGGATACCAGTTTGGGCCTTTAGACTCGGTTCAGCGTCGTGCCACCAGAATTGTTGAAGATCCCGAACTCACAAGTGGTTAAGAGCTCCTCAGTCTGAGGAGAGACTTTGCCTCCTTATGTGTATTCTACCACTTGTACAACGGAGAGTGTTCTAACGAATTGTTCGACTTGATGCTCACGGCTATCTTCCACCATCGCAATTCTCGCCATCGACATCCATCCATCACACATTGAAACCAGAATGGTTTCGAACTGTGCGGGCTTAACGGAGCTTCAATCCGCGGACGCTCAGACTGTGGAATGAGCTCCCTGCCGTGGTTTTCCCAATGGAGTACAGCATAAGGTTCTTCAAAAAGGGTGTGAAGAGATTTCTGCAGGCTCGGCAACGCGCGAGTGATACCCCTGGTGTTGTGTGTCCATAGGCTACGGTAACCGCTTACCATTAGGCGGGCCGTATGCTTGTTTGCCACCTTAGTGGTATAAAACAAAATATCATTGAAAGTACAAAAAAATATTTCACATAATTTTGTAGTCCAGTGACATATGTAACATATATCCCTATCTTGCTTTGTCCTTATTCTATGCAAATATTTAGTATTATGAATAATCCAGATCAAGATATCCACTTTCCAACACTATTTCTATAGGATCTAAATTTAATCCACATATAATTAGATGACGACTCATTTTAGTTTGACATTTCTAATTTTAGATATAATTTGACCTAAAACGTGACCAACAGAGTAGGAAAATTACACACTTAACTAAATTGAGTAACTAAAACGATATTAGTGCTGTCAAACTAAATTTTAGTTTAATCGTACGCCAACTGAATAGGAAACGTCGATTTGACAGGACTTAAATTTTAGTAAAGAATAGTTTAGTTTGTGCCAACAGAATCGGCACCAATAACTATCCAATAAAAAACGTGGGAGTATTTCTTCATTATCCTGGCAGCCCTACACGCAACCTGGCAGCCCTAAACACACCCTGGCATCCCTAAACGCACATTGTCACACGTGTTCCTACAGTGCTCTCACGCACACATAGCTAAATACGAGCCTCACAGTGATTGTCCCGTACATTACATCTGCCTACTATTCTGTAATCTGTGCATTGCCCATTCTTAGGAATGTTATTTAAGTTTTTCCTCACATGAATAAGATTTTCATCAAACAATGTGACGATCTTAGAAAATATATATGTCTAGAAAGAGTATCCCCATACTACATGACTTTTAAAAAGTGGCCAACTTTGCTACATCTTATCCTCGCGTTACGTCATTCTGCTTGTCATAGTGACGTTTATACCAGTTACCAGTTCTTGAAAAAAATCCAAGAAAATGGGGAAAAATATATTACGGTGTCGATATCTTTTTAAACTCCGAAAATAAAAGTGGAATCGGGATAATACATGATAATAAGAATAAGATTAATGGCGCCGATATAAATTAATACTTATTATTTTTACTTTGCTGTCAACGAACAGTAATTATTTGCGTTGACGTTTCAAATCAAGTCAAATCAAGCAATTCAAGTCAATTTTTTTTTTTTTTTGTTACTCTTTATAGGCCTGTGTTTGACTGCAATCTCACCATGGTAAGTGATGATGCGGCCGAAGGTGGTAAGCACACAAAGCCTAGAAGGAACTGGCTCTCAAGTGCAGCTATCGGAACACACCGAAAGGTGCTTGGCGACAGATTTTCAACTTGAGGGTGGTAGCCAGCCAGGCGGGTACTACAAAGTACCCTACCACCGTGCTATGGTTTCCTCACGATGTTTTCCTTCACCGAAAGCTCAAGCTCAATGTAGGATTCGAACCCGGGACCTTCATCTCGGTTTCCGACGTCACTACCACTGAGCTATCATCGCCATTAAGTCAAATCAAGTCACATCGAGTCAAATCGAGTCAAATCAAGTCAAATCGAGTCAAACCGAGTCCAATCGAGTCAAACAGGGTCAAACCGAGTCAAATCGAGTCAAACCAAGTCAAATCAAGCAAATCTAGTCAAATCCAGTCAAATCGAGTCAAACCGAGTGAAATCGAGTCAAATCCAGTCAAATTGAGTCAACCCGAGTCAAATCGAGTTAATCCGAGTCAAACCAAGTCAAATCAAGCAAATCCAGTCAAACCGAGTGAAATCAAGTGAAATTGAGTCAAAACAAGCAAATCGAGTTAAATCAAGTCTAACATTTTTTTTGGCTAGGTCCAGAGATCTTCACTACGGCTTCTCCGAATGATATCTATCCATTGGCTTCTTAAAATTGGATCAATTGGTATTCTGTAAAAAAAGTCTTATTATTTAAGTCAGTTATTACAAAATTAAAAAAAGGTTATTCGACACGCGTGTATGTAATATTATTGGAATTGCAACATATTCACAATTTAAAATAGTATCCGCCATATTGAACTATTTAGTTACTGGTCCGATTGCTCTCAAAATTGATATTTGAGAGAACCTTGGACCATATAACATACATTTTTACTCAAAATTGAAAAAAGTGGCCGACGTATTGAACTATTTAGTTACTGGTCCGATTGCTCTCAAAATTGATATTTGAGAGAACCTTGGACCATATAACATACATTTTTACTCAAAATTGAAAAAAGTGGCCGACGTATTGAACTATTTAGTTACTGGTCCGATTGCTCTCAAAATTGATATTTGAGAGACCCTTGGACCATGTAACATAATTTTTTGCTCAAAATTGAAAAAAGCGGCCGCCCTACTGAACTATTTCATTACTGGTCTGATTGCTCTCTCAAATATGAATTTTGAAAGCAATCGGACCAGTAGTTCAAAATGGCGGACACTTTTTTCAATTTTGAGCAAAGATTTATGTTATATGGTCCAAAACTGTCCCAAATATCAATTTTGAGAGCAATCGGACCAATAAATAAATAGTTCAAAATGGCGGACACTTTTTTCAATTTTGAGCAAAGATTTATGTTATATGGTCCAAAACTGTCCCAAATATCAATTTTGAGAGCAATCGGACCAATAAATAAATAGTTCAAAATGGCGGACACTTTTTTCAATTTTGAGCAAAGATTTATGTTATATGGTCCAAAACTGTCCCAAATATCAATTTTGAGAGCAATCGGCCCAATAACTAAATAGTTCAAAATGGCGGCCACTTTTTTTCAATTTTGAGCAAAGATTCATGTTATATGGTCCAAGAGTCTCCCAAATATTAATTTTGAGAGCAATCGGACCAATAACTAAATAGTTCAATATGGCGGACACTATTTTAAATTGTGAATATTTTGCAATTCCAATAATATTACATACACGCGTGTCGAATAACCTTATTTTTTTAATTTAGTAATATCCGACTTAAATAAAAATGTAATAAACAAAATGTGCATGGTACGCACATATACAAGTTTACATCGTACGCCTATGCAACGCGGCACTACGTAGTTCAAATGATTTTAAACAGATGGCTGTACAGTTTACTTGTATGAAGAAGTATTTTACAAAATGTTCCGGTGACCGCATCCATGGTTATATACATCACTGACTATGATGGAAAAACCGAAAACGACAAACACGTCAACTTAAAAAAAATAGGTCCGCCATCTTGAAATTCAAAATGATATTCGTAATTAGCTCGAGGAAAATCTTAAATTAATACCCATTTTGATTTTTTCATTACTGAAGCGACTACTTATCTTACATGACATAATCGTCATTAGTATTAAAAAAAAAACATTCGACTTTCCACCCAAAAATTCGACTTGTCCACCGTCGCTTTTGATTTATATCAGTATCTACATACTCGTATTTAACTATTGACTGATATTACCATGGGAGTTTTGAGTTCATAAACTGGCAGCACAGGCAACACATAAAAAATGGCGCTTACTCAAAATATTTATTTTCGAAACATTTCAATGGCTTATATTGCAGAAACTAATAGGAAATATTGTTACTTACCGATGATAGGTGAGTTTTTTCGTTGGTCTAGATCGACCCATGTAGTTTTTATACACTTTTATCACACAAAACGACATTTTGAAACAATACAATTTTGGTGAATTTGGTTGTATCCCAGTGACGTCTCGACTGACACTGAAGACGGGAAAATGATTAAGCCCCTAACAGTTAGGGGCTTATTTTATCGACGCGTAAACAGCTTCGTAGCTCCGTCTGGATATATCATTAGTCAAAGGTGACGATATTTACGTGATCATTTACTCAGTACCGAGGCGGGAAATTTGATTTTATCCGAGTTTTTATTATTTTTATCTTCATAGAACAATATGAATAGATATTTCAGGGATTAGCGACCGTAGTAGTTCATTTAGCATATTGTAGAATTGATACTTTTTGTTCAAGATTAACTATTTTTGTACATTTTCCAAAGTAGTCAGTTTTTAGATTTTTTCATTTAGTTTATTTCTTTTCATTTATATAGATTTTAAGGATTTTATGTTTTTTTTAATTTGCTGTTGTAAATATATATAATAATATTAAATAGAAATTACTTCACATAAATGCAAAAAAAAAAAAAAAGTTTTTAGATAAACCGTGAGAAACGTTCAAATATGGTTTATTCAAATACCTATGGCTCATATTAAAAAAAAACAGTCATAACATAATGTGCTAAAGGAACTTCTACGATCGCTAATCTCGAATCATAAAATCGAAAAAATCGACGCAAATTGCCTATGGTGAGCCTATGGTATGGAGAAAGACATAGGCTTTTTATACCGGGAATGTGGGTGAACCGCGGGAGGAAATCGTAGGGAGTAGGATCCATAGAGTTAGAATATTTACTCTATGGTAGGATCTATAAAGAAAAGAGACAAGGCAACTTAAATTTTGATTGCTACTAAAAACATACAATTTACCTTTATGATTAATCTTTAAGAATGCGAATATTACAAAATATAAGAAAAATTGACACAGTATTACGAAAAAAGTGGACAAAGAAAAAGGTACCTAAAGCAAGACACTGGTTCTCAACTTGGTTATCTTGTCCCCACCTAATTTCAAAATGGCGCCTTGACACCAAACATTTTAACGGATTTAAATATTGACGATTAATGCGTAGAGTTCAATGTACCTGTTATTAATTTTACTGAGATATATTTCTTAAATAACTAAAGAAATTCAATATTTTCATACAAATGTTCTATTTTTATTTCATAATACTGACTTTCCGTAATACAAGTCTGTGACAATACAATACTAAGATTGAGAAAACTTCAACAATATTTTTACTGTTTTGTTCTTAAACAATAAATGGTTAAATTATTACAAAATATCCAGTAGCGTGACGGAATCAAATAATAAACTCAATGTTTATGGATTTTACTTACTACTCACGAGTACCGCTCACTTTTACCAGGTCACTGTTATGGGGTCAAGATACAATGAAATTGTTACCCAATTCAATTGATTTTTGAGGGCGCGCCTCTTTTTGTATGGGCCTGTGTTTGTATGTCTATCTGTCCGTCTTTCACAGCCGATTTGCTTCGAATCTACTAGACCTAGATTTTATTTATTTGTGACCCAAACACAGACGTATATAGCTACTACCATTGAGCTATTATTACTTCGTATAGAGAAGCTATCATAAGCAAAGGTTATGTCCAATTTTTTTAGACTCAACTAAAGTTCTCTTTTGCGCTGAAACAATAATTAGTCGTCTAAGCAGACAGTAGAAACACGTAGCGCTATCAGAACGCTTTTAGGAGTATTTTTCTCGCAAACACTGTGATTTTCACGGCGCTTACGCGTTTCGTTCATCCTTCTACAACACAATAGCGTGGCAGGATAGCGCCACTTAAACGGAACATTGTGATATTTGGCGTCTTCTCTATATGTAGTAATAATATCTCAATGCCTACTACGTGTAATATGGTAAATGTTTTATTACTAAAGCTTTGCAAAATGTGCCGTGTCAAATGAAAGGGCTACATTCGTACATTACCTACATTTGTAAATGGGAGGAACTTCCCCAGTCGAGCCGCTCATTGTCGTCATAATTGTCATTTTAAAAGTTTAGATACCGCTTGCGCATTAGGTGACCGGAGACCAGCGGGCGGGGAGCTTTTTCCGCCAACGCGTCAGCTTGGCTATCCAAAGAGGAAACGCTGCCAGCCTTCTGGGAACCCTGCCGTTAATCGGAAGCAGCGGCAGGCTTGAGGAAATTTTCTATATATAGATTGTATTTTGTACATATTTGTTGTAAATAAACCTACGATCAATAATTAATTAACTCTTGAAGTTTTTACAGTTAAAAAAGGCAAGATTAGGCACGTCTTAACCAAATTAAGATCGCAAGCAGTGAAGTTGATGCACTGCTGCCGACTATTGGATGACGGTTGGTGGTATCTACCCTATATTATATCTGTGGTTTGACTGATATATCAGTTATCTAGTTTCACTTTTCAGATAGTTCAACCTCTGCTTTGTTTAGGATCAAATGACTGTGTGTGAGGGATGTATAGGAAAATTTTATTACATCATCATAAGAGCCTGATATTATGAAAAGAAATTCTCTACGTAATGATTTCAACAGGTTTTCTAAGAATACTATTAATGTTCTTAACCTTCGAATTAAATATTTAAAAAGCCTATAAGAATTAATGATCGTAAAAATCAACATTTGTCGAAGCTAATTTAAATAATGTTTGACCTCACAGCAAGGTCGCTACGATTCTTAATATTGATATTGAACTTACGAATAGTATTAAAGAATTTCTTTAGACGATAGAAGAAAATTAACTAGAGTATCTTGTGGATACACTCATTTGAAATATTGCAACTGCTTTAAGGCGATGATAGCTCAGTGGTAGTGACGTCGGATACCGAGACGAAGGTCCCGGGTTCAAATCCTACAATGAGCTTGAGCTTTCGGTGAAGGAAAACATCGTGAGGAAACCATAGCACGGTGGTAGGGTACTTTGTAGTACCCGCCTGGCTGGCTACCACCCTCAAGATGAAAATCTGTCGCCAAGCACCTTTCGGTGTGTTCCGATAGCTGCACTTGAGAGCCAGTTCCGTCTAGGCTTTGTGTGCTTACCACCTTCGGCCGCATCATCACTTACCATGGTGAGATTAGGGTCAAACACAGGCCTATAAACAGTAAAAAAAAAAAAAACTGGTGAAAAAATGTTGCAACCTTAAAGCCATTCTTTAATCTGTGGCCATGTATTCACTGAGAAACAATTGCTTATAAACACTGTTTCAGAAACAAAATCTACATGTTTCCGAAACGAATTAATATGTTTTTGAAACATGTTAAACTGTAAGTACTACGTGTTTCAAGCATGTTTCTATGCGCCCCGATGTAATCAGAACACAAAAACAAAATCAAGAAAAACGATGCGTGGGAAGAAATTTCCCATCTTTTTTTTCTTTGGACCTACCATTGCCAAATAAATATACGCGGCACCCAACAACACTCCGTCCTCAGGCGACATATTTGAAACAACTGAGATGTGGACGGCCAAGACTCCGAAACATTGTTTCTGTAAACATGTAGTTCCAGAAACTTTGTATCTGAAACATGTTTCTCAGTGAATACCCACGCGCCGCAACTATTTATGTACGGACACTTATCGTTCCCACACAAGCCACGAACGCTGGTTCAGTGGCTTGTCAGCTGTCAGCCAATGGTGGGACCGTCTTTAATGTGTGCTTAGTCTATGAGTGTGCGTCTTGATATTAAGATAATAAGCCACAAGACAAAAAGTAAAAGAGCACGTTGAAGAAGAGATTTGGTGACATCGTTTCTCAAAGACATAATGGCCCAAAGCTTTTCTTTTTTCAATTATATTACTCTGTGCTATAGTGCGGAGACGTGGACTCTAAGTGAAAACGAGAAGAAGAAAATAGACGCTGTCGAAATGTGGTACTGGAGAAGAATGCTTGGTATATCTTGGACAGAATTCCGTACTAATAAGTCCATACTCCAGGAACTCGGCATTAAACAGCGTCTATCCTCCGTAGTGCAGTCTCGCATCCTTACTTTCTTTGGACACGTGTCACGACGCTGAGATGTTTCCATAGAGCGATTGGTGGTGCAGGGTAAATTAGAGGGCACCAGAGCACGTGGGAGATCACCCATGGGATGGACCGACCAAGTTAAGGCCGCAATAGGCGGTCTCATTAACGACTGCACCAGCAGGGCAGCAGTTAGGGACGAATGGCGGCGTGTCGTGAAGCGCGCCACTCGTTATGACGACCACGACCACTCTGTCAAGAGTGACACGCATGCGAAGAAGCTATGGTTAGTGAATATGTGACTGGAGGTAGAATCAAGAAGGGAACAGGATCTGAAGTCCAGTAGCTGGAACTCATCGGTAGGTCTTTGGAGACTGTTTCAGCTTGAGGTTTGCAGTCAGATAAGTACGTATGGTAGGGTACTTCCGTCACGTTATCCTTCGCGGAAATAAATATACGCCAAGAAAGAAATAAATTAAAAAAAAGAAATAAATATTTTAGGAAAGCCAAGCTCAAGTTCAATGTGAAATTCGAATAGACGACCTTTGGCATTCTACCTCTGAACTAACATTGTCTATTTTTATCTACATACAAATGTTAAATTATTACCAGTTTTTATTAACGTCAGATAGATTTTTTTTCTAGTAATTTTGTATTTATAATTTTAATGATTGTTATAGTACCATGTACGTCATAACTGCCTTCGTAAATAACTGCTAATCATGAAATACCATTTTTAGGAAAAAAAAAAAAAATATTTTTTTATTTCTGTTGATTATGTTGCAAATCGCACATTATCGCTTTATTACAAACATTATTAGAATATATGTATGTCATATTAGTCTATACCATAGTCATTTAGGTACGAGAATTGGATCCAAGCAATTGGACTAATTTGCTATAGGTAGGTACAAAACTTTTTTTATTTATTTTTTATGTCTAAGGTTGACAAGCAGGCAGACGGGCCACCTGATGGTAAGTGGTCACCGCCGCCTATGGACATTTGCAATACCAGGGGGATTGCCAGTGTGTTGCCGACCTTGTAGAGCTCTTTTTACGCCTTTTTTGAAGATCACCATATCGTAACTTACATTCCATTCTTAAGTTTCGTTAATTATGATATTTGTTAAGCTAGTTAGAGGCCTCTTAGACGGCTTGAAAACTCCAACAGTAGGTTGACCACGAGCCTACCCAATACTCAATAATTTATTGCAATATGTACATTGGATATTTAAAATTTTATACATAATGATCCTATAATAGGGTGTACCTCCACAGATCTGGTCAATTCCTTTCACCCTCAATTGTGTTCAGGAGGCCTGTGCTTAGCAGTGGGACATTATAGGCTGATAATGATGTAGTATCACTTACGTAGCACGTTAAGACTGCGTATAAAGCAAAATAACAATCTTAGAATTGAAATTTACCGAAGTGAATAGTATTTAAATGAAAAAATATTTTTATATGAGTATGTTCATTATATACGCGAGGGTTCTGTCTGAGCAGAAACATAATGGAATGAAATTTCCTCGATAGAAAAAAATCACAAAACTACCTCTAATAATAATGAATTTTCGGTTTTATTCTTTCATGGTGTATCTAATTAAGACAAAAATTCGATAAATAATATCACTAACATATGACCTAGGGCTGCTACTAACGATTTTTTTAAATATTCTGTACTTTACGAGTTATTTAGATAAAAAGCGCTTAGTTCATTTTTGTTCCGCGAAACACGCTATCTCCATCTCATCTCCACGCGAAGATTAGACATAAGTTTGTTTCATCTGACATTGCCATATTTTTCTGGCTTGGTACGCACTCTTAATAAAAACGTGAATTATTTCTCATTACTTTTACATCAAAATAAATGTGTTCTAAATTCTACTCAATAAAGCCCAGATTTTATATTATGCAATTTAAGTATTACCTTTTTGAGGTAGATTATGTGATCAAATGCAAGGCTTGCGACATAAATGCTCATGTAAATACTCCATGGAGCCAAGTAAAGGGATCTGATCATAGCAGATAGCTTCCCAAGGACAGCTTGCCACTCTCAATGTGGTTCAATAATTCATGTCGGTACATAACCCAGATATTTTGAGATATAAATGCAGAACTGGAAATAATTGGGATATATTTATTTCGAGACTAGATTCCGCGCAGTGGACTCACTCGCGTTTTGGAAAGACCTATTTTATTCTCCTGGGATAAAGCAACATTGTGTTAATCCAGAATATTTTCTATTTGTGTGGCAAATTTTATCTAAATCCGTTCAGCAATTGATTCGTGATTGGGCCACACCACAGATATACATTTAAATAGATGACGCGAGTGTATGTACATCGCGTGTCAAAATCTGTGCAAAAAGGGAGAACATGTTCTTCTTTTGAAACTGTTTCGCGCGGACAGGGAACTCGCATAAGTCTGCATGTCCACCAGAGATATGTAGCGAGGTATGTGTTTAGCTCACAAATAGGATAGCTTCATTTTCACGTTTAAAATCAAATGCCAACCTATCTAAATCAATCTTGTGACATTATGGCAGGTACGTAAAAAGTTACACGCTTGGTTTTCATAAGTATGGAGGGACTTGCGTTATCTTTTATTTATTTTTATTTATTTATTAAACTTTGGTACACAATACAGTTTATAGCTATATAAAAAACACAATAATAAATGATATACAAAACAGAGACTGAACTATAAACCTATGCTATGCGTACACATCATGACCAAAAATTATCAATGTAGTTAAGAGGGTTAGTAAATACAAGCAAACCTACCACTATGTTAGTAATCAAATATTAGTTATGAAACAAAACACTGTTGACTGATTTTTGAAAGAGGGACAACTTAGAATTAAAAATATCGATGCTAGCGGACTTGTGGGTAGCAAGAAGATCCTAATTACTTACGTACTGCCGACACATTCTAATTACTTAGATATCTATTTAGATTTATGTCTGTGGGCCACACAAAACATACATTTTCACATTTATAATTATTTTTAAGGGCTTATTTTCCAAAAGCTATATAAGCAATATCGGGCTGTTAGGCGCTCTAACATTGACCGCAGAACTAGAGACTCGCTCGCTGTGGGTTCGGCACCTTAGTTTGAAATTAGATTATCGCTTATAAGCGAATAAAAGCCGCACCTAAGTGTAGGTATGCCAAGATCGTAATAATTAATGAGTGACTTGTCAAGTCTCCAGAATAGATTGTGTTAATCGAATATAAACATTTGTAAATTGGTATAGAGTTATTAATCGTATATTATATGATTTTGCCGGTACTATAATCACTATATCCTGAAGGAAATTCTCTATTGTTTCTTAACTATCGAACGTCGTTTTCCATTTATATTGTTTTGTTGTTTGTAATTGATTACTTCTTTTTTGCAGAATATAGCAATATCCAATTATTTGGTAACTTTTAGACAATTTATATAGAAAATCTATCGTAATATTAAAATCAGTTATATACAGGGTGAATTTTTTTTTCTAGCCATTGAGGGCAACTTCTGAACTACAGGTCTTGGAATGGTCAAGGAAAATATAAAATAATATTTTGGATAACTTCTAGCAACTTGAGAGCAAGATTGTCTTACATAATTTTGTTCATATTGTGACGAAGAAGCAGAATTTCAAAAAAAAATTCGAAAATACTATTTTTTTTAAATAAATTTTCTTCAAAATTCAGCTCTGGGTTCCTTTCAGCGTATTTCTCTAAGACCTGTAGTTCAGAAGTTGCCCACACTGGCTAGAAATAAAAATTCGTCCTCTATAGACTAATATTATACAGTTAATAATACAATATTAGACATTTATTATTAAAGAAAGACCGTAATTAAAATCACAAGAGTGCGACTTTGTATTCAACAGGAAGGGACTCATTTTGAGCCTTTGATAAATTGATTAATTTTGTATTAAAAATTTTAAAATTCCTGGTCTTTTTATTTCTGATATTATGTTATTTAGCAAAAAATAATCCTTATGACGAAGCCTTTCGATCGGTATGATAAAGCTACAGGGTAATTATTTTTCTCATGTAACGGGTTCGATTCCCAGTTCAACCATGTATTTAAAAATCTATGAATTCAGTTCAAATTGTTTTTTAAATTAAAATAATGTCTTCTTTCAGTAAAATGTTCCATCTACAATATTTAAGGTACTTTCCCTCCATGTGGCATAGCCGTGGGACACCCTGTATATTATGCCTAGTTAATAAACTTCCAATACGACACCTCAATATAACAACTAAATATTTGTTTATACTATGAAATTGGCAAACAAGCATACAGCCCGTTTGGTGGTAAGCGGTAAGCGTAGATATGTGAAATTTAGTTGATAAACCATAAATCATAGAGACAATGTTCATAGTACATCGGTTGGATGCAGAAAAATAGGTCTTTTGTATTATAATTCCTAGATTTTTGGGATACATTAAACTTGAGGATATCAAAATCACGTAAATATTTTTATAATTTTCTTATAAAATATTGTTTTCGCGCGTGGCGTCTTATTAGACATTGACAACCGCTAAATATCTTAATTATATTTCATGAGGACTATATTTTCTATAATTCTTACGTTTTTATATTTTAATTTATTACTTCAATTCCAAGCGTGTATTACACGTTGTTTTTAAGTTAGTCACGTTACGTTAGTTTTTAGTAAGTACCTATTATATTTATTTTCCATTCAAAAATAAATTAAATAGCTGTAAAAGAAAAAATCACAAAATATATAATTTTGTGATTTTTTCTTTTACAGCTTATACTAAATATAACGCAAAAGATATCCGTTAAAAATGGCGACCAACCTTTTTAAAATATGGAACTAAAGACTGGTTCTTAGGAACCAGTTCCATATTTTAGAACTTCAATCAATGTTCCAGTCAAGTTCACAATATCAATAATTAGACATAAGATTACAATTCGATTTAATAAAGTACCCACCTGAAACGTGCGCAGCACAGAGTAATAACTTTCAACGAATGTCACAACCACTGCCCTTGAAAATCCACGATAAAATACCACAGACACCAAACAATGAAAAATTAAAAACTTATTCGTTCGAATTATTTCACTGTCACTTTTAAAAACAGAATGCGCGCGTTCGAAACTTCAAACGTCACTGGCGTGGTTGGCGCCAAAACGTGGTGAAATGTCAAACTCTAGCGCGTTTGAAAGGTAGGCGGGCAAAAGAGGGGTTGAACCGTGTGATTAAATATTTATTATTATATTAAGATTTTTGTGGTTATTTCAAGGCCAGTTTGCGCGTTATCTTATTTTGTTACGGAAGAGTGAGCATGCGTATGCATACGCAGCCTCGTGGTAAATGCTCAAACGGCAAAAAAAGCTAGAGCAAAGTGCTATTCAATTTACGGCTATATTGAAATAGTCTTCAAGAACTTACTGCTTATATTTTACTTATAGAATATAATGTATACAGTTATTTAACCAATTAATCCATTCGCAAAGTTCTTTGCAGGATAATCATGAAATATAATCTGCTATGCTATTCTGTAAAAGGTAAATCATCTCGAAAGTCATCTCGCAACTCACCTCGCAACTCACACTCACTTCGATTGTCATCTCGCTTGTTATTGTTTTGGTATTCTCTACATAACATCAAGGCCAACTGAAGTGAAGTGAGTTTCGAGATTCAGCCTATTGAAAAACGTCAAAATACTCACCAGTCGTAGTTCTTCTCACTTCCGTCATCACTCGGTGGCGCTAGTGTCGAACTCACTCATTTTAAGAATATGAAACTCTAATCTCATCGCGGATTCAGAAGTGATATTGTAAATGAACTTTACAGAATAGCACTGCAGCTTTAGTTTCGCATAACAACAATTTCATACAGGCTTAATTGTCATATGGTAATGTAAAACTATGTGATATGTAATTACTTTGGTCAATAAAAAAAAACATATTATACTATAACTACGTCGGACTTGAAAATATACCTTGACTTTTTTTCATGTCATGACACTATCAGGACCACACGTTCAGTCCAGCACTCCAAAAAAATTAATTGAAATCTAAGTTCACGTTCTCACATTGCGAACTAACACAAGGTTGCTTCAAATGTAAACATAGAATACAAAAAAACCTTTGACTATTCACCTTTGATTTATATCAAGTCAAGATTGATTACTGTTCTTGTACTAGAAGATAAGATGAAGATGGGGAGAGGCTTCGCTAAAAGAGCAGCTCGGCTGGGGAAGTACCTCCACGTTACAGAATACCGCAGCCAGATAACTTTATGTCGTGTTCCTGCGCGTGAGTAATGTCACCAGCGCTCATTAGGGACCTTAGCCCAGTGTCGGTAATACGTGAGTGATGCCCCGTATGTCGCAAGCGTCCGTATGGCTACGGTAACCGCTTACCATCATTTGAGCCGCATGTTCCACAGTCCAGCTATTCTTTGAGCGAAATAACGCTATGCTCTACCACTCTTCAAATTTCATTATTTACGAAAATTACCTTATAGAGATGCTTCATACTAACTGAGATAGGAAGTTCCGTAAGCTGGACCTGGTTATAGTTCTTGAGCTTTTGCCACATCTATATGATATACGCTCTTATATTTAAAAAATAAGCAGGTACACAAGGATCATTAAAATCGGTTCATAATCGACGAAGTTATGCGCGAACACATAAAAAAAATACGGTCGTATTGAGAAACCTCCTCCTTTTTGTCAGTTAAAAAGCTCGATGTTAAGCGGTTATCGTAACCTAGAGATGCTTGCAACACAAGGAGCGACTGATCCTGCAAAAACCTCTTCACACCTAAAAGGGGTCTGAATTTTGAACGCGAGAAACAGTTATGCCCTACCTCTCTTAAATTATTTCTTCTCTCTTTCCCTTTACATAACAATCACTAAATGTTAGGTAAAAGGTCGATCTAACTTTTCTCTACTTTAAAATCTCGAAACACGTTTTTATGATCATTGTACAATAAGTTAAATAACTTTAAATAAAAGTCAATATTTCACAATACAAGGTAACTTTTATCATGAAAATACGAAGGAAGAGTGTGATGTACTCAAGTTATGAGAGATTTTATGGTAGGGAAAATATGAAAATATTTGCTTTTTTTAATAAATACATGTTTGTTGAAAGAATTAACATTGACATTGAGCGTAACACTGCTGCTAGCCTTCTGGATACGTTATTGGGGGGCAGCAGTTTTTCAAAAGGACGCAGTTTGTTTGCATGGCTCACACCATCTTATTCAAATACTTAATAATATCTGTGTTTTGCTAGAAAATGAAGATCCAGCTTTTATTCTAACATTTTTATTTAATCTTTGTAAATCAGAACATTCATGTATAAAACAATATACTACTACAATTTGGAAGAGAAGATAAGGCAAATCACTTCCCATGCACATCATCGCTGACGCTACCTCTCACGCTACATCTCCCGCTACATATCCCACTACCTCTCCCGCTCCCTCTCCCGCTGCCTCTCCCGCTACCTCTCCCGCTACCTCTCCCGCTACCTCTCCCGCCACCTTTCCCGCTACTGCCTGCCTGTTGCTTTATATCAGCCTGTCTGTCGCAAACGCACTTCGCAATGCGTTCCGGTCGGACGCGCGACCACCGCCGACCTTCCGTTTCTTATTAAACATAATTTTCAGATTTGTTAACCCATCTTATCTGCACCGGCATATCCTTTAATGTCCTACAGTTGTAGCAATGGAGATCTGACTGATTGTAGAAAAATGGTAGCAAAGGCTGGAGACATTTTGTTTGAGACAACGGAGAAAAGGGTAGCATCTTTGAGAATTTATACAAAATCAATTGAACAGTTGGACAATTATCGATCATAGAGTAAAAAATAACTTAATTAATAATTATAAACTAAGTAATCACAATGAACGAGTGTATATACAATTAACAAGATAAATTGCTATTATATGGCGTTATAACTAGTATATTTCTTTATCTGCAGGCATTAAATGCGCCCGTATATTATCAGTTACTTTAATGCCTGCAGTGCGTTTAACAATTAATAATGACTAAACATCATACGTTGCAAATGCATCATCGGCATCTGGACCGTCTTTGGAATCTGGATCAACAAAATCAGACCTTTCTGTTCCATAGTCTAAAGAATTTAGAAGATCCATTTGCTTCTTATACATCACTTCTTCTGTATTTATCCTTGTTGTTTTCTTTTTATATCCATCTGGAAGATCTAGCGATATATCGTTTATATTATCTTCATGTTTGATAAAATTTGCAGGCTTTGAAGTTGTAGGTTTTGGAGTAGTTGTATTATTCATTGCTTCGTTGTATGCTTTCATTTCTTTATCATAAGCTTCTTCAATCCAATCTAATTTTGATTTTCTATATCCACTTGTTACGTCATATACATTAGTCGTAATGTCAGTATCGTGGTATTTTATTTTTCCTATTTTAATTGTTTCTTCCACTTTAGTTGGATTTACGTATGTGATGTTTGTAATCATTGTTTCATTCGGCATTATATCATCTTCATTATCAGCTATGTATACTTCATAGTTCCTATCTTTGAGATACCCACCATGCACCAAATTTTCATCTTCGTGGTCTGTATAATTTTCATTATTAAGGTGAGCTCCTGGCTTTTTAAATTTATTAATGTTCGGAATCTCATTAGTGTTTCCTCCTTGTGTTCTATCATGACGATAAAAATCTGTATCTTCCGCTTTATCAACAAATATATTCTCATCCGTTACAACTTCGTATTTTCTATCATCTCGATTAGTTTCTGGCATTTTATCTTCATAAACAGTTTCTGTGACATATTCTTTGCTGCTCGTTTCATTAACAACTTCAGTAGATTCAATAACTTTTCCTATATCACCTGCTATTAGATTCTCTACGGGCTTTTTATTAACAGCTTTTGTGTTACTCGCCCCGGTTTCTTTTCTTACGTCCTCCATAAAATTTTCTTCTATCATTTTATGCTTTGAATCATCATAATTAATGGGTATATTTTTTTCATTATTTGATATTTTCCTATAATTAGGCATGTTTTCATCTCTTATAATTGAAGTCAGGGGTTTAGTAGATCGACTTACTGGAATTATTGTTGGCGGTGTGTTTTCCAAAACTTTTTTCCTTGTTGATTTTATGTCTGGTGCACTTTTTATTGCTTCTATCAGTAAATCTATACCGTCGTTAACTATAAAAAGGAAAAAGAAAATTGATATTCCACTTCCTACATATTTTATATGCAAAAGTTTATGATGCTGTAAATTTTAAGAAACTGCTACTAATTAAACCACAGAACATTTTGAGTTGTGTAGTCATTTTAAATTAGTCACCAAATATTAAACCCACTTTGGTTTTTTCAGACCCCTACATTACAGTGAAAGTGTCGCTTGATTTAATACAAGTGCATAATCCTTACCTGGTGCAGCATCCAATTGATAATTCTGTTTCAATAAATACTCCATCATTATTAGCATATACTCCATCGAATCTTCATGTGGCATATCTCTCTTTCTACGTTTAGAGTTCAGTACCTTTACCAAATTATTCAGCCTCCTAAGATTTTCAATAAATCTTCTGGAATCTTTAATTGTAACAGTTTTATTTATATCTCTATCGTAACTCACTTTGTAAGGCATATACTTTTTTGGGGATGAATTATTTTCGATTCCAATTAATAGCTTATACATTTTTCTCATAAATGTATTTTGTAGCAAATTATATCTCACCAATAAGTTCTTAAGCTTTGGTAAGTATTTATTTTCGGTCAAATTGACATGTATTTTTGCATTGGTACCAAATTTGTTTCTTGCAGTTAAAATGTTAATTATTTTATTTAATATAGCAACACACTTTCCAAAAGTCTTGATGAAGTCTTGTATGTGATTCTTGATATAACTAATTAGTAAATTGTTTGTATCAGAAATGGCGTCCATATACCTACCGTTTACAATTATACTAAGTTTCTTTACATCGTCATTAATCTCAGAATTTACCGTCGCAAATTTATCAATATATTTTGGAGGAATATCAACAATATCTAGTAATCCTTTGATGGTTCTAATTATTCTCAATATATTTTTAGTTTCAGCATTCAGTTCTATGACTTTTGATCTAAGCCATAACTTATGACCTGCTTGTACTTTACATGGTCCCACAGTGTTGCAAATAATTTCTATTGTGTGTAGTTTATTTATATTTATATTACTAACATTTTCTGATGTTTCCTCTTTGCTATATATTTTATTCATAAGCGTTTTCATGATCACATTGATTTTGTATCTTTTAGTCTTTAAGCTGACACTTACATCTGCGTTATTGTTATTGATTTCTCTTAGTAACTGTGTTAATATACAATGAACACTCCTTAATTTGTGATAAGTAATTGGCATTTTATAATTGTCATAATTAATTATGTCGTCTATACTGGGAATAGCATTATCTCTGTTCAAAATCTTCTTTAAATTAGGTTTCTTCTCAAACATTTTGGTTACTTCTTTCCTGTTAATCTTTGGTTTTGGTACATAATTTTCAATTATTGGATTGTGCTTTTGATGAATATTTTTTAGAAATATGTCTTTCTTCAAACTTTTTCCTTTATCATTATATAACTTCACATGCTCCCATTTTCTGACGCCAAATTCATAATTCAACAGTTTATCAACCAAATTTATGTTTTCTCCATCATTAATTATTAGGATATTGTTTGCATCAATAGTTTTATTTGATTTGTTATTAGCAACTGAACCGTCTATAATTTCAGTTTGATTGTATATTTTATCAAATATAGTCGGTTGTGTAGTTGGTGGATTATTTAATTTATTATCTAGTGAATATTTGTAATATTCATTACTAGTGACAGTAGTATTTGGAATTATAGTTGCTGAATTAAAACTGCTTTTAATCAATGATGATTCGTTTTGTATTGAATATTCAGTTGTTGTGACTGTAATATTTAATAGAGAATCAGTGACGTTATCTGAAAAAGAAATGGTATACAGGTATTTTTTATGTAGCCAATGTGAGGATTTTTTTTATACAACTTTGCCGTATGGCCCGCTTGTAATACACGGAGCATCACTCACGCTTTACCTACCCTTTCCCTCCCCAATGAGCTCTAGTGAACTTACTCACGCCCAGGAACAAAACATTAAGTTATTTGGCTGCGGTATTTTGTAAGTTTGAGCCAGTGAAATTTCAAATAGGTCAGGTTGACGGATTTGGGAGTTGGTTGAAAACATAATAATAATATTGTAAGGTCTGTTAAGTCTAATAAAATCAGTTTAGTTCGATGACTGCTGATTATATCATATACCAAGTATATTTACCTGAATTTGATTGTTGAAGTGTCACTGAAGACGGACTTAAATTTCCTGTGGCTACCTCACGTTTTCTTCTTCCATTTTTTCGTTGAGGTTTCGTCGGTGGTTTCTTAACAACTGTTTTTTTCTTATTGTTCTGAATTGAATTTATTTTAACTTGTTGTTTCTTTACATTTTTACCAGCTTTAGGAGCATTTTTTTTTATTTCTTCATTCAGCGTTTTATGTACAGCTTCCATGACTTGTTTGACGACATTATTTGCAAATAGTATAGTTTGTTCTTTTTTATTTCCTCCTTTGCTTGTAACTTTGGGTGCACCATTTATTATTTGTTTGGCTATATTTTTTGCAATTTTTGTGGTGTCTTTATTTTCATTGTCTTTTTTCGTTTTAATTGATTTTTTTACTAATGTATGATGAAGCAATAATGTGTTTGGATTAGTTTTATTTGGTAGCGGTCCTTTTTTGACCTTTTGGCTTGCTTGCTGTTTTGACGGTTTTTTATTTGAAGATGATTTTTTGGTAGGTTGTTTAGTAGTTTTACTTTTTTTCGATTTTGGTGATGATTTCTTAGGAACACTCACTTGTTTTACTTTGTTCCCATGTTTTACTATCGTTTTCTTTTTGCTTTTACGTGTTCGAACTACATTCTTGCCAGTCTCTGAAATTTTTACATTTATTAAATTATATCGTGTTGAAGAAATCGCTTTAGTGATAAGACTGTCTTGTTTTGAAATCACTATTATTAGATAAGTATTCTCGTTATAAAACTCTTTTCAAGGAAAGAATATCATGTAATAACAATATTTTTGGGCTACAAATATTTTGTCTATTTCATTTCTTCCGATGAAACGTGTGTCGTTTAATGTGGGCCTTATATCATTTAAAATTGTACTTACTGTCGGGACAGAAACTCAACAAATGGCAGTCCCAACGTCCATTTGCGTCGCAATCACAAACTGTGCAGCCTACACACCAGTCCGCTGAAAAATATTAAACATTAATCACCCTAATCATTAATAATTACTTTGAACTACCGGCGCGCTATGATGGCCATTTTGACATGATGGTGTTCCTCATTGTCTCGCTATTCGTGTCTCTTTTTGGTTCATATGGGCTGTCAAAACGGTCACCATACCGAACACTTTAGTTTGAAATTGATAGCATGGTCAAATCAAATCAAAATCCAAACGACATTTATTGTAGGCACATATGAACGTCACAGTTGACTCTACCATCAGTTCGGAATACACTTAAACTGAGAAGACTCCGGCAAGAAACTCGGCAAGGCATTTTTTTTTTTGGATCGTTCTTTTAATGCTTTGTTTAGATGGTTCTTAAACATATACCTGAGACATATATACTATTTTATATATCCGACTTTGACCGAGTGGGACATAATAATATGGCCTTTGTGATTATTTCTGTATATCTGATATTTTTATTGGTAGAAAACAAGAAACTATATACAAGATAAATAAAATCTTAAACAAAATTAAAAATTACAAATAGAAAAACCAAATTGCTGCCCTGTGCAAACGTACCAAGAAGGCTGACCGCTTTGCCACGTTGGATGGCAATGCTTATTCGTTGGCTTAGATAAACGCCAGCCCTCTTGTCTTGTGTATGTCTATTTGTACGGGCTAATTTCAAAAACGTTCAAATAATGGTTTGAGATATTTTACAATATTACGAGAATACACATAAGAACAGCAAAACATTGGCATTTTTACAATCCCCCTGAAATTATTAATATCCGAAGGCGACGGTGCCAGTTAGCATTTGGTTGACCAAATTTTAATGACTTTAAAATATAGATCTGAAATTAAAGAGGCTGCTTCACGGTTGACAATCACACACCAACCAAGGGCAAGGACACAACAACCTCTATCTGCTCTTGGTTGATTGACAACCTCAAAGCAGCCTAGCCATATGGATAATGGGGTGATTGTTAAACAAAATTAACATGTGCTAAATTTATTTATGTTATAAAAACCTTATCATTACATCAATCAGTGTATTTGTTAGTTTTTTTTTATCTGTGTGTTTTGTCAGTACAATAAGTTTGTTGTCGTGTGGCAACACTCTCTCTTTTCATCTTAGCTTCTTATGGGAAGCACGCGTTCAGAAATTTCAGTTTATAGTGTGTGAAATAAATCAGTTTTTATTTATAATCTAAAGTCAGTTTTTACTTCAGTCTCAGACACCTTCAGGCAGCACGATATATAAATTACGCCACCCCTAATGTAATTGTGTCAGTGATAATGATAACATTACACATACCCGGTGGACAGTCTTTACTGAAACTAGATTCGAACGGCTTGCATTCTTCTGGGCTTTGTTTGTTGAAAACTAGAATAAAAAATCATACGTCAGATTCACAGAAACAGATCAAAGATTCCTAGATTACTTGTGATGTTCCATACACTTATGTAATAATTTATGGGTAAATGCCTACTATAAATCACTTTTGTGGACTAAATTTCTTACATCCTATTCTTCTGTTCTTTGTTAGAAAGAGATATAGTGAGACTAATAGTAGCTTATTACGCCTAGCTTTTCACTTTACTTTACCGCACTCGTGTGATATAACCAACTTAGCACACTCGTATCATAATGTACCTACTATTACAATCGCAATTTTTTCGTTGCTTTGCAAAGGACATCTCTCTCAAAATTAAAATGTGTTAGAGTTCTGAAGTGTGTTAAATGCATTTCAATATATTGTTTCATACCTTCCCTGGCGGCATCACGAAAAAAGATGTCGCTGAGGCCAAACGGACTTCTACGTACTCTTGTTTTTCTGTAATTATTATTATTGTATTTATTATTCACATCTATTGAGGCGTTGATAGCAAAGTGGTAGTGAGGTTTAATACCGTGACGAAAGTCGGGGTATGTTCCGACAGTTCAACTTGAGAGCTAGATCCTTCTAGGCTTTGTGTGCTTACCACCTTCGGTCACATAACTGACCATGATTAGATTGTGGTCAACACAGGCCTATGAGTATATCTTCTCCTTAGGATTTTTTGGACCATTTTTTGAAAAGCGTGGGGATACATATTCAACACGTAGAGGCCCCCTTGAGATACGTTAATATATTGGCTTATATTTAGCGTATTATGCTATGGCACTTTTGAAGAGATGTAGATGAAACATCTGCACCTAGTAATGGCAAAAAGTTCTGCAGAAGTTAAGAAAACTGAACCCACTGCCTTTTGTTAAATATTTTATGGTAATCTTGGCAGATGGTAACTCACTACAGTATGGTGACAGTCAGAGCAACATTGATGTCAGCAGCTGTTGAGATATGAGCTGCATCATCATCATCATCAGCTATCAGCATTTTTGAGTCCAGTGCTGGACAAAAGCCTCTCCTAGAGCGCGTCACTCCGACCGATTTCTTGCCACTTTCATCCACTCTCAAGCATAAAATCCGTCGCCAAGCACCACTGATGTATTCCAAAAGCAAGACTTGACAGCCAATTCCCTCTAGGCTTTCTTTACTGACCTTTGACTACTTACCATGGTGAGTTTGTGGTCAATACAAACTTATTTACAAAGCAGTCTGCGAACCTGAAGACGTTGAATCATTTGCATAGTATTCTATTATAATATTTGGTTGTCTTCTATCGAGCTGCAACTTGCAAAAGTCGTTCTTATCGGCTGGTTTCTTACCTGGATGTCTCAGTCTCTTCACCGATGGCACGGTAATGATCACAACCTATAAGATCATATTCTGCTTTGACTGAATCACTTTGGTGAATGACGTGATCACGTCTCATTAACTCCACCAGCAAATACTATACCCCTATCCATTATTTTGCTGTTAATTTGTTCGTTTTTTTTTTTAGTTAAGATAACTTTACGGTACGAATGACAATATCTTTATTTACAACAAATATGTACAAAATACAATCTATATATAGAAAATGTCCTCAAGCCTGCCGCTGCTTTCGATTAAGGGTTCCCAGAAGGCTGGCAGCGTTTCCTCTTTGGATAGCCAAATTGTTTATTTGTTAATTATTTGTTTATTTTTTTTATTTATTCTCTATTTGTTCGTTATGTTAAATTTAAAGTGCGTGTGAATATTATATTTCTTCTTTTTATATAAATTATAACGTCTTACAAATTAATAAAAATTATAATATTTCGCTTCCAGTTGATGGATTGTACCTTCGAATGCCAATGATCCAGCAAAATTTTATAGTTACAAAGTAAAATGTACTGGTTATCTATTTCTATCTTGTTTTACTTTGTATCGCCTTATTTCTAAAATAATGTTCAATACAAAAAATGGAGGATCCTGTTAGGTTTTAAATATTCAAACAACTGTTGTATTAATTAATGTTAAACTTTAATTAATAATAAACTATGTAATCACAATGGAAGAGTATATTTACAATAAAATGTATATCAACAAGATATTAGGCTATTTTATGGCTTATACTTTTTTTAACAGACAATTTTGTCCTTTAAGGACATGACAATTCCGACCAAAATAGAGTCTTTAATGCCTGCAGTTGCAAATTAAATACTTAACTAATCAA
The DNA here is from genome assembly GCA_951394255.1 of Polyploca ridens. Taxonomy (NCBI): domain Eukaryota; kingdom Metazoa; phylum Arthropoda; class Insecta; order Lepidoptera; family Drepanidae; genus Polyploca; species Polyploca ridens. Next base: position 12,116,306 of record OX596265.1, on the reverse strand, counting down.
AATACGTTGAAAATGATTCTCCTGAATCCGGACCTTCTATTGAATCTGGGTCGTCAAAATCAGACTTTTCCGTTCCGTATTCTAATAAATTTAAAAGATCCATTTGTTTCTTAAACATTACTTCTTCTGGGTTTATGTTTGTTTTTTTCTTATTATACTCATCTTTAACTTCTTTAGATATATCGCTTACATTGACTTCTTCTTTTTTGATGTATTTTGCAGGTTTTGATGTTGTAGGTTTCGTAGTAGTTATAGTCTTTTTCGCTTCATTGAATGCTTTTATTTCCTTATTAAAAGCTTCTTCAATCCAATATAAGTTTGATTTTATATATTCAGTTGTTACGTTATTGCTATTAGTCGTTATATCAATATCGAGGTATTTTATTTTTGCCGCGATTGATTCATTATCTAGATTTAGATTACTTTTTGGGATATTTGCAAATTTTGTTTCTTTCGATATTATGTCATCTTCAGTGTCAGATGTGTACACTTCGTATTCCTTACCTTTGATATTAACATTTGGCTTAGCACCTTTATTAATATTCAAATTCTGATCAATGTGTTTTATATATTTTTTATTATGACGGTAAAAACCTGGATTTTTAACATTATCATTATCGTATCCTTCATGTGTTATTTCATTACGATCAACACGTGGCTTCTCAGTTTTACCATATATCATATTCTCATCTACGTATGCTCCATATTTTATGTCATAACTTTTAAGAGCTGGCTTTTCCACTGTATTAACAATCAAATTTTCATCTGCGAGATCTTTGTTTTCTTTATTATTAAGATAAATACTAGATTTTTCAACATCCTCAATGCTTAAGTTGTCATCTATTAATACTTGGTATTTTTTATCATCTTGATTAACACCTGTCTTTTCCTCTTTATCAATATTCAAATTCTCATAAGTGACAGCTTCAATTTTTTTGTTATCACTATGAATATCCGGCTGTTTTATAACATATATTGTCTGATTTATTTTGTTAAAACCTTCAGTTATAAATTCAATACGTTTTTCCGTATCATCTGCTATCAAATTGTCTTCCGTTTTATTGAAATCAGTGTCTGTGTTGCTCGCCTCTGTCGATTCTCCAGCAGCTAAATCTATCGACTCATTATCAACATTTAATTCTATCTCGTTTTGTATGGAATCGTCAGAATGGGATACATTTTTTTCTATTTTTGATATGTTATTATTATTGAACTTATTATCAGTTCTTATTATTGAAGTAATGGGTTTCATAGTTCGAGTTATCGTTATTATTGAAGGCGGTGTATTTCCTAGTATATTTTTCTTAATTAATTTTATATCTGGTGCTCTTTTTATTGCTTCTATCAGTAGATCTATACCATCGGTAACTGTAAAATGTTAAAAATCAGTATTAGTGTTTAAACAATTGATATTTTTTAAATAGCAAGTATAAAATCTACCGCATAAGTAGATAGTCAAACCAAGTAATGCATGGTGTTAAATTACAGTCGCGAACCTACCTAAGAAATCACAGACACATTCATACAAGGAGTTAACTTACGTACGAATTCTAGCTTTTCGGTGAAAGAAAAAATCGTCAGAAAACCTGCCTTGGACTCTCGTGTGTATTAGATAAATGGATTTATATATATTATACTATTCCTTACAGTAAGAATCTATAAATCAGCTTTTATGCATGCATGCTCCGACTATTTTAGGTATTAAAGTATTTAGTCGTCTTATTAATATTTAATATAAATTACAATTTAAATTAAGTATCTGCAAATTATCCAAACCGTGCAAAGTCATTACCTGGTGCAGCTTCCAATGGAGAATTATGTTTTATTAAATAATCCACCATCATGAGCATATACTCCATCGTATCTTCATTTCGCGCCTCTCTCTTTCTCCGACTAGAGTTCAATATCTGTGCCAAATTGTTCAGCCACCTAAGATTTTTAATATATCTCCTTGAATCCTCAATCGAAACAATTTTACTTAGATCCCTATGAACACTCACCTGGTCCTTGTTTGATAAAATGTTTTTGAATGTTTTATTTTCAGTACCAAATATTAGCTGACACATTCTTCTCATAAATGTATTTTGTAGCAAGTTGTATCCTAAAAGTAAGCCCTTAAGCTTTTTTAAGTCTTTATCCTGGCTCAAATTATCATCTATCTTAACACTCGAACCTATTTTACTATCATTGCTATTTACAGTTAATATTTTTATCATTTCATTTAATATAGCGACACATTTTTCATAAGATTTGATAAAGTCTTGTGTTTGTTTCTTGATATAACCAATTTGTACAAAATTTGTATTAGGAATGTTGTCTTCCATGTAGGTTCCGTTTAGGATTATACTTAGTTTATTTACATTGTCATTAAACATGGAGCTTTCTCTCGCAACTTGATCAATATGTTTTCTAGGAATATCCACGAGATGTAACAATCCTTTGATAGTTTTCATAGTTCTCAATATTTGTTTTGTTTCAATATTTAGTTCTATAACTTTTGTTTTAAGCCATACCTTATCACCTACTTGTGTGTTACATGGTCCAACACTTTCACAAATTATTTCAAGAATGTACTGTTTACTTATATTATTAATTTTATTAGCTTTTCTTGTAACATTTTCTCTGGTCGTATTCCTTGCGCTAAACATATTTTTCATAAGTGTTTTCATGATCTTAAATACATTGACTTTGTATTTCTTAGTCTTTGCTTTAACTCTTAGAGTTGTATTTTTGTTGTTCATTTCTTTTAATATTCGTTTTAATATACTCTCAATATTGCCCAATTTGTGTCGATTAATTGGTATAGAATGAGGTTTATTCAAAATCTTCTTTAAATTATATGTTTTAACATATTTTTTTGCAATGTCTTTTCTACTGATCTTTGGATTTGGTTTATAAATTTCAAGTATCGGATATTCTTTGACATCCAGATTTTTCGTGAAGAATATATCCTTTTTTAACTGTTTACCTTTATTTTTATATAACTTTACATGGTCCCATTTTCCGATGCTAAGTTCATGACTTAACATTTTATCAACCAAATTTATAAACTCTTCTTCTTTTGTTATTTTAATTATGTTTGCATCAGCAGTTTTATTTGCTGACTTGTCATTATCAACCGACAAACTAATCGTTTCGGTTTTGCTATGTATTTCTTTGGAATATTTGTTATATTTAATATTTGTGGCAGTTTTATTTGGAATGTTTGTTGTTATATTAAAACTGCTTCTCGCCAAGGAAGTTTCATTAAACATCGGATATTCAGTTGTTGATGTTGTAGCATTTAATAGAGAATCAGTGACATTTTCTGAAAAAAAAAAAAATGGTGATGAATAGATATTTGTTTGAAGCTTATAGTGGCATGATATACATATGTATGAAGGCCAATTCCTCTGTTTGTTCCGTATACTAAGTTCAATAACAGACAGAATTAATTTAATACTTCACCACTTCGCCTTAAGCGTATGCTAAATGTTTTTTTTCTTCTTTGATAGTTGAGCTCTGTACTGTGCTGTCTCCGGCGTTTACATTATATTTGCTACTTCTATGATATATGTGAAATCTTTTAATTAGCTGTTAATATTTATTTAATTATAAACCTATAATTAAGGACGTAGCTATTAGTTTCCCTGAGGAAATAATATAATAGAAACTTGTCACATTGCCTTCTCACTCGCCGTCCCTTAATTCCACCCCTTTCATGATAAAATACTAAAAGACCCTGGTTTGAGTCAGTTCATTTCTCCTCTTGTATATTTAGACGACTACTGATTATATCCTAGATTAACTTGTATTTACCTGGATAAAATTGTTGAAGTGTCACTAAAGAGGGTTCTAGATTTTCTGTAGCTACCTCGCGTTTTATTCTTCCATATTCTTGTGGAGGTCTTTGTGGTTTTCTTGTCTGTTTTTTATGATGATTTGGTTTCTTTGTAGTATTAATATTCACCATCGTATTATTTCTAACGGTTCGTTTTGGTTTTTTAGCTAATACGCGTGCAATTTTGTTAACTGATAATCCCAGAAAATTTCGTACAGCGTCCGCTACTTGGTTGACTACTTTTTTGAAACCTTTGATGAGCTGACCAATAAAAGCGGATTTTAAATTATTACAGTAGTACCCAATTAATATGGCTTACCGATGTACCTGCGCAGAAGATACATTTTTAAAGCGTGGGAAACGCTATTGGTCGGCAGCTGCCGCCATGTTAGCGCGCGCCGTGCGGAGGGGCGTCACGCGCGAGTGAGACGGAACTAACAGTTGCAGTGTATTATGAACCTTATAATAGTGATCTAAGGTTGATTATAAGTTTTAAGCATTCATTCATTAATCTTCGGGGCCATACTTTCTTTTCTGTGCGAACGAAGATTCACGACGCGCCATATAAGTTGGGTAATACTGTAACTCTCTTTTTACATGACAGGTAAAACACTGAATGAAGCGTATATAGGCTAATCAGAGCTTTTATTTATAATACATAATAGATAATACAAAATTATTTTATTAAATTAATGTATTTTTTTTACATTTTATAGGCCTGTGTTTGACCGCAATCTCACCATGGTAAGTGTAATATGGTACATACAAAAAATACAGGACCTTTTGGAAATAATTGGCAATATTGATCTGTGGTAGAAATAAAATTAGTTCCTCCGGCCGTAAGAGTGATTTTCAGGCATTGATAGATGGCAACCTTATAGTACGCTTTTGTTCGTCAGCTACTTTTTGATTAGATTTTTAGTCGCTTTTTTATTTTAATCAAAGAACTATTTTAAATAAATTGATATAAAAGTAGTATATTGACCTTTTGATCTTTACTGATAGGTTTTGCCTGTAATTTGTGAACCGGCTTTTTAATCCCGAGTAATAATATTTTTCCCGGTGATTTAATTTTAGTCACTTTATTTTTATTTAATTTTGGTGGCGGCATTTTCGTAGTGCCTTTTTCTGAAATATATTAAATCAATATACATTACGTTTTTCTTAATATGATTTTGTTTATTTACCTTAATAGTTTTGAAAATTGTTATACGTAAGTGAATTTAGTGAGAGTGCGTTACGGATAATGCAGGTGGTTTAAATATTAATTATTCTTAGTTATTAATAGTTTAAATAGATTTACAAATTATTAAATTTAAGTGTCTGTGAGTTATTGTATATTAACAAAAAATAAACAGGTTTGTTAATTATTCCTAATTGTTTATTAAGACTATCATTAAAATCTTTGTGAGATTCAGTGTATTCATTGAATGTACAAGCCCATTCTTGAATACAAGGGTACTACGGACTAAGATTACGTTTTGTCTTCGTCCTATAGAAAATATGCTGTAACTTTTTGGTTGTACCCTCTTCACTGTTCATTAGTTCATCATAATCGCGAGGTTAAGAAGTGATTAGTTGCTGAGAAGACGATTAGTAAATTTTTATAGAGCAGAGCTGACAATTTTTTTTTAAAGAAATTTATCAATATTTTGGGATACAAGTCAGAATGGTTAAGTTATTAATTTTAATTGTAATATTTGCTTATCTGAAGGTTAAAAGATTATAAATATAATTGCATACATACCTTGCCTGGCAGCAACATGAGACAAGACATCGGTGAGATGAAACGTACTTGTACGCACTGCTGATTCTCTGTAATTATTATTATTATATATTCCATGTTTTTCACTTATTTCTCTGTTAAGTTTCGCGTGTTGTTAAAAGCTTTTATTTTGTTTCGATTAAAGATATTGAATTGTTTATTCAGCTTAATGGCACTAGTTGGAAACATTAACTGATAAAGCAGTCAGGTGCTTTCTCATAAATGAATCTCCTTATTTTCGAGTAACTCCTCGTAAATGCTCACACTAGGTTTATCTCACCACGTCAACATCATTTTCTAAATCTCCGATCTGTTTTAACTATGATTGATTGAGCTGTGCATCAAACCTTCTGCCGATGTTGATTGTGGCTGACAATTAAACACCGTCTATGCTGATTTCAGCAGCGCTTTCGACAAAGTTAGCTATACATTTATTTTAAGGAAACATGAAGCTTATGGGTTTCGTGGTTTGCCCTAATCTTAGTCCTAAAGATATTTAATACCGAAACCTTAAACTGTTGCGGTGAAGAGCTAAATTAGTTACAAACGTTATTTTTGAAACCTGGTATGTCTCAGGGCTCTCACTTGAGGCCCCTCGTTTTTACAGCGTAAATTATACATTCCACATACATCATTGAAAATCGAATTATTCGCCGAGCACTAAAAGATATAAAAATATACCATAAAATCTGCTTTATTTCCTCCTTTACATACAAAGATGTAGGTACCACACTTTATTCGCTATACTGGTGCCTTCACTCAAACATATTTAAGTTGATAGGCACAAAGATGTACATCCGATCGCACGTCATTATACCAGCATCAACTGAGCTCTCTTTAATATTGACGCAATGCGCGGACGGTCCAAAGGACAGCTGAAGTGACATCAGTAAAAAAAATGACAACCAAACCAAAGTAACTTGACCTCACATCGCACCGATGACAGCAATAGTAAGGACGTCGAATACCATGCCGAAAATAGCAGGCTCGAACCTTAAAATGAACTTGAGGTTTCGGTGAAGGAGAACATTGTGGGGAAACCATAACACCCTCAAGTTGAACCAGTCGCCAAGCATCTACTGGTTTAAAAATTTTGCAATTTAGAGCCAGTTCCTTTTTTAAGTTCTGCATGTTTACCACCTTCGGCTGCGTCATCACTTATCATTTGAGATTTTGGTCAAACGCGCATTCCATTGAAATAAAATGCGATTGCAATGTAATAACGTGGGTCTTTACTTGCTTCCATATAACAAGCTCTTCTTAGTTACTTATCAGACGGCTATGTGTGAAGAATGTTCGAAGATAACTCGACTAAATATCAAAATACACTTACCGTTTCCCAACATGATGTCGATGGTAGCTCTCCACATCGCACCGGCTGTTCTCCCGCCGCCAGCAGATGGCAGTGCCATCGTTCTGGCAGAAGCAGAGAAAGCAAGGACCGGGAGTCAGGGAGTTGGGTAACTGGTCCCGTCTGAAGAAATACCCCACCTCTGGGCAGTCGTCCACGAGTTTGATCTCGTATGCCGCGTTTGGGACATCTGGAAGGTTTAAAAAAAACCTAGGTACTATGCCACCAGGGGAAGAGTCAAGGGAGATTTTTTATTTATAATTTAATTTGAATATGTCAAAAAAAAGGGAAATTTGATTAAAAATTAGAACATTTTTGTACATGGATTGTCATATAAAACTAACAATGTTGCCGTGGCTTTGTTTACTTTTACATAATTATACTTGGGTTTCGGCCAAATCAAGTCACACAGATATATTAGGTACAGAGTCTTCAAACAAGACGAAACAAAATTGTCACATGAACAAAACGTGAAAAATACGATACGAGTTGTCAAACAAAGTATAGAGCTAACGAAGTTTCATGTTATTAATAACATATCATTTTGGAATTAGCAACAATTCAGAAGAGAAAAAATACATATGTAATGTAATGTGTTTATGTTTTTTTTTTCTCATTTAAATTTACTTAATGTTTTTATTTTATTTTATTCACTATTACTAAATTTGTTGACCTTAATTTTATTTGAATTTGTTTATTTGATTTTTAATTGAAATTATTTGATTTTGATTTTAAGTGTTTATTGTTTATGTTTTGTTTAATTCATGCTGTGGTAGCCTGTAATTGAGGCAGCACTTAGAAAGCTAAGGTGTCCATCTACATAATATTTTTAATTGTGTTAGTGTATGCTTTGTTGGTTGCCCTTAAAACAAATAAATAAATAAATAAGTAATAATATCCTGGGAAATTTCTGCATTGATGAGCATGAGCATTTTTAGAAATTAAATCATGTCATGACTATACTTGTCACTTTATAAATAAGTGTAGTGTCATCAGCAAAACATACTACTATCTCATGTTTTTACAAGGCTACGTAAGTCGTTACTGTAAATGAGAAAAGAAAAGGACCAGGAATGGAACCTTGTGGGACGCCCATGGTTACTGATGACCCACAGGAAACTTTACCATTTACATCAAACTTCTGAATCCTATCACTTAAGTATGAATTCCAAAAACTATGTGCAATATCTCTAATGCCATAGTGGTGTAATTTCCTAATCAGTAAACTCGTGCTACACACAATCAAACGCTTTGGATAAGTCACTAAATTAATAACGAACGTATCTCGTAAATTCTTCCAGGTTTCAAAACATATGTTCAGCATCGGTGTAATGTTGAAAAACCAAATTTTTGGAGTAATCTTTTACTACCAAATATAACAATTCCTTAACACACTGCCATCTAATTCCAAACTTAGCAGAGCTAGTACTATGGAAAGCAGATAATTGAATCTTAATAGGTACTGAAATAGTTAGCACGTAGTACAAATACATAACTACAAGACGTACGATAAAATTACAGCAACTTTTATTTTCTGGCGTCAATCTTTGTCTTATGCACCTAATTTAAATAGAGTCACTGCCATTTCACCACACAGTCCTCAGCTCACATTCCCTTCTACTCACCCTTAGCGAAGACCTGGACCTGGTGGGCCAGGAGCAGCAGAGCCAGCATGCTCGAGGCTTCGTTACGTCGATCAGGTTGCTCAATAATGCACAAGAGGAGTCCAAAACGCGAACACTCGCCTGTGTTTGTAAACATTCTGAAAATTTTCACGTTACACTTTCTGGGACGGATTTGGGCTTATTGAATTCTTGAAATTCTCTTGCCCTACATTATGATGGCTAAGAAATAAGTTACAAGAAGATTTATCAGTATCTTATGTTGTTAGAGTTTAGAAAATAATTAATTAGTATTATACTATACATAAGCAGCTAGAAGCTGATTTATTAACAACAAACAAATTACAATCTATATATCGAAAATTTCCTGAAGTCTGCCGCTGCTTACGATTAACGGCAATTATATATGTACTATTTTTAAGTATTTATTATTTATTAGCATTTCCTTAGTGGATGCCTGTGTTATAAGTTAAGGAACCTAAGCTGTGTTTGTTTTTTTTGTTGGATGGGCTTGCGTTTAGCCTTCAACTGACCCCAGGAGTACGCTTACCCAGAAACTGCCTATTCACTCTGGCCTTGCTCCGAAAGAGATACAAAAATGACAAGTATATAAGGTCCAAAGATTTCAACTGGGCGTACAACTATCATTCAGACATTTTCTTTTATAATTTTTTTTGCATCTATTTCTTTACATAGTAAATGCCATTTCTTCAGTTTAGGCCCTAGGAGATCACCTGTGAAAGTTGAAGCTACTGAAATTCCTACCACTTCGGAGGATAGATATAACTGAGAAGAACAGACAAAGCTCAGCAAAGTAACATTTAAAGTTTTTTCGGAAACTTGCTCGTAAAGTGACTTTTCAATTCTAACAGGTAATAATAAGCAAATATCTTTAAAAAATATATAAATTTCTCTTGAGCCCAGTCCGCGCATGCATTTGTAAACATTTCTCCGTTGTTAAACACTGATGTTACGAAATCCGAGCGAGTCACGGTTTATTCGTCACCGTAACGCCGACATGCTCCGCGTCGCTGTCTGCATACTTTGCATCCTCAGTGCTTCCGGTGAGTTTGTTTGTGTATTCTTTACCATTGTTCTCCACACAAGCTGATATTTGCCCAAATTCAATATGTTTAGATGATGAAAAGAGCTCCCTGGCGTCATTTTCCCAAGTGAAGCATAGGGTTCTTCAACATTAAGGTTCAGAAAAGATTATAAGCTATATGACTGATTCGCATCAAGCGGGCCCTATGCTTGTTTGCGACCTTAGTATGGTAGTGAGAGAGAGTGAGACGGCGATGATAGCTCAGTACTATAGACATCGAATTCTTTGGCTATAGTCGTGATTTCAACTCCTACAATAACCTATCCCTCTGGAATTACTTTGTATCTAGTTATAACATAGCTGTTATATTATACACAACTAGCTTTATAGCCCGCGACTTCGTCCGCGTAGATTATTTCTTTTTTCTAGATATGAATCATTGTAACAATATAGAGCTTTGTTCATGGCTATTGTCCGCCACTACGTGTGATATTGACAAAAATTCACCTAGATTAAGAGCTCCTATGCGAGGATGCTACATTAAACTGAAACAGTCCTGCCGCAAATCAACTCTAGCAAATTTCAGAGTTTTTCCCTGTGACTACAAACCTTAATTAGGAACTGTTATCTTTTAAATTCAAACGGAAGGTGATTTGGGATCAATGGTATACGCGGCAAGAAGACTGTTTCTCCTCTGGCAGAACCAGTAAATATTTTGGCCTCAATAACATTGCGGCGATGGACAATGAGTCTTTTATTTGATCGGACCATCTTGTTGGTGAACGACCACGTAGTCGTTTTCCTTCCGTGTTTCCAACTATGATCAGATTTCCAAACTTTCATCGCCTTTGCGCACCATGTGGCCGAAATACGAAAAAATACGTTGGTGGCATATGGTGGACAATCGTGTTTTAATTTTGGGGCTGCGATAGGATTGATGCATTGTTGCGTTTAGCGGTCCAAGGTATTTCCAACATCCGTCTCCAGCACCACATCTCGAATGCATCAATCCTTTTTCTTTCTCGGGCCAGTATAGTCCACGCTTCCACTCCATACATGAAAATGAGGAATACCAATGCTCGTAATAACCGGATCTTTGTTTTAATACCGATTCCTCTCTTTTTCCTGATGTTGTTTAGGCGAGTCATTTCAATACGCAAATACCATAAGACGAAATAATAAATTTTGAAATTTTCACTCCGAAAATAAAGAACTTCATATACTAAATTTAATCCCCCTTTTCACTCCTTAAGGGTTCAAATTCCAACAACACCGATATTCGTTGCGTTAGTTTATAACCATAAGCTTAAATAATAAATTTAGTGTACTTCCATACACAAATTCATCCCCCTTTTTGCCCTTTCGGGATCGGAATTATCAAAAACGTTGAGGCACATATAAATTAATTTTAACTTCGAAACTGATGGACTTTCATATAAACTTGCATCCCCTATTTTACCCCCTTAAGGATGGAATATCCAAAAATCCTTAGTGGTTGGCTACACTGTGTAATAATAACACATATTAAGTGACGTTTACTTTGAAACTGAATGACTTACATACATCTCATACCTTTTCACCCTGTCGGGGGTGGAATTGTCAAATAAGCTGAGATAACAACACATTAATTTTCAATCGTCAGCCTAAACACAAAATTTGAAGATCCTAACTTTAAAACTGACGGACTGCACACAAACTGTCATCCCCTATTTTACCCTCTTAGGGGTGGAATTTCCAAAAATCCTTCCTTAGTGGATGTCTACACCGTATAATAATACATTTAGTGAACTTTACTTTGAAATTGAAGGACTTGCATACACAACTTCATCCCCCTTTTCCTCCCTTCGATGGTGGAATTATCACAAACGCTGAGATAACTATACATTAATTTTCAATCGTCAGCCTAAACATAAAATTTGAAGATCCTAACTTCAAAACTGACGGACTTGCATACAAACTTTCATCCCTTATTTTACCCTGTTAGGGGTGGAGTTTCCAAAAATCCTTCCTAAGTGGATGCCTACACCGTATAATAATACATTTAGTGAAGTTTACTTTGAAATTGAAGGACTTGCATGCACAACTTCATCCCCCTTTTCCTCCCTTCGGTGATGGAATTATTACAAACGCTGAGATAACTATATATTAATTTTCAATCGTCAGCCTAAACACAAAATTTGAAGATCCTAACTTCAAAACTGACGGACTTGCATACAAACTTTCATCCCTTATTTTACACCCTTAGGGGTGGAATGTCCAAAAATCCTTCCTTAGTGGATGTCTACACCGTATAATAATACATTTAGTGAAGTTTACTTTGAAATTGAAGGACTTGAATACACAATTTCATCCCCCTTTTCCTCCCTTCGGTGGTGGAATTATTACAAACGCTGAGATAACTATATATTAATTTTCAATCGTCAGCCTAAACACAGAATTTGAAGATCCTAGTTTCAAAACTGACGGACTTGCATACAAACTTTCATCCCTTAGTTTACCCTGTTAGGGGTGGAATTTCCAAAAATTCTTCCTTAGTGGATGCCTCCACTATACAAGGTATCTCTGTGCAAAATTTCAAATCTCTAGATCCAGCGGTTTGGGCTGTGCGTTGATATATCAACAATCAGTTTATCATTTTATACATTAAGATTATTATTAAGATTACCCTCTTAGGGGTGGAATTACCAAAAATCCTTCCTTAGTGGATGCCTACACCGTATAATAATACATTTAGTGAAGTTTACTTTGAAATTGAAGGACTTGCATACACAACTTCATCCCCCTTTTCCTCCCTTCGATGGTGGAATTATCACAAACGCTGAGATAACTATACATTAATTTTCAATCGTCAGCCTAAACACAAAATTTGAAGATCCTAACTTCAAAACTGACGGACTTGCATACAAACTTTCATCCCTTATTTTACCCCCTTAGGGGTGGAATTTCCAAAAATCCTTCCTTAGTGGATGTCTACACCGTATAATAATACATTTAGTGAAGTTTACTTTGAAATTGAAGGACTTGCAATACACAACTTCATCCCCCTTTTCCTCCTTTCGGTGGTGGAATTACCACAAACGCTGAGATAACTATATATTAATTTTCAATCGTCAGCCTAAACACAAAATTTGAAGCTCCTAACTTCAAAACTGACGAACTTGCATACAAACTTTCATCCCTTATTTTAACCCCTTAGGGGTGGAATTTCCAAAAATCCTTCCTTAGTGGATGTCTACACCGTATAATAATACATTTAGTGAAGTTTACTTTGAAATTGAAGGACTTGCATACCCAACTTCATCCCCCTTTTCCTCCCTTCGGTGGTGGAATTATCACAAACGCTGAGATAACTACACATTAATTTTCAATCGTCAGCCTAAACACAAAATTTGAAGATCCTAACTTTAAAACTGACGGACTTGCATACAAACTGTCATCCCCTATTTTACCCTCTTAGGGGTGGAATTTCCAAAAATCCTTCCTTAGTGGATGCCTCCACTGTATAAGGTATCTTTGTGCAAAATTTCAAATCTCTAGGTCCAGCGGTTTGGGCTGTGGGCTGATATATCAACAATCAGTTTATCATTTTATATATTAAGATGCACCGGAAAAACGGCCTTAAATTTATTTTCTCGATATCTTTTAGCCCTAACCGTCCAGCCACTCTTCACCTACAAAACCCTGTCTTCAATCTTCCATCGTAACAATGATGATTGTATGATATGCTATGGACACCATGACTGCCTGACCATGGACAAAGTAAGGTGTGAATACTACATGGAAGTTGAGGATGTGCTGCCGATGACTGATCACGATGAAGATGAAGTAATACTTGAGTTGAAAGAATCTGTTGATGCTATGCTCTTTGATCTTGTTGAGAAAGGTAATCAAATAGAACTTGTAAATGAAGTAAGAATTCGTGATCTTACATTGATTTTAATTCTTGTTCTAGCAAGTGTTATCAATAACGAGTGCATACCATATATATCGGAGTATACTGACTGCAATAAAGGTGAGTTTGAAACAGAAAACAAAAGTAATGTCGATCAGTCGCTCTACTGTAGCGCCGCAGTAGTTACTACTAAAATTAAATTTAATTAAAAATAATCATCTCGGTAATCGAATTTCCATTATTTATTTTTCTATTTATTTTGTCGTCATCTTGTTCCTAGCTTTTTAGTTTGCTTTCTATACGATCCGCGGGGGTGTGGAAAACAATAGATATTATAATTTTTTACTTTGTGTAGTGTAGGTATATTAAAAATAAAAATACTCATTACCCAAAATACTATATTTTTATACTCGGTTCGGACAGTCTACTAACAATAAACTTTTCAGCTTCTTATTTTATTTTTACTCACTCAGAAAACGTATGTACTGGTTGTAAGAGATGTTCCTGCAATCCTCAAGGTGAATGGAACTGCACCATGGTTCAGAGGTGTCGAGCTGATGATATCCTCAACGTAGACCATAGAGTTCTGGTCACTGTTATGGAAAGACTTAATAACAGTAAGTTTAATGAAGTATTCATCTACAATGTAAAGAGAATAGAATTTGCTATCACAACTTGAACTGGCGTCTAAACTTAATATTAGTTTCAGTGAAATTACAGTACGTGGTGCTGTTATTTATTTTCAATTAATATTTTTTTGGATATACTTAATACACAGCCCGTTGGATGAAACGGTGAACTCCACGGGCATAACCACAATTGGCGAAGCGTAGTTTGGCTCACAGATCCCGGCCGCTAGAAAGTCGAAAGGAGTCGAATATTTTATCCGGGCGATCAACGGCGACGTTGGGCATAAACTAGTCGAATACAAAAATAACATATTTTTGTTACATGAAGTGTAACAAAAAATCTGCGATAGGTCTCTTTAATGTTGAGCCTGAGTCACTGGTGAACATTCTTCTTTCATCAAGATCACGATTGGTAGTGCCGTTAAGGCGTCAAGACTAACAAACTAATAAACTCTATAGTGGAGGTCCATAAGGCGATGATAGCATAGTTGTACCGAGATGAAGGTAGAGGTTGCTTGAGCTTTGGGTGAAGGAAAATATCGTTAGGAAACCATAGCACGGTGATTACTTCTAGAACCCATCCGGCTGCGCCCTCAAGTTGAAAATCTGTGGCCAAGTATCAAGTGAAGGCTCTGTGTGCTTAACATTTTCGGCCACATTATCCCTTACTATGATGAAATTGCGGTCCAAACCAGGCTTATAAACCATAAAAAAGGTGGATTGTAATCTACCTCAACACACAAAGTCAGATTTTGATTAATACAATTTGTATATTTCAGACGAATTATTCAAAAGAATAAAACGCGAAATAAAAGAAACACCAAAGATTGTAAAGAAAATAACGTACGAAGAAATTGCTGAATGGTTATATGATGTAAAGCCTTTAAGATATATCGATAAACATGATATTCGAGTCAATAATGATACTAAAAACATAGGTAAGGCATTTCCAGGATTTAAAAATATAGTACAATAGGGATATATGAATAAATAAATATGCTTTTCTTTTTCAGTAAATAATACAACACACAACGCGTCTGAATACCAAGCAGATACGGATTATTTAGCATTCGACGAAGTATTAAACAATATAGCAGTTGATCCTAAAAACTATAGCAGAAGAAAACCACCAGCTGAACACAATGAAACAGAAAACATTGATCATATGATCATGGAAAATATTAATATTACAACTAATAATGCTAATGTATCCGAACAATTTTTGAATATGCTTAATGAAATAGAAGGAATGGAAGCTGTTACTGAAGCGCCTTCTGAAGGAATCACTAAAAGTTTTATTAATTTGATCGAGGCAGACAAAACATTTAATTATAATGATACAGGTAGTAATTTATTTCAATGTCAGATCAAATAGACCAATATCAGTCAGATGAACATAAATTAAAGTTTAAGCCTTGCAAACCTTTTTATGTTCACGAATATGTTTAAGAGAATGCGCTTTTTATTGTGTACATTATTTTCAGATTACATGAACGTCGACATGAAATTAAACAACGAATTAAAACCTTTCGATAATACAAACAGCATTGACGAATTTAATGTTGTCAATATTATGAAAAGAGAAATTTCAAATGCGTCACATATAAGTGAAAATAATTCTACAGAAAGGATTGATAATATCACAAAAAGTGCTATAGAATTAAAAGGCAATGTGCTACAGCCTTTAACTGATATTATAAGTGAAAAGGAAAAAGAATTGCAAGAATTACTTCGAGTAAAAGAAAATCTTATAACATTTATGAAATCTCTCAATAGTGAAGATATAGAATTGAATTACAAAAATAACAAAACTGATAATAACAGTAATACTTATTTTTCTATATATAAAATGGAGATTATTCCTCAATTTGATTATGATTTAAGAACAAAGAATCCTCAAGTTATTGAAAAACATCTATACAAATTAAAACGAGATATTTATGAAGTTATAAAGGATATAGTAGGTATTAAACAACTGTCTGATAACGGCAATATACCTCAAGAATTAAAAGTGCTTATCAGAGCAATGAAGTATTATATTCGTAATGGCAAAAAAAGTAATACAGATTATAAATATCAAAATACACGAAGACAATTTTATAACGACATGATCAATCCACAGTCAACTAAGAAATGTGTTATAGAAATTTTTGAACTATTGGATAAAGACATGCCTGAAGCAAATGCTTTAATACCAATTTCCCAAACAGCTAAGAAGATATTAAAAAGGATCATCAAAAACTATTATTATGATGAACACGTAGCTACTGGTTTTAAAGTTCAAGATTCAAATTATAATTTAAATGATATTGGCAACAATTGGCAAGAAATGACAGTAAAAGTTGTTAAAAGTTCTTTAGACGACCGTATTTATGCCATGAAGTTATTGTATTTGATATTAACAGTGGATATTAGTAAAATAACACATTTTTTCACACTGCAAGATCTCGCTCATCATAACAGACGAACCGTAGATCCAAATTTGGCAAAAGAGATTTTAAATAATATACATATCGGTCTTCAAAATATAAACAACAAAATAATAACGATAACGCAGAACCAAAATAAAAGCAAACAGATAATAATTGACAACAATAAAGAAAACGGGCAGAAAATGATTTCCAAAGAATCATTTTTTGAAAAATTACGTATTTTATTTAAGAATTCCAAAAATGTTATTAAAGATCTTCTGAAAAAGAAAGTACCGAAATCAGAAATAATGAAAACAATCGCTAAAAAGGAAATCTCTGATTTGACACGGCAAAAACTTTCTGAATATGAAGAAGTTATGAAGAGATGGCAGTATAACTTAGACTTAGTTCCTAAAAGATATAAAAGATCTCCAAAAGACAGAAAACGGATGAAAAACCGAATTAAAAATATAATACCAAGATATTTAAGAGGAAAAATTAATCCAGCAATTGTTGCCAAAGATTCTACTAAGAAGAGTAAGACAAAAAGTAAGTATAGATTAACATCTAACTTAAATCTTATTCAATTATTTCGCTAAGAGTATATAAGTTAAATTTGATTTTTTAGAGTTCGGTAAAGCAGTTCCAGCTACAACAATGAAGAGTGAAACTAAATTAAACAAACTTAAGAATATAACGAAAGTACAATAACATCCTAACATAATAAATAGCATGATTAATAAAGTACAATTTTAAATCAATCATATACAATTGTATTTGCATTTGTCAATATCGTGTTGGAGTAAATAAAAAACATTTTTGATATAAAACCTGTATTAAAATGATAAAAAATCTTAAAAATGTATTTTCAATCATATCCTTATATTCTTTATACTTTGTAATTGTTTCAAAAGGTAATCTTGAGTCAATGGTTGCATCTGAGCATTGACGATATTTGGATCCTCAAATTCAATCAATGGTTGTTTTTGTTTCATTACTGATTGACTGAAGTTTTCATTTGCAAAAGTAGGTGCTGAAAATAAATATATTTTAATATCTTGATATCTTTCTAATTTCTGTATATTTTATATTAATGCAGCTTTTAAAACCAACTTACCATGAAATTTATCATTGGGAGTATTTACATGATAAAGTTTATACATCTCTCTGGCTACTCCAAAATTACCATTTTCCAGATATGCTAGTATTTTTTTCGCTATATCATAGTTAACATCATTGGTTACATCGGCTTTTGCTTCTTTCATTCTTATATAAATTTGCATACGATTTTTAATCAACTGATGAATAATTTCATCTCTTGTTATACTTTTAACATTATTATTTGTATCATACGTAGTTAATGACGGGGAAGCTTCCGGCAATTTGAAACTTGGCTTGGTTTTAAGCTTAAGCTTCAATTGCTTCATACCATCAACTCCTCGATTTGTTTTCTTCTTATTCAAACCTTTAATAACTTTCTCATTCAATTTTATATTTCTATCAGCATTTTCTACAAATTCATCAATATCTTTACGTTGTTGTGAAGTCAAGTCAGTTATTTTATTTATTGATAGTTTGATATTGTCTAATACATTAATATATCGTTTGGTATCTGCATCTAGCGTCTTTAATAAAACTAATTTATCCGTTGGAGGGACTTCAGTAAAGACCGCTACGTTTTTATAAGTATTTGAACCGTATGACTCTATACCGTCTATAATTTTTTTGAGGTCTTCAAAAGATTTTGGTAGCTTTGCATTGAAGCTCCTACGAGATTCCTGTTTTTGTTTCTTTTCTAAATTTTTCACTACACGCTCCCACACCACTACTGATTTAGGACGTCCTTCAGTAACGATATTACTTCGTCGTGTTTGTGGCGAATTCATTTCTGTTTTTATAGATTCAAATATAGACCTTACTTTTTCTATCTCTGTAAGATTCTTGTTCTCATTTAAATCAACTCCATTCAATATATTGTAAACGCATGGAAATATATCTGCCAAACTTTTTTCATTTCCATTTGAACCAGCAACATTTTGCATTTCAATTAAATCTTCAACAATTGTTTTTAAATGAGCCTTTAGTTTTTCTTTCGTTGATGTTAATTTATGGTTTTTGTTGTCTAAAGTAGCAACCGTTACAGATTCCGTTATTGTTTTTGTTGTTGTGGTGACTGGATTAACTGTTGTATCTATAGAAACACGAACGTTTGACTTTTCTGGTTGTACTATCTTTACTAGATCTACAAATGATTTCATTTTAAAAAATTCTGATAAATTAAGCAATATGCCTTCAACCTTAGGAATTGATTTTACATTTATTTTATCATGGTCATTTTTTAATAAACAGTCTGGATTATTTGCCATGTGAGCAATGTACTCTACTAGTAATTTATCTTTAGATGTCATCTTTTTATCCGCAATATCGTTATTAAATGAGTCTTTTAATTTTCTGTTAATCTCTTGTAATGGTACATTCCTTAATTTATTAGAAAACCTTTTACTATTTTTTTCAGGCATTATTAATTTAGTTATCTTTTCCAAAACATTGCCATATACACTTAAAACTGAATCTTCATCTCGCGTCAAAGAATCTATTTGCTCATTTTCTTGAATATCAGATTTTTTTATAGTTTTCAAATCACCCAAATTTTTCTGCAAACCTTCAAATTTCCTCATCAAATTTAATACATTATTAATCTTGGACACTGCTTCACTAGCACCTGGTTGTAAATTTTTCTTTACATTCTCAGTATTAACAATGCCACTGGCATGCTTTAGGATGTCGTCTTCTATAGATTTTACTTCGTCTAAATTATCTGTGTTTGCTTTTTTTAGAAGTCTAGTTGCTTCTTCAATATTAGCACACAACGTCACATTTTTTACATCTTTATTATTATTGATAGCATTGGAAAGGTGTTCTAAAGCATTTTTAAGAAAAGTCTCTTGTCTCAAGCTAAGGGGTTCTCTGAACAATTCAAGCAAATCGGCAATTTTCTCATGTTTTAAGATTTCAGTTTCAAAGGTTTCACCACTAGAATCTTTTTCCATATTCCATAGCTTATTGAGTAAATTACCAGCAATGAATGTCATTGCTGTCAAAGTATCATTTTCAGATTTAAATGTGATATTAGATATAACTGGAGCATGTTTATCTCCTATATGTTCTATACCACTCTTTAATTCATTAACAACGATCTTAGATATATCTTTGTTTTTTAATTGTGCTGAGATGTTACCGGTAATTTCATGGAATTTCTCGTTTCTTACTGCGTCGAATAGATTGTCACTATGATTTGTTTCTAATTTATTATGTATGATATGGTTGTCAATCAGTTCGGGTTTATAGTTTATTTCCAGTGAACTATTATTGTCGGTCACCGCTGCTCTTCTTGAAGTAAGTGGTTTATAAGCTGCTTCCACTTTCTTTATATTTATTGTACCTGACATATTTGAATTTTTCAATGTATCTGAAAACAAAAACGTATTTTATTTATTTATTTTATACAAATTACATACAGGAATTTTCTAGTACAATTATAATAATAGTATAAGAAACAAAATTTCTTTGACATGTTATGCACAACATTGAATTCCTAAATTCAGTGGCGAGATTAGACTTTCTCGGCAACCATATTCTGTGTATGCAAGTTTCTTGTTAAGGTGGATGTTCAGCATTAGGCAGGAAATTTTATTTTTTTAATTTTTAATTGTTTTTTAACTTCGCATAACATTACGGCTAAATATTTCAGTGATTCGCGATCATAGTAGTTCATAGCTTTAGCTGCAGGTACCTCGTATATTTGTTTTGTATGCACTCCAACATGTGATTGTACTTAGTTTTTTTGTGGAGCCCACACGACGGCGTTACTTTCCAGCTGGCCTCGAGTAAGAGCATCGTAAATAGCCGATATTGCTTTTATATTATTAAAGCTTTCAGCTCAATACAACACAAAACCTTAATTCCTGTAAACCCTTGCACCATTGACCTAATAGTTGAAATGGATGCCCTTGATTAACTTAAATTTATATTACATACATTTAGTGATATTAAACTGCAGTTTATTATTTTTACTCCAAAATAATTTTGCTTGTATGATGAATGCACATTTTTTTTTGTAGTAAACGTAAGCTTAGGGGACTATCTCTATATATACAACTACACTAATCTTATGTTATTACACTTATTGATATTCTTTATTATAAAGTTATTACCTTCATTGATTTCATCTACCGTGTCATAAAATTGTACAGTTGAATTTTTCTTCGCTGCTTTTGGTTCCTTTACAGATCGCTTCCCGCGTGCCATTATGGTGTAAATATCCTCATCCATTTTACGTTTTGCTTCTGCAAGAATAAAATCTGTATCAGCATCTAAAGCGTATTTAAATTCTTATTTCATATTATACTCACCATTATTGCTTAGTAATAATAAATTATAAGATATAATAAAATAAAAACATTTAGGTGAGTAAGTGCTGTATTATAAAATAAAAGTGCAAATTAGTGCTTTTATCGAGGTACACCCACAACGTAACCTGAAACAGGAACAGAAAGCTTTAAACCATATAGTGTTGCCAGAACATCACAGTTGACACAGAAGTGAAGTATTGATATAGTTTAAAATAAATATAATGTTAACAAACCTAATAAAACATCATCATTAAATTTCGATGGACCTGGCACATATGGGTGATTATTTGGTGGTTTCACTGCAACTTGTTTCTTAGCCTTAGTTTTCAGATCTGTGAAATCATTAGCAAGTTCTTATTTTCTTTCTTTACCTGAGAGTCTACCTTTACCTATAGTTTTAATATTAGCTTATAAATTACCATTTTCAATAGCTTGGATAGCCATATCAAGTAAATTGTCTTCCTCGGTTGGCTCTGCTTCTTCAATTCCTGGGCAATTGCTTACTTCTTCACAAGTCCATTGCCCTTCGGCGGTGCAGGTGCATTTTGAACATCCTAAGCAGACGTTAGCTGAAATATAACCACTTTAATTGTTTAATCTTTATATAAGTTGATTATTTTAACCATAATTAATTATGTAATAAAATTGATAATATCATAATCATAAAAAAAACATTCAAGTATGTTTCGTTACATGCAGAACTTATACATTGGTAATGATAAAATTGATTGTATTATACACGTTGTGAGATATAAGGATTTGTAGACTTTATCTGTGGTCAGTGAATCTCTAGATAAATTAATTATAAAATTGCTTACCATCTGAACAGTCTGAGTACTCGGAAACGAATGGAATACAATGTGTTTCATTTGCTCCGCTTACATCATTACCAACTGAAATCATTAATGTTACACATTTTGTTCTTACAGCTACTACTAGCAAAAAAAATCTTATTCAATAATTTCTCACTGTATCAATAATAATTATTGTAGTGGCTTTTGAAATTTCATCAGCTTTAAAGTTATATTTATGAATGTTTATGTAAAAAAATATATAGCAGTAAAAAAACACAACATAGATGGTATTCTGGCTCTCAAAATAGTAAAGGCTTACAACCGAAACTAGTCCTAAGTCTTCAATTCACTGTACTTAAATACTGAATTGACTGTAAATAGAGCTCAACCTAACTTAATTACAATATTATATATGGTGATAAAATCAGTGCAGCTGGTAAAGGAAAGTGCAAAAAAGGGTGCATCATTAAACAGAAAAGTAACATCACAAAAATAAGGCGTGCAATCAGAACAGGTACTGAAAAATGTACTAAAAGAAAATATTATTATAAAACAAATTTTAATAAACACACTTTTATAAAAGTAAAAACGATACAAATCAACACTGACGCACTTTTCGCACATTCACAAAAACACTTCGTTTGAGACAGTAAAAAATATTGGATAATTTGAATTATGTCCAACTATACAACATTATTTTAAGTATTTTTCCTGTTAATAGCTTAGAATTCTTCGATTTATTTTGCTAGGACTTATGGTCTCATTTATTTCTCTTATTGACTTTGTTTAGATAAATCTCTGATTTACTATTTTAATTCGATTTCTTTCTTTTCTGATTTCTTTATTCTTCGATCCCCATTTTCTTGCTTCTATTCTACATTTTCTACTTATCATTATTAACAACAAAGTCCACATAATCTCCTCCTGGTCCTCCAGACAGCAGGTTTTCCTTCGGCACCTTCTTCTTCATCTGTCGAACCTTGTTCCTGACATGGTTGTGGAGATGCCTTCGATGACCATCAGGATGAGAGCAGCACAGTGCATCGCCTCCTGCAAGGACCAATCTTTACTCAATATATCGAAGAATCAACTAAAGCATAATATGGGTATATACATGACTAATAAATAAGCTGGATTGGCTTGCAAAAGGCGATACACTAATATGAATAAATATCTAAACTAGCTTCGATGTTTTGTTTAATTCAATAGAATGAAAAGACAATCGTAGGTTAATTGCAGTAATGTTGTCTTTACGTTCTTAATGTATGTTCTTTGCTCTTTCGTTTTTTAATTCATTAATCAAGGTATCGATCAAGATAGACTAATCAGTTTATCCAGGATCTTCATAATCACTATACTAAACACGTTACAATATAAACACTATCACCAAAACTCATTATTACATATAATAAACCAAGAATAGATAAAAAGAACAACAGCGGTGCTAGAACAGTACTTTGTGGCACTCCATACCGGTTTTTATTAGATCATACATCCCATCGTCCATCGTCCTCCGTATTCTATGCGACAACTGCCTAAAATATACCGGTCTGTCTTGTTGGAACAGTGTTCTGTACATTTGTTTAGCAGCAAAAGGGTGCTTGAGGTATCTATAGTACTCGCAATACCAAAGGCTTTTTGTAATGCAGCCCACATCTACTCCATCTGTCGAACACACGCAGTAGATGCATGCATCGCTGCCTGGGTAGGTGAGTAGACTCTCAAGGGATGAGTCTTTGTTTAAATCTGTTTCGTTTGGATGCATGCTGTTTGTGTAGTATGAACGACCTCGTCTGCATTTTGCGTTCGCTTCATATGGTATTTCGTCGTCGTGCCATATAAAATCTGTGATTTTATAAACATTTAAATAATACCTATACTCAATGAATTGCTGTTTTGGATTTGATTATAATGTCTCCTATTTCTGAAACCTGCTTTATATTCACTATCATTATTAGTTCACATTAACCCATTGCTGAGTTCAGTATATTGTATACCTATCCAACTGCACATCTAATCAAACCTGCAATCTCTTCGATATCATTACCCTTTTTTGACCTATCAGCTGCACCGACCTACCCCTGAAACTAACCTCTCCTAATTCTAAAAGATAGACTCCTTTCATGATCAAACGGTATATTCTGTTTAAAATTTTCCATAAGTGTTGCCATGTGGAGACACTCATTTATATTTCTAGCTGGTCTTCGACTGCAGTACTCTTCTTTACCAGTCATAGAGCACACGCAGACTTGACAGTAATCATCGTTAGTTTTAGCTGTCATGTGTTTCCTTCTAGTATCTCTTAAGACTTTATATTCTGCCTCCGAAGAACCGGATTCTTCATCAATCACATCGATTTTATCTTCAACTTTTATAACAGTGCGTCCCGGAACGCATTTCAAGTCTAAGTTTGATAGTTCATCAGCTTTTGGTACCACACGATTGTAAAAGAATTCTAAAAAGTTGGTACATTATTTATTAATCCTAATTAACTGAACATTATTATTTGGGTTAAGTGGCTGTTTCAAGTCTTTCTAGAGCTTGTATCACTGCGACCAGACTAGATCTATTGTGGTCGCCACGTTAATTAAATTTCACTGCCAATACCTGCAGCTATAATAAGCTGCACAATATTCTTGGCAGGAATGGATTTTACTTCATCTGGATGTAACTGAACATAAACCAAATCGGGAGTTTTTTTTGCAGCTATAGAAAACCCAGTAAATAGTCAATAAGAATCTATTCAATGTCATATTGTTTTGTAATGGTGGACAATCTATGTCCCAACTGCTAAAACAAGCGTGTCTCCCCTTATATATATTTAGGGGAGTTAATAAAAAATATACATACTAGCTTGCGTACCGCGGAACCTAATTGGGATACCTGGTGGTAACTTCAGTAGCTTTGACCTTCATAAGTGCCCTACTAGGGCCTAAATTGAATAAATGGCTTTGACTTTGACTTTGTTATAAACCCAATGTTACTCTTCGGTCCATAATATCTCTATGCAAAAAATCATTAATAAGATTAGTAGAATTCTTACCAGCGTAAACATGATGTTCTACGAGCAAGGTGAGGAGTGCGACAATGAGGAGTCCTGTCCTTGCGTTCATGGTGTCGCGTAAATGTCCAACTTGTACAGAGTGAAGGCGGTGAGACGTTTTATATGATTTTCCACATGGCTTGATTTCTTGATTCATTGTTTTACAGAGACGGACGGATTTGGGATTGGAAATTGGAAATATTATTTTATGTAGTGATTTCGCCATTTATCTATACACATATTACATACTAATGATTTTATGAGGTTGTGAGAACAGACAGACGCTCTGGTTGTGGAATTAACTGCAATAATTTTCCCAAGAGAATTCATTACAGCATTCAAGAGTTATTATGTCAACAACTTGAACCATTTACCTATATCGTAAAAATCAAAATTTCCAGGATCATTGAGATCTTACTTACTGCTTTTCAAATATCAAAGCTAGGATTCCTATACTTGTATACGTATTTATCCTTTTCATTCTGTACAAAAGCGCCAAGTTTTTTTATCAGTTACATTTTGTTTGATTAAAAAATTATCAAACCATATAAATTTTAACATCTATTTCAAATTATCTCGTATTATCTATATGATTTCAGATTTGGGCAAACATTTTACGAATTATAATAAGTACTTCCGTCATCCGGTGGAATAAAATAATCATGTAGACGAGGTGGATACGACATTGCGACAATAAATGAAGCCACGTAAAGTACTCATAAATACGATAAACTTTTACTATAGGACAAATTTCGAAATCGAAAAAAATATTTGATACGTACCTTTTGTAGTTGGTCCCATACATGAGTACTTTACGTGGTTTCATTTATTGTCGCATCCACCCCGTATATGTCACATTATAATTTTTTATTTATTAACCGACTTCAAAAAAGGAGGAGGTTCTCAATTCGAATGTATTTTTTTTTTTTTTTTTTTTTTTATGTTTGTTACCTCATAACTCCGTCATTTATTAACCGATTTGGAAAATTCTTTTTTTATTTGAAAGGGTACGCTTCCCGTTTGGTCCCATTGTCATCAGATCAGGATTTGATTACTTCTTAGTGCACTTTGAAGTCGGTTTAAGGTTTTTGTAAAACAGTCCATTTTTTTTTTTTTTTTTTTTATGTTTGTTACCTCATAACTCCGTCATTTATTAACCGATTTGGAAAATTCTTTTTTTATTTGAAAGGGTACGCTTCCCGTTTGGTCCCATTGTCATCAGATCAGGATTTGATTACTTCTTAGTGTACTTTGAAGTCAGTTTAAGGTTTTTGTAAAACAGTCCAATTATTTTATTTTAAGTATTAAAGTCAATATTAAAGTTGTTAAATTGAGAAAATAAAAGTAAATTAAGTTGCTCAGTGTTTTTTTTTTGTTTTCATGATGTTTGTTGTGATGATTAAACTTTGTTTGTTTTTCTTTTGAGAAACAAAGTCCTTAACCTAGCCTAAATCCAGCACTGTACGTTCAGCACATAATACACAATGTGAACTAGGTACAACAAGACGAGCGATGCGCCATTAATCCTTATCGCTTGGAGCCACCTGCGTTGCACTGCGCGCACGCATCTGAGATCTAACTCGTAAAAGATACACGATAGTTCGATCATCGTTGTCAAATATTAAGGAATAAAACTCATTGAGCTATTATTACTACGTATAGAGAAGAAGCCACACGTCAGAACTATGTTCCGTTCAATTGAGGCCATCCGGCCACACTTGTTTTTGTAGAACGATGAACGAAACGCGTAAACGCCGTGAAAATCACGGTGTTTGCGAGAAAAATAAATAAATAAATATCCTGGGACATTCTTCACACACGGTCGTCTGATCCCAAACTAAGCAGCTCCAATACTCCTTTTAAAGCGTTCTGATAGCGCTACGTGTTTCTACTGTCTGCTTAGACGACTAATTATAATTGAAACAATAATTATTGTTTCAGCGCTAAAGAGAGAGATAACCTTTGCTTATGATAGCTTCTCTATACATAGTAATAATAGCTCAATGATAAAACTGCACAAATTTAAGACTCAATGACGGCTCATTAGTTTTCTGCAATTAACAAAACGATATGGCATTTTTTTTTTTTCCCTCTAGCGGTTCGGAACATCTTTTACTTTTACTAATTGGCGATGATAGCTCGGTGGTGATGTTGAAAGGTGAAGGTCGTTGGTTCGAATCCTAGAATGAGCTTGAGTCAATGTCAAAGTCAAAGCCATGTATTCAATTTAGGCCCCAGAAGGGCACTATGAAGGTCACATTTACTGAAGTTACCATTGCACCGGTTCGAAACTCGAGCTTGAGCTTTCGGTGAAGGAAAATATAGCACAGTGGGAGAGACTATGTTGAAAATGGCACCAAGCACCTGTCGGTGTTCCGATAACTGCACTTGAGACTCTGTGTGCTTACCACCTTCGGACACATCATCACTGGGCAAACACACGCCATACAAGGGTAAAAATGTATATATATATTTTTTTTTTCAATATCAGCTGTTTCGTTACTTGGATTGTTTTGTTTTTTAATCTTATTATCTTCCTCCGGAGACCAGCGGGCGGGAGCTTTTTCCGCCAACGCATCAGCTTGGCTATCCAAAGAGGAAACGCTGCCAGCCTTCTGGGAACACTGCCGTTAATCTGTAGCACGGCAGACTTATGGAAATTTTCTATATATAGATTGTAATTTGTACATGTTTGTTGTAAATAAAGTTTATGTCACATTCTATTATACAGTTTAATTTATTCCTATGAGACTCCATTGAGCATTTTTCGCTATTCCCTATAGGCACTTTAGGATTTGATGATCCATGCCCAATCTAGAAAATTCCCTGTGTATGTTATTTTATCATTTTGCGAAGACATTTGATAGATTTGAAACTAAAATAAAACGATACAACATAAAAATAATACTTTATTGATCTGACCATGCGTATAAAAACTCCTACTCGTTTAAATGTGTTGAACAATATATCAATCATGATATTGCTATTACAAACACACAGGAGACATAACAATCTTAATAGCTACATTATAATTTTATCATTTCAGGTACATAACAGGTGATGAAATTGGTCTTGTGCTCTTCACTTGAAAGAGGCAGGGTATATGCTCAAAGAGCAGCTCGACTGGGGAAGTACCTCCACCTTACAGAATACCGCAGCCAGATAACTTTATGTTGTGTTCCTGCGCGTGAGTAAGGTCGCCAGAGCTCATTGGGGAAGGAAGGGTCGGTAACGCGTGAGTGAGTGATGCCACGTGTGTTGCAAGCGTCTATATGCTACTGTAACCGCTTACCATCATCCAGGTGATATCCTTGTTACCGAATTAAGTATATATATCACCTTTGGCCTAATCATCACCTAACGATTACATAATACTTATTCATAGCTTAATACAAAAATAAATCACTTGTAAATAAACTCTTATAAAATATACATATATCACTAGTATTTTTCCTAGCTAAACTTTCTATTTTAGGCCAAATGGCATCGATTTCTCTTGGTGAGTGACTGTGGGCCGATGCTAGGCCCCAATACGCGCAGGCCCCAGGGACCCATGGCTTGTGGGGGCTCAGTCTTCTGTCATGTGTCAGTTCGAAGCCCAAGGTCTTCCTTGCGACGATGTATGAGAAGTAAATGTCTTCCATATTAACAATGGGGACTTTCTTCGCTGCTTTCAGGATCATTCTTAGGTAGTCTCCTGAAACGGTACATAGGTCAAATCTTGATTCATTGACTTTACTAACATGGTCTCCATACGAAGATTTATTAAAACGAAACCTAGTGGTGAATCAGTTTATAAATTCCAAACTCAGAGGAATGGGATTACGGATAGTACCCCTAACCCAATGATATTATAATAGAGATATGCTACCCTCATACTAAGCGGCGTTCAATTATTGTTGAATTAGGTGAATGCGATAGATAATACGGAACGTATGGTAAAAAAAGAGATAGCTATATGTGGCCGCTAAGCAAAATTACGACAATTGTCTGAATTTGTCTGCAACAATTAGCGTGCGTTATTGCGATATCTACCTCTTTTTTATTATAATATCATTGCCCCTAACCTGTCTGCTATGGGAAACCTGATACAATATTGACGGTGATTTTGACGAAGATTCGAGCAGCGTCTTTAGTAGACAGGTTTGCAGTCACAATATTCCCTACAAAATGTTTTACCGTCGCATATCTTTAACAATACCATGACAAACTCATGGTAGGGGTTAGAGAGATCCTGTACCATTATGATTGTCTACGCATCTATAACTACATACTTACCTGAAATGAACGTTACCACCCCACTACCTCGGACGACGAACAGGAAAGGGCTGAAGGCGCGGGGCGCGGTCGGGTGACCTTCAGCCGTTCAGCCGTTCAGCCGTTCAGCCGTTCAGCCGTTCAGCCGTTCAGCCGTTCAGCCGTTCAGCCGTTCAGCCGTTCAGCCGTTCAGCCGTTCAGCCGTTCAGCCGTTCAGCCTTCAGCCTTCAGCCTTCAGGTCGTAGATAGGATGGGTATCCTATCTACGACCATTCGTTCCATCGCAGCGCAGCGATAACTCAGATACGCACATATCTATCATTCATACCTTATATTCATCAAATTGTAATTTTAACGCATTATAGCTTGCTATCGAAGATCATCTTTCATTCATCTCATCATCATCACAAACAATGATCGTAGATTGGGTAATTTTTTATACTACTTAGGTAGCAAACAAGCATACGGCCCGCCTGATGGTAAGCGGCTACCGCAGCCTATGGACGCTTGCAACACCAAGGGTGTTACTCACGCGTTGCCGAACCTGCAGAAATCTCTTCAGACCCTTTTTGAAGAACCCCATGCTGTACTCCATTGGGAAAACCACGGCAGGGAGCTCATTCCACAATCTGAGCGTCCGCGGAAGGAAGCTCCTTTGAGACCGCACAGTTCGAAACAATTCTGGTTTCAATATGTTAGGACTCCCTGTCGATGGCGAATTCAACATTGATATACCAGGCACCTTAGTTTACCTCAGCATAAATGCCGCTGCACAGTCCCATAGAATCAGCATCAAACAGGTAAAACAGATCAAAGTACATAAAAACTTGTCTTACCATTAACAAGGTACCCAGGTCCAGTAAGGTACTGCTCCACCACATCATCAGGGTAGAGCCACCGCGGCAGGTACCACTTGGTGTACTCGTCTCGGTGTAAGTATGTGTGGTTCTCTCTGTAGCCTGAAAACAGTGCGTTATATGTTTTTTTACGATAATTACAGGCTTGTATTAGAATACAATAGGCCTTAATTCTTTGAGAGACGAGTTTAAATCTATATATATAAAATTCAAAGTCCTGACTGACTGATTGACTGATATATCAACGCACAGCCTAAACCACTGGTCCTAGAGACATGAAATTTAGAGGGTATATTCTTTGTGAAGAGTAGGTATCCACTAAGAAAGGGTTTTTCGAAATTCCACCCCTAAGGGGGTAAAATAGGGGATGAAAGTTTGTATGAAAGTCCGTCAGTTTCAAAGTTAGGATCTTCAAATTTTGTGTATAGGCTGAAGATTGAAAATTAATTTATACGTATCTCTGCGTTTTTATTAATTCCACCCTCAAAGCGGGATGAAGTTGTTTTGTTTTGTTTTATTGTCGTAGAAAAATATGTCATTTGTTTCCTGTAAGACACGCGGGCGAAGCCGCGAGCAGAAGCTAGTCTATTAATATAATGACAGTGTCGTCATAGTACATATATGAAGATCTTATTCATGTGCGGAAAAACATAAATAACTTTCCTAAGAATAGCGACACTCATAGTTCGAACACTAGAAATAAGCACAAACTTGCTGTACCTTTAACTCGGCTCAGCAAAATCCTTAACTCTTTCAAGGGGCAATGTATACGTTTCTATAATAAAGTACCCAAAGAAATCCAAGAGCTACCTATACATAGTTTCAAAAAGATAGTAAAACAGAAGTTATGCAAGAAAGGGTACTATAATGTTTCTGATTTTGTAAATTACAAGAATGCATTTGAATGAATTGTTCGCTTCGCAGGCTATTGCTATATATATTTTTTGTAAATTATAATACTTCATAAGAGTGCACATTTAAAAAAAAGAACTTGCTGAGTTTCTTGCCGGAGTCTTCCCAGTTCAAATTATATTTGGAACCGGTGTAGAGTCATTTTGTTAACTTATAAGTGCCTTATCAGGGCCTAAATTGAATAAATACTTTTTGATTTAGATAATACATAATATGGTGCATGGTGATGATGTGGCCGAAGGTGGTGAGCACACAAAGCCGAACTAACTCTCAATTCCAGCTAACACTAAGAGAGGTAGATCATATAGCGTTGTTTCGGTCATAGATTTGCTCAACTGGGGAAGTACCTCCACCTTACAGAATACAGAAACCAAATAACATTGTGTTCCTGCGCATTTGTAAGTTCGCCAGAGCTCATTGGGAAGGGAAAAGGTCGGTAAAATAGTACCCAACTGATACTGCGCGTCTTGAATCTTCGTTCGCACAGAAAAGAAATATATACAAGTGTCCGACATGTACAGTTGGACTGCGGTCCCCAGGCACGATGCCCCAGCCTGGCGGAAGATCTTCCCTTTTAAATGGAGGTGTCATCCACCTTGCACCTCCATATCCATATGGCCTACGGTGCGGAATGGCAATAACAAAACTGAAAAAGCCAAATCATAATAATCTCTAAGCCTATATGAACCCCTAAAAGAGCCAGACTTGACCCACACTTGGCCGCTCTTTATTTCTCCTCTATCTCCATACCTAACATTTTAGCACCAGCATGTTCCTCGAGCACCGTTTTCAACGTCCAAGGGTTGACGAGGACGTCATCATCCACCTTAAACATGAACCTTGCCACAGGACACCGTTCGAGAGTCCACTGCATCATCAGGGCAGTCTTCAGCGTCAGGTTCTGGTAGTGGTCTTGGAAGTCATATACGATCAGGTCTCTGAATTCTTTCGCTTCTACGTAGTTGTTTACCTGGAATTATCATTATTTATAATCAATATCAAGTCCTGACTGACTGATCATCATGAAAAGATGAAAGCATTTCGGCATTTTATAATAATTAACCCCAAGAGCGAAACCTTTTCTCGCCCTTGAGTGGCAAAATTTGTATGGGCTATAATATTTTTCTGTTCAGATTTATTGTACGGACTTGCACGCGGAGGAGACCGGCTCGCAACTGGTCGGTATTTTTTGCTTGCGTTTGGCCACTGGTTCGTCCATAAGAGACGATGGAGCCTAAGATGAAACACGCTTACCCAGAAGAAACCTGTTCACCCTGGCCTTGTAAGTCCCTAGATTGTAAGACTCAGGAAACAAAGACTCCGTCAGCAAGTTCCACTCCCTTCTTCGATGTTCGGGCGGGCCTGTGTATTTATTTGATAATTAGCTATGTCCGGAAAGAATAAGTATGCTTGCCCAGACAATGCCTATTCACTCCAGCCCCGATTTTCCAATTCTGTCATTCGACAACCCAAAATGTCAAGATCAAACATACCAGCTGCTCATCAACGTGGCTCCCACTCAGGCCCATGATGAAATACGTGGGCTGGTGCTGAGCCCAGGAGCCCCGGATCGCCTGGCGGTGCTCGAAGCGCGTGGGGTGACTGGCCACCAGGATCAGCACTGGGATTGCCTCCACGTCACCGCAGCCAGTTGATGATGGCTCAATTAGGAGTTGGCTGCAAAATGCGGTGGTGTACTGGTTGGTTTTATGAAATAAAAAATATTCCTTGTAGATTTTCTTTTGTTTTTCTTTTCATCAACTTGGTCAACGTGCTTATTTGCATGGGCATGAGGTACTTTAGAAGTTAAGAATGCGGGTGTCTTTTATTATATATGTCACCGTATTTTTGTGAAAACGGTTAGTTTATAATCTACCTAGCGAGATTATAAACTCCCCGATATATTGTGAACTGCACCATACTGCTTACAATATAACGTATTAAAACTTGACCGTTATTTGAAACCTTATAGAATGAGATAGGCCTTCCTTTCGACCTCCATCTCAAAGCTATACTCGATACAAACTCATAAATTTGACCGTCCTATTAATAATAATAAGAAAATTACTCTTCATCTGAGTCATCAACTATGGATCCGTACTTTTTTCACTAATTGCATAATATACTAGATACTTATACTATTTACTAAGGTAGCAAATAAGCATACGGCCCACCTTTCAGTATAAAATTACCCACATGTTATCCATATAATGGGACAGGCTCCGGATCCTCCGCAGATGTTCAAGGTTCTGGTCTGGTGGCGGCGGTGGCAGCAGGAACCTGGTGGTCACCACTGCGAACCACCAGCATCCCATGATCGCCACCACAAGAGACGCTACTAGTGGTACCATTAGTAGAATGTTCTTCCGACGACCTGCTGAGATATTAAGTCTTTATTTTTATTTATTTATTTACGCTTGATGATTCAGAAGGGCTGGCGTGGAAGGTAAGATATCCTCTAATCGACAATCATTTGTGTGATAATGTGGCCGAAGGTGATAAGCCCCGAAGAGAACTAGCTCTCAAGTCGAACAGACTGATAGTTGCTTGGCGACAGATATTTAACGTGAGGGAAGTAGCCAGTTAGGCGGGTACCTACTCTACCGTGAGAGGAAATTTAAGAGAGGTAGAGCGTAGCGTTTATACGCTCAAAGAGCAGCTCGACTGGGGAAGTACCTCCACCTTACAGAATACCGCAACCAAATAACTTTATGTTGTGTAAAGTTGTGTTCCTGCGCGTGAGTAAGGTCGCCAGAGCTCATTGGGGAGGGGGGAAAGGTCGGTAACGCGTGAGCGATGCTTCGTGTGTTGCAAGCGTCCATATGGCTACGGTAACCGCTGACCATCAGGCGGGCCGTATGCTTGTTTACCGACTAAGTCGTATAAAAAAAAGGGAAATCTTCACGGTTATTTCCGTCACAGAATGTTTAAGTTTGTAGGATTGTCTTCAAGGCTTTGTTTCATTACCACCTTCGGCCACATCATCACTGCCATGGTGAGATTGTGGTCACAGGCATATTCAGATACCCAGCCTCCTCATCAACCGGTCCGTCAAAACCGCCATTTTTATCCGGGATATAAATTATCGTACTTATTTGTTATTCCAAGTTACGAACTGTTAATGTGCAAGTGTCATCCAAAGTCTATGAGGCATTATAAACAAACAAACACAATCAAACAACAAACTTTCGTAGAATTTAAGGCGCCGATCCTACAGAGAGAGTTCTAGAGTTCTGCGATCACACAGCAAGCAGTCTAGAGTTCTGCAATATTCGCTACCGATCACACATCATACACTTTTTTTACTTAGATTACAGTGAACGCGAAACGCAGAACTCTAGAACTCTCTCTGTGGGATCGGTGCCTAAGGCGACAATGCAGCGTTTAGTACATAATAGTTAGTACTTATTGTTTGCTATTACCACGGAATAAATAATAGTACCTATGCTATTATTATGAACTATGTACCTAGTGTAACTAAGTCTTTGTTCCAATAGTGTTTATAAAGAGCTCGGGTTCACAGGCCGGATACGCTACGCAAGTAAAGTCTATGTACGATGATGTCATAAGTTTATAAACTATGCTGTAATATGAAATATTCAACACTGAACGCAATATGGGCGTGTAAAGCTAAGATCAAACCAACGCGTTCAGCCTGCGTCCGCGGTGGCGGGCACGGTGGCGGTCAGATGTTGTGTACGAACAGCGTTTGCACGCGGCGGTGGCTGATCGCACATGTCACATTAAGACGCTGCACGCGGCTATTGTAGAGTTATCAAACTATGTTTAAACTAACACAAGACGCCGGGAACATTTTCACCCGTACGTTGTTGACATGCCGAATATACGGACACAGCGTTTTGCATCCTCATTTATAATGCGGACAGCAAGGGAGTGGAACTTGCTTCCGGCGTCTGTGTTTCCTGACGCTTACAATCTAGGTACTTTCAAGGCCAGAGTGAATAGGTTTCTTCTGGGTAAGCGTGTTTCATCTTAGGCTTCGTCATCGCCCCTATGGGCGGGTCAGTGGACAAACGCAAGCCCATTTAATAAAAAAAAAAAAGTTTTTTTATAAATTTGAGCATGGTGGAAGTGGAAAAAATTATTAATGATGTCCATAAACACCCATTTTTCACACATTACTATAAAACCCTTGTTTTTATACCGTTATCTGGGGCCGATATATTGTGATCGTGTCGTACTTACCTCTTTTGTCTCTTTTCGTCTTCAAAAATAGCTGACAGCAGTATAAAACTTCTACAATTTAACTATCTGTATCAATCATGTAGTGATTGTGATTGTGGCCCTGGTGAACGTTTGGCGAACGCGTTTCAGTGTGAATAACTTTAGCACGCGCAGAGTAATCGCCACCGTGCACGCCATCGCGGATGCAGGCTGAATGCGTTGGTTTGATCGTAGCATAATTACGTGCTCTATACTCCACTTAAGAAAACAACTTCTTTGTTCATAAACATCACAGCGCATTGAAAAAAAATTCGACTGGGTGCGCGGGACTCCTTACTCTATAATAAAAACAGATTCATTCGTGACTTAGTCCCTACCTTTCTTAGCCGAATGGCCCAGAGGTAGCAAACAAGCTGAAAACCCCCTGATAGTAAGCGGTTACAATAACCTATGGACGTTTTCATGTTGCAACACCAGGGGTATCACTCGCGCATTGCCGAAAGGGTTTGAAAGGGGGTTGATTTTTATATTCAGTCTACTTTGTAGTTTTGCCGCCGCGTCGGGGCACGCAATTGTTGTCAGTGCGATTAGAATGTAAATATTATGTAATGAATCTAAGCTTGTTTTGAAAAGAGTAATTGCTGAGTTTATTGCCGGGTCTTCTCAACAAATGCAACCTTCCGAACCGGTATTAGAGTATTAGAGTCAGGCTGTTCATAAGTGCCTGCGAAGGTCTATTTGAATAAATGATTTTGAATGTTGAATTGCTCGATAAAAAAAATGTATTACTTAATCAAAACATAGAGGTTTAGTTCATATTTAGTACTCAGCCATTGCACACAAATGTTTGCTCTGGGATTTGAACCCGCTCCTCCGTACTGGTACAAGAATGTGGTATCCCATAATTGCTGCGACTGTGAGTACCACTTAACCTCAGTATCCAAGTTTAATTAGGGTTAATTGATAGTCCATTATGTTTTCGACAATTCATGACACTGATTTCTAACACCTATTAGGCACTAGGTCAAAAAAACACATAAAATCATATCTATAATAATCTACACTAATTTTATAAAAAGGTAACGTTTGTAAGTTTGGTTGCAGGAGGTAATAATAAATAAATAAATATCCTGGGACATTCCTCACACACGGTCATCTGATCCCAAACTAAGCAGAGCTTGTACACACGGCTACACATCAAGCTATACATTTCCAGTATAAGATGATCTCGCATTGTATAGGATTTCGGTACAATGAGAGGTCAGCTTATATTGGAAATGTATAGCTTGATCTGTAGCCGTGCGTACTATGGAAACCAGATAACTGTCATAATACATATACTACTTTTTGTGTGTAAATACATACTTAATATACATAATTACACCCAGACTCAGGACACACAGACATTTTCTTGCACACAAATACATGTCCTGTGTGGGAATCGAGCCCACGACCTGCGGCACGTTAGGTGGAATGGAATCTTAACCAACTGTGCCCCTGTTAATATCGGGAACTACGGATGTGACTCAGAAAATTCTTTTCACTTATAGGAAACTATCAAGCTACGTTGTCTCAGTGTGATATGGGCAATTTATTTTACTCTGAAATAGTACTAACAATTTGTCATGAAACCTGGCTCTATCATAGTATTACATTATATTATATCAAAATGAACATTAACCATTGAGAAATCTAATAAAATACCATATGTCACCGAACTCATGCTATTTGACATATAGTTGTCCATTCTATAGGCTACCCGCGTGCTAAATTCCATCACGATTGGTGATGCCGATGCCGTTGAAGACAAGCAAAGTTATAATAGTAGAAAGTAACTACAGTTATCTGGTTTCCATAGTACAAGCTCTGGTTGGTTTGGGATCAGATGACCGTGTGTGAGGAATGTCCCAGGATATTATACGGCCGCCTGGTGGCAAGAGGTTACCATAGCCAATTACCACTTGCTGCAACAAACGTGGCATTAGGCCACCTTACTTACGCGCAGGAATACAACATAAAGTTATTTGGCTGCGGTATTCTGTAAGATATTTCCCCAGTCAACCTCTTTGAGCCAAATAACGCTACGCTCTACCTCTCTTAGCTATTGGTATGTTTGTAATCTAATCATTGATTACCGATAACACTGCACTATTATTAAGTAGCGCCATCTAGTTACTTTTGAACCGTCTTATGTTTGTGTCAAACTGATCGGAATTAGTATGTTACGACTACCGTGGCTTGAGTCACAAGTATCGTATACAATTTTTCAACACTCTCTCGTAAAGTGACATTTATTGCGCCGTTTTTAGTATCCGCACTAGTGCTTTTTACTTTACATTACCGCACAGTTTTATGATAGGTATAATTCCGATTATGATAAGTTTGTATACTGCAAGTGATATGTGTGTACACCAAGCATTCTTAATTTAAACGGGTAAAATAGTTTGACAGCGCTTCGCTGTCAAGAAAAAAACTTGCGCGCCATATTTGTTAACGTTCTCATTATGTGGTTGATTATTATCAAAAAATCTACTTAAAAAAAATACAAGTCTGTTTTTCCTCGCAAGTGTGCTGAAAAACGTCGTATGTGTGCATTGATTTATTACACTCTCGGCTCACGCGCTTTATACCGCCTCGAGTGTTAATAACCAACTTTGCACACATGTATCATAATGTACTATTATAGCACGTGTGACATAAACACGTTGGTACTTAGGTATTATCTTGCTTCTCCGTGTAATAATGGACTAAGTCACGGAGAAGCGTGTAGGTATTGAGTGCGAGTACGGCTATACAATATTTAGTGCATTTTTGTACATAATGAGAGAGTAATCTTTAAAAGAGTAAAACAATTAGAGAGGCCGTCCGCTTGTATAAGAAATTTCATTTGTGGAAATTAGTAGTCTTGAACATATTTTTCAAAATATCTCTATCTGTAGGTATATGTGATTCAACAGTATTAAATAATGAAAATTACTTTCGTAGATTCGTAGTCTCGGTTACAAATAATTCGACGGAAAACCGGCCAAGTGCGAGTCGGACTCACACACGGAGGGTTCCGTATAATATTAACTAACTAACTAACTTTTTTTATATATCTAAGTAGAACTTCCCTTTTTAAATATTCTCTTACAAAGGCACATAATGTATAACTCTGTCCAAATAAATACATACACTACTACCATATTTAGAGAGAAATTCAATGTATACACCACAGTTTTATATCTTTTATGTTTTAATGATAAGCGCATTAGGAAATAGGTTTAATAAGTTATACCTATATTTACTTTAAAAAATGTTAACTTGTTTCTGTTGCTTGTCCAAATAAATCCTAACTATAATATTATAAATGCGAAAGTAACTCTGTCTGTCTGTCTGTTACGCTTTCCCGCTTAAACCGCTGAACCGATCGCGATGAAATTTGGCATGTATATAGCCTATAGTATGGAGAAGGATATAGGCTACGTTTTATCCCGGGAACGCGGGTGAAACCGCGCGGGTCAGCTAGTGAATAAATAACTCAACATTGCTATGAAAAAAAAAACGCCAAAAAATACTTTTCTTCTATGGGCCCCTTTAATTTTTAATTTTGTTTCATTTTTTATTGTTTATTATTCTCTGAAAATTTCAGCTGTCTACCTATTACCATTCATGAGATACAGTCCACTGACAGACGGACGGACGGACGGGCGGACAGCGGAGTGTTAGTTATAGGGTCCCGTTTGGCACCTTCCGGGTACGGAACTGACAAGGAGAAACTTATTGTCAGACGCACGCAGAGCCTAAATCACAAGGTCTAGAAAATTGAAATGTTTCCCTTAAGGGGGTAAAAGATTAATACTACTCACCTAAGAACTTAATTAACGCTTTGACATAAACAAAAACTTTACGTAACATTCTTAAAACTCATATACACTGTCAGTCACCATATTTTTACATTTTGTTTTAAAAATACGAGAGTCCGCGTTTCACTCTATCAACAGTCTTCCATGACAGGCAAATATAAACTAAAATGTCTGTCCGGTGATTCAAAATAACTGGAAACACTTCGAGTCACTATCTGATAAAAATATTGATAATTATATCGCGGTCCACAGAGGCCTATATTCAAAGGACTATACCAATGTAGAAATGCGATTAATAGTACTTGCCCGCCAATTTAACCTTTATAGATTAGCTTATCGACTATTGAATTTCACAATTATTAATAATTTGGGAATGTTTGTGATTTGTTTTATTGATGTATAAAATCTGTCTGTCTCGATTTCATGAACAATCTGTACAAGTTAGGCCAATCGTCATCGTTAGTAAACGATCAACCTTTGAGATGGTCAATCCCATACAAAGGTTGATCGTTTACTAACGATGACGTTTTTCGATAACCATCTTGTCTAAGGAGGCAGAGGATCGTATTCTAGTGAGATACCTAGTTAACTGGCACGGGTTGTACCTACACCAATCCACTAGGCTCTTGATCTTGGTGACTTCACCTCGTTGAAATGATTTTTGTCTAAGCCGATTTCAAAAACCATGATAGCGTAAAATTTTGCTTATGTTCATAACTACGACTCGATTTTGATGGTAATTTATGATGGGTAGAGATTTTTCCCATGAAGGTATTTCAAATTACTACAACAAAATTAAAGTTTCTGCATCATCATTTTAGTGCATATATATTTTGGAGTCGCTTTTATTTATTGTTTACAGTTATTTTATGTCAATAAGTGGACAAGGAGGCAATCGGTCCATCCAAATGTGAGGTAGACCTCATGATAAATGGTCACAGCTGCTCATGGACGTTAACATTACCATAGCGTTACTCCCATGAACTGTGACAGGTAGTAAAGGGCTCATTCCACATCAAAAGTCCGCAGTAGGGCAGGCCGAGGAAACTGGAGGATATGAGCTCCTAGCGTCGTCGGTGAGCAGTGCGATGAAAGGAGACGATGCCACCATTTCGATCATATGGAAAACTCATCACTTTGGGGGTCTCCGAAAGCTAAAACTGTCTAAGCCGCCACCTAGTTCAGGATTGCCTTAGCACCAAGGCTAATGCATCAAAGATGCTGGCTTGAAAACTCCAACAGGTGACAGTATCCTAACTCCACGTTCTGACCATTCTCTTTCACCGCAGTGGTACATTATAGGCTGATGATGATGATGAAATAGATCAATCTTGTCACTAATAATGGTGAGTGTGGTCATTTTTTTTTTATACCACTAAGTTGGCAAACAAGCATACGGCCCGCCTGATGGTAAGCAGTTACCCTATGGACGCTTGCAACACCAGGGGTATCACTCGCGCGTTGCAGACCCTGAAGAAACCTCTTCACACCCTTCTTGAAGAACCCCATGCTGTACTCCATTGGGAAAACCACGGAGAGATATAAAGACCTTGGGTTAAAAAAATAAGACATGTGCGTTCGTTTATGAAAAAGACAAAATAAAAACGACGAGGTCGACGTGACAATTATTTTTGTATGAGGAAGTGATTGTATTTACGTCAAAAGTAAAGCACTGCCCCCCTAAAAAGGGAGCTAAAGCAATATTGCTAACGCAATTAATTTTTTCCAATTCTCGGCAGATCCTACGTAATTTCAATATTTTTTGGTATACTAGTCACTCATTATATACAATTCAATTCAAAAAAAGATTCGGAATTGATGAATGGCATAAGATCTGCCGTAAATTCGAAAAAATGAATTGCGTTAGCAATATTGCTTTAGCTTCCTTTTTAGGGGGGCTGTTCTACCTATCCAGACAAAACCTAAATTGAGGAAGAGCTTAGCTTTAGTTCAAAGAACAGCTCGACTGGGGAAGTACCTCCATTTTACAGAATACCGAAGCTCAATTACTTTATGTTGTATTCCTGCGCGTGAGTAAGGTCGCCAGAGCTCATCGGGGAGGGAGAAGGGTCGGGTTGTCCGAGGGGTACGAACTCAACGCCCTATGTGTCCTTAATTGGTGGCAGCCACCTCTTGAGTATAAGCATTCTTCATTCATACATAATACACATTGCACTGTTACATTACAATACAAGCAGAAATGAAAACAGTATAATTTAGCTATGATAGTCTATGGCAAGAACGTCGAGTAGTCTATGGTATAGATAGACAATTTACAAATAGCTCAGATTACAGAACAAAAGGCAGATAGAGCGAGCGGAACACGGGCGGGAGTGAGGCCAAAAAAGCAAATATAAATTGAAAAACACATACCTGGTTTCGCTTGTTTCAACAAAGTTTATTAAAAAGAAAGTTTTTTTCTTTAAATAAAATTAAAAAAAATATCCTGGGACATTCCTCACACACGGTCATCTGATCCTAAACTAAGCAGAGCTTGTACTATGGAAACCAGACAACTGATATAATACATATACAACTTTTTGTTTGTAAATACATACTTAATATACATAATTACACCCAGACTCAGGACATAGAGATATGTTCATGCACACAAATGCATGTCCTGTATGGGAATCGAACCCTCGACCTGCGGAGTGTAAGGTGAATCTTAACCAACTGCGCCAACTGGCCCGTCAAATTTCAAATTTGTTAAACAAAGCAAATACCTACAAATTCAAAAGCGACTACCAGGTATGTGTTTTTCAATTTATATTTGCTTTTTTGGCCTCACTACCGTGTTCCGCTCGCTCCATCTGCCTTGTTCTGTACAAATTGGTTCTAAGAACGACTCATAGGATATAGTCAAACAGTGTTTAAACAACACCGCTCCTTTCATCGACACATAATATTATCGTATTTTATCTACTTGGACTACGTAGGTAGGTATGCCTACTCGTCAGTTAGAATACGGACCCATTATGCAAATTAGTTTGCGGCTGAATGTTATGAGATGAGTGTACCATTGAGATGATCGACTGTTACTAGATGATGTGCCTTGAGCACGGGTATGTGCAACGAACGCGTTCATATAGTTTTAACGACGAAATACTTAATAATGAAAGCCAATTTCTCGTTAAGAGGAAACGCTGGTGGCGTTTGTTCCATACAAACGTAATCCTCAGTTTCCTCTCTGGATAATGACACTAGAGTTATGATTATTTTACCATGCAATCTGTAGGTACCAGTGTATGTCTGTCGGTTGTGTTTTTCTCCATAAATTAATTATTATAAGAATTAGGAGCCTTCGAAAATGACAAAAACTGACCATTTTTACTGCCCTTATCAGACGTCCATCAAACAAATTTGACGACTATAAAAAATAAAAGGAAAACCGACAGACATAGCCAAAGCCCTTCTTATTATATTCTTAAAAAAAAACAAAAAAAAACGATCCAGTATTGGAGGAGGAAACTGGGGATTACGAAATAGCGATTTCGTCTATTTTAAATCGGTATAATCGATCCAAGCTGCAGTTGTCTCTATCGTCCCTCATACATTTATATCCCAGCAACAGCGCGACAGCAATAGATTTGTTAAATACCTATTTTTCAAATTTCATGCAGCCATCCTTTCCTCTTAATTATGAATACTTTTATTTTTCTGACAGTAAATCATCGTGCCATCAGAATTGTTGACGATCCCGAGCTCACAAGCGGTTTAGAGCCCCTTAGTCTAAGGAGAGACTTTGCCTCCTTATGTGTGTTCTACCGCTTGTATAACGGAGAGTGTTCTAAAGAATTGTTCGACTATTTGCCCACTACACTGCACCTTCTACCATCGCAACTCTCGCCATCGACGGGGAGTCCATCCTCACATATTGAAACCAGAATTGTTTCGAACTGTGCGGGCTCAAAGGAGCTTTCTTCCGCGGACGCTCAGATTGTGGAATGAGCTCCCCGCCGTGGTTTTCCCAATGGAGTACAGCATGGGGTTCTTCAAAAAGGGCGTGAAGAGATTTCTTCAGGGTCGGCAACGCGCGAGTGATGCCCCTGGTATTGCAAGCGTCCATAGGCTACGGTAACTGCTTACCATCAGGCAGGCCGTATGCTTGTTTGCCACCTTAGTGGTATAAAAAAATCACTAGTGTACGATATATGTATGAATGCATCTATATGCAAACTGCCCACGCTTCGCACAAGATAAGAATATAATTAGTAACGCTATCATTCTTTTATTTTTATCCCGCCGCGGATGTTGTGTGCAATTATCAAAAGCGCCACATACACGTACATTACCTACAGTGAACGCGGAACGCAGAAGACCACTCGCTTTGGGATCG
The DNA here is from genome assembly GCA_951394255.1 of Polyploca ridens. Taxonomy (NCBI): domain Eukaryota; kingdom Metazoa; phylum Arthropoda; class Insecta; order Lepidoptera; family Drepanidae; genus Polyploca; species Polyploca ridens. The sequence continues at coordinate 12,073,127 of OX596265.1, read as the reverse complement.
GCGCATGAGGTTACGGATACGTTAACTGCCACACCTCAAGTTCATTCCCCACTTATGATAAACATTGTGCATGAACATGTCTGCTGGCAAGAACTGACTGTACCCCTACCATGAGTTTTCTACACTAACGTAATCTAGTCACTAGCGGCTACGGTGAAATATTTTGTATGAAATGCTTCCAAAATTATCCACTAGAGGCGGTACTCGTCATACCCAAATATTCACCGTAGTCGCTAGCGTGTGTAGATTACGTTAGTGTAGAAAACTCATGTTACGGGTACAGTACAGTACAGTATAGGTAATAAATATAGTATAGGTATTGTCCCAGGATATTTATTTTATCATTACGTGATCTATTTTCATCTGTTTAGTCACCCTATTAGCTATCTATAAATGCATACCTACCTATACCACATTTCCGCAACTACCACTTTCCGCACCTACCAACCGCACAATGGCGCCACATTTTTTAAATACCTAGACGTAAAGAACTAAAGTATGGGCAAGCTATGAGGTCACTTTTGACAAGACATGCCTTGCTAAACTTTAGCCTTTAATTTTCTTGGTAGTTTCAGGACATTTAGGAAGGAAAAATAAAACTCGCATGTCACCGACACATTGAATAGCGTGAAAAATGTTTATTTAATGAAATTAATTACTAGTTGTACGACATATACATGCACTTTTACATGTAAACACAGAAAAATACAAACGTTAATTAGGAGGTACATGCGAGCTAAAATCGCTTATCGCAGTATTTAAATAAAACACGCAATACTACTAATGCCATCCTGTGTAAAAAATATGAACTAACTTATAACTAAAAATACGGATATTACGAGAAATGTTTTATAGTGAAATTGTTAACAATAAATTCTTAATTACTATAAAATAATCGAAAATATTAAGAGTAATCTTTGGTTTTTACAACAAAACAATAACCATTACAGCGCCATCTATATTTTATTATCGAAAACAGTTCTTAATGCTACCGTCCACTGCCGCACCATGTAATTTCTAATTTCACTGGTCGTCGGAAGGTTGTTTGACCCAGAAACCCCATGGTGCATAACCATCATGCTTTGTTGGCCCTCGGTACACCTTAATTTGAACACGGGCAACGTCATCTGCGAATAAAAAAACCACTTAGCCACCGATTATAGAATAATAGGCAGATGGAGCGCACGGAACACGAAGTGAAGCCAAAAAAGCAAATACAAATTCAAAATCTGATACCTGGTATTCGTTTTCCAATTTGTATTGGCTTTGTTTAACAAACTTTATTTATCAAACAACACTTCTTTATTAATAAACTGTGGTTAAACAGAGCAAATATAAATTCAAAAGCGAATACCAGGTATGTGTTTTTCAATTGGTATTTGCTTTTTTGGCCTCACTCCCGTGTTCCGCGCGCTCTATCTGCCTTTTGTTCTGTAATCTGAGCATTTAGCAACCTGTGAATATTCCTCATAAAAATTATAATGGATGACTTGGATGGCTATTATTAATTACCTTTTTTATCTGAAGACTGGCCATGATAGTCGTCTTCATCATCATCAAACTCATGGGGTCTGGCTACAACCAACACCAGCAGAGAAACTAGAAGTAGTACACTCCAAGAACATTTCTGCAGAAAAAAAAAAACATTTGCTAGTTATATCATAAACAAAGATTTGAAGCCACTTGTGACAGGCTATATTCCTCTATGGACCAATAACAGAAGGAGAGGTACCCTCTCATGAAATTCGAAAGTGTATGTTGTGTAAATTTTAATCAACTTCAAAATAAAAAAGTAATTTAAAAAATTAAATCGACTTCAGAATACACTAAAAAGTATGAAAATAACTCTAATCTGACACTGATTTGAAGTCAGCGAAAGAGCATGACGTATTCCATTGAAAATATTTCGCTGACTTAACTTTTTATTTAATGACAACTATGTAGGTATATTGTCTTGACATATTAATTACTTACAAAAATATTGCAATAATAAAATAAAAAGTTTATTTCAAAGAATATATTTATTGAATAATATCTTATAGCCTTCCTTAAGTTTATAAGCTACACATTTTATAACTAGATTCCTATTAATAAGACAATTTTAGACATCACTAATCAATAACACAATTCAATCAATGTAATTTAATTTAAATCTAATCCCTTAATTTGCATAACCTTTTTTATACTGCAACATAAAGCTACACTCCTCTATTATTTTAATAATAAGATTTTATAATGCTTGGTAATCAGCAGCAGACAAGGGTTACTGTGGATAGGCATGGCAAGCGGAGGTTAATCACTTGTATCTTTTCTGTTTATTTTTTTCAGGTGAAGTTATGGGATCCACAAGCTAAAGGGTTATTATAATATAGATAATCAAAGTATGTCCATTCACACCACATTTATATATACAATGTATTGTGACATCATCAGATACATAGTGTAATTAAACTTTACTACTTGCTAAAGAAGTATTATCAGATTCATTTCCACTATCAGTGGACGATGTTAGCGGCACCCTCAGCTTAACTTCCTCCTCCTCATCGTCACTGAGAGACGAGCAGTCAGACAACTCAGCGTCTATCCACAATTTAGCTTTTTTCTTCCCCTTTTTTTCTTCTTCAGCTTTACGTTTAGTGCCAGTCTCATTTGAACTACCAGCTGCTTGCCAACCTGCATCCACTGCTGCGCTGACACGCTCTGGCAACTCTTGACGGACTTTCTCATAATTAGGATTTAAGTTTACTACGATTTTAGGTTCTGCGATTAACCTTTCTATTTTCTTTTGTTTACGTTCGACGGCTTCTCGCTCGCGGTCTTCTTGCCCTTCCAGCCATTTTCTGAGCCTCTTCTCCTCGTTTATGTCACGTAGACGGCGACCCGAGAGGTCACGGCACGCTTCACGATTAGTAGTCTTCTCAATTTGCGCGCCGATCGCACGTAACATGGAACCAAAGCCTCCTTTCCCGCCGACGAGTCTCGTTGAAACTCTAACCACATTGTCGATCTGGATTAGATCCAAGTCGGACACTATCCTGCCGCTGATCGTAGCGTATAAATCTTCGGAGGGCACACCACATTTTTGCGAAATACTGCGTTTCAATGATGACACATCTGGACACTGCTCGTAACCAGTTTGAAGAACGTTATCAAAGTAAACACAAGCCATATTGTATTGCGTCGAAGAACAATTTTCTTCAACAGAAATAAACAATCCTGCGTGAGAGACGATACAATTTTAAACGATAATTTATATAAAATTGACCATGTAAATATTTTGTTGTTGCGAGTTGACTGACAGTTGACATGACATGACCGGTGTTGCCTACTACTAGACTAATAACTTTTCCAATATACAATAGTAGTCTTTGGTAGGACTTTTTGGCGGGGACTTACAGAGTGACGTAGCTATTTCTATTTATTTTCATAAATTCATGTATTTTGAGTTTTATTGTGCAACTTCGGTTGTATTTTACCCAATAAAGAACATCCATGTGCACCAGTGAAGTGAAATGAATTGAATTATGTGTGTTGTGACTTTTCAAGTTGTCTCAAGAAGTCCGTGAACAGTTTTAGTACAATGACCACCATTGTAGTAAAACACGATTTTTATGGACGGTGACTGACTGAGGACTGTGAAAGTGATAATTATTATGACTGGAAATTATAATATAATGACAGAAATAAGTGCTAATTTGGATTTGGTTGCCAAACATAAAACGAAGAAGAAGTCTTTGGTAGTAACTCGTTACTAGTAGCATCTCGCAAGCTAAGCATCTCGCAAGCTAATAATCCATTATTAATACAATAAATTAATTTATGTTCCGAGGTTTCTTCTTTAAGGACATTTCAAGTATCTATCTAGATTTTCGGAATCTATAGTTCATTATAAACAAAAAGTATCAATTCCACAATATGCCAAATAAACTATAACTCATGGCTATATCTGAGCCATCGCGTGGAGATAAAGAATATAAACGAACTAAAAAAAAAGCAATTATGATGACAGCAGCTTTACCGACCGCTTTCCCGTACCACGAATCAAACAACGACAGCTATCGTCGACCAACTGATGTTATTATTGCTTGCGACAGATCATTATCACTCGCCATCGTAATGTAACTCAGTAGAGGTCGGTTGTGTACATATTTTATCTCCACTCGATGGCTCTGGTATACTACGGTCGCTAATCAGTAATCACTGAAATATTTAGCCATACCTATTGTTCTACAAAGTAAAAATTAAATTTCCCGCCTCATGCTGAGCATCCACGAAGAACTTCCATCGTTATGCATTCTTCTAAGTATATTATATTCAACTGTATATATGTATATTATATTGAACTGCGAATCAAACACGGAACAATAAAAACAATTTTTGTTCCGTGGAATCAAATGATTTGTGTAATAGTAACTAAATTAGTGTGTATTATTTGCTGAAATAAATATTGTTTTAATCTTCATTTTATTATTATTTAAACCCGTTATTAATGCGGCAAATTAGGAATATGAAAAAATAAGAAATTTGATTTTTTTAGAATGTGGAAATATGGAATATGGAAAATATGTAAGTCATAAAATAGCCCTGACACCAATATTTGACGTAGGTAAGGATATTTTTACCCTAAAAAGTTATTGCTTATTAATACTCACGGTATAAATCATGTTGGCTGCTAAAACAATATTATTCACTCAAAATCTTAATCAATACTAAACATAATTATAAATATCGTTGCCTTATATTGACTACCGTAGTTTTCTTTTTTGGATTAAATAATCCCGTCACCGATTTTCAATTTCACGCTCTAATGAACATCAAATTCAACGAAGAAAGTGAAAGTTAAGTAAATACGACGGTCGTAATGGGAAACATAAATTGTAACTTCATCATGTAAGGTCTAAGCAATAATAATATCTGAGTAATACCTTACTCATGATTTATTATATTTTTCAGAATCAATATTTTTTTTATTTGGACAATTTACTTAGTTGTTTATTTTGTCAAAGGAATACATACGGGCTTAGTATTATGGCAAGAAAATTTGTAAACTACCTATTCTAAATTCAATAATACAATACATTCGTACAATTATTTTTTGTAAGAAATAACAAAATGTAGCACTTATAACGAATTATATAATTTTTATTTTACAAGGATAATTACAAAGGTACCAAAGACAAAAGTAATTATAAATTCTCAATTTATACAGATGGCGCTTATGTCAACGTTGATTGCCGCCATTACGTTTTGCTGTCAAATGTGTGTGAAGTATCCAATAAAATTTGAGCTTTTTCAAATTAACAGGAAGTTGCTTTCGTATAACAGAAATTAGTTGGAATTGGAGGCATCAGATTTTCGTTTATTCTCGTATTATGGCTCAAAATATCAACCCACATTATGCTTCGTCGTCAAATCCTGCGAAACAAAACGAAGACACAATAAAACTAAAAGATAATCATGCAGTGAGCAAACGGTGAGTAATTTTACAATAACTATCAATAGTATTTTCTGTTGATGATCTGGCGCTGGTGATTCTCGCAAAGTTCTAGTTGCTCGATATCAGCTTAACCTCCAGCATATGGTTGAAAAAAAATACGAAAAACGGCCGTTAAAATTTCACCACCAAAACATTTGATGCCTTTTGTAACGCTTTTACAGACAGTCTATTGTCTTATTCTAGGCCTCGGATATATGTAGTCAGTGTATCTGTAATTAATATACTAAGCCTTCTGTAACAAATTTATATTAGGCTTTTTACAGGTGCACCCTATAAGAATTTAATGAGACTAGTTTGCTGGTATCTTAAAATATCTTCAATACTAGAGTTCCTTTTACACTTTTCTGTCTAGCAATCACTTAAAAATCGATTCATACTGAATGTCTAGACAAATTCTTTGTCCTAATTACTATTTGAGCATGTTTTTCAAGACAAATCAAATAGCATTACTTTGCCCACAATTTATGAATGAGCTCCATTTTAGGCTATGATAGTAAGTCAAAAAAATAAGTATTCACCGTGTAGCTACCTAATTTGTCCTGTTTATGATGAAAAGTTTGGATATTTCTATGTTTGAAAGATATGAGTCATTTTGTTAACATCATAAGTGTGTTGTGTCTAGTGTATAGGCCTAAATTGAATAAATACTTTTTGATTTTGATGAAAGGTCACACCTACTTCCATTGTTGAATCTTTTTTATGATCCCTTATTGTCAGCACACAATGAAAACATCGCAAGTGCAATGCTCAACATTTTACAAAATGAAAAACCGTATGGGGAAAATTTTTGAAGGAAGCCAAGTAAAATATGCAATTGGGTTTTCATGTGTATAACATCACTCAATTATTCTGAAGAAAAATTTTAGCATACTTAATTTACGTAAAGTGTTACACTCCGTAAAAAGTGTACAGTTACCATACAGTTTTTCCTTCTGCTCTAAAATTTGCTCTTGTGAGGTTTTCATAGCACGCTGATGATATAGATAACATTCGTCTATCTATCTATCTCTAAAGTATAGACTTTTTATGAGTAAAGGTTGTAAAATATATATCTGATTGCTTCATATTAATTAAGGCTGCCACACCTAAAATCAAGACTAGATATGTACAGAAAGTACAGTATTACCCAACTTATATGGCGTGTCGTGAATCTTCGTTCGCACAGAAAAGAAAGTATGGCCCCGAAGATTAACGAAAGAATGCTTAAAATTACAATCAACCTTAGATCACTACTATAAGGTTCATAATACACTGCAGCTGTTAGTTCCGTCTCACTCGCAAGTCACGCCCCTCCTCACGGCGCGCGCTAACATGACGGCAGCATTCGGCCAATAGCGTTTCCATCGCTTTGAAAATGTATTTTCTGCGCAGGTACATCGGTAAGCCATATTAATTGGGTACTACTGTACCTATCTTATGATCTTAAGTCCTATTAATACTGAAACTGAATAGATGGGTTAACTGAATATTTATTTATTCCTTTATTATATAACTGTGCCCTGGCAGAATAATCCTTAATGTGGATTTTACTCTCTGATGATGTATAGCCTATAACCTGCCTCCATAAATAAGCATCTAAGCTTACTTTTTTTTTTTCAAATAATACCAATTCTTCAGCATTATAAAATTAGTACTTGCCTGTTTTTCTCAGTTGAAGACCGACCTATGAACTGCTGGTAACTTCGGTAGCTTTGACCTTCATAAGTGCCCTACTAGGGCCTAAATTGAATAAACAGCTTTGAGTTTAGATTACTAATAAATCTGAATGTCATTCATTAAAGGAAAATCAATGTTCTAAAATGATTTGTTATCTCAAAAACGTTATCAGTCTTTGTTATTTTGTTTGCAGACTACAAAAGGAGCTTATGGAACTAATGAGATGCGCCGACAAAGGAATATCAGCGTTCCCAGAAAGTGAAAACTTATTCAAATGGATTGGAACAATTAATGGCCCATATGAAACGGTCTATGAAGGCCACAAGTACAAATTATCACTGGAATTCCCTAATTCGTACCCTTACGCACCTCCAGTGGTTAAATTCATCACACCCTGTTTCCATCCCAACGTTGATACCTGTGGATTAATATGTTTAGATATCTTGAAAGACAAGTGGACGGCTTTGTATGATATCCGTACAGTTTTATTGTCCATACAGAGTCTGTTAGCTGAACCAAATACTCAGAGTCCGTTAAACCAACAAGCGTCTTACCTATGGCCGAACCAGCCTGCCTATAAGAAGTATCTAGATGAATATTATAGTAAACACAAAGACACGTAGTTCTGTTATAGGTCTATTGTAAATTGTCGTAATATTTCTTTTGTAATTTGCGTTGTATTGTGTTTGAATGTTTGATTGCATGTTTGTAACTGGCTTTGGGAAGTTGACTAACCTTATTTATGTGAATTATATATACATTTTAGTTTCGCAAGTTAAATATTTTCTCTTATGTATTAATTTATATTTAATTTCTCTTTCGTAAGTGACCAATTAAGAATGCTTTAAATAACTTTACTTGAAACTTATATTATTTTCTATTAATGACTTTCCATTGCCAGGGGTTTGGCCAAGTGGAAAGGAGTTTATGTATGTATATTGAGAGATCACTGACAATTATAATTCTTTAGTGCAATTGAAAGTTTTGTTTTATTTCTCTCACATTCCGGGAACTTGCAACTTGATATCAATAGTTATATAATCAAATATATCATTAAAGGTGCTACTCACGGACGCACACACAAATACAAGTGAATTTATAGCTTATTGCTAACACTGTAATAATTGAAATCAAAGGAGTCTTATTTTGAGACCCTGTCTGCCTATTTCCACTTTATACTTTTGGTAATATGGTGTTAATTCACTTGTATCTGTGAAACCACCTATTTAAAAAACTCCATTATTTTTATCATGGTCCTTCTGTAAACATATTCTGTAGATTGAGTGTGTGTGGTAGATAAATAAAAACAAATTCAAATAAAACATTCTTTCCTTTATATTTGTTCACTTTGATTGTCTTAATAAATTAATATTTACAATTTAATTATACACAATTACATATTTTTGGATCAACTACATACAAGGAAAATGTTTTTTTTCCTTTTTACATTGAATAAAAGGTGAACTTCCATTGCACTTCATTTATAAATGCAGATATATTAGTACAATAGGTACCTAATTTATTCCTTATTTTCGGTTCATAAATAATTATATAAAGTTAAATAATAAATGAAACTACAAAATTGAATATTATAGCTAACGGGGCTTCTCTGTAAATTTTTTGTTATTGTGCAATTTAAATACTTTTACATAATTGATTTGAAAATTATTGGTCTAAGGAAATTGAAATAAGTACCTAAGTTTAGGCATGTCACAGTAATGGTAGACAAGACAAAGACAAATATATGCTTGGCACAACAATACATATACCTAATTTACGCCAGTTTAGTGTACGGAAATCCTAAACAATGCGAGATCAGCTTATACTGGAGACGTATAGCTTGATGTGTAGCCGTGTGTAACAACAACCACAATAGCTTGAAGTATCCAAGTCAAGCTATTACCAGGGGCGTAGCAATCGCCGGCGCCGTATCAATGTACGCACGGCTACAGATCAAGCTATACATTTCCAATATAAGCTGACCTCTCATTGCAGGGAAATCCTATACAATGCGAGATCAGCTTATACTAGAAATGTATAGCTTGATGTGTTGCCGTGTGTACTTACCCTACATTTGGGCTTTTTAACTAATGTTGATACCGGGCCCGACTTGGGCAAGCTACGCCACTGGATATTACGTCAGTACTATTATCTACCTATTCTGTGCTATAAGTTTAATATTTTCAAACATGACCAATATTGTTAAAAAAGGCCAAGTCCTTTTATTTTAAAGGCTACAATAACGAATATTTGATGGTACAAAGTAAAAAATTAAACTAAATATATTTCTTTTTCATGTTTTAATTTGGCAAGATTCTTCGATATTTAATAATATTTTAAGCTGCACTTAGTTTTTTTTATTTTAAAAAAATTTTATTCAAAATATTAGGTTTTGTCGAAAATATATTCCACCACTCATACATTAATTAGCAAATAAATAAAAAAAAGCATTCCTTAAAAATATTTTAAATACCTTAACACTAAATAGATGTAGACTAGAATGTGCACATAATTTACATACAACATAAATTATACTTTATATACAAACAGTAAGGTACTATTTTGTGGAGCATAGAACAATCAGTAGATTATCCTTATAAAACTGAAGGAGAGCGTTTGGATATTCGCTTGTTTGTCGATTTCACTTAAAAATTGGTTGCGAAGTTTCGAACTCAGAGTTCGACATATAGCAACCAGTAACGCGAGCGTAACCGCGGCACACAATTAGTACCTAGTCAATGCATTTCTTTTTGTCGTCTTCTTATCTACAAAATAGCATTCGAATCTGTTACAATAAAAACTACTAATAGCTAACGATGTGTTTATTCCAGGGTATGATCTATCGATATACCAAATTTCATTGAAATCCATTCAGTAATTAACAACGTGATGTACAAACACACACATAATGCATTTATTATAGAAGAATTGAAATACAATTTTTTTAGTGAATTTTATCGATTGTCCTAGACCTACAATATCGTTTCACAATGCTTGTACAGGCATTTGCTGATTAAAATCAACCATTTTAGATATTAATATTTGAACCTATTATACACCAAATATGGTTCATATTCCTATGGCATTCATTATCGCCATCCAAATCATAAGTACCTACTGAATTAGCCACCTTATACAAGTTATAATAATCTATTATAATTATGTTAATAATAAATATTAAACTAAACAAATGGAATTATTTTCATTATTTTATATTGATCTACTTTTTGTTTTAAGGCGTTCATTGGACTTGACATTTTATTTATGTTTATTTTAATTAGGTATACCCTAATGTTTACAGTATGGAAACCCTCGTTTTACCAGTCAGCCACCAACTTATCTGTTCTAGTGGACAAAACGAACTAAGGCCGCTCATTTATAAATTTCAGCTTTAAAACATCAACTGTAGGGAATTTAGTCGATCGCCTGTACAGATAAGTTGGTGGGACTGTAGTTTATAAAAAACAGGTGGAAATTCGAAGCATTTTACTATACTGCATTTAAACAATCATATTCGATTTTTTCTTCTATTGATACATTTTGTTTGACCATTATCTCAACATGCTACGTGATGTGGTCACCACACAAAACCAGATGGGAACACGAGGGTGCTTGACGATAGACTATGAACTTGAAGGTAACCAAGTCGGCTCAAAGTTCCCTAAAGGTCACCACTCACTATATCAGCACCGCTACGCCTCGGCAAAAACTTGCCACATCGATAAAATAGTTGACGGCTCGCGACAAGCATCAACTGTTTCATCGTGTCGTTATAAAATGTACTTTAACACACATGATTTAAAGGCGTCACTTGGATGACAAGTTTTTGCCGAGGCGTAGCCGTGCTATTATACTGAGTGAAGACCTTTATACCGTTATTTCATGACGTTTGTTGAAAGCAAAGTCCGGAATCATCAATCGCCAGCTTTATAATAGGCTTTTTGTATTTAGCTAGGATTTATAGGTTAAAAATACTTCAATAACCCTATAGCTTTCAAAACCTAGCTACTTTTTACACATTGGTCAATATTACGTCCTGAAAGTCAGTATATGTTTACCTTAAAATTTTTCAATTTATCTAACAAAAGGCTCTTTAAAACTAACTTTTGATAATTATCAATAGCATTACCATAATAATTACCGTCACTGCTAGTATGAGAATACAGTGCATTTTCCTATTCTTCCTTTGGTACCTCTCAGCCTTCTGCAGCTGCTTGAACCCCTCCTGAACCTGATACTGAGTCTGTTCAATATTATAATCAATACGGTCTAATACTGTACCTTGCTCGTTAACCATATGGGCCAAATCTTTAAATATATCATTCAAATCAACTATAGAACGCACAATTTTATTAACTTCCTCTTCTCTTTCCGCTACCATTTTTGTATTTTCTTCTTGCATTAGCAGCATTTGTTTTTGGCTTTGTTTCTGAAATGCTTGGTCTAAATTTGGTTCTTCGTCTATGAAATTCTTCTGGGTACCTGAAGTGCTGGGGAGAGAGAACAGTAAGTCTGTTTGATTGTTCGATAGGCCAGGAAGGAGGTCCTGGCTATCGTCCAAACTGAGCTCTTCGAAATTCGGCAGTTCGAAGTAGGCGTTGGACCGTTCCTCTCGGGATGTTAGAGATTTGAGATAGTTGGCTTGTGCTGTACGGAATGTGATGCTCAAGTCTTGCAGTATTGTGACCAGAGCTAGTACCACGTTAACTGCTAGTTTTTGTTCGGTTTTGTTGCCTGAAAACACAAAAACATAGGTACTTATGAACACTTCAAGTTACAACGACGAAATGACCTCATAATATAATAATAATTAATAATCTTTTAAAATAAAATAGAGAACAATACAGTATTTCAGTTTACCAGAAGACCTTCCACAAGACTAGTCTATCTCACTCACCTTGCCGTATCTGCGCCTTGATAGAAGTGAGATGCGTATGCGCATGTGTGAAGTGTCGGCCGATCTCAGTGGTCAGTCTACCGATGTGCTGTTGTTCTGTCGTATCATCTAACGCCGGCCGTCTGATCTGCTTCTCATGTCGCGATTGTAACTCGGATAGTTTTGTTCTTAACCTATTGTATGTTGAAGGTTTGAGCATCGTGAATTTTTTGTTAGAAGGCAGGCAGTCTACATGATGGTAAGTGGAACTATAGTCAGTGATTTTGAACAGTAAGGATAAGGACCAATCACTGCATCGAGTGTTCTTCGCGTTCTTTGCGAAGGTCTATTTGAATGATTTTCAAAAAATTGAAAATCATTTATTCAAATAGACCTTCGCAGGACCTATGAAAAGTCTGACTCTAATACTCTAATACCGGTTCGGGAGGTTGCATTTGCTGAGAAGAGCCGGCAATAAACTCAGCAATTTCTCTTTTCACAACAAGCTTAGATTCATTACATAATATTTACATTCTATTCGCACTGACTACAAAGTAGACTGAATCTATATTTAATAAGTAAATAAAATAGCAAACTTAAGCACACCACCCCCCCAACCAGCCCCTGACATAGCCAATCAGAGCGCACTGGTCGGTGGTGCGAAATTAGCGTATTCTTTGGGTTAATTGTTCGATGGTGGCCCCACTCTATTGTCAAGTGCAACTGTCGAAACACATCGGTGCTGTGCGACTGATTTTCAATTAGGGTGGAAACCAGTCAGGCCAGTACTACTAGCCTACCACCAATGATTTTCACAAGATATTTTCCTCCACGGAATGTGTTTTTTTTTGTTTCATGGCGGTTCTTCGACTTCCGAACCGGTGGCAGGCGGTAGCTTTAGTAACTCCGACTTTCAGAAGAGCACTCTTAGAGCTTAAACTTAATAACATTACCTAGTGATAACATAGTGCGCCTCCTCCAGGGCGTCGGTCCACGGCGGCGGCGCGTGCGAGTCTTGTCGCAGCTCTATACCAGCTTCCATGTCACGCGAGTTGCCTCGCATCAGGCCCATGCGCTCAGAGTCGTTGCTCTGTCGTACCATAAATAAGTTATGTCTTAAACTTGAATAGCAGTTCCTATTTTATTTATATGTAGTTAAAGAACGTGCATTCCACGAGCGAACGGGTTATGTATGGATGATTATTTAAAACTTAGAAGTATGTCTAGAAGCTAAACGATACGACACGTCCATTCGCACAAACCAGATCGGAGGGCAAATTTTTATCGCGATTAAAATAGGGCTATAGAATTGAAATATTGTTTATTTTTACATTTCACTTGTTTTGTTAGCGCATTAGTATCTGGAGGATACTAATGCGCTAACAAAACAAGTGAAATAAGTATTCAATGTAGAAATAAACCTTATTTCAATGAGCTTAAAGCCTATTTTTAAACACGTATCAAAATATGCTCTTTTCTACGAGCCGGTCTGTGTGAACGGACCCTAGGCTCAATTTACATTGTCGCGGAATGGAATAGGAGCGAATGAAATTGAACATAGCATAATGAACTTTATGTGAGTTTAGTTTGTTTCAACTGAAAAGATGCAAGATTTTACACGCGAGTAATACCCCTGGTATTTGGTGGCAAGCGTCCACAGGCTACAGTAACCGCTTGCCATCAGGCGGGCCGTAGGTTTATTTGTAACTAAAGTAGTATAAAAAAATGCAAGAGTAAAAAAAACTTATTTTCAAACCGGTTTCACCGAAAACTGGTTTTTTAAACGAAACCCAAAAAAAAAAACAGGTTTTAATTTTGGCCGGTTTTGCATTCCCTAGTTTAGTCCCCTGGACAACTCCTTGAAACCTTGTTTTTCTATAAGTTTTCTATGGTTACAATTCACCAAACATACATTTTTGTCATAGTAATAAGCTCATTATTGTATTGATTTCACCTTTATCACTTTATATTTATAACTGTTTTGTTAAGAAACTCGGTCACTGTTGTCTCTTCGACAATGGGACAGAAGAAACAAGAAAAAGTTGATTGACCCAATTAATAAAAAAAAATACATTTAAGCTGGTAGCGACTTGATGAACAATAAGAACAGAGACAAAAACTATCTAAAATAAATTTAAAATATACTCTAAACAAAAGTGTGTAAACCAGTATGGTTCTTACAGTCTATGTTGTCCATTGACTAAACAGACTTGGCCATATGTGCACTACCAACTGCTTTAAAAATAGGGCCTAAAATGTAACATCTAGAATAATTGAAAATGTGATTCATACCATTCCACTTCGTGAAGGCTATAAAAAATGAATAGATAAAACACACATAAATATTTTTTCAACCAATTTTTTTTTTATTGTAGCATTAGGTTTGTTTACACCGAGCAAAGCTCGTACCAGGTACTAAGTCTATAAAAGATCTACTATGAGACTTATCAAATAACTTGTTATAGAATCTAAAGTTTACTGTAAAAGCCTATGCATAATGCCTGTATTTGTATGAGAGATGAGATGAAAAAAATTACAATGTAACTACATACTTGTAGCATATTTTTATCACATAGGTAAGAAAATGCTCTATAGTAATTTAAACCAATTTTTTTTTAATCTCGAATTTATTGCTATAAAGGGAATATTGTGCATTGCATCACACCCTATTGTATACAAAAATAAAACAATAATCAATAAACGGTTGTTTTATTTTTTAGTACAAACCTGTTCAGTGAATATATGCCGACTGTGTATTGCATTGTTGCGCATCAACACAAACACCTCCGTAATACTTCTTGACACCATTTTGTCACTCTATTTTCAAGAAATTTATGTAAACTTGAAAATCTATTTATTTTTTCGTGACACGACGTCGAATGACAGTTCATTTTATTTGACAGTAGTGTTGCATAGAAATAGTGGAACTATCGATAGTCTATCAATACTATCGTGACCTCGGAAAATAGTAACAATATCGATAGCGCTATCGAGTGTATTGATACAATCGATAGTATTGAGATTAAATAGTATCAATTATATCAGTAGTATTGCCTTGATCAATAGTATTGGTCGGTCTGCAATAACGATACAATCGATAGCACTATCGATATTGTAACTAGTTTTCGAGGCAAACTATCGACAGTCAAACTATCGATAGTTTTACAACACTATTTAACAGATTGTTGTTGTTGTTTGTAATATTCGTCAAAAGGCAGGCCAAGGTTTGAGCCATACAGCCTTATCTTGAATTTTCATAAGTTGTATCACAGATATTAAAAAAAGTCGGATATATTCTCGCTAACAAAAAACTGTGTCACTCATGCACACATTAGTTGAGCGCGAGTAATCGACTCTGTGTAAACGGTGACAGAGTCTAATTTCCCGCGGAATAGCCAACTAAAGTGTGCGTGAGAGGTGGCCGACTCCATATACACAGTTTTTTATTAGCGAGAATATGTCCTCCGTAGTCTGTGAGTTGTATTTATTATAGGTAGTCACAAAATAAATCAATCAATAAAACTCAAAATACGCGATTTTATGAAAATTTAACGAAAACGCAACGTTACAAGTTACCGCCAAAAAGTCTTTAACATTTAAAGACAAGGCTGTTTGTTTCTAAACCTCTGCCTGCTTATTTGCATTTTGTTCGGCGAAAAAAATATATCAATATTGAGGTTAGATTTATTTGTAAATAAAAAGATTTCCTTGTACAGTTTCTAATAAAATGTATCTTGCAGTCTCTTGAATAAAAGTATTCTGAAGCCATAACATAGAAGTCTATGTCATAATAACATATCACAGTCACATAACTCCTCTCAAATGAGTATGCCATCGTATGATCCTGGGCCGGAACATTTCCAGCAATTCCCATCGAATAGAATAATTGTTATCCATCCTGGATCGCTGTATGTGCGTATTGGAAGAGCCTCGGACCTGCTGCCTGTGAAACAACTACATTGTATCGCAAGAAAACGTCGTTCTGGCGGTAAAATATATCGAGATCCATTCGTACCGCCGAGCGTTCCGAAAACAAAAGAACTAATCGAAGAACTAGAAGAATGTAGGCTGCAAATATCGCACACGCTACAGTCTTGCGTCCAGTCTAATGGAGCGCGGAGATATGCAACTCCTCCTCAACAAATTGCCGCTTTTAACAGACGATCGTTGCCAGAAACTGTCAATGATGGCGAACTCTGGCCTCAAGTTGAATGCGACATTATTGTCGGCGACTTGGTCCTCGATATTGACCCTGAATTACCCTACAACATACACTTCCCCTACCGTAGAGGTGATTTTAACATTCATACGGAAGTGGGTGGCTCAATTTCATCAGTTTTAAATGACTTGTACACAATATGGAGTTCAATCATTGAGTATAAGCTCGGTATACCTCTCATAGAACTAGTAAAGTATAGATGTGTGCTTCTTATACCAGATTTGTATTCAAGAAGTCATTTGAAGTATTTAATGTCTTTGTTATTAAAAGATTTGGGTTTTGGCCACTGTTTCTTGGTGCAAGAAAGTGTTGGGGCCACATTTGGTGCTGGCATCGGCTCTGCGTGTGTAGTTGACATTGGAGACCAAAAAACAGCAATCTCATGTGTTGAAGATGGTATATCACACAAGACAACAAGGTTATGTATGGATTATGGAGCAGGAGATGTCTGTCAAGCTTTATCGTGGATGTTCCATAAAAGTGCATTCCCATATAAAAACTGGAATGAGAATATACCCAGAGATGTGGTGCTAATGCGTAATTTGTATGAAAATTTCTGTCATGTTAACCTAGATGTTTGTGGTCCGCAAGAAAAATCTTTCCTCGTTGACCATCCGGGGGATATAGTGAATAAATACACATTACAAGTTGGAGATGAGTGTATTATATCACCTTTGTCACTATTTTACACAGACTTGTTAAAAATAACTGGACCGAAAACTACTAAGATCCAAAATCGTCAAGCTAGTGACCCTGAAGATCCGTTTGATGCTGAATTTCTAAGAGAGACTGGCCGAAAGAAAGAGACAGCAGATCCAACAGCCAATGATAGTCAGCAGTTTGAAGCTGCCAATGATACGCAGCCAACGGCTAATCCTGATGAAGATATAGTTGTTGATACGTTAGAAGGAGGCCCTGGAGAGATAGTAGCTTTAGCACCCGGACAAGTTTTAGCTTTAGATGCAGCTATATTACAGAGCATTGACCGGTGTCCAAGCGAAGAGTTGAAAAGGAAAATGTATAGCAGTATTTTAATCGTAGGTGGGGGGGTTAAAGTCCATGGTTTATACTTATGGTTACAAAATCGTCTAGCATTACAAATACCATACATTTACAAGACTGAACAACTGGAAATAGTTACGTCACCAAAAGATATAGATCCGGCAAGTACAGTGTGGAAAGGAGCAGCTGTCATGTCATGTTTAGAGTCTGCTATTGAGTTGTGGATTAATCAGAGCGAATGGAATAAATTTGGTTTGAGAATATTGAGGGAAAGGGCACCATTTATCTGGTGATAGGTTATAATAAATATTTTTTTAAGGTTTTTGTTGTTTTAGTTATTAAAGAGAATCTTGGTTTATCATTTCATCCTAGAGTTCAATTTCTCTGTACAGTTTGACAGTAGAGGTAAAGTTAGATACGATGACAACCACATAACAGGTTGTGGGTTTGATTCCAGAATAAACATTACCTAGTGTACAATCAAGTAAGCAGCTTTTGTACAATTGTAGCTGATAAAAATACTATTGTATGTGTGCTCTGAGTCTGGGTGTAAATAACTATGTATATGTCTCGGATAAATTTGAGGTATATGTACACACGGCAACACATCAAGCTATACATTTCCAGTATAAGCTGATCTCGCATTGTATAGGATTTCGGCACAATGAGAGGTCAGCTTATATTGGAAATGTATAGCTTGATGTGTAGCCGTGTGTACGTATTTACACTGCGTGTAATGAATGTCTCTAATAAGAAATTCTTTAATTTCATATGATAGTAATGTTGGGTATATAGTGTTAAGCTTCATAAAGCACAAGGACAGCAAAAAAAAAAACATCTTCATAAAAATATTTTATTATTTCACATAAATCTTATAAAAACCTGTTGTAAAAGTTGATAGAAAATATTTATTTGGCAAGTGAGGTACTTTTGACACAATATTGTTCATTATTTGAGATTCTTAACAGTACCTTAGCATAATAAAAATATTACTATTATCACTAAACACAGACCACGGAGGACAGATCCTCGCTATCAAAAAACTGTGTCTATGGAGTCGGCCACCTCTCACGCACACCTTAGTTGGCTATTCCGCGGGAAATTAGACTCTGTCGCCGTTTACACAGAGTCGATTACTCGCGCTCAACTAATGTGTGAATGTGTGCGTGCCGGCTTGTACGTACAGCGTTGTGGCCGACTTGAGTGACACAGTTTTTTGTTAGCGAGAATATATCCGACTTTTTTTAATATCTGTGTCACTAAATTAATTATAAATTTTATTATTTAAAATGCAGTCTTATCTTTCAACACGTAAAGCTTAACATCAACAATAATTTAACAATTTCAAAATATAATTCGGCACCTTAAGGGTCAGCTACAAACATCCCTTGTAACAATTATAAATTAATAAGGCACGGTAAAGCAAAGTATTTCTTTAATTGGTAAGTAGGTACATAGCTTATTACGTTATAAGTAAATGATTTTAGATTTTATCACTATAGTTCTCAACACCCGTAATAGCTGATAAAAATACTATTGAAAATATTGAGAACTCGAATCAAGTGACTTTTGGTTTTTTCATGGAGTCTGTGACTCGCTCATATTTTACACGTTCCATTAAATAAAAGTTTTATAATAGAATAGAGTTTTCGAATATGGCGGCTTGTACTTGTATTGACAGTTTGTAACAAAATCTAATAGAGGACGCTAGTATATGTACTTCGCGTGTCAAAAGGGTACACAGGACTTGCGTTATCTATTTAGATTTATATCTGTGGATTGTGTTGTGTACCACAAAAACGGGTTATACATTCTAAATGCAAAGCGCAGGCGTGCTCTGAGTGCGATGGCACGAGGAGAAATGGAGACAAGTTCAAATTAAAATTCGAGCGATGATAGCTCAGTGGTAGTGACGTCGGATACCGAGACGAAGGTCCCGGGTTCGAATCCTACAATGAGCTTGAGCTTTCGGTGAAGGAAAACATCGTGAGGAAACCATAGCACGGTGGTAGGGTACTTTGTAGTACCCGCCTGGCTGGCTACCACCCTCAAGTTGAAAATCTGTCGCCAAGCACCTTTCGGTGTGTTCCGACAGCTGCACTTGAGAGCCAGTTCGCTTACCACCTTCGGCCACATCATCACTTACCATGGTGACATTGCGGTCAAACACAGGCCTATAAACAGTAAAAAAAAAAAAAAAAAAAACGAAGTTCCTTTTAATAAAAAAACGACGTATAAACCCTGCCGAGTGCACTGAAATTTGAACTCTATTTGTATTTAAGTATATTTTAACATGCCGAACCTAAATAATTTTAAATATTAACACTAGACTCATTTACCTTATAAGTAACTGTAATATCATTATCAGATAATAATTTCCTGCCGTTGGGATGAAAGAAAGTATAATAAATAACCATAACAAACAACCCTAGAACATACGGCACACAACTTAATATTAAAATTGGTAAGAAATACACTGAATTTCTCATATCATCACTAATATATACATACCATAGAGCACCGCATATAAAATTTTGTATAAAACAGATACTATAATACATAGTATATCTATATCTAGTTGGACCTTCAACGGGTAGAATATAAGTGAATAGGTAAACGGTTCCAAGTGCGAGTGAGAAGGCAAGATCTGCGATTCTACTGTGTGAGCAGAACGGGGAACGGTCGAAGATCTGTATGAGTGTTGTCATGATGAAGATGTGCGTGCAGCACGCTAGGATGGTCCAATGAGGGTAGAGGTAGGCGATTATTGATATTGAGATTATGCGGCTCACTAGAAAAAAAGAATTTAAATATTTTTGAAACAAAGATACCAACGCACAGCTTCTAAGGTCGCTTTTGACTCAGCAATTGGTCCTTTTCAAACAAACGTTAGATTTATTACATTAATTGATTGGACCAAGAGCGCAAGTTACACTACAGGCAGTGTACTATTTTATTAAATGATCGAGCATTTCATGTGATTAATTTTACGATCAGACTATTTCAATGGGACAAACTAAGAAAAAGCGAATAAATAAACATATCATAAAGACTGGAAGATGGTAGAAGAAAGAAGTTTGAGTACTTCTTTCTTCTACCATAGCAAATCCTCACATATTGGAATCAGAATGGTTTCGTTCGTACTGTGCGGTCTCAAAGAAGCTTCATTCCGCGGAAGCTCAGGCTGTGGAATGAGCTCCCCGCCGTAGTTTCCCCAATGAGTACAGCATGGGGTTCTTCAAGAAGGGTGTGAAGAGATTTCGGCAGGGTCTAAACGCGCGATATATGAAAGGTGTAACGTCCATAGGCTACGGAAACCGCTTACCATCAAATATAAAAAAAAACTTCCATCATTAGCCATCCTTAATCGATCGACAAAGTTAAGCAATCATCAGTATGGACGGTATCCGGATAGGTGACCGCCTAATATTATTTCAACTCAAGCGTTTTCCTTGCTTCGAAAGGCATGTAATGCCAATACCATCACTTAATTGTGATAGTCATTAAGCTAGTTGGAGGCCTCCTAGGCAGCTTGAAAACTCCAACATTAGGTTGACCACTAGCCTAACTCCACCAATCCCCAGTGGGCATTTGTGGTAGAGTATCTGCCCAATCCCGCCCACCCTAATTTGTGTGCAGGAGGCCTGTGGGACATTATTGGGCTGATGATGAAGTAAATAATGAGGCGGCACTCACATGAGACGAGGAAATGCCATATAGTCTGCAGGGCTGTCCCGCACCAGGTCATGTTGTTCTTGTCGCGCTGCGTGTAGCGCACCGAGCGCTGGTACGACGCCAGGCACCATCCCATGCTGCAGATTGACGACCCTATCGACAGCAGCTGGTGCACTGGGGGCAAATTTACACTATTTTGAACCCTAGAAGAGCATATATCCATGAGTGCTGTCCACTTATGCCTAAACGAAATACTCATCTGGGGAAACACCTGTTACACCCAGATGAAGTAAAATCCATTCCTGCCACGAATATTGTGCATTTTATTATAGCTGCAGGTCTTGGCAGTGAAATTTAATTAACGTGGCGATCACAATAGATCTAGTCTGGTCGCAGTGATACAAGCTCTGGAACGGCTTGAAACAGCCACTTAACGCAAATAATAATACATATATCCATACAAAAGGGGTGAAGACTACATCAGGTACCGACTCTATAAAATTCAAATCAAAAAGTATTTATTCAATTTAGGCCCTGATAAGGCACTTATGAATGTTAACAACATGACTAAAATGATTCAGCTCAAAATTACTCAAAAATTCATAGGTACAGTATGAGGCACGAGTCGTGAGCACAAATTGACACCTGTGCAGTAGTTAATTTTTTCGGTCTGTTTTTGTCGTTTCACATTCGGAATGATGCAAGGGGGGAGCGCCGATCTACACACGATTGGTTCGTCAGTTGATGCTCATTGTCTATTGGATTCTTGCGTATCATTTTGCTACTGTGATTTGGCCAAAATTTTACATGCGCGAGCTTGCCCCCACTACTGCTTATCTGTGCTCACGACTCGTGCCTAATACTGTACCCAATTTTTGCTTCTATGTCTATTGAATTAAATCATAACCAAAATGTCACCGCGTGGTGACATGAGGGTCATTATCAATTTGCGTCACTTGCAAATCTTTATATGTATATAAAATTCTACTGCACGTGTGTATGTCACTGAACTCCTCATAAATGGCAGGACTGATTTGAATGTTTTTTTTTTGTATGCGTTTGGGTGGCGTCCTGGATGGTTTAGATTCACAAATAGGGTAGGGTAGGGTAGCACTACGCGAACGAAGTTGCGCCGGGCAGCTAGTCTTTATATGTATATAAAATTCTACTGTACGTGTGTATGTCACTAAACTCCTCCTAAACGGCTGGACTGATTTGAATGATTTTTTTTTGTATGCGTTTGGGTGGCGCCCTGAATGGTTTAGATTCACAAATCAGCCCTGCAGATGGCGCTGCAGTCGATATCTAGGTTATATTATGGACTGCAACGCCAATTAACTCCCTGGATGGTTTAGAAAGGGTAGGGTAGGGTAGCACTCACAAGTCATCTCCTTGGTATCCTGTAACAGCAAGCTGGTCTGCAGCACCTGCTGCGGAGCTGCTTCTAGGAAGCACTCCAGCACCCTAAGCAGTGCTGCATCGGAGTCTTCCTTCAGCATGAGGCGGTAGTATCGCCGCTGCGTGGCGGGGTCGTGCGCGCGGTCCGCTCGACGAGACTTTACTGCGTAACTGGTGAAAATTTAGATATTATGCTGTATCTAGATATGCTGTAGTATTTCTGTGACCACTGTGCCTAATAAACCACCATTGAGGAGAAATCCCTTTGAGTATTAATACCGAGAAATCTGATCTGCAACTAGTCAGTGCTTTTCAACATTAAGGACCAATTACTGCATTGTGTGTTCTTGATTTGGCCAATCAGAGCGCAAATGTCCTTGACTTAGCCAATCTGAGCACATTATAAGTGGTGGCAAACAAGCATACGGCCCGCCTGATGGTAAGCGGTTACCGTAGCCTATGGACACTTGCAACACCAGGGGTATCACTTGCACGTTGCCGACCCTGCAGAAATCTCTTCACACCCTTTTTGAAGAACCCCATGCTGTACTCTATTGGGAAAACCATGGCGGGGAGCTCATTCCACAGTCTGAGCGTCCGTGGAAGTTATTGTAGGTGATTTCACCCCAGTTGGTGTTTTAATTGCAGCGGATCAACTCATAAGCATAAACTTGATGATGTGAATCATTGAGGAAGACCATTATGGTTAGGAATATCACTACTGATTTTTTGGTGCTATCCCAGGCAGTTAATTAAATAAATCAACATATTTACATAAGAGCATCAGTGAAGCGCAGTATAGGCGCCATCTGCAGAACTAGAATGAAGATCCTCAACCACCGCCGTTTTGTAAACTCATTTGTGAGTGAGTCCTGTTGTTTGTCTAAAGAATACCTGGAACATTATTTAATACATAGAAAGACATACAAATCTCATCACACAAATATAATAAATGGAAAAGTTTGGATATGTAGAAGTGTAGATTGCATTGCAACTTAATTAAACATAAATGGTACGTAAATAGACTGTATTCTGGACATATTTAATTAAAGACTATTTGGAAACGAGTAATCTTATTGGCAGCTCTTGTTAAGAAAGGCAAATTTCTCATGCATTTTAGTGCAAAATGTCTGGCGATAATCTTTTACTTTTTTGAGGCAACAGCTTCTTCACAGAACACGTTAGTAGTCAGAGTAGCCTTAAGTGAATTTGTAAGCTTATTTTCTAGTTAGAACAAAAGTTAGAACAAATGTACACTTTTACACAAAGAATCATGAACAGTTTACTTACATTCTTATTGAAACTGCAGTGTTTACAAACGCTGGTACTAGTATGAAAGCCAGCGTCCACCCGAACTCTATCATCTTATTCAACAAGAAATACCTCACAGCAACATTTAAATCCAGCCCTAAATCAATTAAGTGGGTCGCAATCGCGACAATGTACAAAATAATGTCTCTGTTTTTGATAGTGATTTTATCCGGCATACGATCCGGTTCATCGTATGATTGAGCATTTTGGTAGAGATCTTTCATTTCTTTATGTAATAAAATTTCTTTTTAGGATATAAAATCACAATAACACTCTGGAATAGGAAATTTATGGGAAATAAACACTTCGCGCGAGGCGCGAATCCACAAACTTTTGTATTTTTTTTTTTGTAAATTTGTTCTTGACCATGGATACTAAGTCCTTCAGTCGCATACATTTTATTTATAATATCACTATAATATAGTCCGCACATTCACTATCACATAGTCTGCATGTTCAGTCACCGTCCAGTCATGTTTTAGTAAAATTGTGGTCATTGTACTAAAACTTATCACGGACTTTTTGAGACAACTTGTAAAGTCACGATACACATATTCATTTCATTTCACTTCACTGGTGCACATATATTGATCTTTATTGAATAAAATACCACCGATAATATGCAATAAAACTCAAAATACACGAATTTATGAAAATAAAAATGAAAATGCTACGTCACTCTGCAAGTTCCCGCCAAAAAGTCCACAAACTTTTGTTTTGACAACCAGTGTTGCTACCCATCAACCCAACAGTAGTAGTAGTTTATTCATCCATAAAAGGATAGGCAATGGTTTTTTTCAACCATACAGCCATTTCATACGTGTAATTTTATATAATATAATGTTCATAGAGTCTGCACATTAACTTTCACATAGTCACCGTCCAAAGTCATGTTTTAGTACAATGGTGGTCATTGTACTAAAGCTTTTCACGGACTCTTTGAGACAACTTGAAAAGTCACGATACACATAATTCATTTCATTTCACTTCACTGGTGCACATGAATGGTCTTTATTGGATAATATACCACCGATAATATGCAATAAAACCCAAAATACACGAATTTATGAAATTTAAAATGAAAACACAACGTCACTCTGCAAGTTCCCGCCAAAAAGTCCCCACCCACCAACAAACAGTGTACACAACCTGAAGCCAGGCAGCTATATATACTCGTATATGGATCAAAATTATCGCATCCATCAGGAAAATGGCTAAAATACTTTAAAAAATCATATGAAACGTGACAATAATATGTTGCAAATACTTTATAGTTTAAATCTTGTAAACTTGTGTTTTTTAAATGGAAAAAAAAGCGCCAACATCTCGAATTTATAAAGAACAAAATAATGTTAAAGGATAGAGACACATGAAAACATGCATATTTTTTAAAAGTTGAACTGAATAGATTCTATATTTGCGAGAACAGAATACACAAATATTAATGAAACTTAATATTTTATATACGCATTCGAAAAGACAATAACTGCCAACACTCCACCACATCGAACGACGATATCGATATCGATCGCTGATTGGAAGACAGTAGCAAGATTGCGCCATGAAGCAACAGCATGTGTTCCAAATATGTTCCTACGAAAGAAATGAGCCAATAGATGGTGCTGACACTAAAAAACAACTGTAATTGTTATTGGGCTATTGCTTTGATTTAAGAAGATACTTGGTCTGTGTTTGGCCACAAACCTTTGATAAGATTTCAATCATAATAAGATTAAAGTATAATCTTATTATGATTGAACTGCATCCTGACTGCACCGGCATTTTTAGTTTTATACAATCAATTGAATCAATAGAGTTGCCTAAAATTCAATTTGATAGCAAACCGTATATTATTCCCGGTTGATTCTCTATTTTAAATTTAAAAAAATGAAAATCTTCCTGTTGTTCTGTTTCACCTTCCGGTTACACGGTTACACGTTGTATACAAATGAAACGAATAATTAGGTAATTTATTTAGTATAATATCACATTTTTTTCAAACATTACAATACAAAAATATATTTACGTAACTAAACAATTTTAGCGAACCATTTACTTGATAATTTTATAACATTGATTAGTAACAGCTTGTTTTTTGAGTTTCATTAACAGATTCGTGGCACAGAGACACATATTATATTCCTCAGAGAAAGTCTCGCAAAGCAGTAAATAGGTAGGTAGTAAGTAGTTTACCAAAAATTTTCATTTAATCAGACAATACCGTGAGATGTTACATTCGCTGAAAATAACGTCATAAATAAAGGTTCTTGTAGTATCTGCTTGGGTGGCTTTGATCTGGAAATACATCATTTATTGATGAGTTTTCTTGTGATACCTCTATGCTCTAAATACCTGTCAAATTATATTATTTTTTGTCTTACGTGTGTTGTCAGTTTTGTCTTGTTTGTTTCTCCCTCGTATATCTTTAACTAACGTGACATTGGCCATTTAACCAAAGAAGAAGAAGAACTTGAAGTTCGATTTGCAGGTATTTTTAGCAAAGGGGCATCATAAGAAAACTCCTCATTAAATAGTCACAAAAGGCCATTTCATTCAATTTTTTTATGGAGCCTGATTTATAATGTTTGTCACAGACAGTCTGCGGGAACCTGTACGCCTACCATGACTTTTCTACGCTAACGTAATCTACACTCGCTAGCACAAGTTGTATGAAATGCTTCCAAAAGTGTCCACTAGGGGCGCTGCTCGTCATGCAAAATATCCACCGTAGTCGCTAGCGACTGTACATTACGTTAGCGTAGAAAACTCATGGTAGAGGCACTGGCATAGATACGTAAGAAGCGCCATTTTTAAAAACACGATGACTGACTTTTGTTTTATTAGTGCCCAAGAAACTTTTTCCAAGATGGCAAACCATTCATACGGAATAACTCATTCTTTCATCCTAAGCTCATTGGCGTTAGAGTTACTTTCCAAGGGCAGGCCCCCGCATAGGTATCGGATCTATATCCGCTAATACCTATGCATTCAACACTGGTTAGGCGCACCATTAGGACAAAGATTATAAACTCCTTTAAACCTTGCTCTACGTTTTATAGGGAACTCTAAACAAAGATCTGATAACTCACCTTTCTTTCAAAAGCCTGACTAACGGACTCCACTTCTCCGGGAACAAAGTCTCGTTGCTCCTCCATTTATCCTTAATCAGGTCGGCAATAGACGCATTAACTACTTTTAGATACCCACATTTCTCTGTATAAGCGTCTAGAAGGAGCTGCTCAAAGAACTTTGGCACAAAGTTGCTGAGGCATTTCTGTACGTTGTACAAAGATGAGTTCATATCTTGGGCGTGCTGTCGGGTTTTTATCTCAACTATTGTTACTAGGCTTTCTTGCATTGTCTCATTGAAACTGTTGGAGGTTAGGTTATTGTAGACGTGCTTTATCTATTAGTGGGTACCTACGATATACTATGTTTTGCATGAGGTTGCTTGGGGCACATAAATTGATCTTGTTAGCTAGTATAACTTTATAGAAGAAATTCATAAGCAGTGGCGGTTGTGACGTCGGATACCGAGACTAAGGTCCCAGGTTCGAATCCTACAATGAGCTTTCGGCGAAGGAAAACATCGTGAGGAAATATTGCAGTACCTATCTGGCTGGCTACCACCCCTCAAGTTGAAAATCTGTCGTCAAGCACCGATGGGAGTATTCCGACAGCTGCACTTGAGAGCCAGTTCCTTCTAGGCTTTGTGTGCTTACCACCTTCGACCACATCACCACTTACCACATAAGGCGATGATAGCTCAGTGTTAGTGACGTCGGATACCGAGACGATGGTCCCGGGTTCGAATCCTACAATGAGCTTAAGATTTCGGTGAAGGAAAACATCGTGAGGAAACCATAGCACGGTGGTTTGTTGTACCCTGGCTACCACACTCAAGTTGAAAACTTTCGCCAAGCACATCGGCGTGTTCCGATAGCTGCACTTGAGAGCCACTTCTTTCTAGGCTTTGTGTGCTTACCTTCGGCCATATCATCACTTACCACGATGAGATGGTGGTCAAACACAGGCTTATGCCTATACACAGTAAAAAAAAACTTTGATGAATTTTGTGCGCAGTACCTCTGCGGTTTTCTACGCTAACGTAATCTACACTCGCTAGCGACTACGGTGAAACATTTTGTATGAAATGCTTCCAAAAGTATCCTCGAGAGGCGGTGCTCGTTATACAATATATTCACCGTAGGCGACTACGGTGAATATTTAGCGTGTGTAGATTACGTTCGTGTAGAAAACTCATGGTAGAGGTCGGGATAGGTTACCGACATAGAAAAAAGTCGTTGCAAAGCAAAGGCATTAACTAGTCCCACCTAATAGGGATGTTGCCTGGGTAAAAACATAATAATTCTAATTTGTCCGTCAGTTAGATTATCAAAAATATTGGACACGTATTTCTGCTTTACCAAATCATTAACAATTGACGAAGGTAAAGCGCGACTAAGTTCGGGAGTGGGGGCTCGTGACGTCACTTGTTACTAAAAAGTGTACCTCACCGTGACGTCACGCGGAACTTCAACACACGATATCTTCGTATTTTTTTGTTTAATTTACAAAAGAAAAAATACGTGTCTAATATTTTTTGATAATGTAAATGACGGACTAATTAGTTTTTTTCAGGAAAGTAGCCTATTATATCAAAGTACTTACAGTACAGCCTGATGCAGTATACAATGTGCGGCCGCAACCTCATCAGGGAGCTCTTTGTGGCATTTGTCCACCGTGTCGAAGTTCCGAACGTCCTCAAAATTCTTTATAACGCCGTGGAACTGACTTCGAATCTGCTCTAATTTCTCTACTGGGTCCATCAAACAGTGTTCTACTATATCTAACATCTGGGAACGTAACTCTCGCTTAGTCGGTAAAGTCCAACCAGAAAAATATAACGTCGCCATGTTGCAAAATTTGGAACTAAAACTATGGTTGAAATAATTATGATCAGTTTGGATGATCTACAAGTGGCGCCCTCGCCTATTTCTTCGTTAGACTTTGATTTAGCTAGAAATTACTGGAAACTAGTCTCTTAGTTTAATTAGATATTTAAATTAGTATTGATCTTACCTCATCCATAGTGATCATATAATTAGTGAAATCGTGAAAGTATTTGATCTTATAAAACTTTACAACTGCGCTTCTCAGTTCTCGCGCCATCTCAGCGTTCATAATGTAGACAAGATCTAGGAACGTGTCTATGGTCCTCAGGGATTTGCCTTTGAGCGTGACGTAGTTCGCTCGTCCTTGGTTGAACAGGTTTTGGGCGACGGTGTAAGCTTCTGATACGAGGTAAAAATTCTTGTCTATGTTTTTGAATTCGTTATTTGTGCACTGTAGTATTTAAATAACAATTAAATTATGATATTTTGCGACTCTTCCTGGTAGAGCCACCATCACTGTTTTGAATTCTGAGTGACAAAAAAAGATGTGCGAGGATATACGACTAAGTCGGTAAACAAGCGTACGGCCCACCTGATGGTAAGCGGTTACCGTAGCCATATGGACGCTTGCAACACACGAAGCATCGCTCACGCGTTATCGACCTTTCCCCCTCCCCAATGAGCTTTGGCGACCTTACTCACGCGCAGGAACACAACTTTACACAACATAAAGTTATTTGGCTGCGGTATTCTGTAAGGTGGAGGCACTTCCCCAGTCGAGCTGCTCTTTGAGCCAATAAACGCTACGCTCTACCTCTCTTAAAAGTGTCACATGAAGTCACATCACACTAATAAGACTGGCAGTAGCAGAGGGAGGTGTGAACACAAACTAATAATAATACGGGTGTGAAGCTGCCGGTAAAATATCTATCACTTAAATAGTCTTACTATACGGTAGTAGAACCACGGTAGAACATTCTAAATCTATGGTCTTAATGAAACTTAACTGATAAAATAGCTCACCTCCCGAAAACACAAAAGTGTTACAACGCCAACAATGACGTCACATATTCTCATGAATTTCATTACAACCTGCATGTACCTAATCACCACATTAAAATAATGCTTACAATATTATAAACAAAATTTGCAAAATTAAATATTTTAAAACACGACTGACTAAATCACGTAAAATGCTTAAGGATGTCAGATAAAGAGTTTTAATTAATTCTTAGAATACGTACCTATTACAATAAAAACTTTATATTGCTTTTTACGAACGTTACACGTCAGAATTACGTCTTACACGATACGAAAGTAAATTAAGATTTTACGCAATACAATTATTATTTTACCTACCTACCACCGTGTGGATGCCGCCATCAGTGCAAGCTAGCATGGGTGGCACCCGTGCGAAAATCGTAGTGTCACCTCAAAAATTAAAACTGTATAAACGCAAACTATGACGTGATCCCAGAATTCGGAATAAATAGTTTAATATGATTTTAATTCCACTGCTTCTTCGTTTTTCTTTAATAGCGCCTCTATTTTTATGGCTAATTGATGGCAAAGAGAGTCGTTACGAAGACGTTACACGAGATATATTTTTTCTTTTTATAATCTAAAGTTTTGTGTACCTAAGTTTTATATTGGCACATGGGTGGCATCCGGTCTAAACGGGTGGCACCCGGTGCGGACCGCCTATAAGAGGCAGAATATTTTTATGTGATATAAGTAACTGCAAATTAACGATTTTCCTTTATTGTTGCTGTGAGACCCATTCTTTCCCATGATTCTATAATAGTGCTCATCGGGTAATGCGATTATCAAATAAGTGACATAGCTTGATTTTTGTACACCTCCAAGGGACCGAAGAAGCGTTTTTGAGAAATAGGGTCCTGCCTGGTACATACAGACAACAAAGGGTTCAGTTTTTTTCCTAGTTAAATTATGTAAAACGCAAAAGTTAAAATTTTCCGAAATACTATATAATAAAATATCAGTTTATGACGAGTAGAAACATGTTTAATAGGTAATAACTTATACAACTATAATATACAGATATAATATAACGTGTAATATATCGATTCGGCTACGGGCACGACGTAACACAATGCGCTTGAGCTCCATTTATTATCTGAAACAAAATTACACTATCTATTTGTCACCTTTAGGTGTCTATCTGAGGGAATCGAGTTTGCCTGTATTTTAAGAAGGGGTTTTTGGAAATTGACTAGACAGTTGGCGCGGTTGGATAGATTACACCTATCGCTCCACAGGTCGAGGGTTCGATTCCCACACAGGCCATGCATTTGTGTGCATAAACTTGTCTGTATATCCTGAGTCTGTGTAAATTATATATATTAAATATGTATTTCCAACAAATAGTAGTATATTATGTAGTATATCAGTTATTTGGTTACCATAGTATAAGCTCTGCTTAGATAGGGTTCAGTAAGCCAGGTAATAAAAATAAAAGTAATAAAAAAAACAGCCTTTCAATGGGTTTTTAAACTTGAAACTACGTACGATTGCGTAACTATTTAAATAATATTTTTTTTTCATTAATTAATTAATTCTTAGAATACGTACCTATTACAATAAAAACTTTATATTGCTTTTTACGAACGTTACACGTCAGAATTACGTCTTACACGATACGAAAGTAAATTAAGATTTTACGCAATACAATTATTATTTTACCTACCTACCACCGTGTGGATGCCGCCATCAGTGCAAGCTAGCATGGGTGGTACCCGTGCGAAAATCGTAGTGTCACCTCAAAAATTAAAACTGTATAAACGCAAACTATGACGTGATCCCAGAATTCGGAATAAATAGTTTAATATGATTTTAATTCCACTGCTTCTTCGTTTTTCTTTAATAGCGCCTCTATTTTTATGGCTAATTGATGGCAAAGAGAGTCGTTACGAAGACGTTACACGAGATATATTTTTTCTTTTTATAATCTAAAGTTTTGTGTACCTAAGTTTTATATTGGCACATGGGTGGCATCCGGTCTAAACGGGTGGCACCCGGTGCGGACCGCCTATAAGAGGCAGAATATTTTTATGTGATATAAGTAACTGCAAATTAACGATTTTCCTTTATTGTTGCTGTGAGACCCATTCTTTCCCATGATTCTATAATAGTGCTCATCGGGTAATGCGATTATCAAATAAGTGACATAGCTTGATTTTTGTACACCTCCAAGGGACCGAAGAAGCGTTTTTGAGAAATAGGGTCCTGCCTGGTACATACAGACAACAAAGGGTTCAGTTTTTTTCCTAGTTAAATTATGTAAAACGCAAAAGTTAAAATTTTCCGAAATACTATATAATAAAATATCAGTTTATGACGAGTAGAAACATGTTTAATAGGTAATAACTTATACAACTATAATATACAGATATAATATAACGTGTAATATATCGATTCGGCTACGGGCACGACGTAACACAATGCGCTTGAGCTCCATTTATTATCTGAAACAAAATTACACTATCTATTTGTCACCTTTAGGTGTCTATCTGAGGGAATCGAGTTTGCCTGTATTTTAAGAAGGGGTTTTTGGAAATTGACTAGACAGTTGGCGCGGTTGGATAGATTACACCTATCGCTCCACAGGTCGAGGGTTCGATTCCCACACAGGCCATGCATTTGTGTGCATAAACTTGTCTGTATATCCTGAGTCTGTGTAAATTATATATATTAAATATGTATTTCCAACAAATAGTAGTATATTATGTAGTATATCAGTTATTTGGTTACCATAGTATAAGCTCTGCTTAGATAGGGTTCAGTAAGCCAGGTAATAAAAATAAAAGTAATAAAAAAAACAGCCTTTCAATGGGTTTTTAAACTTGAAACTACGTACGATTGCGTAACTATTTAAATAATATTTTTTTTTCATTATTTGTTTTTCATAACTACCCCTCAAAGGGGTAAAGGGGTTGTTAAAGTTCCGATTAACTTGAAACTCGGTAAGTATTGATAGGTACTTTTAACGGAAAAAAATGAATCACGAGATATAGGTGTCTCAAAAATTTACCCCACTAGGGGAAAACGGGGTAATTAAGTTATAAGGACGACTTTACTGTGCCTCGATTAACTCCAAAATTGGTACATATTCCTTTTTTGGCGTTGGCAACCACTAAAAAAAGATTTTTGGAAATTACATTTTTAAAACATTGGGCGCGGCTCGCGCGGTTGAAAAGCTAGTATTCTATATTATTTGGGCTTTCTGCAAAATGACAAGAATATCTTGCCACAAAATAAAAATGCTAATAAATTTTGGAAGAATGTGTGGAATTAATGATTATAAAATTTTCAATAAAGTCCACTTCACCTCACATACCTGTGGTCTTCAGTCCTTATGCAGGAACTTGCTGAAGGCTCCGTATGCCATTTCCAGGTCAAACACCAGCTGTCTCACTTGAGCTTCGGATAACTCATCTGATGCAGACATCTCCGACAGTTTGTCTAGCCATTCTTGTACCTGTGCAATAGGATTTCTTTGTCAAATCCAAAGAAGGCACTAATTGAGATCTAAAGCTTCTTATTACAGTAGTACCTGATAAGGCGCGTCGTGAATCTTCGTTCGCACAGAAAAGTAAGTATGGCCCCGAAGATTAACGAAAGAATGCTTAAAACTTACAATCAACCTTAGATCACTACTATAAGGTTCATAATACACTGCAGCTGTTAGTTCCGTCTCACTCGCAAGTCACGCCCCTCCGCACGGCGCGTGCTAACATGGCGGCAGCTGCCGACCAATGGCGTTTCCCGCGTTTGAAAATATATCTTCTGCGCAGGTGCATCGGTAAGCCATATCAGTTGGGTACTACTATACTAAGTTATTAGAGATTTAGAAGTTTTTAAACTAAGAAGAAACCGGCCAGAAACTTTGCTTTGGTAAAAATATTCTTACAAGATGCTTAAAAAAAAAAATATATGTATATACAAAACTGTATCTTTTGAAAATTTAAAGCACTATAATTTACAGGTCTTTTTTTTTCTAGCCAGTATGGGCACATTTTGAACTACAGGTCTGAGAGAAAAACACTGGAAGGAACCATGAGCTGAATTTTTAAGAAAATAAAAATGGCATTAAAATGATTTAAAAAATGTGTATTTTCGGAGATACTTTTTTTTTTTATTATTTTGCTTACCAAATTATATTTTTATTTTACCAGTTATGTACCTGTTTGCTGAGTTTCTTGGCTGTTCTTCTCAGTTGTAGGCCGACTTACGAACTGGTGGTAACTTCAGTAGCTTTGATTACTATTATTCTCTTTTAGTGATCTAAACATACCTTCAGTTTCCCCTCAAAATCTTCCGGCAGCATGATGAGGCGGTCCATGGTGTCTCTGAGGTCTCTCAGCTCCGGCTGGATCATGTCCATGGCGCGGAACTCCAGCCGGAGTTTGTCCATCAGTGTTATGAATAACTGGAACAAACAGTATGTTGTTATATACCAATTTTTTATTTTGTTAGATACACAAGTTAAGAATACTCACAGAAACAATTTCAGCGATATATTTGTTAGTGTTCCCTTTGTCATCCTTGATGAAGTTAGGTTTGTTCTCTTTTATTCTTTCTAAAGCTGCCGGGCAGTCTAACTGTAACATGTAGTAAACCAAATTTAATTATATGAAAGGAAAAGGAATCCTTTCCAAATTCAAATAAAAAAATTGTTTATTCAAGGGTCAGCTTACACAGCGACGCGGCGCGCGATTTGACAGAATATAGAACTTTATTTAGTAAACAGAAAGGTACACATTTCAGGGAGAGAATTCGGACACGCCCCATGGTGGCGCGAGTCACTTGTCACAAATTCTCTCACAGATATATGGAACCCTCCTGTGAAGTAAATAAAGTTCGATATTCTAATACTATATTTAAGCTTGCCGTGTCACAACTCAGCATGAACTGTTCCTTAGGCATTTACGCTCTTAATAAGGTACTTCCTTGTTGCATAGCAATTGCTTCTGGAAGCTCACAATGAATTATCACCTAAAATATCTCTTACTCACCCTGTACTTGCTAACAAAAGCATCAATGTTAGGGAACTCATCACCCTGCACCTGCTTGAATGCCACGCGGTACTGCACAAGCAGTCGGCTGCAAGCGGCCGTGTACTCCTGTGAACGGACACAGTCGCGCATGTAAGCCTTCTCTAGGTGCTGGAGAGTGCTGACTACGGCGTAAAGCTCTGCCATATTGTCGTGCCTGGAAATATTATAAAACATGGGTTTATAGTCCTAGTTTTGCGCAAGAACCAACGGGTTAACCCATTCTCGTGCATAACTCGGTTCTTGCAAGGGATACATGTCCTATTATAACAATTGATGTCATTGTTATATTTTTAACAGCGCGCCAAGGTATTAAAGCATCATCAATAGACAAGAAAGCCTTTCTTTATTATGTTTTAGTATTTTGCATCTCGTATATATCCATATCCCTAATGCTATATTTCAGCCAAGTAAATAGTGTTTCTTGAGTTCATTTATTCAGTTTAGGCCCTGATAAGACATAAAATGAATAAATATTAAGCCCAGCCCTTGAAGTTGAGTGTCTAAAGTCTACTACTATCCTAGAGTTAGGCCCGAGTTGGTATCCAGGTGCACCCACCTTTAGATGACAACAGTACCCCATATGAGGCCGGACTTGCGACTTAGTTGTAGCCTTACTTTACTCTCTATTAGTTCACCACGGATCCAGTTGTGCTTTTGGAACTTAAAACGATGGTCCTACTTATTGTCCCAATAAGTTATTCTTAAAATTGTTCACATAATTGTCATGGAAAATCTAGTCCGACACTACCTGACATTATAAATAGGTATTTGGTATAATTGTACTCACTTTTCACGTTCCCTAGCATTTCTGTAGAGTTTTACCTCCTCGTATAATTCAGGTCTCGTGTCTGGAAACAATAAGACTGTATAAATATTGTAAGTTACACAAACATATTTGATGATACTCCAACTACAATACCTTGCATTGTATCAAAAGTCACAATCACAGCAAATCACAATCACTATTTTAACGTGGAAATGAGCAAATACGATAAAGATATAACGATGAAATTCTAAAAATTTAACAAAATCGCTTATTTGTTTGTCAGGAATGAATGAATCACTAATCAACCAAGACAACCATTTGAACATCCCCCTCCATGGATTTAATATACAAACAGGATTGAGCTCTTGGGCCAAAAACGCGAGCAGAGAGAGATAACGCATACCGAGGCTGTTTATCCCATTCTAATAGGGTGACCAAACATTTTTATAACGAACAGGAAAGTTGGATTTGAGAGATAATTTGTGTCCGGTTGACACTTCTTCCTAGTCGTGCACTCTTGGCAGAGTGGTCGTGGTCATTGTTAGTCCCTTTCGCGCACAATCGCTGCATTGCAAAGTTCCTCCAATTTTGTCTGTTTGTGGCGTTTTGACACTAGTTGATTTCAAATTATTGTTTGTATTACAAAAATATTAACATTATGTTACTTAAAATAGTGAAATAATAATTTATAGAAAAAATAAGAGATAAAACCATAATGAAAAACTATAGATATCGAGATACTTTTTCGCGAAAACCCATTATTTGAAACTGAACATTGTTATGTTCTATGTGGGTGTTGAATCGTGTACGCACGATTAAACAAGATATAAATTTCCAATATTAGCTGACCTCTCATTGTACAGAAATCCTATACAATGCGAGATCAGTTTATACTGGAAATGTATAGCTTGATGTGTAGCCGTGTATACCCATGTTTTTGAGAAAAGTTATGATTAATTTTTGAGTTACGTTTTGTGTCGAATCATCAAATATTACGTATGAATAGGCAAGGGTGCATGCAGAATTTCGTTCTGGGACCACGGCTTTTCCCCTTGCTCTTTTTTCAGTTTGCTCTACAGAGCTGTTATTTGGGAATTAAAATAAAGCAAAGGGAAATAAAACTCGAATGTGCTTGACAAAGTAGGTATTTATTAAAATTAAACACGGCTAAACAAAATCGTTTTATTTAGTTTCTGCCTTAGGCCAATCTCACTGCCTAAGTTTCTGAATGCATTACATTTCGCGTGGTGAATAGGTACGAATTATTAGCCAATGCTTTAACTAGTTACAGTTTTTGCGGTTCTTCATCTGTTATGCATTGGAAAGGATGCGGTGGAATACTAAGATGTTTCAATCTTGTGGAAAACATTTGTTTTAATCGCATCAAAATTGCATTTTTGCTTCATTTCTTCTTTCGATGGAAAGCTGTAACAAACATAAAAAATAATGCTATTTCAATTATGCGATACATAGGTACAAATAATTTATACAATAGGTACACATTACACACAATAAACATTATACTTAGTTTTAAAAATAATTACACTAACTTTAGTGTCTTCCGTCTACAATTTTTTTTAATAAACCATGGTCAAACTACTTATGACTCACCATTGTTAGTAAATAAAATCATCGTTATTCCTTACTTGTGAAATAAAATCCCACAACCAGCACATGATTCACTTTTACATGTCTTGATACAATTTTTTTTCACCATTTTCACGATAAAAAGTATAAACAAAATGCGTTTCCACAAAACAACAGAAAAAGTCGCCATGTTGCCATGACACCACTGATATCAGATTTCAGTGCTACCAGAATAATTTTATGATAGCTACCAAACAATCATATTATTTTGATTATTTTACTTAAATACAATTATTTATTATTATGTACAGATGTAAACCTACAAAATAAAATGATTTAAAACTAGTTTAATAGCAAAAAAATATTTATACGTAATATATTTTACTTGTTGTGGTGAAATATTTTCTACCATCTTTAACATTTTTATATTTTGGCAATTGAGGAAAAGGGACAAACGGCCTCGGTTCGGGCTATCTCTCTCGGCTCGTTTTGCCTCGGCTAAGATAACTAACAAAAGTAAACCCTAACGTGCATGACTTATGGTTTATTTTTGTATGATAAAATTTTTGGAGAGTTCAATCCTGTTTGTATATTAAATCCATGTCCCCCTCACATTGCCCCTCACTCAGTCATTCACTCACACACAGAATTCACAGACTACTCGACTCGGTCAGTCGGTCAGCGATCCAGGGTTGCCAGACGTTTTGAATGAGCGATCGTACGATGGATAAATAAAAAGGCGTATTTCCTAAATAGGCTACCAAAAAAATAGTACATTTACAAAATCATTGTTTTATTATTTTAAAGCAATCATTAAAAAACTGAAAATATTAATAAATGAATATTATAACGTATGCATGGGGCACGAAATTTTAATTATTCATGATTTTCTTTTTTTTTACCTTCGTAGAATAATATTTTATCTTAATATTTCAGTGATTTGCAGCCGTAGTAGTTCATTTGGCGCGTTTTTCAAATGAACAATTTTTTTTTTATCTGTAGCTTACTTAGATTCAGGATTAGGTAGATATGTCACTAAAATAATAATAATTACGAAAGCGAGATACGTATATGGCAAAACGTGTATGTGTGAGCGGGACTAAGCATATTTTTTTGTCCCTATCTCGCGTATAGGTTTCTATTCTTGACATCAGTGTCAAAATCGGTGTCGTTGAACTCGTTGATGGCAAACAAGTTTCTGGTTCCAAAAGATATTTTGTTGATGAGAGCTTTGAAATCCTAATTGAATGTTATTTGTGCCTTTTTTATATTCTCAAAGATATTGTTTATTGTGCAGTGATGGTGAATTGTTGTGTAATTGGTTGTAAAAGCCGTAGTGAACGAAATTAACCAAACATAACCTTTCATCGGTAAGTAGATTTTTTTACTTGATACAGTAAGGAAATCAAAGGATTACTATACTCAAGTGTATTTTCTGTCAATATCATGCAAATTTAATAGATAATTTCGTCGAAAAACGATGATCAACCAAATTTGTTTTTAGTGCTAACCGACCAAAGTGTGAGGCTTATTATTGTGGGGTGGTTAACTATGGTACTACGTGTCATTCGTAAATAGTCGGGTTATAAGTTGATGGGGATACCAGCATTTTATAAATTTTACCACTTTATTAATTTTAGCACTTTAAATAACGTGTTTTATTTTTTGTAGTTTTCATAAAGAACCATGTATAGTTATACTAGCAGCGAATCCCGGCGTTGCTCGGGTTAAAATACATCGCATGTTTAATGGTATAAAAAATATATAAGGATACATTTTTTGACATATTATAGATATCTATTTTCGATATTGAAAGACTTTCCAGAACATTCAAATAGTTTGTTCTTTTTTTTTACTCGACTGCAATCACAATTGAACTGACGAAAAGTCACTGAATTTCGATTTATATACCGAAATTTCCAGTACCAGATCACTCTAGAATATTTAGATGTACATCACTTCGATTTGGTTTTTATAGATCAATAATAACACTCGAACACATTTTGGAACTTTCCAGATCAATCCAAAAAACAATAGAACTTTCTAGAACATTTTAAATCGCTTATAATAAATTGAACTTATTTTAGAATTTTATAGATCATTCTAGAAATATTTAGAACTTTCTCGAACATTTTAAATCGTTTATAATAAATTGCACTCATTTTGGAACTTTCCAGATCACTCGGAAAATTTCTAGAACTTTCTTAATCATTCTAGATCGATCATAATAAACTGCACTCAATTTGGAACTTTCTAGAACATTCCAGATCACTTATAACGGTTTTACACATTTTGGAATTTTCTAGATCATTCTAGAAATTTCTAGAACTTTCTCGAACATTTCAAATCGATTCTAATAAATTGTACTCATTTAAGAATTTTCTAGAACTTTCTCGATCATTCTAAATCGATCATAATATATTTCACTCACTTTGGAACTTTCCAGATCATTCGGGAAATTTCTAGAACGTTCTCGAACATTCTAACTCGATAGTAACAGTTTTGGACATTTTGGAACTTTCTTGATGAAGCCAGAAATTTGTAGAACTTTCTCAAAACATGCTATATCGATCATAATAGTTTGCATTCACTCTTGAATTTTCTAGATAATTCCAGATATTTGTTGAACTGTCTAGAACATTCCAGATCGATTATAACCGGTTTACACATTTAGGAACTTTCCATTCCAGAAATTTTGAGATCTTTTCAGAAGTCCTCATGCGTTAGAAAAGGACAGCAATATATGTTTTAACATTTTCGCCACCTACAACCACCCCCTTCCACCCACCGCGACCAGACTCCCTTACTACCACCTAGAGACCAAGGGGTATTTACCACCCCAACGGGAAGTTGATTGGGGTTGGTGGTGATTGAGAAAACTGCGTATTTACGTACCCACAAAAGCATTTTATATATATTATTAGATTTATAGGTAAGTTTGATACATAGAAAGTAATTGTTTTGAATTCGTGTGACGCGGAAATAATAACTTACAAATAACGACGATATATGTCATGTATTATGAAATCAAATATAGGTATTGTCAGCGACGCGAACTGATTATGTGAAGTGCCTAAGTGTGTGTGTTTTACCTAAGTTGTATATAAGAAATAATTTTAAGTGTGAAATGTAAATATTTAAGTGCTAGTATTAATTTAAGTGCGAAATTATTCATATTATAAGGTCTAAAGTATTAATTTAAGGTTTTAGGTAAGGAAAGAAATAAAGGTTTTGTGTTAACTTATTTCGAGAAAAAGAGGGCCTCAGTAATTGGTCATCTCGCACCCCTGTTCAGGGGGTGGGGAAACAGTTCCGGGGCCGATTGGCCCCTTCGTTGTGGTCTTGTTGTTCGCCGCGTGCGACTACACGCGGGGTGCTATGTTCGGCAGTTGCCTGTGGTACTTGCTGTTTGCAGCTGTGTTTCTACTCGCCGTCCTAGTCGCGAATCTAGCCTACCGGGTGTAAAGTGCCCAGCCGGCGATCTGCGTTCGGACGGCGACTCGAAGTAGGGGCAGCACGTGGAGTTCAGGTTGACGGGTCCGCTTGTAGCAGCTCCCGTGCGTACGCCTTGCCCTCCGGCGGTCGGCTGTGCAGTGGCGCCAAGTTCTGCACGTGCGGCAGCCTTGACGCGTCGGCACGCCGGAACATGTTTCTGGCAAGGTGGGCGATGAAGTCATCAATGCTCTCGACTTGTAGATCACGTGCGATCACGTCGTTCCTGACGTACCAGTGGGCACGGACGATGGTTCGCAGCGTGAGGTTTTGTTGGGCTCTCAGGCGGGTCTTCTGGGCCGGTGAGGTCAGTGCAAACCACGCCGGGGCGGCATAAGTGAGACGTGATCGCACGTAGCACTTGTATACCCCTATCTTCGTACGTAGGGGCAGGATGCGAGAGGAGAGCACTGGACGTAGTAGGGCACGGGCTGAGCGGACATTGTTGACGACTTTCTCCACGTGTTGCGTCATCTTGAGGCGACGGTCGATGGTGACCCCGAGGTAAGTCGCAGTCGGGGACCAGTCTATCGCCTGTCCTTGCATCCTAAGCTTGGGAGGAAGAATGGCTCTGGTACTTATGAAAATTGCCTGTGTCTTAGCGACGTTCACAGACAACCTCCAGGCAGCTAACCATCTTGGTAAGGCATCCAAGCATCTTTGCATCTTGGACGCGGCTAATTTTGAGTTCTGGGATGTAGTGTAGAACGCCGCGTCATCGGCGTAGAGTGCGAGGTGCGCGCCATCTGTTACAGGAATGTCGTCTGTGAAACGCGCATAACAGGCTGGGGACAGGCAACTTCCCTGAGGTACTCCCGCTTCTATCCGACGTACGTCGGATTTAGCGTCCTGTACCGCCACGAAGAAGCTTCGGCTGTGGAGGAAGGATGCAAGGACCTTGACAATGCGGCGTGGGGCGGTCGACTGCGAGACTTTGTAGATGAGACCATCGTGCCATACGCGATCGAACGCCTTTTCCATGTCTAGGAATACTGCAACTGCGGCTTCCTTCTTGTTTAGGGCGACTGTGATGTAGTGCAGTACCCTAGACAGCTGTAGTGTTGTGGAATGTTCGGCCCTAAACCCGTACTGCTCGGATCTGGGCTCGATGTGTGGGACGAGGTGTGGCAGCAGGAGCTTTTCAAACACCTTCGATATTGTGGGCAGCAACGTGATTGGCCGATAGCTCTCCGGCCGTAGGGAGTTTTTCCCGGGCTTCAGTAACATGATGACCCTGCCCGTTTTCCAAAGGGTCGGGAAATGCCCTAGGCGTAGGATAGCATTAAACAGGCGTGTCACCGCTGCAATAGTGCGCGGTGGCAGATGACGTAGCGCCATGTTATGTATGCCATCCGGGCCAGGGGCTTTTCTCGGCTTTGTGGCGAGCAGGGTCCTCCGTACTTGTCCGGGGGAGAAAACCACTGGATCTTCGTTGGGTGCTATCGGCGTGCCGAAGTACTCGCGAAGGTGTTGCTCGACTGCTGCAACGTGGTCTTCATCTTCTGTGGGAAAGGGCCGAAATTGGCGTTCGAGGCTCTCTGCGTAGATGTTGGCTCTATCTATGGCACGATACCTCGGGGTTCCGTCTGCGGATGTTAGGGGTCGGATGGGTTCCGGTGTCCTTGCCAGGGACCGGCATAGCTTGTGTATGCCGGACCAGCCTTCCTCATCCACGGACTGAATGTGTCGCTCCCAACTATGTGTGGCGGCGGCACTGACTTCCTTTTTGATTTTGTCCGTGAGGACATTGAGGCGGTGTTTCATGCGCGGGCATCGAATCTGTTGCCACTGCGAGCGAAGCCTTCTTTTTTCTTTGATCAACCTCAACACGTGGGGAGGGAGTGAAGATGGGCGTGCCCGAGTGGGGGTATCTTTTGAGGCGTAGGAAATTGCGCTGCAGATCTGGGTAGATATTTCCTTGGACAGATGGTCAATGTCCTCAGGTGAGCTTAAGGGGAGTGAGATCAGTGCCGGGGACTCTTGTAGCTGCTTGCTGTAGAGAGTCCAGTCCGTGGATCTTCGTGGTACTGATATCAGAATTGTGGCAGGAAGGTCGGTGAGTAGAATCATCACTGGTAGATGGTCTGAACCCATGTCATCGTACATGACTTCCTGGGCGAGCTGGCAGTCGAGCTCGTTGTGGATAATGATGTCCAACACATCTGGGGTATGGCGCTGGATCGTGGGGTAATGGGTGGGGACTTCAGGTCCCACTACGTGGTACCCTACCCTTTCGGCGTCATTAAGCAGAATGACCCCATTTGGGCAGTTGGAGTTGGAGTTCCACCCCATGTGTTTGGCGTTCATATCGCCCGCTATGATTGTGGGCACCCGGTCGTCCAGTAGGGAATGGACGTCTCCCGGGTGCAACCGTCCTCCTGGGGGGCGATACACGGCGTAGACTCTTATGGGGGATGCGTCTCTCAGGCAAAACTCA
This sequence comes from Polyploca ridens, assembly GCA_951394255.1. Taxonomy (NCBI): domain Eukaryota; kingdom Metazoa; phylum Arthropoda; class Insecta; order Lepidoptera; family Drepanidae; genus Polyploca; species Polyploca ridens. Next base: position 12,030,239 of record OX596265.1, on the reverse strand, counting down.
ACCCCGAGCCCGTACATTGATTGTAGGTCTGCTCGGGGGAGTGGTTGGTGAGCAATTCGCCTCTTGAAAGAGGGCCTCTCAAGTAGTAGCACCGTTTAATGACGCGGCGTTACCGACACGAGAGCCACTTGAGGTTTTTCAATTTTATCACATAAGAAAATAGAGATATTTATGTAATTCGTTTTATATAATGTGTAGAAAAGTAAGGTCTATCTAGTAAATAAGTTAATTTTGTAATGAGAAAGCCATTTCCTAAGGAAAACGCAATTATAAGGAAAAACCGCAATAGAAAGAGATAGGAACACGGTTAGAAAGGGACAGAACATCCCGCAGAAAGAAACGGGACTAAGTGGGAAAGAGATAGCATCAAAACAAACCGCGAAATTGTGTCAAGGTTGCGACCTTCTTTCTGATTGGTTAAAAATAAATTATTTCCGGGCTTCTGATTGGTCACAGTACATTGGCCGACAGTATAAAAGTAGCGCGGTTTCCTTCGGAATGGCATTCCCACGGCAGCAGCCCTCAAGAAAACTGGAAGAAGAAAAAGGAAGAAATATAAGAAGAATTGGCTGTTTTTATTGGGTGGTTGGGAATCCTTGGGCAAAAGAAGAGCCCCACCGACTGCAGCTGATATCTACGGGCAAGCAAGAGCCCCAACGAGTACCAGCGTGAATTGGGCATTCAAGCGCCCCGCTGACCGGGTACCTCCTGTACCCCGCCGAGAGTATTCGTCGCCCCCCCCCCCTTTTGCGTGTTAAGCGCACCCCGCGCCTTCTGCGCCGTCCCTTGTGCGCCTTCCCTTGTGCGCTTTTTGTGCAGCGCCCGCGTCCCGGATACGTTCTACGTGTCCCGCTCGTATTTTAATCGTGTCCCGGGACGCCTCACGTATCCCGATCGTGTCCCGATTACGTCCCACGCGTTCCAACCGTGTCCCGCTCGTATTTTAATCGTGTCCCGGGACGCCTCACGTATCCCGATCGTGTCCCGATTACGTCTCACGCGTTCCAACCGTGTCCCGATCGCATCCCGCACACGTTCCGTGTGTCCCGCGCGCGTTCCACGTGTCCCGAAAGTGTCCCGAATACGTTCTACGCGCCCCGATCGTGTCCCGAGTAGGTCCCACACGTTCCGCCCGTTCTCCAACACGTTCCCGCTTGTCCCGAAAAGTCCCGAAAAGTCCCGCGCGTCCCGCGCACCCCTTCTGCTCTTGCTACGCGCATCACCGCGCACCCCTCACCCCTCCCCCTTCGTGTTGCTACTCCGTCCCCGTCTCTCTCTCCTGATTCGCCCGGATCTGGTCGCGTCCTGAGTGACTTCGTCCAGCCGGTAGTCTATGTTTTCGTCGTTAATCTCATACAGTCCACTCTAAGGTTAAAGTAGGTCAGACCAAGTGTGCTCGCCACAGGTATTTTCTCTTTCAGATCCGCAAGGCTACTCTCTAAATGTGAAAATTTGCGAGTTTATATGGAAACAAAGGATAATTAGGTATTTAATTGTGTCTTCAGAATACATCACCTATCAGTACAGTATATACAATCAATAACTGAGAAGGTTGCGGTCAAAACGTGATAAGTCACAACTCATACAAAAAAAAACCTCTAGCCTGTACGAAACTATTTATTTTGTGTGTTAATTAAACTATACTTCATCAATCCCGTGTTTTATTATGACTTCTATAAAGTTATAACAATATCACCTGCCACACCATTGATAAATTACGACTCGTAGTAAAACCTAAATGCCCAATACCAGTTTACCCACAAAATGGGGTAAAAGTGTAAGTATGGCAGTATTAATTGTACGTAGCTGTATTATATGTAAATATGTCGAACTATAGCTATCTTCTTCGCCATTCGCTGACTGCAAATCTACCTAATCTTCAATCTACGGTAGCTTATTTTTTTGGTGTTCGGATCAAGGATATTGTATACTAGTTACGTAGCGCGTAGTATTAAAATTCCTTGGTTCGGATACATATAGGTATCATACTTATTTTATAACGTTATATTTTAATGTTTATAACGTGGTGCTTTAAAGGCCAAAAGCCTTTTATCCAAGCAACAAAAAAAGTATGGAAACGAATGACGTAATCGTCCAATATGGCGGATGACGCGCGCGCCGCGCTCCCTGCCGCCCGCGCCCGTAGTTTCTTTACCAACTGCCACTCGTCTCGAATGATTTCACCTTGCGATGAACAAGCGATGAATGAAAATTGCTGTAGATAACCCGTGTGCGATTTTTTTCACATAAGAAACTTATTATCGCGACAAAAACGAAGGTGTATTTGTGTAACAGTGCGCTCAAAGGTGGATTCGTGGTTTTCTGTGTTATTAACCAGTTCTTCCTTTTGTGAGACCGTAGTGTTTACGTGCTGAAAACGGTATAAATATTGTGTGAAAAATCTACAAGTCTGAAGAGCTCCGGGTCACTGGCTTGCCAATTAATGGGATCTTGTTGAATAGCAGGTCAGTGGATATTCTGCATATCAATTCGTTGAAGAAAACTTGTTTGCTTTCTAGTTCGCAAGATGTGAACTGGCTCTAACTTTACTGTAATATGCCGCTATAGGGAAATTGTTATCCTGAAGTAACCGCCTTATGTTACTATATACTTTTATCAACTTTATTTTGCTTGGTTGTTGTGAAGTAGTATAAAAGTTATTTTCTTATTGGAATGCGTGCCTTCGGGCCGAGGGGCGCGGGCGGGGTCTCCTTGGGCGCGGCGCCGGTCGTCCCACTTTTCGTTGTTATGTAGGTAACTGCTAACACCACAATCTAGTATATGCTCACACATGTACATATCAATACACATTGGCAGATAAAACACCTATTTAGTTAGTTTATGAAGTTATGAGGTACTTCTTATTAGTTTAAGTTATGGTTTTGAGATATTTATCAAGACTTGAAACAACTTGGTCTCAAAACAAGACTTTAACATACATAATTAAATATTGCTTTGATTTATATACTCACATTATCGATTAATTCATTACATTTATATTGAAATCCAATTGATTAACTTCATATCAAGATATTGGCTATGTTGACTTTATATAAACAAGGGTAATCTGAATTTATTGATTGATGTTTTTTGTTTTTCTTTTCTAGTAGTTAATTATAATTTGTAATTAATTTATAACTTCCCCCTGTTTTGGAAATCATATTTGTCAACGATAGAGGTTGCCCGCGATACAGGATTTTCCTAGTGCGGGGACCATTGCTTAATATTGGTGTAAATGTTTACTTTTTAAAATAAATGATTTGATTTGATTTGAATTATAGCTATGTGTTTTCTATTTAAAACCATTCAATTATATACACAAAATGTTAATATGATCAAGCCTATCAAAAAGTATATGCTGGGTAATTATGTAAGTTTGGTCATATAAATAATTAAAATTTCAATCAGACACTAACACATTTTACGAATGCCATTTATTTAGTTCAGAAAAAAAAGTTTGTAAATGCTGCCAGCTTCCAGAGAAATGTATAGTCCTGGTGGTTTTGGTTGAAAAAAGAACTATTAACCTTTACACTAGGCGAAGTCCATATGGAAGAAAAAAGGGTCAACAAAAAAATAATAATAATATGATTACGGAAGAATGACAATGTATTGTTTGTTTGAGATAATAACCATAGAAACATTATATTTTAACTGCACTTCACTACTAACTTGGGTTAGTAGACAAAATATGGTTTAAAGCAAAACCAGGTTTAAGGCGATGATAGCTCAGTGGTAGTGACGTCGGATACCGAGATGAAGGTCCCGGGTTCGAATCCTACAATGAGCTTGAGCTTTCGGTGAAGGAAAACATCGTGAGGAAACCATAGCACGGTGGTAGGGTACTTTGTAGTACCCGCCTGGCTGGCTACCACCCTCAAGTTGAAAATCTGTCGCCAAGCACCTTTCGGTGTGTTCCGATAGCTGCACTTGAGAGCCAGTTCCTTCTAGGCTTTGTGTGCTTACCACCTTCGGCCGCATCATCACTTACCATGGTGAGATTGCGGTCAAACACAGGCCTATAAACAGTAAAAAAAAAAAAACTGTCATTTGGTCACTTTCTAACGTCATATAATAAAAAGAGATGAGGCTATTTTAAAACCTAGTTTTACTTTAAACCATGTTTTGTAATAAGGGGGTTCATGTCAAAACTACTTGAGTTACCACCAGCATTTAACAAAGCAAAATTCACATGTAAAGTAGTAACAGTTACAAAAGCAATTTTTTATCCTCTGGCTAGAACATCATAATCCAACATGTGCATAACACATTTTCTGTATACTATTTATATGGAATATATAATTAGCATTATTATTTAATATTAGCATTATGTCAATGTTAAAGTTATTCCTATATTGTTTCCTGTAAGTGTACCCATATATATTATTATTTAACTAGGTTAATTATTATTAGAATGGCATAATATGCAGGTTTATCTATATTAGTCTATCTATACGTATAATAAAGCTGAATAGTTTGTTTGTTTTTTGTTTGAACACATTAATCTTCTGTACTACCTGAGTACTTACTAGCTGGATTCTAAAAATTCTTTCATTGAAAGGAAGCTGCATACATTGAGCTATTATTACTACGTATAGAGAAGCTATCATAAGCAAAGTTTATGTCCCATTTTTTTCAGTTCTCTTTAGCTCTGAAACAATAATTAGTTGTCTTAGCAGACAGTGTGATTTTCACATTTTTTCATTACACGTTTCATTCATTGTATAACAACAAGTGTAGGCCGGAGGGCCTCACTTGAACATAGTTGTAATGTGTGGCGTCTTCTCTATATGTAGTAATAATAGCTCAATGGCTGCATCGTTCACAACTGAACGAATGAACTGCTATAATCTCAAGAATGTGGGTGAAACCGCAAGAGACAGCTAGTACTAATATGAGAAAGCTGAACAGATTGTTTTTTGTTTGAAAGTGCTTATCTCAGGAACTATCAGTATTTGAAAAAGTTTTGCTATATAACATCACATTAACACAGATGAGACCATGTGGCGTAGCTAGTGTTAGGTGTTAGTTATTTATAAGAGTCACAGCCTATTTTTAAGTTAGGTACTGTGTGTGGTTTGATAAATGTGGTGTATGGAAATACTAATAGCTTTGTGCATTATGGGAACTTAGCTGATTGGTGATTATGTGATATATTAAAATAATGTTTATTTGGTTTTGTTATATTTGTTGAAAATTAAATGCCTGTTTTTGTATGTTTGTTACCAAATTGTACCTAACCAAGTAGTTATTTTATGACTAATTTTGTTTTGTAGATGGAGATGACTACGCCTGACCAAGATGGGTTACAGGGATATCATCATTTTGTTTAATTGTTTTCTGTAATAATAAGACCACCAATCCTGGGTATTGTGTGCTAATTACCAGCAATACACCATTACATATATTAACTATATATTACCACCATTCATTTAATTAGTTGTGGACTGCAGACCAAGATTTTTAGAGATTAAAAAGAAAAAATCTACAAAACCTTCTCTAAGAAATTTTTATAATAAGGGCAAAGCAATCCTCTCAAGCTTACCTCACGCTCTCAAATATTGCTGAATGTCTTCCTAATAAATAAAAAAGAAATAAAACATTTGAACATTTTTTCAAATAATTTACTAGGGGTCCATTCCAAAAACCTAATAGGTGAAAGTTCAAACTGAAATGGAATCTTCTTAATGATATTATTTATAGCTCATTAGTTTTAAGTATTTTTTAATGTTGTACTAACAAATTATTTATCCCAATTACTTAATAAAAAAATATTGTGAAATATCTGAGTAATAATGGCTTTAAAAGTCTACCTACAGGGGTTCAGCATAAAATTGTCACACTTAGAAAATAGGTTAAGTGTTTGTTCCTAAGATAAACTAAAGGTTAACAAGTAATATGTCATTCACATCTTGTTTATTACATCGCTTACACGATAATTAAGAAACAAGTTCATAAGTTCATGTTGTAGGGGTGTTGCTAAAATGTTATCATATCCTATAGACGCTCAACACCAGGAGTATCGCTCATTCATTGCCATACAGAAATCTCTACACTTATTTAAAGAACCCCATGATGTACTACTTTAAGAAAACAGCCGTAAATATCGTCACTCAAAATAAAGGCTTTTTGAATTTTAGTTTAACACATAATGAACAGAACATTCCAATCAAATTTTGAAAAATGACCTTTTATAATAATTGCCTGATAAAAATTATGTAATTTTAACTGCATTGTATGTGACACAACACCTCTGAAGCAGGAAGACTTGACTCCATTTGAGATATTATGTACAACTGCGGAAAAGGAAATTCATAATTTTATCAATATTAATTAACCAGTCGTCAGGAAAATAATATTACTTTATTGTGTAATGTTGCCAGCGCTCCACGAGACCAGTGTTGTTCCAAATGATACTGCACTTTATCTCTTCCGCTGCCGTGCACAGCGACTCTTCTCAATCCCTTCAGGGTGTGAAGAGATCTTTGCAGGGTTAGAAACGCGCGAGTTATCCCTGGTGATGCAAGCGTCTATAGGCTACGGTAACCGCTTACCATCATCAGGCGGGCCGTATACTTATTTGCCACCTTAATAAATCCAGTAGTCAGGTAAATAGCAATTCAACCGTTTTAAAACACCCGCTACATGAATTGTGTGAGTGGCCTCGACCTTTTTATCATTGTACTACATTGATGACATCATCTTGATAAGAGAGCACATTGTGATTCGCAATGACAATTCTATTCTCCACGATGAGATCATGAGCCGTTTTGTTGGAGATACATTGATCTATTTCGTGTTACTAGGGTTTATTTTTTGGTTTGTCACGTACTTAATGAGCCCATATTGACGCGGCTTGGGCAAAATGGCGGGGCTACCACGGAATAAGAAGCAGCTAACCAAATGCATAATTCGAGGCTACACGAGAAACCGTATTATTACTAAACTTGTTAGAAATCTGATCTAATCTGGTGATGACATCATAAAGATAAACTGGTCACCACAATCCGCTGATATATCACTGGTCAAAAGCTTCTCGAAAAGTAAACGATCTGAAAAAATTACGCGTCGCGTAAAATCCATCCATCCATTGGAAATAAATAAGGCAGATTTACAAATAAACTATGTAGTTCATAACACAAAAATTGCCACACATCCGTCGGTACGAACGTCTGGCGTATTAAATGAACAGCTTATAATGTATTTATAGTCGATTAGTATTAGAGAATGCACGGGCGTGGTGGTCCGTTGTTTGTTTTGCTAATGGAGTTTAAGAGGATCACTTAATGGCAGAGCTGGTGGTCTTGTCGTAAACAGTGGTGATAGATAGCTTGAATGGCGATGACGGAAGACAATCAATTTGAAAGCCAGATGCCATGATTGGAATTGTTTTAGCTGGACGATTAACTCTCGTCTTTAGTCTACCCATTGTTGAATCTCACCTAATTTGTGTAGTAGTCATCCCAGTTTTATGTCAATAAGCCGTCTGGACCTGTGTGAACCTGGAACCCGACTTGAAGATATTGTAATTTTTTTTTTTGCATATGTTTGTACTCCGTATGTACCTGTTTGTACCAACTTTTTTTTCGTTTGTACCTCAAGGGGTTCGGAGATACGGGGGGTTGAAAAATGCTCAGAACCCGACTTGAAGATATCGTTATTTTTATTTTTGCATATGTTAGTACTCCGTATGTACCTGTTTGTACCAACTTTTTTTTCGTTTGTACCTCAAGGGGTTCGGAGATACGGGGGGTTGAAAAATGCTCAGAACCCGACTTGAAGATATCGTTGTTTTTATTTTTGCATATGTTAGTACTCCGTATGTACCTGTTTGTACCAACTTTCTTTTCGTTTGTACCTCAAGGGGTTCGGAGATACGAGGGGTTGACAAATGCTCAGAACCCGACTTGAAGATATCGTTATTTTTATTTTTGCATATGTTAGTACACCGTATGTACCTGTTTGTACCAACTTTCTTTTCGTTTGTACCTCAAGGGGTTCGGAGATACGAGGGGTTGACAAATGCTCAGAACCCGACTTGAAGATATCGTTATTTTTATTTTTGCATATGTTAGTACACCGTATGTACCTGTTTGTACCAACTTTTTTTTCGTTTGTACCTCAAGGGTTTCGGAGATACGGGGGGTTGAAAAATGCTCGGAACCCGACTTGAAGATATTGTTTTTTTTTTGTTAATGCATATTTTTGTACTGGGTATGTACTTGCTTGTACCATCTTTCATTTCGTTTGTACCTCAAGGGGTTCGGAAATACAGGACTTTAAAAAACCTAGTCCCTAATATCGGAATCTCGGGCATTTTTTGAGATAATCAAAATCTGCCAGCAGGGTTGGATCCACCGTCGTTTGTACCCGTTTGTACCAACTATTTTTTCGTTTGTACAAGTACAAGTACAAGATGGTACAAACGGGTACAAACGACGGTGAATCCAACCCTGCTTGCAGATTTTGATTATCTCAAAAAATGCCCGAGTTTCCGATATAAGGAACCAGGATTTTTAAAGTCCTGTATTTCCGAACCCCTTGAGGTACAAACGAAAAGAAAGGTGGTACAAACGGGTACAAACGACGGTGAATCCAACCCTGCTGGCAGATTTTGAGTATCAACAAAAATGCCCGAGATTCCGATATTAGGTACCAGGTTTTTTAAAGTTCTGTATTTCCGAACCCCTTGAGGTACAAACGAAAAGAAAGATGGTACAAACGGGTACAAACGACGGTGAATCCAACCCTGCTGGCAGATTTTGATTATCTCAAAAAATGCCGGAGATTCCGATATTAGGTACCAGGTTTTTTAAGTCCTGTATTTCCGAACCCCTTGAGGTACAAACGAAAAGAAAGATGGTACAAACGGGTACAAACGACGGTGTATCTAACCCTGCTTGCAGATTTTGAGTATCACCAAAAATGCCCGAGATTCCGATATTCGGTACCAGGTTTTTTAAAGTCCTGTATTTCCGAACCCCATGAGGTACAAACGAAAAGAAAGGTGGTACAAACGGGTACAAACGACGGTGAATCCAACCCTGCTGGCAGATTTTGATTATCTCAAAAAATGCCCGAGATTCCGATATTAGCTACCAGGCTTTTTAAAGTCCTGTATTTCCGAACCCCTTGAGGTACAAACGAAAAGAAAGATGGTACAAACGGGTACAAACGACGGTGAATCCAACCCTGCTGGCAGATTTTGATTATCAACAAAAATGCCCGAGATTCCGATATTAGGTACCAGGTTTTTTAAAGTTCTGTATTTCCGAACCCCTTGAGGTACAAACGAAAAGAAAGATGGTACAAACGGGTACAAACGACGGTGAATCCAACCCTGCTGGCAGATTTTGATTATCTCAAAAAATGCCCGAGATTCCGATATTAGCTACCAGGTTTTTTAAAGTCCTGTATTTCCGAACCCCTTGAGGTACAAACGAAAAGAAAGGTGGTACAAACGGGTACAAACGACGGTGTATCAAACCCCGCTTGCAGATTTTGATTATCACCAAAAATGCCCGAAATTCCGATATTAGAGAACAGGTTTTTTAAAGTCCTGTATTTCCGAACCCCTTGAGGTACAAACGAAAAGAAAGGTGGTACAAACGGGTACAAACGACGGTGTATCTAACCCCGCTTGCAGAATTTGATTATCACCAAAAATGCCCGAGATTCCGATATTAGGTACCAGGTTTTTAAAGTTCTGTATTTCCGAACCCCTTGAGGTACAAACAAAAAGAAAGATGGTACAAACGGGTACAAACGACGGTGTATCTAACCCCGCTTGCAGATTTTGATTATCACCAAAAATGCCCGAGATTCCGATATTAGGTACCGTTTTTTAAAGTTCTGTATTTCCGAACCCCTTGAGGTACAAACGAAAAGAAAGATGGTACAAACGGGTACAAACGACGGTGTATCTAACCCTGCTTGCAGATTTTGATTATCACCAAAAATGCCCGAGATTCCGATATTAGCTACCAGGTTTTTTAAAGTCCTATATTTCCGAACCCCTTGAGGTACAAACGAAAAGAAAGGTGGTACAAACGGATACAAATGACGGTGAATCCAACCCTGCTGGCAGATTTTGATTATCTCAAAAAATGCCCGAGATTCCGATATTAGAGAACAGGTTTTTTAAAGTCCTGTATTTCCGAACCCCTTGAGGTACAAACGAAAAAAAAGTTGGTACAAACGGGTACAAACGACGGCGAATCCAACCCTGCTGGCAGATTTTGATTATCTCAAAAACTGCCCGAAATTCCGATATTAGAGAACAGGTTTTTAAAGTCCTGTATTTCCGAACCCCTTGAGGTACAAACGAAAAAAAAGTTGGTACAAACGGGTACAAACGACGGCGAATCGAACCCTGCTGGCAGATTTTGATTATCTCAAAAAATGCCCGAGATTCCGATATTAGCTACCAGGTTTTTTAAAGTCCTGTATTTCCGAACCCCTTGAGGTACAAACGAAAAGAAAGGTGGTACAAACGGGTACAAACGACGGTGTATCTAACCCTGCTTGCAGATTTTGATTATCACCAAAAATGCCCGAGATTCCGATATTAGCTACCAGGTTTTTTAAAGTCCTATATTTCCGAACCCCTTGAGGTACAAACGAAAAGAAAGATGGTACAAACGGGTACAAACGACGGTGAATCCAACCCTGCTGGCAGATTTTGATTATCTCAAAAAATGCCCGAGATTCCGATATTAGCTACCAGGTTTTTTAAAGACCTGTATTTCCGAACCCCTTGAGGTACAAACGAAAAGAAAGGTGGTACAAACGGGTACAAACGACGGTGAATCCAACCCTGCTGGCAGATTTTGATTATCTCAAAAACTGCCCGAAATTCCGATATTAGAGAACAGGTTTTTTAAAGTCCTGTATTTCCGAACCCCTTGAGGTACAAACGAAAAAAAAGTTGGTACAAACGGGTACAAACGACGGCGAATCCAACCCTGCTGGCCGATTTTGATTATCTCAAAAACTGCCCGAAATTCCGATATTAGAGAACAGGTTTTTTAAAGTCCTGTATTTCCGAACCCCTTGAGGTACAAACGAAAAGAAAGGTGGTACAAACGGGTACAAACGACGGTGTATCTAACCCCGCTTGCAGATTTTGATTATCACCAAAAATGCCCGAGATTCCGATATTAGGTACCAGGTTTTTTAAAGTTCTGTATTTCCGAACCCCTTGAGGTACAAACGAAAAGAAAGATGGTACAAACGGGTACAAACGACAGTGTATCTAACCCCGCTTGCAGATTTTGATTATCACCAAAAATGCCCGAGATTCCGATATTAGGTACCGTTTTTTAAAGTTCTGTATTTCCGAACCCCTTGAGGTACAAACGAAAAGAAAGATGGTACAAACGGGTACAAACGACGGTGTATCTAACCCTGCTTGCAGATTTTGATTATCACCAAAAATGCCCGAGATTCCGATATTAGCTACCAGGTTTTTTAAAGTCCTATATTTCCGAACCCCTTGAGGTACAAACGAAAAGAAAGATGGTACAAACGGGTACAAACGACGGTGAATCCAACCCTGCTGGCAGATTTTGATTATCTCAAAAAATGCCCGAGATTCCGATATTAGGTACCAGGTTTGTTAAAGTCCTGTATTTCCGAACCCCTTGAGGTACAAACGAAAAGAAAGATGGTACAAACGGGTACAAACGACGGTGTATCTAACCCCGCTTGCAGATTTTGATTATCACCAAAAATGCCCGAGATTCCGATATTAGGTACCAGGTTTTTTAAAGTTCTGTATTTCCGAACCCCTTGAGGTACAAACGAAAAGAAAGATGGTACAAACGGGTACAAACGACGGTGTATCTAACCCCGCTTGCAGATTTTGATTATCACCAAAAATGCCCGAGATTCCGATATTAGGTACCAGGTTTTTTAAAGTTCTGTATTTCCGAACCCCTTGAGGTACAAACGAAAAGAAAGATGGTACAAACGGGTACAAACGACGGCGAATCCAACCCTGCTGGCCGATTTTGATTATCTCAAAAACTGCCCGAAATTCCGATATTAGAGAACAGGTTTTTTAAAGTCCTGTATTTCCGAACCCCTTGAGGTACAAACGAAAAGAAAGGTGGTACAAACGGGTACAAACGACGGTGTATCTAACCCCGCTTGCAGATTTTGATTATCACCAAAAATGCCCGAGATTCCGATATTAGGTACCAGGTTTTTTAAAGTTCTGTATTTCCGAACCCCTTGAGGTACAAACGAAAAGAAAGATGGTACAAACGGGTACAAACGACAGTGTATCTAACCCCGCTTGCAGATTTTGATTATCACCAAAAATGCCCGAGATTCCGATATTAGGTACCGTTTTTTAAAGTTCTGTATTTCCGAACCCCTTGAGGTACAAACGAAAAGAAAGATGGTACAAACGGGTACAAACGACGGTGTATCTAACCCTGCTTGCAGATTTTGATTATCACCAAAAATGCCCGAGATTCCGATATTAGCTACCAGGTTTTTTAAAGTCCTATATTTCCGAACCCCTTGAGGTACAAACGAAAAGAAAGATGGTACAAACGGGTACAAACGACGGTGAATCCAACCCTGCTGGAAGATTTTGATTATCTCAAAAAATGCCCGAGATTCCGATATTAGGTACCAGGTTTGTTAAAGTCCTGTATTTCCGAACCCCTTGAGGTACAAACGAAAAGAAAGATGGTACAAACGGGTACAAACGACGGTGTATCTAACCCCGCTTGCAGATTTTGAATATCACCAAAAATGCCCGAGATTCCGATATTAGGTACCAGGTTTTTTAAAGTTCTGTATTTCCGAACCCCTTGAGGTACAAACGAAAAGAAAGATGGTACAAACGGGTACAAACGACGGTGTATCTAACCCCGCTTGCAGATTTTGATTATCACCAAAAATGCCCGAGATTCCGATATTAGGTACCAGGTTTTTTAAAGTCCTGTATTTCCGAACCCCTTGAGGTACAAACGAAAAAAAAGTTGGTACAAACGGGTACAAACGACGGCGAATCCAACCCTGCTGGCAGATTTTGATTATCTCAAAAACTGCCCGAAATTCCGATATTAGAGAACAGGTTTTTTAAAGTCCTGTATTTCCGAACCCCTTGAGGTACAAACGAAAAAAAAGTTGGTACAAACGGGTACAAACGACGGCGAATCCAACCCTGCTGGCAGATTTTGATTATCTCAAAAACTGCCCGAAATTCCGATATTAGAGAACAGGTTTTTTAAAGTCCTGTATTTCCGAACCCCTTGAGGTACAAACGAAAAAAAAGTTGGTACAAACGGGTACAAACGATGGTGAATCCAACCCTGCTGGCAGATTTTGATTATCTCAAAAACTGCCCGAAATTCCGATATTAGGGAACAGGTTTTTTAAAGTCCTTTATTTCCGAACCCCTTGAGGTACAAACGAAAAAAAAGTTGGTACAAACGGGTACAAACGACGGCGAATCCAACCCTGCTGGCAGATTTTGATTATCTCAAAAACTGCCCGAAATTCCGATATTAGAGAACAGGTTTTTTAAAGTCCTGTATTTCCGAACCCCTTGAGGTACAAACGAAAAGAAAGGTGGTACAAACGGGTACAAACGACGGTGTATCTAACCCCGCTTGCAGATTTTGATTATCACCAAAAATGCCCGAGATTCCGATATTAGGTACCAGGTTTTTTAAAGTTCTGTATTTCCGAACCCCTTGAGGTACAAACGAAAAGAAAGATGGTACAAACGGGTACAAACGACGGTGAATCCAACCCTGCTGGCAGATTTTGATTATCTCAAAAAATGCCCGAGATTCCGATATTAGCTACCAGGTTTTTTAAAGTCCTATATTTCCGAACCCCTTGAGGTACAAACGAAAAGAAAGATGGTACAAACGGGTACAAACGACGGTGAATCCAACCCTGCTGGAAGATTTTGATTATCTCAAAAAATGCCCGAGATTCCGATATTAGGTACCAGGTTTGTTAAAGTCCTGTATTTCCGAACCCCTTGAGGTACAAACGAAAAGAAAGATGGTACAAACGGGTACAAACGACGGTGTATCTAACCCCGCTTGCAGATTTTGATTATCACCAAAAATGCCCGAGATTCCGATATTAGGTACCAGGTTTTTTAAAGTTCTGTATTTCCGAACCCCTTGAGGTACAAACGAAAAGAAAGATGGTACAAACGGGTACAAACGACGGTGTATCTAACCCCGCTTGCAGATTTTGATTATCACCAAAAATGCCCGAGATTCCGATATTAGGTACCAGGTTTTTTAAAGTTCTGTATTTCCGAACCCCTTGAGGTACAAACGAAAAGAAAGATGGTACAAACGGGTACAAACGAAGGTGTATCTAACCCTGCTTGCAGATTTTGATTATCTCAAAAAATGCCCGAGATTCCGATATTAGAGAACAGGTTTTTTAAAGTCCTGTATTTCCGAACCCCTTGAGGTACAAACGAAAAAAAAGTTGGTACAAACGGGTACAAACGACGGCGAATCCAACCCTGCTGGCAGATTTTGATTATCTCAAAAACTGCCCGAAATTCCGATATTAGAGAACAGGTTTTTAAAGTCCTGTATTTCCGAACCCCTTGAGGTACAAACGAAAAAAAAGTTGGTACAAACGGGTACAAACGACGGCGAATCCAACCCTGCTGGCAGATTTTGATTATCTCAAAAAATGCCCGAGATTCCGATATTAGCTACCAGGTTTTTTAAAGTCCTGTATTTCCGAACCCCTTGAGGTACAAACGAAAAGAAAGGTGATACAAACGGGTACAAACGACGGTGTATCTAACCCCGCTTGCAGAATTTGATTATCAACAAAAATGCCCGATATTCCGATATTAGGTACCAGGTTTTTTAAAGTTCTGTATTTCCGAACCCCTTGAGGTACAAACGAAAAGAAAGATGGTACAAACGGGTACAAACGACGGTGAATCCAACCCTGCTGGCAGATTTTGATTATCTCAAAAACTGCCCGAAATTCCGATATTAGAGAACAGGTTTTTTAAAGTCCTGTATTTCCGAACCCCTTGAGGTACAAACGAAAAAAAAGTTGGTACAAACGGGTACAAACGACGGCGAATCCAACCCTGCTGGCAGATTTTGATTATCTCAAAAACTGCCCGAAATTCCGATATTAGAGAACAGGTTTTTTAAAGTCCTGTATTTCCGAACCCCTTGAGGTACAAACGAAAAGAAAGGTGGTACAAACGGGTACAAACGACGGTGTATCTAACCCCGCTTGCAGAATTTGATTATCAACAAAAATGCCCGATATTCCGATATTAGGTACCAGGTTTTTTAAAGTTCTGTATTTCCGAACCCCTTGAGGTACAAACGAAAAGAAAGATGGTACAAACGGGTACAAACGACGGCGAATCCAACCCTGCTGGCAGATTTTGATTATCTCAAAAAATGCCCGAGATTCCGATATTAGCTACCAGGTTTTTTAAAGTCCTGTATTTCCGAACCCCTTGAGGTACAAACGAAAAGAAAGGTGGTACAAACGGGTACAAACGACGGTGTATCTAACCCCGCTTGCAGATTTTGATTATCACCAAAAATGCCCGAGATTCCGATATTAGGTACCAGGTTTTTTAAAGTTCTGTATTTCCGAACCCCTTGAGGTACAAACGAAAAGAAAGATGGTACAAACGGGTACAAACGACGGTGAATCCAACCCTGCTGGCAGATTTTGATTATCTCAAAAACTGCCCGAAATTCCGATATTAGAGAACAGGTTTTTTAAAGTCCTGTATTTCCGAACCCCTTGAGGTACAAACGAAAAAAAAGTTGGTACAAACGGGTACAAACGACGGCGAATCCAACCCTGCTGGTAGATTTTGATTATCTCAAAAACTGCCCGAAATTCCGATATTAGAGAACAGGTTTTTTAAAGTCCTGTATTTCCGAACCCCTTGAGGTACAAACGAAAAAAAAGTTGGTACAAACGGGTACAAACGACGGCGAATCCAACCCTGCTGGCAGATTTTGATTATCTCAAAAACTGCCCGAAATTCCGATATTAGAGAACAGGTTTTTTAAAGTCCTGTATTTCCGAACCCCTTGAGGTACAAACGAAAAAAAAGTTGGTACAAACGGGTACAAACGATGGTGAATCCAACCCTGCTGGCAGATTTTGATTATCTCAAAAACTGCCCGAAATTCCGATATTAGAGAACAGGTTTTTAAAGTCCTGTATTTCCGAACCCCTTGAGGTACAAACGAAAAAAAAGTTGGTACAAACGGGTACAAACGACGGCGAATCCAACCCTGCTGGCAGATTTTGATTATCTCAAAAAATGCCCGAGATTCCGATATTAGCTACCAGGTTTTTTAAAGTCCTGTATTTCCGAACCCCTTGAAGTACAAACGAAAAGAAAGGTGGTACAAACGGGTACAAACGACGGTGTATCTAACCCCGCTTGCAGAATTTGATTATCAACAAAAATGCCCGATATTCCGATATTAGGTACCAGGTTTTTTAAAGTTCTGTATTTCCGAACCCCTTGAGGTACAAACGAAAAGAAAGATGGTACAAACGGGTACAAACGACGGCGAATCCAACCCTGCTGGCAGATTTTGATTATCTCAAAAAATGCCCGAGATTCCGATATTAGCTACCAGGTTTTTTAAAGTCCTGTATTTCCGAACCCCTTGAGGTACAAACGAAAAGAAAGGTGGTACAAACGGGTACAAACGACGGTGTATCTAACCCCGCTTGCAGATTTTGATTATCACCAAAAATGCCCGAGATTCCGATATTAGGTACCAGGTTTTTTAAAGTTCTGTATTTCCGAACCCCTTGAGGTACAAACGAAAAGAAAGATGGTACAAACGGGTACAAACGACGGTGAATCCAACCCTGCTGGCAGATTTTGATTATCTCAAAAACTGCCCGAAATTCCGATATTAGAGAACAGGTTTTTTAAAGTCCTGTATTTCCGAACCCCTTGAGGTACAAACGAAAAAAAAGTTGGTACAAACGGGTACAAACGACGGCGAATCCAACCCTGCTGGTAGATTTTGATTATCTCAAAAACTGCCCGAAATTCCGATATTAGAGAACAGGTTTTTTAAAGTCCTGTATTTCCGAACCCCTTGAGGTACAAACGAAAAAAAAGTTGGTACAAACGGGTACAAACGACGGCGAATCCAACCCTGCTGGCAGATTTTGATTATCTCAAAAACTGCCCGAAATTCCGATATTAGAGAACAGGTTTTTTAAAACCTTGTATTTCCGAACCCCTTGAGGTACAAACGAAAAAAAAGTTGGTACAAACGGGTACAAACGATGGTGAATCCAACCCTGCTGGCAGATTTTGATTATCTCAAAAACTGCCCGAAATTCCGATAATAGGGAACAGGTTTTTTAAAGTCCTTTATTTCCGAACCCCTTGAGGTACAAACGAAAAAAAAGTTGGTACAAACGGGTACAAACGACGGCGAATCCAACCCTGCTGGCAGATTTTGATTATCTCAAAAACTGCCCGAAATTCCGATATTAGAGAACAGGTTTTTTAAAGTCCTGTATTTCCGAACCCCTTGAGGTACAAACGAAAAGAAAGGTGGTACAAACGGGTACAAACGACGGTGTATCTAACCCCGCTTGCAGATTTTGATTATCTCAAAAAATGCCCGAGATTCCGATATTAGCTACCAGGTTTTTTAAAGTCCTGTATTTCCGAACCCCTTGAGGTACAAACGAAAAGAAAGGTGGTACAAACGGGTACAAACGACGGTGAATCCAACCCTGCTGGCAGATTTTGATTATCTCAAAAAATGCCCGAGATTCCGATATTAGCTACCAGGTTTTTTAAAGTCCTGTATTTCCGAACCCCTTGAGGTACAAACGAAAAGAAAGGTGGTACAAACGGGTACAAACGACGGTGAATCCAACCCTGCTGGCAGATTTTGATTATCTCAAAAAATGCCCGAGATTCCGATATTAGGAACAGGTTTTTTAAAGTCCTGTATTTCCGAACCCCTTGAGGTACAAACGAAAAAAAAGTTGGTACAAACGGGTACAAACGACGGCGAATCCAACCCTGCTGGCAGATTTTGATTATCTCAAAAAATGCCCGAGATTCCGATATTAGCTACCAGGTTTTTTAAAGTCCTGTATTTCCGAACCCCTTGAGGTACAAACGAAAAGAAAGATGGTACAAACGGGTACAAACGACGGTGTATCTAACCCCGCTTGCAGATTTTGATTATCACCAAAAATGCCCGAGATTCCGATATTAGGTACCAGGTTTTTTAAAGTTCTGTATTTCCGAACCCCTTGAGGTACAAACGAAAAGAAAGGTGGTACAAACGGGTACAAACGACGGTGTATCTAACCCCGCTTGCAGATTTTGATTATCACCAAAAATGCCCGAGATTCCGATATTAGGTACCAGGTTTTTTAAAGTTCTGTATTTCCGAACCCCTTGAGGTACAAACGAAAAGAAAGATGGTACAAACGGGTACAAACGACGGTGTATCTAACCCCGCTTGCAGATTTTGATTATCACCAAAAATGCCCGAGATTCCGATATTAGGTACCAGGTTTTTTAAAGTTCTGTATTTCCGAACCCCTTGAGGTACAAACGAAAAGAAAGATGGTACAAACGGGTACAAACGAAGGTGTATCTAACCCTGCTTGCAGATTTTGAGTATCACCAAAAATGCCCGAGATTCCGATATTAGCTACCAGGTTTTTTAAAGTCCTATATTTCCGAACCCCTTGAGGTACAAACGAAAAGAAAGATGGTACAAACGGGTACAAACGACGGCGAATCCAACCCTGCTGGCAGATTTTGATTATCTCAAAAACTGCCCGAAATTCCGATATTAGAGAACAGGTTTTTTAAAGTCCTGTATTTCCGAACCCCTTGAGGTACAAACGAAAAGAAAGATGGTACAAACGGGTACAAACGACGGTGTATCTAACCCCGCTTGCAGATTTTGATTATCACCAAAAATGCCCGAGATTCCGATATTAGGTACCAGGTTTTTTAAAGTTCTGTATTTCCGAACCCCTTGAGGTACAAACGAAAAGAAAGATGGTACAAACGGGTACAAACGACGGTGAATCCAACCCTGCTGGCAGATTTTGATTATCTCAAAAACTGCCCGAAATTCCGATATTAGAGAACAGGTTTTTTAAAGTCCTTTATTTCCGAACCCCTTGAGGTACAAACGAAAAGAAAGGTGGTACAAACGGGTACAAACGACGGTGTATCTAACCCCGCTTGCAGATTTTGATTATCACCAAAAATGCCCGAGATTCCGATATTAGGTACCAGGTTTTTTAAAGTTCTGTATTTCCGAACCCCTTTAGGTACAAACGAAAAGAAAGATGGTACAAACGGGTACAAACGACGGCGAATCCAACCCTGCTGGCCGATTTTGATTATCTCAAAAACTGCCCGAAATTCCGATATTAGAGAACAGGTTTTTTAAAGTCCTGTATTTCCGAACCCCTTGAGGTACAAACGAAAAGAAAGGTGGTACAAACGGGTACAAACGACGGTGTATCTAACCCTGCTTGCAGATTTTGATTATCACCAAAAATGCCCGAGATTCCGATATTAGCTACCAGGTTTTTTAAAGTCCTATATTTCCGAACCCCTTGAGGTACAAACGAAAAGAAAGATGGTACAAACGGGTACAAACGACGGTGAATCCAACCCTGCTGGCAGAATTTGATTATCTCAAAAAATGCCCGAGATTCCGATATTAGCTACCAGGTTTTTTAAAGTCCTGTATTTCCGAACCCCTTGAGGTACAAACGAAAAGAAAGATGGTACAAACGGGTACAAACGACGGTGTATCTAACCCCGCTTGCAGAATTTGATTATCAACAAAAATGCCCGATATTCCGATATTAGGTACCAGGTTTTTTAAAGTTCTGTATTTCCGAACCCCTTGAGGTACAAACGAAAAGAAAGATGGTACAAACGGGTACAAACGACGGTGAATCCAACCCTGCTGGCAGATTTTGATTATCTCAAAAACTGCCCGAAATTCCGATATTAGAGAACAGGTTTTTTAAAGTCCTATATTTCCGAACCCCTTGAGGTACAAACGAAAAGAAAGATGGTACAAACGGGTACAAACGACGGTGAATCCAACCCTGCTTGCAGATTTTGATTATCACCAAAAATGCCCGAGATTCCGATATTAGCTACCAGGTTTTTTAAAGTCCTATATTTCCGAACCCCTTGAGGTACAAACGAAAAGAAAGATGGTACAAACGGGTACAAACGACGGTGAATCCAACCCTGCTGGCAGAATTTGATTATCTCAAAAAATGCCCGAGATTCCGATATTAGCTACCAGGTTTTTTAAAGTCCTGTATTTCCGAACCCCTTGAGGTACAAACGAAAAGAAAGATGGTACAAACGGGTACAAACGACGGTGTATCTAACCCCGCTTGCAGAATTTGATTATCAACAAAAATGCCCGATATTCCGATATTAGGTACCAGGTTTTTTAAAGTTCTGTATTTCCGAACCCCTTGAGGTACAAACGAAAAGAAAGATGGTACAAACGGGTACAAACGACGGTGAATCCAACCCTGCTGGCAGATTTTGATTATCTCAAAAACTGCCCGAAATTCCGATATTAGAGAACAGGTTTTTTAAAGTCCTGTATTTCCGAACCCCTTGAGGTACAAACGAAAAAAAAGTTGGTACAAACGGGTACAAACGACGGCGAATCCAACCCTGCTGGCAGATTTTGATTATCTCAAAAACTGCCCGAAATTCCGATATTAGAGAACAGGTTTTTTAAAGTCCTGTATTTCCGAACCCCTTGAGGTACAAACGAAAAAAAAGTTGGTACAAACGGGTACAAACGATGGTGAATCCAACCCTGCTGGCAGATTTTGATTATCTCAAAAACTGCCCGAAATTCCGATATTAGAGAACAGGTTTTTTAAAGTCCTGTATTTCCGAACCCCTTGAGGTACAAACGAAAAGAAAGATGGTACAAACGGGTACAAACGACGGTGTATCTAACCCCGCTTGCAGATTTTCATTATCACCAAAAATGCCCGAGATTCCGATATTAGGTACCGTTTTTTAAAGTTCTGTATTTCCGAACCCCTTGAGGTACAAACGAAAAGAAAGATGGTACAAACGGGTACAAACGACGGTGTATCTAACCCTGCTTGCAGATTTTGATTATCACCAAAAATGCCCGAGATTCCGATATTAGCTACCAGGTTTTTTAAAGTCCTATATTTCCGAACCCCTTGAGGTACAAACGAAAAGAAAGATGGTACAAACGGGTACAAACGACGGTGTATCTAACCCCGCTTGCAGAATTTGATTATCAACAAAAATGCCCGATATTCCGATATTAGGTACCAGGTTTTTTAAAGTTCTGTATTTCCGAACCCCTTGAGGTACAAACGAAAAGAAAGATGGTACAAACGGGTACAAACGACGGTGAATCCAACCCTGCTGGCAGATTTTGATTATCTCAAAAACTGCCCGAAATTCCGATATTAGAGAACAGGTTTTTTAAAGTCCTGTATTTCCGAACCCCTTGAGGTACAAACGAAAAGAAAGATGGTACAAACGGGTACAAACGACGGTGTATCTAACCCTGCTTGCAGATTTTGATTATCACCAAAAATGCCCGAGATTCCGATATTAGCTACCAGGTTTTTTAAAGTCCTGTATTTCCGAACCCCTTGAGGTACAAACGAAAAAAAAGTTGGTACAAACGGGTACAAACGACGGCGAATCCAACCCTGCTGGCAGATTTTGATTATCTCAAAAACTGCCCGAAATTCCGATATTAGAGAACAGGTTTTTTAAAGTCCTGTATTTCCGAACCCCTTGAGGTACAAACGAAAAAAAAGTTGGTACAAACGGGTACAAACGACGGCGAATCCAACCCTGCTGGCAGATTTTGATTATCTCAAAAACTGCCCGAAATTCCGATATTAGAGAACAGGTTTTTTAAAGTCCTGTATTTCCGAACCCCTTGAGGTACAAACGAAAAAAAAGTTGGTACAAACGGGTACAAACGATGGTGAATCCAACCCTGCTGGCAGATTTTGATTATCTCAAAAACTGCCCGAAATTCCGATATTAGAGAACAGGTTTTTTAAAGTCCTGTATTTCCGAACCCCTTGAGGTACAAACGAAAAGAAAGATGGTACAAACGGGTACAAACGAAGGTGTATCTAACCCTGCTTGCAGATTTTGAGTATCACCAAAAATGCCCGAGATTCCGATATTAGGTACCAGGTTTTTTAAAGTCCTGTATTTCCGAACCCCTTGAGGTACAAACGAAAAGAAAGGTGGTACAAACGGGTACAAACGACGGTGTATCTAACCCCGCTTGCAGATTTTGATTATCACCAAAAATGCCCGAGATTCCGATATTAGGTACCAGGTTTTTTAATGTCCTGTATTTCCGAACCCCTTGAGGTACAAACGAAAAGAAAGGTGGTACAAACGGGTACAAACGACGGTGAATCCAACCCTGCTGGCAGATTTTGATTATCTCAAAAAATGCCCGAGATTCCGATATTAGGAACAGGTTTTTTAAAGTCCTGTATTTCCGAACCCCTTGAGGTACAAACGAAAAAAAAGTTGGTACAAACGGGTACAAACGACGGCGAATTCAACCCTGCTGGCAGATTTTGATTATCTCAAAAACTGCCCGAAATTCCGATATTAGAGAACAGGTTTTTAAAGTCCTGTATTTCCGAACCCCTTGAGGTACAAACGAAAAGAAAGGTGGTACAAACGGGTACAAACGACGGTGTATCTAACCCCGCTTGCAGATTTTGATTATCACCAAAAATGCCCGAGATTCCGATATTAGGTACCAGGTTTTTTAAAGTTCTGTATTCCCGAACCCCTTGAGGTACAAACGAAAAGAAAGATGGTACAAACGGGTACAAACGACGGTGTATCTAACCCCGCTTGCAGATTTTGATTATCACCAAAAATGCCCGAGATTCCGATATTAGGTACCGTTTTTTAAAGTTCTGTATTTCCGAACCCCTTGAGGTACAAACGAAAAGAAAGATGGTACAAACGGGTACAAACGACGGTGTATCTAACCCTGCTTGCAGATTTTGATTATCACCAAAAATGCCCGAGATTCCGATATTAGCTACCAGGTTTTTTAAAGTCCTATATTTCCGAACCCCTTGAGGTACAAACGAAAAGAAAGGTGGTACAAACGGGTACAAACGACGGTGAATCCAACCCTGCTGGCAGATTTTGATTATCTCAAAAAATGCCCGAGATTCCGATATTAGCTACCAGGTTTTTTAAAGTCCTGTATTTCTGAACCCCTTGAGGTACAAACGAAAAGAAAGGTGGTACAAACGGGTACAAACGACGGTGAATCCAACCCTGCTGGCAGATTTTGATTATCTCAAAAAATGCCCGAGATTCCGATATTAGCTACCAGGTTTTTTAAAGTCCTGTATTTCCGAACCCCTTGAGGTACAAACGAAAAGAAAGGTGGTACAATCGGGTACAAACGACGGTGAATCCAACCCTGCTGGCAGATTTTGATTATCTCAAAAAATGCCCGAGATTCCGATATTAGCTACCAGGTTTTTTAAAGTCCTGTATTTCCGAACCCCTTGAGGTACAAACGAAAAGAAAGGTGGTACAAACGGGTACAAACGACGGTGAATCCAACCCTGCTGGCAGATTTTGATTATCTCAAAAAATGCCCGAGATTCCGATATTAGCTACCAGGTTTTTTAAAGTCCTGTATTTCCGAACCCCTTGAGGTACAAACGAAAAGAAAGATGGTACAAACGGGTACAAACGAAGGTGTATCTAACCCTGCTTGCAGATTTTGAGTATCACCAAAAATGCCCGAGATTCCGATATTAGGTACCAGGTTTTTTAAAGTCCTGTATTTCCGAACCCCTTGAGGTACAAACGAAAAGAAAGGTGGTACAAACGGGTACAAACGACGGTGAATCCAACCCTGCTGGCAGATTTTGATTATCTCAAAAAATGCCGGAGATTCCGATATTAGGTACCAGGTTTTTTAAAGTCCTGTATTTCCGAACCCCTTGAGGTACAAACGAAAAGAAAGATGGTACAAACGGGTACAAACGACGGTGTATCTAACCCCGCTTGCAGATTTTGATTATCACCAAAAATGCCCGAGATTCCGATATTAGGTACCAGGTTTTTTAAAGTTCTGTATTTCCGAACCCCTTGAGGTACAAACGAAAAGAAAGATGGTACAAACGGGTACAAACGAAGGTGTATCTAACCCCGCTTGCAGATTTTGAGTATCACCAAAAATGCCCG
Organism: Polyploca ridens; assembly: GCA_951394255.1. Taxonomy (NCBI): domain Eukaryota; kingdom Metazoa; phylum Arthropoda; class Insecta; order Lepidoptera; family Drepanidae; genus Polyploca; species Polyploca ridens. The sequence goes on along the minus strand of OX596265.1, from coordinate 12,005,932 downwards.
AGATTCCGATATTAGGTACCAGGTTTTTTAAAGTCCTGTATTTCCGAACCCCTTGAGGTACAAACGAAAAGAAAGGTGGTACAAACGGGTACAAACGACGGTGAATCCAACCCTGCTGGCAGATTTTGATTATCTCAAAAAATGCCCGAGTTTCCGATATTAGACGACAGATTTTTAAAGTCCTGTATTTCCGAACCCCTTGAGGTACAAACGAAAAGAAAGATGGTACAAACGGTTACATACCCAGTACAAACGTATGCATTAACAAAAAAAACAATATCTTCAAGTCGGGTTCTGAGCATTTTTCAACCCCCCGTATCTCCGAAACCCTTGAGGTACAAACGAAAAAAAAGTTGGTACAAACAGGTACATACGGAGTACTAACATATGCAAAAATCAAAATAACGATATCTTCAAGTCGGGTTCTGAGCATTTTTCAACCCCCCGTATCTCCGAACCCCTTGAGGTACAAACGAAAAAAAAGTTGGTACAAACAGGTACATACGGAGTACTAACATATGCAAAAATAAAAATAACGATATCTTCAAGTCGGGTTCTGAGCATTTTTCAACCCCCCGTATCTCCGAACCCCTTGAGGTACAAACGAAAAAAAAGTTGGTACAAACAGGTACATACGGAGTACAAACATATGCAAAAAAAAAAATTACAATATCTTCAAGTCGGGTTCCAGGTTCACACAGGTGCCGTCTGGCCTAATTTTTACCGATCAATCTCCTTCGTGTATCCTCTATAACCCTGACACTCGCGGAATTGTGTAAATTATACACACCTGGCGCCATTCAAATAAGAAGTGAAGTGAAGTCTAACAAGATTATCTTCCAGGCCATTTATGTCGCCTAAGTACCATTTACTGTCATTGAAATTGTCAAAAAATTATGTTATGTAATATCTAAATAATGTAACCTTGCTGAGTTTGGTGCCGGTTCTCCTCAGTTGAAAGCTGACTTCCAAACCTTTGTTAACTTAAAAAACTTCGGCCTTCATAAGTAAGTAAACAAAAAAAATGGCTTAGACTTCAAGTAATCGTACACACGGCTACAGATCAAGCTATACATTTCTAGTATAAGCTGACCTCCCATTGTACGGAAATCCTATACAATGCGAGATCAGCTTATACTGGAAATGTATAGCTTGACCTGTAGCCGTGTGTACATAATTTTACACATTTCTGTCATATACAAATTAAATGTATAAATTCTAGTAGCCTCTTCGCTCATCACCGTACGAGTCTATAAATGTATTCTATCACATTTCCAAGAATCGTATCTCAAAGGAACTGAGCCCAATTAGCCCGGCACTTAAGTGTTGAGGAAAAACTAGGGAAACTAGCCTAGAACATCGTGTGATGTATTGTTAGCTCACTTGTCTTTCGTTGATGTTTTCACGTAAGTATGTTTTAGCTCTGCAAGGTTTGATTCAAATGTATCATCTGCTGCATTTTAAAATGTGTTTCTAACTTCTTTCTTAGTTTCAGGAAGGTCTTTTATTAGGATCTGAACTAAGAATACTCTTTGATCTGCTCAACTCTTTCGAGATTCTACTATACCGAAGAGGTTTTCAATTTTCGCACGAGTTTGATGCACCCGATAATTTCTAACCGCAGATCCAGCCTGCATGCGGTTTTTTTGACATACGGGCGTTTAATCTAGGCAGCTTTATAGCTTACATCAATTCTAAATGATTTCACCGCTAAATTAGCAAAACTACGATTCCAATAAGTTTTTTTTATGTTAACTGGAATAATTACTCTCAACTAGTAAATAACTGTATTGGTCACGTCTATTTCTGAGTCGATAAAAATCTTGACTCATTCCCGCGACAATTACTAAATTAAATCCTATTGCTGAGTAAATTGAGTTGTTTATGGAGTGACGTAATTCGATATCGTGTGTGCATTTTGCGCATTAATGTTTGGGGTAGTTAAATCACACTATTTTTAAATTGGAGAAATATCTAATCACCTTTTTATTCATCATAACAAAGGCATGTACCTAGCTTAGCTAAAAAAAGTCCCCAGCATCAATAAGTTCAAAAATCCTTCATTCCATTGTTTGGAGACTTTTTGGTTCCTAGATGACTTGCATGCAATGCAATACCTTCTGCAAACATGACAACTACAATAACTTATAATTCTCTGGTCATAAACGATGCGGTCTATAATTTTAAAGCACTTAAATAATATAATAATGTGAATAGTGATTGTATCACTGTCAGACCACTGCAATTGCCATTGCCACGTGACTCATATTATGACATTGCTAACGATTTTTATCGTTTGTGTACTGGCTCTAATGTTTGTTTTGTTTTTATTACACAACTGAGAGATACACTAAATTTTGGTACAAAACAAAGTAATTTTAGCCCTTTTGTTGTTGATTTGGTTCACTAGATGACACAACGTAGAAGGTTAAGCCAACAAAAGCCTAACAATTGCGGTATTTGCTAATGCTGCAATGATGTATCTCCATAGAATCTCGACCAAAGTTGCGTAAGGAGAGAATGGGAGATCTCATGGATGTTGGAAATTAGAATCCTTGCGTCAAAAATTTACGAGACGTGAATTTGTGATCAAGCAATCATGCATCACTTTTTGAAATAGATGGTGCCTCCAGTGAACAGTTATTATCTATGAAGGAGAAATGATGTCTTAGCAGTTCCGGAGGAAGCTACGTAGCTGTCAATCATACATCAAGTCCACGGAATCTTAACTAAATTCTTTCGTAATCGCAGTCTGTGTCGCACTACTTATCACAAACAGTTGATCTTGATTTTATCTTTTATGTTCACAACGTGTTGGATAGGTGTGAACAATATGCGACAAATCCAGTTAAGAATCTTGCTACATGAGGTTGAACAAGAGCGGAGTCTGAAATTAGTTGTGTTTGTAGCTGGTGAATTGATTAGCGCTGTCAAATGTCTGAGTGGTGTCGCCAATCATTTCTTGATTCTTTGAATTAAAATTATTATAACACTTGTGTAATCTTTCCAAAATAGAAAACGTTTGAAATTGAATTGCAACTGGGAACCAAGTACTTTCGAGTTGTTATTTACAAGTTTTGACTTCGAAAAAATACCTTTTAACAACGTTATTATGAACTGTTCTATAAACATCAGCTGTGCCTTATCTCTGACACAGTTTTTCTAGCATATTTGCTCTCTGATACAACAAAGATAACGAGATCAAAACATTGTGTTAGTCATAGCAAATATATGATTCATTGGGCATCTTGATATCAAACATCTTCATGAGCACCCTGTGAACTTTCTAAACCGGTTTCTTAATCTCTAATTATAACTTTGGATCCTTGCCAAAGGATCGAGGATCATGATGAAATTCGGCCAACTGGTGCTATAACTTCTCTATTTTCTGATATAATATATTGGCTTTTTTATTTGCGTGTCTTGCTTGCTGTGCAGTTTATTGCCATATCCGCTGTCGCATTTTATTACACACGAAAACATAAAAATTGTCGTAATTGCGACGTGTCTTCGTCCAGCCATGCGTTTTATAGCATCGCACGGCCGATTCGATTGGTCCTTGACATACTCCAATTAAAATCCCACACTGAATTAAGTGACGCTTCATGAATCGTATATGTCCTGAGTCACAATTTTAATTAATTTAAATTTGAAATATGATGTAAGTATCAAGATAAAGATGCTGATTCAACAAGGTCCCCTGAATGCATTTGGTTGAATGCCAAAAAACTGAATGCGCTAAGTGACACAAAAACTCGTCGTCCGTGCAAAAACTAAAATAAACTCAACGCATAAAGTGTATATTTTAATATGTATATTTTAACTGCAGGTAACATTTTTGTGGCAAACCAGTTGGGGACCGTTTGCCCTTAAATGGAAGAATTTGGTTTTTGTTAATGCGTTGGAGCTTGCACAAAGCGTTCAAACTACAAGTTAAGCAAGTTATAAACGACGTTGCCAATACCAATCTCAATTCACGAGAAAATTTCTCAATCTCGGTCAACCAATTCCCCATGAACGCTTCTAAAGAATTACTTACCTGTGAAAGATTTCTAGCGATACACCCTCGACTACCGACCTTGACTAACCGGTTGTCGTAATTGGCGCTGGCTTGTCTTCGACTCTTAAAGTCGGTGGTTCGATTCCCACACGAGAAATACCTACTTATTTATCCTACACACATCTGTCTGCATATTTCTCACGTGTTTTATTACACTTCTTATCACGTTTTTAGATAAACTGCCAAATTAGCAAGTTACTCTAGCATACAAGGCTTAAGTTTCTAGTTCTTTTTTCTTTTTGAGAATATTTAGTCAATGTAACATTAAGATGGCCTATTAAATGTTACCCAATAAAATATTCCTCATAATAATTTCTCCCACGTCATCGATTAACTCGATTATATCCGAGCTGTCGCTTAAGAGAGACGTTTCCTTCTCAACTTACTGTTAGCCTCTCCATATGGTCAGAGTTAATTGAATTTAGTTAAGGCTGAGGACCTGAATGGACGTTGATTAACTGTAATAGTTTGCTAAGAACAGAATTGATTATAGCCTATTATGTTTCTATCAATGTAAAACTGAGCCTGATGGAATTGTTTGCTCCTGTTATGATTTCTTTTACATCACTTAGACAATTACTTAAATAATGTTTCTTATCTTATTTTGAATCTATTTGACCAGTAATAAGCTTTTTCTCATATATTGTCCCAAAAGCACACTCGTGTCAAACAATCATACGCCACACCATTGTTTATGCAATCTTAACTTTAAATTCCTTTGGCACATGTCCATTATAGCGGACGAGCCGTCTTTAAACAATTGTCTAGATTTCTGTCATTCAAATTGAAACAAAGGAAGCTCCAGACCTTTATTTCACGTGATGTGAGAACAATTTGGGCTGCCCACGCGACGGTTGGAGTTCATTTACGTGCGTGGGTGATAACACCGGAGCCATGGTCTAGCTGGCATTTATCATAATGTTTCTTATTGTTACACTGCACATATAGAATCGCTATGGTTACTTGTCTCTTCTATCTTTTTATAGACTGTGTTATCTCTTGAATTTGTTGCTTCATAGCTGAATATTTTGCCTTAATAGATTCAAATTGGTAGTCTAGACGTCGTTCCCAAATTGAATTGTTCCTATTTTTGGAAATTGTGTATTAAATATTCCGAAGATGTAGACACTGATACCGGAAAGTATGATTAATACGGTTACAACATAATCATTTCCTATATTTAACCGATTAATAAGTCGACAAGCGACGATAACCTCATCGATAGAGTCACGTCTTTAAATAAACAAACATGGTGACCTCCTGGTGGGTTACCTCATTCTATGACTCAAGAGTGTATGACCCTCATTCTGATTGGCTAATTCAAAGTGCATCGTTAACAAGGTACTGTTAATAGTGCGTAAAAGAAAGTTACGATACGTGTTGAATGGATAGTGAAACCTTACTGTAGTATCAAGTTGAAGGCCTTTGTAACTTGTTGATGCATTTGATTGCTTTGTCATCTTTTGAGAATGTACGCGCAGTTCACTAAAGTCTTTATCCAAGCATCGAGATGTTTATGTACTTGTATCAAAATGGAATATAAAATTGAAGCAAGTAACTAATTCAGAATTTAAACCAGCGCTCATCAATCACCGTTCACAGCATGTACCATAAGCGGTATGTGGCGTTAATATCAAATGTCAATCCATAATATGGCTGTATATCATTGGCATTTAGACTGATAGGACCTATGGCGCTCACTCGCAGCACAGCGAAGTTGTTTATGTGAGTTTATACAAAGATGTCAAGGCACTCGGCCTGACCCTGTTCATCGATAGTGCACAATTGTTTAATGATTACTTCATTTCTTCGATATATTTCGTTTTTAATGTAATCTTATTAGTCTGTTGTGTCTTAGTTTTCTTTAATGCCGACGTTAGCTGTCCATCTGTTTAAAGTTTCAGCTTGACAATATAAAACCTACTAATCGGTCAAGTTTTCAAGTCTCCAAGAACTATCTGCGTATTGAGACATCAGACTTTCTTGAGCCCCAATTCTTTTATGCTTATAATTTGGACCATGTCGATTTTTTTTTTTTTTTTATTGTTTATAGGCCTGTGTTTGACCGCCATCTCACCATGGTAAGTGATGATGCGGCCGAAGGTGGTAAGCACACAAAGCCTAGAAGGAACTGGCTCTCAAGTGCAGCTATCGGAACACACCGAAAGGTGCTTGGCGACAGATTTTCAACTTGAGGGTGGTAGCCAGCCAGGCGGGTACTACAAAGTACCCTACCACCGTGCTATGGTTTCCTCACGATGTTTTCCTTCACCGAAAGCTCAAGCTCATTGTAGGATTCGAACCCGGGACCTTCATCTCGGTATCCGACGTTACTACCACTGAGCTATCATCGTCTCAAAAGGTGAAATATCATATTATAAAAAGGCAACATGAGCTAGTCTTTAAGAACAAGTGGAATATTAACTCCGGAGTGTCTTCTTACTTTGAGATTGTTGGTTCTTGATGAAGTTTTATTTTTAAGTGAAAGTAGTAGTTTATTACTCGTTTAAAGGCCAAGATGGTAGGTAATTTATTAGTTTGTAGATAATCAAGCTTATGTTAAGGTATCTAGGTATATAATACTACTCGTAATTTGATTATTTCCAACTGAATATTCTCTATTACAGTCGATTGCTTCACCCGAAGATACAAAGTTGTATTGCTTACGGCCCGGCTCTAGTTATTGACTGAATTCGATGTAAAGTTTACGTTTGGTTTCACAGAACTGACGAATTGTGGAAACATTTCAATCAGGCTTATTTCATCGAATGAATTTGTGTTGATTCAGTGGCTGTCTATGATTATGAGTTGTTTTACTGCGCTGTGTTATTTGCATACTATTTTGAAAAGCTATGGTTTTTTGTTTAATAACTTCTAATTTAGCTACTGTTTGTTCTTTTACTTTTATTTATCTACCATCTGACAAACGTTGTCCTGTTCAAAATACCATTGAAAAAAGCATTTTCGGGTTTTCCAATATTTTCTGATTTACGGAATAACTTTCAAGTAACGCTAACCAATGAACACCATTTAATTTTTGTTTATATTATTAATATAGATAAATTAAACTTAATATTCTAAATTTCTCCCAACTAAGCAGTGCTAATAAAAAAGATTTTGGAAGTAAATGTCAAACTACACGTATATGAAACTGAAAACGAATTTAATGTTTTTGATGTATCTGCAATATTAACTTAGAAGGTAAAACGCGATGTCTCAGTGTATGCATTCGCAGACTCAAACACGCGGAAAAACAATCTCTCGATAGATTTTACCGATTAGCGGCATACCGACTAATATCTAACCTTTACATGTTGCGACCAAGTACCCGTGTAGCTATGTTAGCTAACTATCCCATCCACCGGTTTCTGCGACCGGATGCGCGGACATTATCGTCGGCGCGAATGTCTACGGGTTCGACGAACCGACGCGACGATACGATTTAATTGCGTCATCAATTATTATGAGATTGTTGACAATCTTCATAAATTTTAGCTTATCGATTATTCTGTTCGAAAGGGCACTGAAAATCCGCCATGTTCAACCTTTCGCCTTTCTGTTCGCTGAAAGTATTTTTATGAGCGATGCGAGCGTACGTCTGACGCATGCAAGTGTAAGCTAGTAAATGAAGCAAAACTTAAACCTGAATAAAATATTTTTTATGTCAGAAAATGGCAAGAAATTAGATAGACCGCCTACATCAAGGAAGGTAAGTGGTACCTTACTTAAGTATTATAGAACTCAAATCAAAACTTGTTTGTAATTCAAACAATCTTAACCCTGGTACCTATGGAATCAGGTAAATTTCTCTTAAGGCGGCCCTCTGCGGCCGCCGCAACTTCAACGCAAGCATAGTCTAAGAGCTTGTTGTTTCATCCAACGTAATGTTTGACTGCGAAAAAAGAGAGACAGCATCAGAGCCGTCGGTTATCAGTCGGTAAATTCCGCTGATCACTCGCGGCCTCTTCGCTAGGTCGTCATTCATGATTTCGCATGTCATAAAACTTGTTCCAGGAGTATACTTCTTGTGAAAAAACCTTACAAGTTTGTGAAAAAAAAGTTAGTTATTTAAAATCTCCAATACATTTGCAAGCCTGGTATCTAAATGTTTTCTTTACTTTTACAATTTATAGGTACATTAGATATGGCCAAAGTTCAGGTACAATTTGTGCAAAAACGCTGTTTTTCGGAGGCTTTGAACTGAATTTGGTTGACACTTTTTTTTAATTTCGCCTAGATACACGGCTAGATATAGTGCACAAGATACTAATTTGTTCAAAACACCTAACGATCAATCTTTAACAACGCCGTAATAAGTACAGAGGTTTTGTATGAAAAGTATGACGAATTGAGTGCTCTTAACATAATCTATTCTCGATTTTGGGCCTAAGTGCCTATTAGTAAATCTGGGCGATATAATTCAGTATGTAAAAGTGTTTGATCAATTGATTTAAAAGTTTCCAAACAAAAATCACCAAGTGTTAACTCTATAACATGCATAGCAGCCAGACAATACAAAAGCGCAGGATACAATATGCGAAGCGAATGTACGTCTGACACATGCAAATTATTGGTCACGCACGAATCTAACCGAAACCAAATACATTAGCCCGTGTAAAAATACTTTTTATTTAGCTGTTGATAATGTATCGTGGTATTTTTGATCAGTGTCTCATTCGCATAAAAGAAAAAGGAAGAGAAATCCAGAAAGTGTCAAAGATCTTATGTCCTGGTTGTAGGAGAGGCAATAACCCTTGCAGCATTTGGTTTGGCGTATCGGATCGAATTTTGAACTGCGAAGGTGTGTACTGGAATAAGGAGAGAATTAAATCCATCCAATCCAATAAAAGCCATCCTGAAAGTATCTGTGGTGTATCTGGGTAAAGAGTTGATGGTATGATGTAACTAGGAAGCTAGTTCGTCCAAAATAGTTTCAAGGAAGAAAAACATTCAATCAAAACTAACCAGTTGAACAGATTTGAGTTGTATTATCTCAAATTAATATCACATTGCTCAATAAAAGCTGATTTGGCAAAAGTCGCTGATTTGGCATTAGTCATAAAAAATATTAGATAGTATTTAGTTCGGCTAACACTCAAACTGATCAGACTGCGTCAGTTTAATTAAGAATCGCGTTAGATAAAATAACTGTGTGAGTGTTTGTATCTCCTGATAACTTTGATTAATTTTGAAATGAACATTTATTTATCTATTTGAATTCATTAGCCTTTTATTGGTTAGATTATATTTGCAAAGTGTATTTGGTGCTCGTTTTTAGAACACGTTCTCTCGGACTATTAATATGCTTGAAATTCTTTGCCAATTACAAAGGTTCAGTAGTTAAAACTGGAATTAACTTTAAATTTCGTTCAAGTCTCTTCTGACACTGAATTCAATGTGACTTGGCTGACTGTAAAATCTTAATCATATATGAGACTTTGAATTAGCTTTCTGGAAGAATTACATTGATCAAACAAGACTAACAATTGATTCTGTTACAGAACTTTAGGGTCACAAATTAAATGTGATATTAATCTACAGAAGCTTATAATTATTTCTATTATATTCTTATTTGAACTCGAAAGCTATCATAAATTCACATATCCTTATAATAGCAATTATCATACGTGCAGATTTAACAGCTTCACTAATAGCTTAGCCACGACCGTTAAATATCTAACCTAGGTAGAAGTTAGATCTGAGATAGTGATAGCCTTCGCAACGGATTTTGCTAGACTATCTATCATGATGCATAGAACCGGTTCCCATACTGTATTTTAATGATGATGTCATTTGAACTTAATACACGGTTTTAAAAGTGCAAAAATAATATGCCTTTCTGCATATGGATTTATTTTTAGTATTAAAAATAATGGGGTCAATAATAATTTTATAGCGGTCGTAAACATTATTTGCTTTATCCAAAGCATGAGATAATATTGACTTGGTATGTTTTTCCATGAATATTAGTACCTATCTGAAAGGATCTGGATGGTTCTAAGTGATATTATTATGCAAAATTGTCATCATTGTATTTTAGAGAATTCGGTCTTTGTTCTTTTAAATTGCTTCCAAATTCTCAAACAAAATACGTACATATTTTGTCCCAATAATATCCTCATATTATGCTGAATTAGTTAAATTACTCGAGGAATTTTGCAAGTTTCCTTCAAAGACGTACCTTTTAAGTGTACTCAATTGCATGTTTAAAGTACGTGACCATAAAAACGTTTTCCGAGCAACCGGTTGCGGTTGGGCCTCGTGCTTCGTATATTTAATGCTGTGATGTCACCATTTCGGTTACAATGCGATTTATCCGACCAATAAACGTTGTTTACTCTCAGTTTGGTAGGATCCAGTTGCGGGTCATGTTGTAAATTGGCCGGGTTGGATGTTTGAATTTTCGAATGACCGTTTCAACCGTTCTAGAATGTATTGTGGAACTACTTAGGTCTTTAGTATCATTATTGTAATAAGAATTCTAAAATATTTGTTTATTTGTAATGTTTTTGTTTTAAACCTTCATCTAGTAGATTTTATAAAGATATACTTATATTTTAATGTTGGTTGAAAACAAATGTTCGTAGAAAGCAGGAAGATGATAAATCGATGAACATAGAATACTCCATTATTATATTGATATGAAACTTCTACTAAAGTTTGCTTAAAAGATGCAAAGCTTCGTTTGCTATGTATAGGGATTGCAAAATCCGGATATTTTTCAAATCCGGATTCCATGTTTATCATCACATATAAATCCGGATTATCCGGATTTTTCGAATTTTGGTATTATTTTTTTGCAATCTTTTGTAATTTTAAACTGTACGCGTAGTTTTATGCTAAACTATTAGTAGTTTGAAGATGGGTGTTCTATTTTATTATTTTTCAATAAAATTGGAATTTTTTAAAAAAAAAAATGGCCTTGCGTTTGGCCACTGAGCCGTCATTAAGGATAATGACGAAACCTAAGTTGGAGTACACTTACCCAGATGAAACCTATTCACCATGGCCTTGAAAGTGCCTAGATTGTAAGAGTCAGGTAACACAGACGCCGGCCGGAAGCAAGTTCGACTCCCTTGTTGTCCGCATGACAGGTATGTCAACAACGTAGGGGTGAAAATTTTCCCGGCTTCTTGTTGTTCGGAGTAAAATTAGGGATGGTGGTTGGAATAAGGTTGAACAATTCCTGCACACACTCTCCAAATATATCCTGCAGAAAACCGATAAGGCAAGCAACCTTTCTTCGATCGTCGAGGCTCGTGAGTTACGTCCTAATTAAAGTCTCATCTCCGATGTGTGAGATGAGTTTTTTTTTTTTTTTTTATACCACTAAGGTGGCAAACAAGCATACGGCCTGCCTGATGGTAAGCAGTTACCGTAGCCTATGGACGCTTGCAACACCAGGGGCATCACTCGCGCGTTGCCGACCCTGAAGAAATCTCTTCACGCCCTTTTTGAAGAACCCCATGCTGTACTCCATTGGGAAAACCACGGCGGGGAGCTCATTCCACAATCTGAGCGTCCGCGGAAGAAAGCTCCTTTGAGATGATCTCTTAGTGGCATTAAAAGTGACCAGATTGGCATTGCCCCAATCGGAGACTGCCTGTAAGGTCACGTTCAAACGCTCTACCATGGCCTCTCGCAACAATTCGATCTAGTCACTGGTGGCTCGCGCGCTAGAAATATAGACAACGGTGCTATCGTCTATGTACCCAAAAATACCAGGCTTCACCAGATCGTTAATATGCAGAAGAAATAAGGTTGCAGAGTGAACTGAACTCTGAAGCATTGATTGCCAAAAGGTCCGACGAACACCCGTCTATGACCACATGATTAAAACGTTCGCTCAGGAAATTGGAAACCCAAGCATACAGACCACTAGAGACTCCATATAAAGGAAGATTACTTAGAAGGCTGGTGTGCCAGACCCGAAATTAAATAAAATTCTGAGATCAGCCGATGTACTAAATGCTTTCAGCGGTAACCCATCTAGAACTATATATTCTTGATATTACGTTGTGCAGAGTTGTTACTCGCGCCGCGCACGCGTCGCCTCCATCTAAGACTTAGCTACTAGCTAGATAGATGAGCGGGAGCAACTAGCAGCGTGTGAGCCGAGCGGTTTATAGATTTTATTATAGACCTTATAGGCACCATGACAGACACGGCAACGCAATCGCACGAACTAAAGCGCAGGAGTTTTAAATATTATGCAGATTTGTGCGTCAGAGTAATACTGACCTACATCTACTGGATATTCAATGATGAGAATTGTAATTAACCATCAACTATTGTCAATTATGATTTAAGGGTAAACATCAGTTACGAGGCGGGAAATTTGAATTTTTTAGGTGTTTTTGTTACCTTCGTAGAACAATATGGATAGATGTTTCAGTGATTAGCGACAGTAGAAGTTCATTTGGCACATTGAATGTTTTTTGTATAATATGAGCCTTTCTCACGGTTTCTCTAAAAACCGTAAAACTTACTATTTTGGGAAATGTATAAAAGTAGTTAATCTTAAACAAAAAGTATCAATTCTACAATATGCTAAATGAAATACTGGTCGCGAATCACTGAAATATCTATCCATGTTGTTATATGAAGGTAAAAAGAATAAAAACTCGAAAAAAAACAAATTTCTCGCCTCGTAACTGATGTTTAACCTTAAATCCGAAAAAACCGGATTTGATTCTGAATATTCGGATTTATAATAAGCCTAAAAATCCGGATTTTTCAGTCATTTTCGAATTTCGAAGTATCCGGATTGCAATCCCTAGCTATGTATGACTATAAATTCTCTTTCCTTTCTCCTGGTAAGTCATTTGCACTAGCAATCATTAGCTTCGTTAGTTTTACTTCTTTTTCTACCTAGCATTTGCTTGGTTCCGCTTTATCGAATTTGCTTTCTCCACCTTCTTCCAACCCTTCGCCATATAGGTTGTGAGACTACACTTGGACTACTTTGGACTCGCCGTGTGATACTTATGCCCATTTGATCAAAGCATTTATATAGTTCTCCGTCTTACCGTACTATTTGAAGCGGCTACTGCATCTTTTCCTCTACTAGTCTACATTGATGTCATATTCACGTCCTCGCGTTGCACATGTGATCATGAACATCAAAGCTTACAATACAATGTCAATCAGATAACATCCGTTGTGCAACAGGCCACTTGTGGCGCATAAGCCGACTGGCTAGTTATTGTTCTCATAACTACACGCTTCGTGGTTGCTGATAAATCACGTATTAATATGAGTGTTCATAAATTCATTAGCCATTGTTTTCGTATATGGCCAGATTTTATATGGACATCCCTTGGTCACTTCTGGTTTGTTTTACGGATGGTTTAATTATGTTCTATTACGCTAATAGTTAAATTCAAAGTATTTTGTATTTCTGATTCCTTCTGGTTGTATCGTTATATAAAATTGGACCAAATCCATTTACTAAAAATATTCGTTAATATTCGGTAATTCGTTTTTCTAAGAGAAAGCAGACATTTAGGTACTTCTCATTATTCTAAATCAACCAAGTAATAGAAATTTTATTCCCATCGTTATTTTAAGCATAAAACATCCATGAAATTATAAAAAATTTCAAAGATTTCATTCCGATAACATTTGTCATGTTGCCTGATGTGCTGTCATCACGGCATTCCTGCACGTGCGTCCTGGACGAACTCATTATGGATTATTTGGGTACCTGCAATCAAACTGCAACAAGAAATATTATGATGAATAATGTAGTAATAAATGGTTAGGAAAACTACGAGTTGTGAATGAATACTATTTAGTGTATTATTTAGTGTCAGCAGCAGGAATACACCGACAGGTTTTTGGGCGACAGACTTTTCAAAATGAACTGAAACTGTCCCCCACATTGGATTTGGAAATGATTTTATTCAGTTTAGGTCGTAAGCTATGAAGGTCAAAGTTGTCTTGGAATAATGCTGCACATGGTTCAAGATCATAGGATAATTTGGTTCCCGATTGAGTGGTAATAATAAATCATTTTGTCATAATAAATGAAAATAAAAATGATAATAAGTAAACAAATAACTACGCACTCTTCACTGATGGCCATCTGATCCTGAACAAAACACTCCCTTGTTCCTATTCAGAAACAATTTAAATACGCACAGTTGTAACCAGACACCATATGGATTTTTAATAGTCGTTTAATGGGCCATACAGATTTCAAGCGCATTGCTTGAAATCTGTATGGATATCTATATAAACCTTTTCTTCAACAGAAATAGAACCCTTTTTAAACGTGACAGCGGTATCAATGAAACTGAGCGGTTCACGTACAGTGTACACAGTTCCTTCCCGGTATCTTGCATCAATCAGATTTCTTATGAAATTAGGCCAATGGTTCTTACGAATCACGAATACGGCACAGAAACAGCGCACTGTGGTTATAACAAGTGTACTGTAAATAAAATTTTCCTGCTTTATTTCAAGACTTGGGGTTACTAAATTCACTCAAGGATTCACAGAAAGATCTCTTGTATAAATTATGGAGATTCTAGTTAGATAGGTTGGCATCAAAGAAATCTTAACGTGATCTAGCTAGAGATACTTGTATAGCACCAAGTCCATCTTTTAAATTCCATGAAGCTGAGAGTTAATTTCAAGAAATGAGTTTTTAGCTTTATGCGCGCAATATCCGTGCAGACAAATTGAAGTGATTTAATATAAATTGCGAGCACTCAATCTGGTGGAAATATGAGGTTTTAAAGGATGCAAAGTATTTAACTAATTTCCTGCCCGGAATATATAATTATCTAATGCTTAATTAAGTGCTTTTACGCAACAATAACAGATTTCTCCAAAACTTGTCGAATATACTACAAGTTAGCTCTATGCAATGTGAAGAAATATCGTAACGACTTTCTTGTCCAGTGAACCCAAATAAAGTAGTCTACAGCAGTGTCCTATTTCGTACCTTCGCATAACGGATCAAGACTGCCCAATTGATTGAATTCAGTCGGTGTGGTCACGTTAAATAAGACTGACGTCATATCCCTATTTCGACAAGCGTTGTTTTAGTTAGTGCGGTATTTATATCGCAAGCCCTGCGGACCGCACGGCCCATTATAAAAAGGAATGTGCCAGTCGAAACGCCATCTGGTGTTTGAATTGTTGAATTGACTGACCATTAAGTACTGGCACGATATTTATTTGATCAAAATACATTTTAGGCCATAAGAGAGTACTTATGAACCAGTTCAGAATTTGAACTTCAATTAAAAAGTAGAAATTACGCTAAATGTAAGGTAAAACATCGCGTTTTTGTTCCATCTGAATTCCAAGTCGAAAACAATGAACGCTCACAAAAAGCTGTACTTAAGTTATGAGGAAAGTTGGAAACCGCTATCGACGGATGACGTAATTTTTATTTCCATGGTATGGCGTCATTGTCAAGGTTTTTGTTGGCATGTTTTTACCATTGCTTCGTTAAACGGTTAGTTAATGGATGTTTGAGAAAAATGGGTTAAATAAGAATCAGTCTGAATATACTTAGTTCAGGTACTTTAAAAAAAACAGAGGAAACGGACACATTGTGCAACTTCAAAGTTACCATTTAAAGTTAACAACGCTAACGTACTTGGGATAAGCAAAGGTAATAAAACCACTGAAAATGTAGATCGTGAAACAGTTAATGTTAAAACTATAAAAAATAAAGAACTTAGTCTCACGCCTGACTCTGAGATGACATTATGAGATAAAACAACTTTTCAATAACTATTAACAAAGTATTGTAATTTTATTATTCATATATGCAAAGTTTTATGGAATTCGAGATTTATAGCGCTATAATGGTGTTTCTGGTACCAGATATAAGTTTATGAGAACATAACACGCGTTATGTTAGTAATGACATGGTCGCGTAGCTAATAATGTCACAAAGAAACACGAGTCACTCGCTGTCTTCAAATATTCAACAGTCTTCATCAAATTAGGTGTGAACAATGATAAGCGTGATCAAAAGATTCAGCAACTTCTAAATCTGAGCATCTTTCAAAGCTTTTTGATTAGGTTTATTTTTTCAAAGCAATAAGATAAAGATATTCACTGTTGAGTATCCCATTTCCTCAATTTTATAATGAATTAGCTAGTCAGGTATTAGGTTTATTGTGATTAATGTGTGTGCGAAGGTCACTAAAATGTATCTGGACCAAAATGCCATTTGAACTGACTAAAAAATAAGCTGTTTTAAAAACAATATGCATAGCAATTAGTTTCTTGATATGTTGCCGTTCTGTTATTTCTGACGTTTTAAATCAAATAACTGCATTAGCAGCAAGCTTCTCACGATATACAGACAATAGTGGTGAGAAAAATCTGTTAACTAGTTGGATGACAGCTGTGTAAAAACATAATGATGATGATCAGTTGCAGGAACTATATCATGTAACAGAAGTCCATTTTTTATCTTCATGTATCATGGCTCTACATTTATGTACCGATCTCATTGAATTGCGTCGCAAAACTCCCAAATTACATTTCCATGTTCTCAATCGTTGGATTGCAATGACCTCTTTCAATTTAAATATTTTTTCAGACGTTTTTTCAACAACTTGACATGTGGATAATAAACAGTAAAATAATTGCCAAAAGTCAACACGATTAATCATTACGTCAGCTCAAGATCACCACGACTGGATATGATTTCATTCTGCAATTGCAATGATATCATGGCCACACCTGTTTCTTTTTCAATCAGGCCACTTTATTGGTCCACAACGGAGTTTATCACAAAAGGCAGGCTTATCAATGGACCCCTAATAAGCTGGTACATAAATAGTATGACTTCATTTATTCGTCATCGTTCGACATCATCACGTAAACTGTGAATGAAGGCCGTAAGTTATTAATCTTAATAGGTTTTTATGATAGCAATCATTCTATTAGTGAAAATATGGACTTTGCTCGGACACCAATAAATGAGGCGAAACGGCAAAAGCTTATTTCACATACACTTGAGCTGAGTTGGATGAAGCTTGGCACTTTAGTAAAATCTCTGATACTACCACCAATTCGGAAAGTGTTATGGACTTGTTAACTTCAAATAACTACAAAAATGTTGTCGATATTTAATGAGTCCCTTTAATCCACGCTGCCACTGGTTCCGCCGATATGATGTCAGTTATCTTATCTACATAGATACATTCATGAACAACATTGTGTATAGCAATGAAGCGGCTGCATTCTGCGTTATTTTTAACGCATTGTGTTTTTGCTGCGACCGTCTCGACTCTTATCTTTAAGGTTATCTGACAACGACTGCATTGTCAAATAGAAAAACAATTTGGAGATATTTAAATGTGACCTGATAATAGAAACTGTCACAGATAATGTAACTAAAATTATGGATGTTTAAAGAACTCTAGCCCATATCGTTGACAATGTTGGTAGAGTTATCAGCCAGGAGTTCAGTATTCCACCTTTTGACCGAAAATATTTAAGTCACAACATGATGGTATTTTGGTTGAAAAGTTTTTTCGCTTTGAACATTTAAAATTTGTTTAAAACTAGTACGATTTCTTAGTTAAAAAAGGAAGGATAAAACACGAAATCGATGTACTAAATCAAGCCTTGGATATGCCTAAATGTCACTCATTTCTTCCGCGCGTGTACTTCTTGCAAGATCATGTCATCCAGATCCTGTTCCTGATTAATTTAAACCAGACCCGGTATTCTTTGTTGCTCAGGTTACACATAATATAATAGTGTTGTTAACTGTTCCATTATAAGAAGTGCTTGTGAACTTGCTTAGCACCCGATAGCCTAGTGGATGAGTCATCGGCACGTATCGATAATGGAGTGTTGACCCCAATTAGAGGCCACAACCAGCCTCAGTAATGTTGTTAGGAATCTTAATTAATGAAGAGTTGTGCTATAGCTTTCATTAAGATCGCCAGAGGAATCATTAAGCGAAATGGTCGTGAATTGTTTGCAGTGGTAATTGATTGATTGACCAGATTTCTAAGGTCTAAAATTATGATTGAATTAAAGCAGTACATCAATCTAAGTCTTTGGGTAGTGTACAGAATTTTTTTACTGCTCGGGATGAAATAAGGATTTTGGTACATTGAATTTTTTCAAAGCAATAATGAGCTGTTTTAGGATATGAGTAATAAGAAATGGAGCAGGATTGCTATGAAGTCCACTTTTGTTAAAATGTGCTAATGCTAGAGGGGAATACAATTTAGAAAGTGTAAACAAATCCTCTTGCAAATATAGAGTACATCATGGGGTGATTCCAGAAGGGTGTGCAGTGATTTTTGCAGGAGGCAACGGGCGAGTGATACCCCTGGTGTTGCAAGGCTATTAATGAAGTTCAATGCTACGCCACAAACATGTTCAAACAATCTTATCTAAATGTTATTTCTAATTAATTATGTTATCAATTATGTGAAGTCCACGGTCGCGTGCGCAGGGTGATTTCATTCGACACGTTCTATTATTGTAATTAATATCATTGTTTTTGTGTTTGCAGGTAAGCGATGACCTAATTTCTACGACATCAAGGATCTTGGATGTTGAGGTATTTTTACTATACGTAAAATTAGTACCTTTTAATTACTTATATTTAGTATCATTTGCATTCCACAAGTTAACTGCATACGACAAGTGTGTTTTCATGTCTTCGATCTGTTACTCAGCTTTAAAAAATACAGAGAAAATAGTAGGAGTTATTTCATCCAGTAACTTTGTTGACTCATCCATGGCGATTGGATCTGTTCTGTTCGTCGCAGTTCTCTCTTCATTTATGTTGATGTCGCAAAGCTGTGAAAGAATCAAGACTATGCTAATGCAATATAAAGTCTACTAAAATCATAACTCTTTCTATCTGGCTGCACAGTCGGTAAATAAAGTGATTTGTACGCCTGTAAATATGCAGCGAATGAAATTAAACAGTTTTAGAATACCATTCTGTTTGTTAGAACACGCATCACGCAACGAATGGGCGAAAATTCCTTAAGAATTTATTGTTTCGAAGAGAAAATAAAGTATCAAGTTTATGTGGTATTTTAGGATCTTTAGTAGACTGTAGCTCTATATTCTGTGATGATAAGTTCTCAATATAAAGTGCTTGATTTCCACCCCACTGTTTCTCGATCCCCTTAAATGATCCTTAGTGGATGCCTCCGTTATTATCAGGTGTGCAAAATTTCAAGTGAACCCCGTTTTAAGCTGTGCGTGCTTTGATAGAGTAGACGAAGAACTGTGAGTGGTACAGAATCTGAAAGAGAAAGAAGATGATAATTTAAAAGAGAAAGAATGAAAGAAAGTTAAGCCATTACCATAATCGGATTGATAAGAATAGATCTGAAATTCAATCTGGACTTTATAATATCGAAATGTCTTTAGCTGAACTTAGGTCTTGGATTCCCGTAACCAACGGTCCGCTTCCATCCAACTAGTCCAAACGACTAACCAGACCAAGTGTAAGGCCGTGGGAATACACTAGTCCATATATGACATTGAGTACACAGACAAACCTATGTATCATTTTAATGTTGTGTGAAATAATTCAGCAATGTCGTGTCATGACTAATGATTATGAAATAGCTGCAATTAAATTCTGAGTATTTTTTTTTTTTTTGACGTCGAGGAAATAAGTAAGACTATTGAAGCTCGGCGCAATAAAGGTAATTTTACCAAACTATTGTAATATCTATATTGTGTTATATGAAGTAACCAAATAACAATTCAAAAATATAAAGGTACCCTCATTTATTAGTTTGCTGAGCACCGTAACGTGAAGTAAAACTAAATAGATAACATAAACTGGTTTATTTTATACGGGGAGCCTTGCCATTCCGAATATGCGCAGTTTCCATGGCACACAGTACAATTTATACACAGTATCTATGTTAGTTTTAGATACCATGTTTTTAGGCCCATTGTAATAATTATTTCTTTACTTGATATAATCCTATTATCCTACTAATATTATGCACGCTAAAGTAGAAATTTTTTTCGTTACCACTTTTACTTCTCAATGGCATAAAGAAATAAGAAAAAAAAATAAGAGATTTCAGTACGAAATGTTATTCAACTACTGTTTATTTCTTTACTGTGATTTCTCAAAAGGAAACTCCCCATTCGCATCCCCTTTCGACCTCCTTCGAAATCCCGACTACAAGATAGCACGCGACCGGCGATGTAGTTGGGAATATGCGGTCCGCATAATTTGTCTACGGTTTACCTCAGCTATGCGAGTTTGTACCTTATCAATTACAAATCACAGTTTAATTTGTTACTGGTAAATATGCTTTTAAAGAATGAAATTTATTTGTTTGGGCGAAAGTAATCTATTGAATTCGTACTACCATTCTTTTTGAGGCACATTTATTGGAAATTATGAATTCAATTTGTTGTTGGAGTAAAGTATATGTCCGATAAAAAACGCAATTTAAAACGGTACACTAGTGAAGGGATCGGTAAAGGTTAAATGTTAATAGAGGAAAAATAATATCAAGTTACCATAACAAAACTAACAACAAAACTTCAAACAACTTTTGCATCACGAAAATTAAGTAAAAGCAATATCCCGCTACCATATTGGTGGTGCCAAAGTTTGATCGATTGTGCGTAACTCGGGCGATCCTCTCAGCCCATTAAACAAACAATCATGGACACTAACAGGGGTTCGGTGGTATGGGGGTGGGATGGGACGACGTTATACAAACTTCCCCCGCATTATGGCATGGTATAAAATGCTTAGTGATTTCAGGCGATGTCGGAGTTCAGAAATACTGTTTCTACTAACATCCAAGTATGAAAAACTTGTAGACAATTTGGGTTTTTAAAATGATTTTAACTGGGAGTTTTTGGAAAAATATTCCGCGTTATACCCCTTGGTGTTGCAAGCGTCCATAGGCTACGGTAACCGCTTAATACCAGGCAATTTTTTTGATAAGTACTAATACTTTAAGGCCTTTGCTTGTGGCGGCGTCGTGTGACGGGTCGCTCACTTCCCTCCAATATGGCGAGGAGGGCGATGGCTGCCACACGCGTCATACTTGTGAACAGGTGCTGCTTGTGGGGGTTGGTCTGCTTAAGTTTGCCATTTATTTATTTACTTATTAAATATAGATTCAGTCTACTTTGTAGTTTTGCGGCCGCGCCGGGGCACGCAATTGTTGTCAGTGCGATTAGAATGTAAATATTATGTAATGAATCTAAGCTTGTTTTGAAAAGAGTAATTGCTGAGTTTATTGCCGGCTCTTCTCAGCAAATGCAACCTTCCGAACCGGTATTAGAGTATTAGAGTCAGACTTTTCATAAGTGCCTGCGAAGGTCTATTTGAATAAATGATTTTGAATTTTGAATTTTGATAGAAAATTAGAATTATTATTTTTTACCTAGGAATTATCCCTATTCAATGATTGTATTCTAATTCGTAAAGGTTTATTAACTTCGCGTTTTAATAACGCCTTGCTTTAATAACAATTGACCCTTGAAGTTCTGAGGTAATCGGTAACGTATTCTCACTGAACCCGCGGCATCTGTACAGAGTTTGTATGGAGTGATGCCAAGATTTCTGCAGAGAGCAATAAACTATTGACCCCTTGGGTAGACAGGTCTTCAAAAATATGTACAGCCAAAGAGCCTATGATACAAACAAATAAATAAGGCAATTACTATCGTTGGAGGAAAGCTTAGCTATCATGCTAGGTAGGGTTTTCCTTCTATGCTTTGTAAACTTATCACCTTCGGAAATTCTAGTTCATCACAAAGTCTTAAGTTGACATGACCTCATAAAAACTGTCAAGAATCCTCATTAACTTCTACAGATTCGTAGTTATTAGCTTTTTAATTATACCAGCCTAGAGCTTTAAGCAACGTCTGTAGTTTCCTTCTATGAAAATATTCCATTTATAATATGCTTTGACACAAAGTGAGAATCAGTACCATGACCTCTACGCCCTCAAATTCTCTTCTACATGTCAAAAAAAGAATGCCCCGTTCCGGAAAGCAGCAATTACTAACCAGATTTCCTGTAACACAGACAAAAAGCGAGGTCAGCTAAAAGTTAACGTGTAATTATAAATTTGAGCCTAATTGGGATGCATGCGTGGTCCGGCTGCATCTGACCCAGATTCCCGGATCACCCGGATAGCTGGCAGGCTGGCGACCGCGCGTGAACTAACGGGGGTGTAATACCGGGTAACGGATGCTCGGGCTGGGTCGATACGTGCAATTGGCGAGAATATCAGGGACATAGAATAATTTTGCTACTGTTTTTTGTTTACTTTATCGGTTTTATTGAATTTGGGTGGTTTAGACAGAGATTCTTGCTGGTATAAATATTAATGCGCAATTCCTAATTGTTTGGGGTTGTTCTAATTGTTCCATTAATTACTTCAGGCTTTCACTTTCCTTTTTTTTAAATTATATGGGTTTGCGTTTGGCCCTGACCCGCCCATAAGGGACGAAGACGAAGCCTAAGATTGAACACGCTTACCCATAAGGAACTTATTCTCTTCTTCACGCAATCCATCCATATCGTCGTCAATTCTCTTCTCATGTTTATTGTCATATTGCTTTGATTCCTCTTGATTACAAACTCATTAGTGCCCATACAAATACCAAAGTAAGGACTTTTTCTGAAAGTAAAGTTACACTTCAGGATTCCTTTATCAAAATTTTTGGCAGTTTTTTTTTTTCATAACAAAGCTGAAAATTTGGTTGATGGTCCACCTGTATTTAAGACATTGGCAAGACTAGGAAGATTGCCAAATTGTTGACTCTTAAGTGCATCTGAATTATTGAATTGAGTTGAATTATTGTAGATGGTAGATGTAAGGATGACCGCATTGAAAGAAGTAAGAAAATGCACCAAAGATACATTTAAATAATACCTAATGCTCTTATTAAGACAATTTAAATAGTAATAAATAAAACTGAAATGTTTCTCACAATAAAGTAATTTTATTTTCAAACTTCACGCAATAACAATTTGTTGAACCGTTTCTGGAACGTTTACGACATAAGTGAGTCACACAATAATCGACTCTAAAACAAGGTACAACAGGTAATAGATAAAGTGGCGGTGAACCCTGGGTAATTGATTCACAAGTCGGCGAAGCTGGCTTACTGCCAACACCCCTACTATGTATCCTAATATTATATTTAAATTGAAAGCCTTTTGTTTATCTGATTGGATTTGACTTGCCTACGAATGACTTGCATTGATAAAAGAGGGTGGAACTTCCGCAGAGGGTCTGGGCCCTTTATATATTCCTTTACGAAAGCTTTCTCTATCCCATTTATTAGCTAAGAATATCTTTTCATCGACAAAACTATTGAAAACAAAAGTGGATATTTTTCTGGCCTTTGTTAATATTCACTTATTTACCAATTAGATCATACGGTCCTCCTGTAAGTGACTGTCTTTTTAAGGCTCCGAAAAAAAGGAACCCCATGTCTGTCGGAAAACACCAGTAGGCGCTGGGCGAGATTTCTATTTGTTAAAACCTATGTTTTTATATACTGCTTACTCAAAGCACTGGCCTGTTTTTGATAAAATTCACATCTAAATGATTGTTCTTTTTCTACTACTGTTTTTTCATACATATTGACATTTTTACTTCAATGCTGTCAATGCTAAATAAAGCACGTCTTTACTGGTCTTCTTCTAATTCTTCTTTGAATCACCTCCAGCTACTCTGCCTGGGAGCCTCCAGCTCCCAGACTATTTGACTATTTCACTCAACCACATACATCATCATATTGTGAGTTAACTTAGTAGCGACACTATTGATTTTCGGATGAGTCGTCATGTCACATTTGTGAAGCCCGTCATGACATGTGTATTAACAAATATGTATTTTTGTCACGTTCCTCGTGAAAGTGGACACTTTTCACGGACAAAACACGTTTGTAAACATGATGATCAGTTCGTTTTACTCTTAGTTATGGATATTAGGCGCTTTGTATTATTACGACATTTGACTGGCATTCTGTTGCCCAAGGAAGAATAGGGCTGATGTGATGATCCTTAGTCCGACAATTTAAACATTCCAGATGAGGCAATCCCAATGGAGGCAAATACCTGACTTACTGATCCCTAAGCGCCTGCGAATTTTACCACTGTCATTGATTGAAAATCTTTCTGATAAAAATTATATAATCATTCACTAGTCGTAATAGATTCACCTTCAAGTTAAAAATCCTTTGCTGCTGTCTGCTTGGCATGTACTGGTGTAACCTTCAATTTACATTTCAGGGTAGCCAATCCAAATTATGGTAGAACGTTAAGAGATCTCTAAGAAATAGTGTTATCTAAGCATCTGCGATTAACACTGTCATTATTTGAAAATCTTACGGATAAAAACATATGTCGATTTGTTCCATCCAGCATTTGCACTTGAGAGCTAGTTGCCTTAAATAGTTTTTGCAATAGGCGACGGTTGCCATGTTACCAACAGGTCGACCACCTGCTTGCTTGTCAACCTTCCTAAAGGCTACAAATTACTTGACATTCCCTCCCTCGCTCACCATTATCATTCACCCTGTTCCCAATGATTTGTGGTCGGCGCAATATGTACGCTTCTTCCATTCGTCTCTTCTATCCGTCATACCATCACTCACTCGCTTCTTACCCATATCATCTTTCACACAATCCATCCATCTAATTTTCGGTTCCTTTCTATCCTCACTCATACGAAATCCTTAACCGCATTTACAACGATCAGTAAACATAACTCGTCAACCATTAGGCTTTTACGCTTGTAGTAAAGCGTGCGGTGCGGCCCCTGGCCGTGACGTCACCCACCTGGCACTGCCGGTCAACGACCCGTAGTACAAACGCAATGCTCTGGTACAAACAAACTACGCCGTACGTAATACCTCGTGAAGCGTGTCCCAATACGGTGTGCCGTTTTTGGTACCGATCTAGTGTCTAGATAGATGTTGGTGCATCTTCTGTTGTTTACAAACTAAAGTTTTTTGCCGGTTTCTATAGTTGATCCCTTACTTTAAGGTACTATCGTTGTCGTAGAAAAACTATTTTTTAGCGCGGCGGGGCCGATATTATTGATAATAACCAAATTAATAAACTATTGATTATGCCTCAGTGCTGTGTAGGCCCGTTTTGTTCTGAATAGGACAAAACTCGCCTAAAACAATGGTTGGTAGGGATTCGCAGTTATGTCTGCCATAATTAATCAGGAAAGGCGCAATCTTTCCGACAATCATGAATAATTTGGGAAAATCCGCGATGAAAACCTTGCAAACGTTCAGTACATTTGACGTTTCTAGGACCTCACTCTACACTAGTGCCTCTCACGACGAATTCAAGCCCCCATTGCTTGTTTTCAGCATCTCATCATACAAATTAAAATTGTGTCAGATGGTCTCTAGGCTTTGTAAATGTCAGCAACACATAACCTCCTGATATTGGGTGCATTGGCGCCGGAGGCCACTCGCCACTTACTATCAAAAACATGGACAAAAATAACACTGCAGACAGAAATATCGATACAAAATCACTGCTATCTCATGTCGGATTGCCTCTCGAATCACTCGAGGTACTGTACACATCTTGACTTAAGGCGGCCCTCTGTGGCCGGCGCAACTTCAACGCAAGCATAGTCTAAAAGCTTGTTGTTTCATCCAACGTAATGTTTGACTGCGAAAAAAGAGAGACAGCATCAGAGCCGTCGGTTATCAGTCGATAAATTCCGCTGATCACTCGCGGCCGCTTCGCTAGGTCGTCATTCATGATTTCGCATTCATAAAACTTGTTCCAGGAGTATACTTCTTGTGAAAAAATCTTACAGGTTTGTGAAAAAAAAGTTAGTTATTTAGAATCTCCAATACATTTGCAAGCCTGGTATCTAAATGTTTTCTTTACTTTTACAATTTATAGGTACATTAGATATGGCCAAAGTTCAGGCAAAAACGCTGTTTTTCGGAGGCTTTGACTGAATTAGTTTCACACTTTTTTTAAATTTCGCCTAGATACACGGCTAGATATAGTGCACAACATACTAATTTGTTAAAAACATCTAACGAAAAATGTTTAACAACGCCATAATAAGTACAGAGGTTTTGTATGAAAAGTATGACGAATTGAGTCCTCTTAATAGTACTTGAGTCACTTTCATGATTCAAATAACTGTATATATATTTCTTTTTTTATTAAATGAGCTTGCGTTGGCCACTGATCCGCCTATAAGGGACGAAGGCGAAGCCTAGGATGGAACACGCTTACCCAGAAGGAACCTATTCACTCTGACCTTGAAAGTTCCTAGATTGTATGAGTAAGGAAACACAGACGCCGGAAGCATGTTCCACTCCCTTGCTGTCCGCATTATAAATGAGGATGCAAAACGCTATGTCCGTATTTTCGGTATGTCAACAACGTACGGGTGAAACTTTTCCCGGCGTCTTGTTGTTCGGTGTAAGAATGTGGATGGTGGAATAAGGTTGAACAATTCCTGCGCACACTCATCAAAATATATCCTGTAGAAAACCGATAGACAAGCAACCTTGCTTCGATGGTCAAGGCTCGTGAGTTTCGCCTTAATTAAAGACTCATCGATGAGTCTTCTGGCTCGGCGGTCTATTGAGTCGAGAGCGTCAAGCTGGTACTGAGCGGATCCATCCCAAAGATGGACATATTACATAATATCATCTTATTTGTTCGGCCTAACAATCGATTAGACAACAATCACTTTAGATTGTCTTTGAATTGACTACAAAGGACCACTTACTGTTGACAATTGAATTTGAATCTTGTACATTATGTTACTTGATTCAATTTAGGACTTGTAATACTGATGAATTGTTGAGCTGTGCTGTCTCTTGCTATCTGAATTTTGATGGAAAGTAAGACATTGCTGTAGTAGTACATGTCTAAATGCTGATTTTTATTATCAATTTGAACCAGTATTAAAGTCAGACTACTCAGGCGCCGATCCCACAGAGAGAGTTCTAGAGTTCCGAGTTCTGCATTCCGTGTTGACTAATGCGCACACAGCAAGCAATCTAGAGTTCTAGAATTCTGCAATATTCGCTACTGATCGCACATTATACACTTTTTTTTACTTTCAAAGGCCCCACATAGCTTACAGTCAACGCGGAATGCAGAACTCGGAACGCAGAACTCTAGAACTCTTCTCTGTGGGATCGGCGCCTCATACTTAAGTCCCTGTGTGACATGTCTATTAATAACCATGCCGTGTTCCATTTTCAATATAAAAGCAAAATATAAAACAGTACACTTAAGTGCAAAAAGTTATAACACTTTGAAAGGCTTAACATAAAAATCTAAAGTTAAACACCACTTTATTCCTAACTGTAGCCATAAAAAAACTGGTGCAGCTCTATTTAAACTAGGTCGCGTACTATGTAAAGCAGCTTTACAACGACGCAAGATATGATTATAATTTTAATATAAGAAGCTACAAGTTCGACGCCATTTCTTATTTAATAAGATATCTCTTTGTAGCCTTTACATCCGGCTCGAAGGACTAATTTTAAATTAATGATGACTTCTAATTCATTAGTTTAATCCATCAAAGCTTTTTGCTGACAATTAAATAAGTTAAGACCTCACACCTACAGTTAATGGGATATCATGGTACTCATTGCGTGATTGATTTATCTACAACGTAGTATCTACTTACTGGCAATGCTCTGAAGAAAGCTAAGCAAAATTTCTTTGTCTAACTGTAAAATCGTACACTATAATAATAGCTCTTAACTGTAATGTAATTTTTAGCCTTATCGCAGGAAGTACGTAATTACAGTTATTGGATTAAGAGACGATTGTCTGTACGTTCAATATAATAAATTGTAATTACTTGTGCAACTGGTACCTCTAGATCGGATTAATCTTATTTGATTGGACAGACCGGGCCCGAGAGCTTTAAGCTTATTGATGGCTTGTGTTTTGTAGTCGGTCATGCTTGCTTTACGGTTAGAATATTTCTTATCTGTAGAAAGGAAAACATAATGGTAATATGCAGCATCTAAATTGTTTGCATTTACTTTATACGATTCACGAGTGTTGACGGGCCAGTTGGCGCAGTTGGTTAAGGTTCACCTTACGCGCCGCAGGTCGTGGGTTCGATTCCCACACAGGACATGCATTTGTGTGCATGAACATGTCTGTATGTCCTGAGTCTGGGTGTAATTATGTATATTAAGTATGTATTTACAAACAAAAAGTAGTATATGTATTATATCAGTTATCTGGTTTCCATAGTACAAGCTCTGCTTAGTGTGGGATCAGATGACCGTGTGTGAGGAATGTCCCAGGTCCCAGGTTATACATAGATAGCACAGATTAAGTAATAGCTTGAGAAAGGGTGCATGTGTTGCTGACCGGTTAACGTTTTTTGGCATAGGTTTATTTATACATTTTATTTATGAATGTAATAGCTGTATGAATTTATTATAAGGTCATCGAAAAAGTTCAAAACATTTGCAAGTTTGCCGGCTCTTCTCAGTAAAAGCAACCTTCCGAACCGGTATTAGAGTTGTAAAGTTAGAAAAATATGTTGAATTTGAGTACTTGGATTGGATTATATTCATACGTTCACGAATGAAACAAATGAGACTTAAAAGAATGAGAATCACATCGACCTCTGTGATGGGAATGCTTCAAAATTGTATTTTGTATTTGTAAATCAACTTTGCAGTGAAAATTCATTGTTGTAGTACTCACATTAAGGCCAGAATATAGCTAACGGGCCCATTAAGAGCAAGTATTGTTTCAAAACGTTTCTGTACATGGAAATCCTGAGTATAATCACGCGATACATTATTGTATCAGCATTGTTCCCTCTATGCAGGACATAATGAGCTTTTTATTGTCATGCAAAACGCTACGTCGATCACGCTATCAAATAATGTATTGTTACTTTTTAGCATTATGCGCAGCGTACAAAGAATTTTGTACAGTTTGCCCTTTTTGTTTTGGTTGTTGCTTCTTCAAAATTCCTGTGCAAGATGTTTTTGTGCATTGAGTAATAGGCCTTTTTTGTAGCCGTTGCAAGTTTTATTTTACGCTGGCTGTGTATGTGATATGCCGATCTTTGCTGCTTGCGTATTTATCCCGAGTTACTTACGGATTCCTCTGGGCAAAATCTGCCCAGCTACAAGATCTATACGAATTCAACAACCTTAAAAAGTTTCAGCCAAAGAGGTTTTTCCGTATATCATGCCCTTGGTTGAAACAGTGTTTGCCCCATAAATAACCGTAAACCTGCGTTACGTAATAGTGGGCAAAGACAGGTGCGGCCAGAAACGTGGAATAGCCTGGACTAGGCGTGACCTCGTTCAAGTGTCGTGTTAATTCAATTAAATACTGGCGTGTCACGAAAAAGTGCGCTAAAAACTTTTGACCTAATTGTGGAGTATGTTAATAAGTACAAGGGTGTTATGGATAATCTTTTTGCCTCGAGGTTACGCACAAATATTCTTTGTTATAATTGTGGTTTTCGCTTTGGTTTCATAAGAGGTTCAAGGTTTTTGTCATCATTTTCTTCGCTGGAAGAAAAAGATTGCGTAATAAAGAATACTAGTTTATGCACAGCGTACTTAGCAACTCCTTTTTTCTTACCTGGCCTGCGCAGTGCCCGCAACAAATCACAAACAGACAAACTGACAAACATAGATTTAATAAAGATACCACATGGATTTGCTTGCAGCAGAACATTCATGACAGTCTTTGAGACGCATTTTGACTGACATATTATCGACTGTATCAATCAAAGGAAAGGTATCCTTGAATTTGTAGCTTTTAACTTTAAATTCCATTGGACGTTTTCCCGTCAATCCTAAATTAACCAATTCCCATGCCATGTCCAAAACTCATCAAGCTGGAGGTAACATTTTAACGCATTCGTGAGTTCCCATACCTAGTTGCGTGCAGCCATGTTAATAGTCAAAGTTTTTGGGAGGAGTTTTGAAAACCCGTGTTTTGGTACGGTATATAATAACAGTTTTGAGTGCGCTTTTAAATTTCAAAGTTTGTGAGCGCAGCGGGAGTTTAAGCAGTCGAGGTAGTTTTTTTTCGTGGAGATTGAAGGGTTGTTTGGAAGATTCTTGATGTAGAAAATTGGAGGTTCTATATATGTAACCGATGTTTTATTGTTTTCTTAAGGTATTTTGTGTCTCGTATCTCTTAAGTTTCTTTATTCTTATCAAAAGCAAGCAAGGTTTTGTCGTGTTCGTAAATGAAATGCTAAGCCAGAAGGTATGGTAACTACTGTTTGTAATTAATCTAATTTGAATTTAAATGCAGCTTGACCTACTGCGCTGAATTCTAATGTATTGTTATTTCCACTATAAGCTGCATTATATTTGCAGTTTTTTTTTTTTTTTACTGTTTATAGGTCTGTGTTTGACTGCAATCTCACCATGGTAAGTGATGATGCGGCCGAAGGTGGTAAGCACACAAAGCCTAGAAGGAACTGGCTCTCAAGTGCAGCTGTCGGAACACACCGAAAGGTGTTTGGCGACAGATTTCCAACTTGAGGGTGGTAGCCAGCCAGGCGGGTACTACAAAGATCCCTACCACCGTGCTATGGTTTCCTCACGATATTTTCCTTCACCGAAAGCTCAAGCTCATTGTAGGATTCGAACCCGGGACCTTCGTCTCGGTGTCCGACGTCACTACCACTGAGCTATCATCGCCTTCAATCATTTTCTCATCATATCATTCATCATATCATTTTCTTCGGTAGTTGGATATTTTTCAAGTGTAGTTTCGGGTATTCCTCCCCTTGTCATTACTCTGTGCTAGTAACACTCAATTGTTCTCATGTGAGTCTTTACTGTACATAAATAATATAGTATTTGCACGTAGACGACCGCCTGTCTGGATGGGGTGGCAACGCCATCGATCCAACTCGGATGTCGAGATTTGGCTAAAAATACTCAGCGTATATTATGTAAATATGTTACAATTAGTTTCTATATGATACCAATTAAAATTTCTTTTGTACATGTTCTCAACTGTTGCAACTGAAATTGACACACATACAAGTCATACAACTGATTTAAAACTGTCATCAACTATTTGGACAAGCAATACTTGGGGATTTACAAATGTGTTGCCGATTGCCGACTTATAGAAAGGGTTTCAAATATAAACTAATAGCAACAAGTATACGTAATCAACGTAGTACAGTATTACCCAACTTATATGGCGCGTCGTGAATCTTCGTTTCATTCAAAGTATGGTCCCGAAGATTAACGAAAGAATGCTTAAAACTTACAATCAACCTTAGATAACTACTATAAGGTTCATAATACACTGCAGCTGTTAGTTCCGTCTCACTCGCAAGTAACGCCCCTCCGCACGGCGCGCGCTAACTTGACGGCCGTTTATAATAGCGTTTCCCGCGCTTTGAAAATGTATCTTCTGCGCAGGTACATCGGTAAGCCATATTAATTGGGTACTACTGTACTGTAAGATACGACCTGTGCATATAACATTGCTTCCTATACTCTAGGAGCTTCTGTGTTTATTTATGGATGGGATTGTGTAGATCCGGGTCCTGCATAAACCGGTGTAACTGCAAGATCGTGTGAAATGAGGTACACTGTAAAATTTATGGTGTTCGGACTAGTAGGCTTGAATTTTGGAAGACATGGTATTAATTATGCAGCTGCATTTATTCTTTTTATACTTTCTTAACTTAGAATTAAATCATATACACAAAGGACAGTCGAGTTCATTGAATTCAGGCCATTGCCTATCAATGACAGAGGTCAGTCAACATAGCTGTAAGATGTATTTTGTTCAACAAACAATTTATAAAACATGGAAATTTCAAACAAAAAAAAAAACAAAAACATTTTTATGTAAAATGTTGCCAAGATATATGGCTCGCCCTGTCAAAACGTTATCAGATCTCATGTAGAGCCAAGCTTATAACTCTACATGCTCTTAGTCTACAAGCCCTAACTTCACAAACTCTACACCTTAGTCAAAATATGTGGCTTGGCCGTTTCGCTACCGTCACATGGGAGTAAGGTGGAAAATGTATTCACTGTACGTTACTTTCTGATTATACAATAGTTCTTGTAGTAGTGAAACGGCCAAGCCACATATTTTGACTAAGGTGTAGAGTTTGTGAAGTTGGGGCTTGTAGAGTAAGGGCATATAGAGTTATAAGCTTGGCTCTACATGAGATCTGATAACTTTTTGACAGTGCGAGCCATATATCTTGGCAACATTTTACATAAAAATATAGGTATGTATTTTGTTTGATGTAGCATTAGATGCACAGACCAAAGAATCACGCTCTGACGCGAGTTTGATTTGATTCCGTGTTCTGGGTTTAGATGGAAGCCACGAAACCGAGTGTCGATATTTAAACTAAGAAACTCCTCGCACTTCCAAAGAACCAAAATTCGATATTTTTTACAGTTGCCAATGATACAGCGTAAAGTTTTACTAACAACCGTGCCATAAGCTTTACGCGTACCTATGCCATAAATCTCTTGTGCCACCGTCTGGCATTACCGTCATTTAACACGAGTAACTGTCTGTTATGATTTACGTGCCAGCTACAATACAGACATGCGAACGAAAACCGACATAGTGGCGTAGTATTTCCTGCTTTAGGGAGTCAGGTACTCAATTTAATTTTACCTCGCAGTGTCGCAGTTTTAGCCCCTTTGCTCATTGTAAGAAAATTTCTTGTCTTATCACAAGACTTAAAATGTATGGGCATGTCTGATCCGACATTTCTTTTAATATGTACGGTCTCATATAACATCCGATGCGACTGAATTTCTTATAAGAAATTTTTCGCGCTTTCTGGGATGGTCACATATTTAAAGTTGTATTAATGAGTATTACTATCCCCGAAAGTTTAGCTAGGGAGGGTCTAAAAATATAAATACAACAATGAATTTTCATTTTCAAAAATTACCCTCGGTCACAACTCACAATAATGTTTTGGGATCTCCTTTTAAGCAAAGATTTGCTTGTGTTAGATTAGGAGATCCCGCTCTTCCAAGTAATTCCATACTAGATATGTTTTTTAGGAACTAGGTATACAGAATTACTGACTACTGATATAATCACCTCGAAAAATTTTGAATCCGTTTCCGATATCGAATCCGACGTTTTAAGACAGCCCTGCTGAACTGTTTCCAATAAATTAGTAATAGAAGTTTTATATAGAACCACTCGTGATCAGAAATCGATTCATCTATCCATTGAATCATAGTCAAGGAATGTTATACAAAAAATATAGTTATGATTTAAGGATGTTGATATATCGCGTGCGTATACGCGGCAGATGATTCAGTGTAATATACACGTGTTGATATAGAGCATTTATGTTATACTGGCTGTCCCCCGCGACCCCCCATTTTACACCGTTAGGGGTCGAATTTCCAAAAATCCTTTCTTAGGGGATGCTTACGTTATGAACGAAATCTGTGTGCAAAATTTCATGTTTGTCTCCAGCGGTTTAGTCTGTGCGTTGATAAGTTAGTCACGACATGTCTTTTTATAGGCACCATGTGGACTTGATGTATGAGCTGGTGACTCATATATACATATGGAGTCTTAAAACTTCTATTCTAATAACCAGTTTAAAATCAGAAAGAAATTTATTCAGTTTAGACCCTGATAAGGCACTTATACAGTTGACTCCACCTGTTTGGAATACACTTATTGAGAAAACTCCGGCAAGAATCTCAGCATTTTCTCTTTACCTTCCAATTTTTGTTCCAATGCTTATTCATACAATTTTCGCGTAGCCAGGGGGATTTAAGTGCAGAGAGAAGCTACTACAACCATATATTCGTCTTCCAACTAGTTCTTTTTATTTTGTAGAACTTATACATGCCCTTTGCCTAGGCAGTGAGGCAGTGATATCCATTACGTCAACCAATTTCTTGCGTTTGGCTTATACTCTCTTTAAACTATGACGACGCCGAGGATGTAATACTTTTACCGATGCCAAGAATTCCAGGATATAACGTAGACATCCCCTTAAAGATATATCAAAATTCCACCCCTGAAGTAGGTAGAGATAAATTAAGCAGCCAACATCCACGGAGCTGATTAAATTACAGTCGCAGAGTTAATAAATGACAGTGGAATGCTCTCACCAACTACATAATATAATTCCAAGTGAATCTCGCAGTGATGCTAGTTAATCGACCGGACGAATCATTCCGACCGGCGCCTCGGAGTCCTGCCCTCGTCGCTGTTCAGCAAATTGAGTAATAAAATTCTACATTAGCGCCACTGTCGAGTTAATAGCTATGTATGGAGAGTTTTTATTTATTTTGAAGTCTTCTTACGTTGCTTTCCTAAAAACAGCACTCACTAGAAATAAGGACAAACTTGTATCTGTTAAGGCGCGCTCCCACAGAGAGAGAGTTCTAGAGTTCCGAGTTCCAAGTTCTGCATTCTGTGTTGACTATTGTGCACACAGCAAGCAGTCTAGAGTTCTGCAATATTCGCTACTGATCGCACATCATACACTTTTTTTTACCTTCAAAGGCCCCACATAGCTTACAGTCAACGCGGAATGCAGAACTCGGAACGCGGAACTCTAGAACTCTTTTCTGTGGGATCGGCGCCTTAGTGTGCTAAAGCAAAGTTAAGACTATGTTATTTAATAACAAAGTACAAGGAATTCAAGAACTGTGTGTTCAAAAAGCTAATAAAAGATAAGTTTTACAAGAAAGGATAAAGTTTCTGATTTGAAGAAGGATCGAGGAAGAAGCATTTGAGGGAATTATCCGCTTTCCAGGAAATTTTATGAAAATCATACTACTTTTGAATTTGATGTAATATTCCATTTTGATAAGCCATCTATACAAAAAAGATCATCCTAAATCCCCCTACAGTATACTTTTAGTCGACTAGGGTTTATAATTTCCTACAACACAGACAATAGGTCTGTAATAGCAAGCTAGAAAATTATTTCTGCTGCCCACTAGATTTGATATTTCTCAACGTTTGAATCGGATTACTACATTTTGCATTACAAGAATTATCTTTTCTATTCATCTTTACGTTATTTGCAAGTTTCCTATCTGTAGTTCCTTATCTATCGTCAGATACAAAAGAAGAAACTGACGGATTAATACACGGCACAGTTTAATCCCCAGGAACTTTAAATTTCAACCCTCGGGGGTGACAAGGAACCGCAAGTGCGGGCTAAAAGGAGTTTTCTTCCGCGGACGCTTGGACTGTGGAATGAGCTTCCCACCGTGGTTTTCCCAATGGATTACAGCATGGGGTTCTTCAAAAAGGGTGTGAAGAGATTTCTGCAGGGTCGGCAACGCGCTAGTGATGCCCCTGGTGTTGCAAGCGTCCATAGGCTACGGTAACCGCTTAACATCAGGCGGGCCGTATGCTTGATTGCCACTTAGTGGGTTAAAAAGTGAAACCGCGGGGCGGCGAGCTAATGGGAATTGAACTGCAGTACTCCTGCTACAATGCTAACTGGATTATAAGGCAAACTGCCAGACATCTAATTAGGAAAACATTAGCAAATAGTAAATGCGTGTTAAGGATTACCTAGGCGCCTTGTTCAATTGACTCATCGCCGCTACATGTCATTTTAATTATCCCATTGTCTGGCGAATTAGCATCAAGTACGAGTCAGATGGTGCGGTGACCATTGGCCAGTATGATGTCATAGCCATATTGAAGTCTTATTTTTAGGAATGTAAGGTTCATTTTACCGTAATTGGTGTGTTAGTATTGTGTACGGTCAGGGACGTACCATATTGTCACCGCTTTATTTTAAGTCATGTTGATGATAATTTGCTTTGGTGGAATGACATGACTTTGTAGTGACATTCATTCAATAATATTGTATTGTGATCATTAAAATGATTTGTTGGTTCCGTTCCGGAGGATATTGTTTACCCATGTCAAAAATTGTATTTGCCTGAAAAGGGGTCATTAAGTTTTGTAGTATAATACTTAGTTGTTGGTACTACTACTGATGTCGTAGGTATATGTATTCATCCTATTTATACTCTGTCAAATTCTGTTTTGTCATCAGTTGATCATGGTTGCCGTGATGGGTCTTGGTATCTCATTGACCGAGCGAACGAAGCGTCTCCGTTTTAGCTTGGACAAAAATCATTACGTCTGGATATCCAGCTGTTCTCCTCTACAGGCAGGGTATTTTAAAACGTCGGATTCGATATCGGAAACGGATTCAGAAATTTCCGAGGCGAATTTCAGCAATTGCTATTTTAATTTCCGAAAACATTTCGATGAATCGAATTGATATTTCCGTAAAGAAACATCAAAAATATTTCAATTCCGAAATTAAAAAAGCATTTGCGGAATATAGCCTCGGTAGTTTTTGAATCCGTTTCCGATATCGAATCCGAGCGTTCTAAAATAGCCCTGCTGGTCGCATTACTCAACCGGTTCTCGTGAAATTTTGTGAGCAGGTCCGGTAAATTTTTCAAAATTGTAGATTAAATTTTAGACTTTTTAAATTAGGAAATCACCGATATTTGAATCGACTAAAACATTTCATATTATTTACATTTACAGTTCACAGAGCTTTAGTATAATTTGTGTTTACAAAATATACTAGCACTATTTATTTAAATTATTTTATTTATACCACAGAATAATAATGGTGATAAGATAAAAATAAAACAGTTTGTGTTTTTCCAACTAGGTTTAATTTATTAATATAGGCTTTAATCTAATGGTGTATGTATTATGTGGGTATAATGACTAAGCACAGTGTATTAGAACGATAACAATGGAAATATTTGTGTTGTTTTGAATTTAACCATAAATGCAATAAATAAAGATGAATAATACACGTCTATCAAAATGTACTGAACTACTGATTCATCATTATTATTCTAAATATAATACATTACATATAAACTAACCTAATAATAATAATCTCGTTGTAGAGAACATCATTCTTGACATCAAAATCATTTATTTATTTCAAATAGACTGATAGCAGTCAAAGGCACTTATGACATAAAAAAATACTGTACCGAGGAGCGGGTCTCGGCTGAAACTCAATAATTCTGAATACGGATTGCGTAATTGACAATCCGCCTGGCTTCAATATCCTTTATGTCACCTCGGGAATCCCTTTACTTGTAGCGACATCTATCAGTAACACTGAGATAGTTCACACACTGAAAGATAGATGGCGTGGCGCCACATTATCCTACATCCTGCATCGCGCTTACGAAGTTTTCTCGAGAATCTGAATATACAGGTCGTTGTTTTGGTCAGCGACGAGCGACTCAGGGTCGATTTTACAAATGATACTGGTGCTAAAAAAAATACTTTATTTTTTTTAAATAATAAAAATAAATAAATAAATTTTTTGAAAATATGTAATAAGCTAAAGTGTAGACATAATACTCAACGGGAGCACGTGCCTAGTAACCATACTTTGCGGTAATTTTATTTCAAATTGAATAAGGTATTTCTCGACATATTTACAGTATTTAATGGAATTAAGTCCATTTTTGGGGAATATATATTGTGTACTACCGCTCCTGGGTCGCTTGTCTCCGACCAAAACAACACCCTGTATACAACATCTACAGTTGGACTACGGTCCCCAAGCACGATTACCCAGCCTGGCGGAAGATCTTCCCTTTTAAATGAAGGTTTCATCTACCTTGCACCTCCATATACTTAAAAATGGCATCCCACCAAAATCATTTTCATGTAAAATGTTGCCAAGACGAAACCGACGAGACGCACTGTCAAAAAGTTATCAGATCTCATGTAGAGCCAAGCTTATAACTCAACACGCCCTAACTCTACAAGCCCTAACTTCACAAACTCTACACCTTAGTCAAAATATGTGGCTTGGCTGGTTCGCTACAGTCACATGGGCGTAAGGTGAAAAATTTATTCACTGTCCCTTTTCTGTTATACAATAGTTCTTGGAGTAGCGAAACGGATTTACATTTTGAGAAAATATTTACTTCGAAGGAGAGTAAGAACCTCGTAAAAACGGGAGAGCTAAACTGTAAAAAGTCGTTGCAAATTCCATAATCCCATCTAATCGCAAACCAAGCAAAACTTTTGGGGAAGTACCGCTCCACCTTTCAAATAACTTTATGTTGTGTTCCTGCGCGTGAATAACGTCGCCAGCTCGCCAGAGCTCATTGGGGAGGGGGAAGGGTCGGTAACGCGTGAGTGATGTCTCTTGTGTTGCATGTGTCCATATGCCTACGGGAACCGCTTACCATCAAGCAGGCCGTCGCTTTTTACCGAGTTCGTCGTACAAAAAATTAAATTAAAGATAAACTTATATATTCGATAATACAACATGTTAAACACCCAAACTTACGTAGTAACTACTTAGTAATCTGTGCCCAGACTTACAACAATAAGAAGTAATAATTTGAGAACACTTTATTTCATGCCATAACCTACCTTCGGTCATTCCCCTGCCATGTGCCTTCAGTACATTTACGAGCAGCATCAACAAGATTAGCTTTAAGGGCTAATAAACCCATCGGAAGACGATCATGGGTGCATTTCTCGGTAAAATATGACATAAATCAATCACTTGCGATAATTCAATGTTGGCAGTCAGCCAGAAACCAGACAGACGAGTATCAGGAATGAAGATTATGTAACTTTGTTGCAATATGTTTCTATACTAGCTGTTTCCGGTATAGAAAGTTTTCTAGATTTTCCTCAGTGTCTAAGAAATTGTTGATACCACCTTAATACTCCGTTAGCCGGGTTGAATGAGGACTCAATTCGTAATACTTTTCTTACAAAACCTCTGTACTTATTATGGCGTTGTTAAACATTTTTCGTTAGATGTTTTGAACAAATTAGTATCTTGTGCACTATATCTAGCCGTGTATCTAGGCGTAATTAAAAAAAAGTGTGAAACAAATTCAGTCAAAGCCTCCGAAAAATAGCGTTTTTCCCTGAACTTTGGCCGTATCTAATGTACCTATAAATTGTAAAAGTAAAGAAAACATTTAGATACCAGGCTTGCAAATGTATTGGAGATTCTAAATAACTAACTTTTTTTTCACAAACTTGTAAGATTTTTTCACAAGAAGTATACTCCTGGAACAAGTTTTATGAATGCGAAATCATGAATGACGACCTAGCGAAGCGGCCGCGAGTGATCAGCGGAATTTACTGACTGATAACCGACGGCTCTGATGCTGTCTGTCTTTTATCGCAGTCAAACATTACGTTGGATGAAACAACAAGCTTTGAGACTATGCTTGCGTTGAACTTGCGCCGGCCACAGAGGGCCACCTTAAATCCTTTTTTAAGCGAGTACTACCCTTGCGATAAGTTGAGACCCGAGTGAAATGTAACTCCCTCGCCTGCTTCCTCTGTACTTCTCTGATGGCGCCCGTATATCTGTTTTGTATTCCCATTCGTTTTCACGAAAAAAGTTTTATACAAACTTGTAGCGAACCACTACATAACGAATTTCACACGCCGACAGATAGATAGCGTGGCGCCACATTATCCTGCATCGCGCTTAGGAAGTTTTCTTGAGAATCTGCATATGTCCGACATGTACAGTTGGACCGCGGTCCCCAGTCACGATGACCCAGACTGGCGGAAGATCTTCCATTTTCAATGGAGGTGTCATCCACTTTGCACCTCCATAAACTGTATTTCCATACACACCATAAAGAACCTACCTGGCCAACATCAAGTTTGTAAAAGTGCACATGGAGGGAGAAATAAGGCGCCACCAGGTCTCGAAGAAAATAATACCCATAGCTTTCTAAACACTTTCATAATTAGGTTTTACAATTCTCATTCCTCAACAAAAAATAAAGTGACAGGTCAATATTTCATCCAATTAGTTGGTATCCTTGCGTTTATCAATTGGCCGAATTAAGGACGCGGCCTACAGATACCGGGGGTCGAATGGACAACACACGGCAGTCACAATGTAATATTTATTATGCTGTGCTATTATAGAACGAGTTGGTGACTTTGAGCTGTTGCCAATTATTGTTGTACCCGTTGGACAATGATGACACATTTCTGATGTACCAAACTAAGTATTTAACTAATTCTTAAACTGTAGCAGTATTATCATTGATCCACAACCAAAGTGCTATGGAAACTTAGTTTTTTTTAAATTAAATGGGCTTTTTTGGCCACTGACCCGCCCATAAGGGCGATGACGAAGCCTAAGATGAAACACGCTTACCCAGAAGAAACCTATTCACTCTGGCCTTGAAAGAACCTAGATTGTAGGCGTTAGGAAACACAGACGCCGGAAGCAAGTTCCACTACCTTGCTGTCCGCATATTTGATATACTTACAATATAGATATACAATACTTTGATATTCTTGACCTAACTGACCCGGCTGTTGCTTAAGTAACCGGTGCTCCAGAGCAGTGGAGAGCTAAGAGCAGGGGAGGGCGTAGCTCCCCGTCGTGGTTTGTCACAGAGTAATAAAGCATGGGATCCTTCGATAAGGCTGTGAAGAGATTTTTGCAGGGTTGACAACGCTTGTTGGTTACCACTGATGGTATTGCCACCTTCAGACGGGCTCTTTGTTTGGTACCTTTATATAACAGACTATTTGAGTCAGCTGATCTGTAAAACCACCTAAATTGCCATCTGCAATCAAACAGTTTGGTTGCATCAGCGCCAATGTAGCTGTGATAAATCCACGTGTAATTGAGACGCAGTTTGCGTACAGACTGTAATCACTCGATAAGTGCGGTTTAATTTTATAATAGCTTCGGTCTGTACTGAGTTCCTAGTTAACATTATTATACGATACGTTTCTTTCATTGAAGCGTCAAAGTTATAGGTCTAAAGAAGAGTAGAGGTATTTAGTGATAAGAAACGTGCTTATATAACCTCTTTGGAATCGACCGACAATCTCTACTCAGGTTTATGGCTTTAAAAGAACTTAGAACTTTTACTTTTTAGCTGATCATCTTGCACATATGAAGTTAATCGGCATTTTTAATTCCTCCCTAGGACAATGCAAGTTTATATGAAAGCTCTTCGAATATTAGTTTAGTTCAACCTACTATTAATTACGGCCACTTATCATCGGACCCTCTGCCTGCATGACCAAGAACCTCGTCTTACATATCTATCAAGTACCATACATACCTCTAACCAG
Source organism: Polyploca ridens (assembly GCA_951394255.1). Lineage (NCBI taxonomy): Eukaryota > Metazoa > Arthropoda > Insecta > Lepidoptera > Drepanidae > Polyploca > Polyploca ridens. The sequence continues at coordinate 11,964,755 of OX596265.1, read as the reverse complement.
GTAGATCGACGAACTGGTCAGAGTCACGGGGCGCCGCTGCCGCCGCTGGATGCAAGCCAAAACCGTTTGAAGTGGGGGAGACTTATGTTCGGCAGTGGACATCCTTAGGCTGATATGATGATGATCATACATAACCTATATTCTGATGATTGATGGTGCTCTTAAGGAAGGGTGTGAAGATATTTTTGCAGGGTTGGCAACAAACATACGGCCAATGTTTGTTTGCTACGTTGGTAGTGTAAACATATCTGCTTTGACGTCTATGTCTAAACTTGACTTGCTAAAACTTCGGCCACAACATCATTGTCCTTACATCGTACTTTACTCGACAATGGGTATAAAACCGCGGTTCCCACGATACAAGCCTTAGATGTTGCTACCACTTGATTTATACATTCATTGTGATGGCTTGTTTGATGTTGTTGTTCGTAGGGTTACCACGCGTCCAATTTATTTCCGGCTTTAAGATCTTCACTCCGGTTTTTATCAGGACTTGTTGATTACAGAGGATTCATTTGTGGTTTTCCGAAGAGAGTGCAGCAGGGGTTCTTCGAGTAGTGTGTGGTGAAATTTTTTAAGAGTCGTCAAGTTTGATTGATTCTAAAAGCTACAGTAACCGCGAGACCATCAGGCGGGCCGAATGCTTGTTTGCTTCCGCTAAAACTATCGGACTTTTCAAATTTCTAAATGGTTACCCTAGTTGTTGGTGAATTTACTATTGCTATGCTATTCAATGTAGGAGCCGAAGGATTGTACTGTTTCTATTCAATGAAAGTGTGGTGTATTTAGGATATTGGATTTTGGTGTCATGAACTTTTGTTGTATAGGATGTAGTTGCTTACATCCCCGTTATATGTAAATGTTATTCAGAACAATAATGATTTTGGTTCAATAATATGTAAGTCAAAAGAAATCGTGTACCGAGAAACAAATATCTAAGAGCGTCTAAAAGAAATGTGTTTTAATGACCATTATTAATGTTTTTCCTTCTTCCTCAGGTGCTGAAGGTCGCGCGGCAAGATGCCGGAGGGCGTGGCCAAGGAGGCCAAGGACGATGGGAAGGCCAAGGCCAAGGCAGGCAAGGACGACGCCAAGGCCAAAGAGGCGTCACCGAGGCGCCGAGCCACAGGGAATGTTGCCAAGATCAAGATTGAGCTGCTCGATGGCTCCCACATGAACCTGGAAGTTGATGTAAGTAACTAACTAGTATTTTGAATAATAACCTGGGATATTCTGTGGCAATCTGATCTCAAGCGAAGGTGATGACAGCTCTGTGGTAAGCGATACGAATGCGGTGACGAATGTCGCGGGTTTGATCCTATCCCGAGTTTTTGGTGTAGGAAAACATCGTCAGGAAACCATAGCACTGTGGTAGCTGGCTACCACCCTCAAGTTTAAACCAAGCTCCGACCGGTGACTGCTTTACTAGAGAGCCTTAAATTAGTCTAGGCTTAGTTCGCTTACCACCTTACATGATCATTTACCATGGTGAGATTGTGGTTGAAACACAGGCCTACACATAAGGTGCGGGCACAGCGACTCCTTTCAACCACTCTTCAATAACTGTTATGGTTATGATGAGATTTTCAGGGTCGGCCATGCGTGAATGATACCCCTGGTGATGCAAGCGTCTGTAGGCTACGGTAACCGCTTACCATCAGCCGAGCCGATAGATACTAACTTAACAAGAAGAAGGCTCACATTCCCCATTGTGATGTTACAGAGAAAGATCCGAGGGCACGAGCTGCTCGGCAAGGTGTGCGATAACATGAACCTCGTGGAGAAGGACTACTTTGGTCTGCTGTACGAGGACCGCGGCGACCCGCGCGTGTGGATAGACCTAGAGAAACGAGTCTCCAAGATGTTGAAACGTAAGTTGCATTTGTTTATCCCTTGCATTCCCGGTATAAAATGAAGCACATCGGGGAATGGTAGCTCAGTGGTAGTAACGTCGGATGCCGAGACGAAGGTCCTGGGTTCGCATACTAAAACAAGCTTGAGCTCATTCAGGTAAAGGAAAACATCGTGAGGAAACCATAGCACGGTGGTAAAGTAGTTTGTAGTACCTGGCTGGCTACCCACCTCAAGTTTAAAATCTGTCTCCAAGCACCTATTGGTGTGTTCCGATAGCTGCACTTGAAAGTTAGTTCCTTCTAGGCTTTGTGTGTTTACCACCTTCGGCCACATCATGACTTGCCATGGAGAGATTACGGTCAAACAAAGGACTGTAGTGTATACTGTCGAAATACCGATCGACTACAGTGCGAATTGAGTTCGAAATACGTTTATTCGAATGTATGTTATTAAGAAAACTTGTTCGTATGTTCATGAGTTCGAAATAATGCTATTAAAGTCGGCAAGATCTAATAGGCCCGTTTTGACAGCACATATACATCTATGTGTCAAAAAAGACAAACATAGTGCACCAAGAAGAGACACCCTGTTGTCAAAACGGGCCTCTTATATTTTACCGACGATACGAAAAACTCTGGTTCGTGAAAAGTATGCCATTGACTTTTTGGAGGGAACTTGCAGAGTGACGTAGCTTTTTCATTTTTATTTTCATAAATTCGTGTATTTTGAGTTTTATTGCATATAATCGGTGGCATTTTATCCAATAAAGATCAATGCATGTGCACAGTGAAGTGAAATTAAATGAATTATGTGTATCGTGTCTTTTCAAGTTGTCTCAAGAAGTCAGTGAAAAGTTTTGGTACAATTTACCACCATTGTACTAAAACATGACTTTTATGGACGGTGACTGACTGAGGACTATGTGAAAGTGATTTATTGTGACTAAAACTTATTATATAATTGGTAAATGCCAAAATACACAAGCCGTGTGACGCCAACACACTAAAAACAAAAAAGTATGCCATTGTTAAAAAACACTAGTTCGTAAGTATTTCATCGCGGTTCTGATGGAAGCTGGGCATCGCTGGGATGCAAGCGGCCCAAAACCGTTCGACGTGGAAGTTAATGGGGGAGGCCTATGTTTAGCTATCCTTAAGCTGATATGAGGAAGTATTTCTGATGTGTAATGTGTTAATTGCAGACGAGCCGTGGGTGGTACGTTTCGCGGTGAAGTTCTACCCGCCGGAGCCGGCGCAGCTGCAGGAGGAGCTCACGCGCTATCAGCTCGTGCTGGCCGTCAGGAGGGATCTGCTTGAAGGTGACACTTTAATACTACTACTAGCTGTCCCCCGCGGTTCTACCCGAGTTCCCGACATAAGTAAAGTACCCTATGTGTTAATCTAGCAGATATTGTATCTGCGTGCCAAGTTTCAACCAAATTCGTTCAGCCGTTAAACTGTGATTGAGCCAGAAAGATCTAAACACAAACTACGTTAAAAGACTCTGCCGGCAAAATATCTCATAATTGAAAATTACCTCAGTATTCATAAAAATGGGTGTTTTTGAGAGTCGAGTATGACGTAATGCAATGAAAATATCTAACACAAAAATACTGTGGAGAATACTGTGTTAACCAAATAGTCCATTTAAAAGGGAAGATCTTCCGGCAGGCTGGCGCATCGTGCCGCAGGGACCGCGGTCCAACTGTACATGTCGGACACTTGTATATATACAGATTCTCGAGAAAACTTCTTAAGCGCGATGCAGGATGTAGGATAATGTGGCGCCACGCCATCTATCTTTCAGTGTGTGAACTATCTCAGTGTTACTGAAAGATGGCTAATAGATGTCGCTACAGAATATTAAAAAAGTGGTTTGATATTCATAATAAAAAAAATATACTAAAATGTGAACTGGACGATTTGATTTATGTGTATATTCTTTATAATCTAAAGAAAACTCGCAAATTGTCAGTTGGTGTGGTTGAATAAGATTCCACCTATCGCGCCGCAGGTCGTGGGTTCTATTCCAACCCAGGAAATGCATTTTTGTGCTTGAACACATTTATTTATTTATAAGTAACCTCCCCCCTAACCCCCCAGGTCGTCTGCCATGCTCGAACGTGACGCACGCGCTGCTGGCGAGCTACCTGCTGCAGTCGGAGCTGGGGGACTTTGAAGAGACAGAAGTGGGAGCCGGCCTGTGCAGCCAGCTGAAGCTGGTGCCGCCCGCCGCCTGCACGCCAGACCTTGAGGAGAAGGTTGTGGAACTGCATAAGACACACAGGTAACACATCTAATGAGGCATAGTATATTACTCACCTAGGGCAGGAAAGTAAGAAATCGCACCCCCCCTGGAACAAAAATGCAAGTCGACTTGCGTGTTTTTTTTTATTGCACTAAAAAATCAAGAAAAAACTAATACATATTGTCAATTTTTTTCATAATTTTTGTCTTGAAAATGAAGGAATAAAATACAAATATGTAAAATATTGCAAAATTAAAATATTTATATTTCCATCATAAAAACGAAGTTAATATATTTGCACTTAATTATTCACTAAAGTTCCATATGACTAATAGCATATTCATACTTACATACATTTTGAACGAATTTATTTGGTGGGTATCGTAGTGCAAGTCTAGTTGCTTACTTTATCCACGAAACTTTTATCCACATTATATTATATAACAATTGATACGTTATTTACACAAACGAGTATCTCGAGGAAAACCTATGTAAACGACACTTACACATTAAATGCACTACTAAATCAGAATTCAAATAAAGAGTTATCTGCAATAATACCGAACAACGAGACTTCCATAACATGTCAACAATGCAATATTCATAATTACTCCATCAAGTGTTTAATATGTTTCGAAGAATAATTACGCAACGCTCCTTTTTAGGTTTTTCTCAATACACATGGAGTAAATTTAAAATATAAACACGTAGGCCCGTCACAGGTAGTTTTAGCTATCATTTGATGTATACTACATATTTTTAATAATGTTAATAAATTTTTAGGACAGTTTTTTTACGCTCCTGAAAAGTTGTCACTTTTCACTTACAACATTCTTCCAGGAAGGGTGCGAAATGTCTCAGATCACACGTAATTTTCATTTAGCGCAGTGGGACAAAAGTTGACGCTTTCCGCCCAGAGAAGAATAAAAAAAAAAAATTTACTGGTATAGGCCTGTGTTTCACCATAATCTCACCATGGTAAGTGATGATATGGCCGTATGTGGTAAGCTCACAAAACCTAGAAGGAACTAGCTCTCACGTGCAGCTGTCGGAACACACCGATTGGTGCTTGTCGACAGGTTTTCAACTTGAGGGTAGTAGCCAGCTAGGTGGGTACTACAAAGTACCCTACCACCGTGGTTATCGAACGATGTTTTCCTTCACCGAAAGCTCAAGCTCATTGTAGGATTCGAACTTGGGACTGTTGTCTCAGTACTATTCGACGACACTACCACCGAGCTATCATCGCGTTAAAAACGTGCTGACGCACCCTCCACTGGATATTTGCTTCATACATATATTTAAAACCTGGGTTTTGCTAGACTTGTTTTATACCATCTCACGTAATAAGGGGGTATGAATCGTGTGGCAGCCACTGCTTTCTGTGCCACACGACGCTGCCATATGCTCTTTCCACATCATTCTGCCATACATGTCGTTTTTTTGTTTACCATGTGCCGTGAAGAGGTCAAACCCCAGCGGAGGCGGAGCTGAACTACCTGGAGAATGCGAAGAAGCTGGCGATGTACGGTGTGGACCTGCATCCCGCTAAGGACTCGGAGAATGTTGACATCACGCTCGGAGTATGTTCCTCTGGACTACTCGTGCATCGAGAGAAGTATGTATATTCATTGTTTAGAATTTAGACGATAACTAAATAATAGAAAAACTGCCCAAGTGCGGTTTTGGGTCGAAAACCTATATGGTAGTTCCCGTTGACCTAGAATCACGAAATTTGGCAAAAAGTAAGGTCTTACAGCACAAGTAAAAGGAAAATTCCGAAAAATAAACAAGTTGAAAATTAAAAAAGTTGAGGAAAATTTTGGTACTTACAAGTTTTCGCGAAAATCTAAATTTGCCTTTACTCAGGACCTTTGATTTTTATACACCTAATAGGGGCTATAGACCTCAGTATCTGGTATAAATTTCAACTAGCTAGGTCCACCCTTTCCTAAGAAAATCGGTGATGATACACGGACATACGGACAAGATAGTGATCTTATAAGGGTTCCTTTTTTACCTTTTGTGTTACTGAACCCTAAAAATGATAAAATCAAAATCAAAAAGTCATTTATTCAGTTTAGGCCGAAGTTATGAACGTTAAATTGGTACATACAGTTGAATTTACCACCGGTTCGGAATACACTTAAACTGAGAAGACTCCGGCAAGAAATTGGGCAAGGCTTTTTTACAAGCTTTTGTTTAACTTGCAATGTATGTATGTATGTTTGTTCGGGTGGAATCTTGCAGGTCGAATTTCACCCACTTCCAGTGGTCGGATTGACTTCATATTTGGTATACATTAGTATATTGGATGACAATGCAAGTACAGTCAACAAAAAGTACAGTCACTCAAAAAAAGCTTGTATAAAAAATTCAATTTTTAATAAAGAACTTATTTTTGTTTTGTTTGTGGAAGATCTTTTAATATTACAGCTTTTTAACCGACTTCAAAAAGGAGGAGGTTATCAATTCAGATGTTTGTATGTTTTGTTTTTTTTGTTTATGTATGTTCGGGCATAGCTCCGTCATATATAGACGGATTTGCAAAATTCTTTTTTTGTTCGAAAGGGGTTTATTCCGAAATGGTCCCATATAAATTTCATATAGATGAAACTAAAAATTCAAAAATAAATTAACTTTTTAAGTCAGCGAAATATTTTCTATAGAACACGTGATGCGATTTCGCTCACTTCAAAACAGTGTCAGAGTTATTTCATACTTTTTAGTGTACCTACTTTGAAGGCGGTTTATTTTTTTGTTAAAAAGTTAATTTTTATCATATAAAATATATGATAACGAATGTTTATATTTGTTCCAGATTACGTATAAACCGTTTCGCATGGCCGAAGATCCTGAAGATCAGCTACAAGCGGCACAACTTCTACGTGAAGCTGCGGCCGGGCGAGTTCGAGCAGTTCGAGTCCACCGTCGGGTTCAAGCTCGCCAACCACCGCGCCGCCAAGAAACTATGGAAGACCTGCGTCGAACATCACACATTCTTCAGGTTTGTACACGAAACTTATCTATACTACTATAATAAAGCGGAAGAGTTTTTTGTTTGTTTGTTTGTTTAAACGGGCTAATCTCTGGAACTACCAGTAGGATTCGAAAAATTCTTTCACTAATGGGAAACTACATTATCCCCGTGTATTATAGGCTACTTTATATCCCGGGAACGCGAGTGAAACCGCGCGGAACAGCTAGTGTCATAATATTCTTGTACTTTTTAGGATTCTGTATCCGAAGCGTGCCAAACGGGACCCTATTACTAAGATTCCGCTTTCCATCCGTCCTTCCGTCTGTCTGTCAGTGGGCTGTATCTCATGAACAGAAATTTTCAGAGAATATGTATTAATATGGCCGCTATAACAACAAATAATAAAAATGAAATAATATAAAAAAATAAAGGGGGCACCCATACAAGAATCGTCTTTTTATTTAACGTTTTTTTTCATAGCCAGGTTGAGTTATCTAATATTGTACAGAACCCTCCGTGTGCGAGTTTGACTCGCACTTGGCCGATTTATTTTTTAATAATTTTATTTTGGAAAACCCTTAGTGGATGCAACAAAATTCCCTATCTATCTTCTATACTAATATAATAAAGTATTTTTGTTTGTTTAAACGGGCTGAGCTCTGCAACTACCAGTCGGATTTGAACAATTCTTTCACAAATAGGAAGTTACATTATTTGGGATCGCGTGTGAAACCGCGGGGGACAGCTAGTTTACAAATTTACTTATTGTCCTTTTCAAAATATTGCGTGAAGGCGTAACAAAAAAATACAAACAAACTCACTTTGGCATTTATAATATTAGTTAGGATGTTCAAAATAAAACAAGTCTAGATAAAAAGCAAAGGAGTTATTTATTTAGTGTTAATTTTGATTTTATTGCATTAATAGTACGTGTATTATAAACCTTCTATTTCATGCCACCCAGTGTTGCCAACCCCAATCTAGACTAAAACTGCAAAGAAGCTTTAAAAAATCTGTAGAAAACTGTAAATTTCTACTTAAAAACCTGTAAATCTACAGCTTTTCTTATTTTGTATTATTAGCAGTAATCAATAAAACAATATAATAAAGTAAGAAAATTATACTTTTATTCGTAAATCAACAGTAAATTTTAACAAATTTACACTATTTCTATTAAAACTGCCTCGTTTTCAATTTGCATACAAATACTCTTTATGTTCAGTTTCATCTTTATTTCTAAAATCGTACATATTATTATTAAATCTCTTTATATGGTAATTGGTAGCATTATATTAAACTCGAAATAATTTTTAATTTCTGATTTTGTATATAAATTGCCTTTATGGTAGTGGTAGATAGGTAAAGCGGGTTACGCAGTGAATTAAATAGATGCCGCCAGCATTATAAAGAAAAAACTGTAGATTTGGAGGTCTGAACTAAAAACTGTGAAGATATCGAAAAAACTGTAGAGTTGGCTACGCTGGTGCCACCCGGTGGCACGTCAAAAAAACACACTCAAATATCGACTGCCACTGGGCATGAAACATACGATTTGTGACGTCTATAGTTGAGGGGATCGTTGTTTTTACCCGACTGACCCGGAAGGAGGGTTATGTTTTTCGAGTGTATGTATGTATGTCTATTTCTTTGTGCCGCTCTGCAACCTAAACGGCTTGATGGATTTAAGCATATGAGGTGTAGTTAGATTCGTCTTGACTGGGGGAGTGTCATAGGGTATATTATTTTTATATAACGCCTAAGAATAAAAAAATAGGGGTGTATTGAAAATAAAAGTTTTGTTATTATAACAATATGGGTATCAAATGAAAGCTTGTAAATAGACCATTCCATATATGTATATATAGTAATACTTTTATGCTACCATTTTGACGTAAACTGCAAAAAACCACGTTTAATGCAAGGACAGTAGGCACTGAGCCGTTACCATACGTAAATCACAGATTTGCGATGGTTGTTAGCGTTCCTTTACCGTACCGCTCATTTACTTACTAACTAATACATACAACTCTTTCTGTATAAAACTAAAAAGTCTGAAATAAATTAAATTATTAAAAGAAACAAAAAACCCGACTGCGTAAAACATAAATTAACAGTAAAGAGTAAAACAAGCTCTTAAATCTATAGAATTTTGAATGTAACTTGAATTTTATAAGGTATTGCAGTCGGGGATAAACAAATATTACAAAAAAATACATACTTAGGTTATTGGTTGTCCCCGATTGTAATACCTTATAAAATTCAAGTTATATTCAAAATTCTATAGATTTAAGAGCTTGTTTTTCTCTTTTCTGTTAATTTATGTTTTTACGTGCCATGACATGACATGCAAACGGCAGGGTTATATTGTATGTTGTCCCCGCCCCCCCTGCCCCTTAGGCTGATGTCCCCGGAGCCGGCGGCGAAGAGCACGCTGTTCCCGCGGCTGGGGTCGCGGTTCCGGTACAGCGGGCGCACGCACTACGAGTCGCGCGCCGCGCCGCCGCAGCGCGCGCCGCCGCACTTCTCGCGCACGCTCTCCAACAGGAACATCTCCTCCAGGAGCTGCGATGGTCAGTCCCTCCCTCTACACACCTCTACACACAGTCGCGTAACTATACCATCTGGGGCCCGTGGAGAATTCTTTTGGCCCTATCAGTAAGTAGTAAGTTGCCGATAGAATACCCGTGTTGTGGGTAGCTCCCACAACTTTATACTGAGTCGGGGCCTTTTTTACACCGCGACGCACAGATTTTTATTATCATTATTGTTGCTACTGTTTTATTTTTCTTTATTATTGTTATTATTTTGTGTGGGCCTATCTATTATTATTCTGCGCGTTCTGGTGGAAATAAATTAATTTTTCATTTTTTTTTTAAATCGTCACGTTGTACTCAATTTAAGTTTAATAAACTTCGAGATTTTCAGCGTACTCAATTACACGTTGTATATGTCCCACTAATGGCCATAGGCCTCCTCTCTTAGGCGAGAGGGAATGGTCTGTAGTCCCCACGCTAGCCCAATGCGTATTGGAGAATTCACATCCATATCCATAGAACATAATATCTCAATGCATTCATCATCTATTTGCTAGCTTTTCGGTGAAGGAACAACATCATGAAGTCCGTAACTCAGGTAGTAGCATACATAGTAACGTAGTACGATGTAAAAAAATATTTTTGAGTTCGCGGCCTCTTGGGTCGGGGGCCCGTGACATTTTGCCAGTCCTGCCACCCTATAGTTACGCCACTGTCTATACACATACACACGTTACTGTCATACTACATTATAATTCTATCTATCTACCGGGTGTATACGATAATAAATGAAACCACGTAAAGTACTCATAAATACGAATATCTTTTACTATGGGACCAACTTCGAAATCGCAATAAAAAGTACTCCTCGGCTAAAATGTATGAAAAGCTGTATTTTTTTTTTGCGATTTCGGCGTCTGGCCCATAGTAAAAATTGTTCGTATTTATGAGCACTTTTTCAAAAAAAAATCAAAATCATTTATTCAAATAGACCTTCGCAGGCACTTATGAAAAGTCTGACTCTAATACTCTAATACCGGTTCGGAAGGTTGCATTTGCTGAGAAGAGCCGGCAATAAACTCAGCAATTACTCTTTTCAAAACAAGCTTAGATTCATTACATATTTACATTCTAATCGCACTGACAACAATTGCATGCCCCGGCGAGGCGGCAAAACTACAAAGTAGTCTGAATCTATATTTAATAAGTAAATAAATAAATGGCAAACTTAAGCAGACTTTACCTGGTTTCATTTATTTTCGTATCCACCCCGTGTACAGGTTGTTATTTTGGTCGGTGACGAGCGACTCAGGGTCAATAATACAAATAATACTGGTGCTAAAATAAATATAAAAAAAAACTTTATTTTTTAATAATAAAAAAAAATATATTAATTGGAAAATCATGTAATAAGTATATTTGGTTTTGAGTTTGGATAGGTTTATACTAAGCCTAAATAAAGCAACATAGTGCAAAGTACTATGGTAAAATTTTTATTTCCAATTCATACAAAATTTCTCATTCTCCTTTACCACCCGTAATTTTTTCAAACAACTCAAAACATTAACCACACTAGCACAATCACTACATTACAGCAAATACCTCACTAAGTGACGTAACGCTTCTCATGAATGTGTTGTTTCGTAGAATATCCTCGGCTTACCGCGTGTGACACCGTGTTTATGTTTACATAATTATTATCACTCAGTCTGTTTCTGAAGTATTTGATTAGTTGGAGCTTAGGTGATGCGATGGTGTGATAGTGAGCCAATTGTAAAAAAAAATCGTTTTTAGTAGATTGAGCTAGCAAATTCAAATTCAAAATCATTTATTCAAATGAACCTTCGCAGGCACTTATGAAGAGTCTGACTCTAATACTCTAATACCGGTGCGGAAGGTTGCATTTGCTGAGAAGAGCCGGCAATAAACTCAGCAATTACTCTTTTCAAAACAAGTTTAGATTAATAACATCATATTTACATTCTAATCGCACTGACAACAATTACGTGCCCCGGCGCGGCGGCAATACTACAAAGTAGACTGAATCTATATTTAATAAGTAAATAAATAGCAAACTTAAGCAGACCAGCCCCCACAAGCAGCACCTTCACAAAGTAAAGGTTTATTAATAACAAGTATAAAGTAGACCCGACATTTAGACAAAACAGTTAATTTAGCCTATCGACTCTCTTCGATCTTTGTTGTTCTGCCTTTGCTTGATTTTTAGGGTTCTGTGACAAGGTTAAAAAGGAACCATTATGATGCGTCCCTCCGTCATTGTCACAGTGGTATATTTAATAACTATATATAGGGTGACTGGTAATTAGTTAAGGATACTTAGTCACATGATTGTACTGATGGTAACAAACAACTTTCCCAAAGAACCTTTTTTTTTAAATTTACTTAGCACATGAACCCATAATATTTAGTACACACGGCAACACATCAAGCTATACATTTCCAGTATAAGCTGATCTCGCATTGTATAGGATTTCCGTACAATCAGCTTATATTGGAAATGTATAGCTTGATCTGTAGCCGTGTGTACCTAACAAGAATAAGAATACACCATCAGCTTTTGTTTAATTTAGTTATTTATCCCTATTTGTTTCTTTGGGAAAGTTGTTTGTTATCATGAGTACAATCATGTGTCTAAGTATCGTTTACTCATTACCAGTCACCCTATATAATTAGACATGATGAACATGTCTGGCGGAACTGCAACGTAAAATATTCACAAAACCAAGAAGCCAAGGATTGAGATTGTCTTGTATGCGCATCACATTCACAAGTAGCTACTGTTGAGATCATTTACGAAGATATTATGTTAGTGCGTGGTAAAGGTGGAGTCATATAGGTAATTGTGATTTAAGTTATTCTTATATCTGACTTGTTTTACTGGCACTGCGCAGCTTTCTTTAGAGCTTACACACAGCCCCATAGAACATAGTCTGATAACTGTTATATTATCAACTGCAGCGCCATCTGCCGGGCTGATTTGTGAATATAAACCATCTAGGGCGCCACACAAACGCATACAAAAAAAAATTCAAACCGGCCCAGCCGTTAAGGAGTTCAGTGACATACACACGTGCAGTAGAATTTTATATATAAAGAAGATAGACAATAAACGAGTCAAGCTTCAACAGCTTATTTATTGACTTTCAAAATGGCAAGTGGCCAAAACCGGGGCTCCCGCCCTATATTGTACTTATATTTTCGCTGCAATATTTTGTGTATTATAATTAACAACAGTGTAGGTCAGTTCCCAGCCGCGCCTTTTAATTAGGCTTGTAATAATGCAATGGCATTGCTTACAAATATCTGTACTCTCAAACCAGTATTACAGAGTTTAATTGGCCAGTACCCAATTGAATACGATGATGTCATAATAAATGAGAATGCAGGTCAACACGCTGCGATAATATATGAAGAAGGAATACTATGCTTGCGGTCAACAGAGGTTACATATTGAAGCGAGATATGCCCACTGCTTATATAAACTTCGACCTCCCTTGGTGAAGCCTCCGCTGTCCGTCCGTCTGTTTGTCAGTGCGCTGTATCTCATGAACTTTACTCGTAACAGGTAGACAGTTCAAATTTTCTCAGAATTTGTATTTTTAATGCTTTTTTTTTAAATTAAATGGGTTTGCGTTTGGCCACTGACCTGCCCATAAGGGGCGATGATGAAGCCTAAGATGAAACACGCTTACCCAGAAGAAACCTATTCACTCTGGCCGTGAAAGTACAGTAGTACCCAACTGATATGGCGCGTCGTGAATCTTCGTTCGCCCAGAAAAGAAAGTATGGCCCCGAAGATTAACGAAAGAATGCTTAAAACTTACAATCAACCTTCTCTATATAGTTCATAATACAGTGCAGCTGTTAGTTCCGTCTCACTCGCAAGTCACGCCCCTCGGCACGGCGCGCGCTAACATGGCGGCAGCTGCCGACCAATAGCGTTTCCCGCGCTTTGAAAATGTATCTTCTGCGCAGGTACATCGGTAAGCCATATTAGTTCGGTAATACTGTACCTAGATTGTAATATTGCTGCTATAACAAAAAATAAGAAATATGAATTAAAATTAAAAATTTAAGGGGATGTAACAAGAAACGTCTCTACAGAACCCATCGCGCGCGAGTCCGACTCGCACTTGGCCGTTTTTTAAATACAGATGATTAATATAAATTATTAATGATGATGATTAATAAAAACTCGGCCAACAAAGTTTTAAAAGTAACAAACTCTTTAAAAAAAAAAGAAAGAATTTCTAGAAAAACTACGAATAAATATATTCTCATAATTCTAAATTGGAGCGCTCGTGGTGTAGCATGATTAGCCGTTCTTAATCGATCGGCAATGTTAAGCTACCACCGTCGTGGTCGGTACCTGGATGGGTGACCGCCTAGTGGTATTTCAAATCGAGCATTTCCGTGCTTCGGAAGGCACGTAAAGCCGTTGGTCCCGGTTATCACTTAATTGTGATAGTCGTTAAGCTAGTTGGATGCCTCCTAGGTGGCTTGAAAAGTTCCAACAGTAGGTTAACCACTAGCCTACCTCCACCGAGCATGCGTGGTGGGTGGAGTATTGCCCATTCCCTTTCACCCTCATTTGTGAAAGGAGGCCTGTGCTCAGCAGTGGGACATTATAGGCTGATGATGATGATGATGAATTCTGAATTGGACCACAACTATTAATAAACAAAACAAACCGTGTCCTTGAGCGAGAGCATGTTACATCAAAAATGTTGCGCTAACATGAGTGATTCATGTAATAGACTAATTGTCACTGTGCCAGACTGCATGGATGGTGTCATACATGAGTGACTAACTAAACAATAAAAAGTTGGACATGAATGAGTTACGTCATTACTTATCACGAATAAGACACAAAATTGTTTCTTGGAAAATCTTGTTGATGTTTATTTGTAGATTATGATGAGGTCTGTATCATCTCATTAACAATGATAAATGCATTTGCGAGTTAGTATAACGTATTCAAACATTTTACTAGACCATTTCTGTTGAAAATAATTTGCGGTAAAAAGTAACGTAATATTTCTCTTTGTGTCGGTGAATGTAAATTGTAACCTTTTTAGGGTTCCGTATTACTAAGACTCCGCTGTCCGTCCGTCCGTCTGTCTGTCAGTGGGCTGTATCTCATGAACGGTAATCGGTAGATAGCTGAAATTTTCAGAGAATATGTATTTCTATTGCCGCTATAACAACAAATAAAAATGCAACCATACAACATACGCCTTTTTTTTTGGTATTTTGTTTTCATAGTAGTTCAATGAGTTAGTTAATATTGTACGGAACCTTCCGTTTGTGAGTCCGACTCGCACTTGGCCGGTTTTTTTTAATAATCTCCATCAATGTTCTATTCTAGTATCTGAGATGATTCACATGACGTAATAAATATGGAACATTTTGTGACTAACAAAGTATAACGATATCACACTTTACTAGTTTAATCGATTATTAATTACCACTAAAACTGGTTCATCATGTAATCTGCAGCTTAACCAAATAAAGGCTATCATGTATTAAAAAAAATGTTGCTACGTTTGTTGTGCGCAAACCGGTAAATTCAACTGTATGTACCAATTTAACGTTCATAAGTGCCTTACTAGGGCCTAAACTGAATAAATGACTTTTTAATTTTGATTTTGATTTTTGACCGGCAAAGGCTCCTGTCAAAATAATGTGTCGCAAAGCACGGAGGGCATTGCATTAGCTAGTTTAAAATATGTAGGTATATAATAATTTCAAGTTAAATGAAAAATATCTATAAGTTAGGTAAATTAATCCAATTTAGATAAACACCGGTTATTTCACTAATATAATATTATAAATGCGATGGTTTGTCTGTTTGGTGTTCGTGGCTCAATCACGCATCAATGGCCGAACGGGTTTCTTAAGATACTTTTTATCCCGGGAAATCTATAGGTTCCACGGGAACGCGGGTGATACGCGTGAATACGCGGGTCGGAATCTAGTGTCCAATCATTTCTTACTACACTGTTATACCGGGTGGAGATTTCGAGATGGCATTTATTCGAAACCTATGTTGGGTTAGTAATTCTGAACAACTTTTACTATGGCACATATAACTGAAATCTCGAAAAAAAATGTTTTACATAAATAGTTTTTTTTTTTTTGAGAATTCAGTGTTGTCCCATAGTAAAAATTGCTCAGCATGACTAACCTAACCTAGGTTTTAAAAATATGCCAATTCGAAATCTCCACCCGGTATAACACCGTCCAAAATACCAGGCGTCATTTACTCTCGTCCGTTCATGTGAAGTAGACGATATTAATATACTATTTACTCACTACGATCGCACAGACAGACAGCGTCACAGCCGCCGCCCATACGTATATACAATGCATTAGTGCTAAATCCGATCAGTCGATAACCAGAACTGCAACTTGAAACACCTCCGTATATTGTTGTGAAGTGTGGTGAACGATTTTTGTGATTTAAGTGATTGGTTTTGTTCTGTGATAATGGTCTTTAACGATTGTTGGAATCCTAGTTGTGCATCATGTATGTATTTGACTGTTTATTTTTGACTAGCTGTCTCGCGTGGTTTCACCCGCATTTCAGGGATAAAAAACCGATAACACTCCAGGATAATTTAGCTTTCTATTAGTGAAAGAATTTTCCGAATCGGATCTGTACTTTTGGAGATTACCTCCTATATCAAACTTACAACTTTACCTCTTTATAACATTAGTGTAGATTTATGCTGTATAAGTTTCTTCTGGCGTGCTATATCTAAGATTTCGTCCTATATTGTTGGGCCGTAGACCCGATTTACTATACAAAAAGAAATGTTTTTTAAGGGGCTTTATTCATTAAGTCTAAAGCTGTAATTTCGGTACCAAAAAATATAGAGAAAAAAAACTTTCTGGGCTTGTCACCTGGCTTCAGCAATCACTATTGGGGAGGTCAATCGATTAATGTGGCGTGATCTCTTATAGTTCTAGAGCCAGATTATTCAAGAATGCTAGCGAAAGACTATTTTTGTTTTATCGATGAAATTTTGGTATAAATAAAATCTATTTGATGTTAATACATGCTCTATAATGTCTATGATTAAAGCTACTAAGATGCCTAACGCTACTTAAAACGGCAGCTTTTCATACAAATTAACTAATTTTATATTTGTCAGGAGTTTCTATGATTGTTAAAAACGGGCATAAAAGGCATAAATACCGACTATCGTTTTCTAGTGCCTGCTTCGAATTTTACAGCATAAATCAACAGTATATCGGTAACGATTTCCTCCCTGAAGTTTTCAGGAAATATCTGCATAGTTTCATGTCAGTTTGTTTATAGTAGAACTGGATTTCATAAAAATGAGTTCAGTGAACAATATTGTAATAACAAACAGCTAGACAATGATTTGCCTTTTAACTTTATCAGACTAATGCTTCTTCTCAATTGAATTATTTGTTATGTGGAATTCTTTGACTACTTTTTAATTTGTAAAATAAAAAGTATGTATGTATAATGTTTTGGAAAAAATAGCCAATATAGTCAGATTGACCCAAAAAAAAATTTTTTTTTAAAAAATGTAACCTTCCTGAGTTTCTTGCCTGTTCTTATCAGTTGAAGGCCGACTTACGAACTGGTGGTAACTTCAGTAGCTTTGACCTTCATAAGTGCCCTACTAGGGCCTAAATTGAATGGAAATGGCTTTGACTTTGACTACCGACGGGCCAATTGGCGTGATTGGTTAAGATTTCGCCTATCGCCGCTGTTCGTAGGTTCAGTTCTCAACAGGACATGCATTTGTGTGCATGAACATATCTCAATGTCGTGAGTCTGGGTGTACTTATGTAAAAGTAGTATTATGTCAGTTATCTAGTTTCCATAGTACAAGCTCTTAGTTTGGGATCAGATGACCGTTTGTGAATGTCACAGGATATTTATTTATTAATCTTTCTATGGTTATTAAGAAGAAGAGCCTTGAAGAGACCTGATTTGAAGACTGCTGGTAGTAAGCTCATGAGCTCCTTTCTTGCCTCTACACTAAATAAGCGATTATGATTTTGACTGTAAACGGTTCTGGACATTCACAGCCGCCCATTTGTGAAAATCCTGGGGCCCAAGTCTGCTATTACAATTGTGTTCCAATGAACTATCAGTAGTGTCAAACTTGACCCATTTTACAGTTTTGCTAGTCTACTAACTCAATAGCGTCATAATGGCGCCATAATAGCTTTCCACTGATACAATCGTGCCACAATGATCTTTTAGTTTTGACAGTTTTTGTACTAAAATTCTTTTCGTTCATTATGAGACCATTATGAATTAGTAGACTGCGCACATCGGCTCAATGATCATGGAATTGCAATAGTATCGTGTCAGTATGACATTTTAGCAGACTTGTCCCTCTGCGCCCCCTAAAAAGGAAGCTAAAGCAATATTGCTAATGGAATTATTTTTTCAAATTTACAGCAGATCTTATGCAATTCATCAATTCCGAATCATTTATTGAATTGAATTGTCTATAAATACTATAGTATAGTGACTAGTATACCAAAAAATATTGAAATTATGTAGTATCTGCCGAGAATTCGAAAAAAATCCCCCCCGTCACTTTCTAACGTCTTATTATAAAAAGAGACGAGGCTATCTAAAACCCTGTTTTTAAACCATTTCATGTGGAGAGGTTAGTTTAGTTTTTAGGGCAATAATCGAACCAGGCGCAAAAAGTCTAGCATGATCTAGTTTTATTGATAGTCATTGCATCACTTTTTAAGAAAATCCTAATTTATTGGCGAGTACAATAATAGACTGATGATGATTCATAAGTACAGTACATATGCGTATCGTGATATATCTAGACATGTATTATGGTACTAGCTTATGGGCTGTTTCATTCACTTATCAGAGGAACCTCTGGATATGTTTTTCGGATAACTTTTCCATCTTAAAAATATGGCGGCGGATTCAAGAATTTGAGAGGTGAAAGTTAAACAGACAAATTGATGTTCGCATTTATTTATATTCGTTTCATAATTTGTCCATGTATTCGTAAGGGTGTGAAGAGATTTCTTCAGGGTCGGCACGCGCGAGTTACATCCCTGGTGTTGCAAGCGTCCATAGACTACGGTAACCGCTTACCATCAGGCGGGCCGTATGCTTGTTTGCTACCTAAAAATAATGGAATAACTAGATTTCCGCCCGTCAGTTAGTCTTTAAATATTATAGATAGACTAGTTTTCGCTCCGTGGTTTGACATCTTTCCTGAGGGTCAAACTGTTTAACGGGTTTCCTGGAAAATCACAGGGACCCTGCATTGCACTTCTTCTCCATATAAACTGTATGCCAAATCTCGCACTCCTCCGTTCACGAAATATGCTTGAAAAGGGGTACACAGATTTATTTACACGTATTTGTACAATAGATTAGTGAGATATATAAAAATCCTCAGAGCAACTTCTGTAGATAATATAATAGGTCCTAGGGACTCCAGTCACAGAATAATTAATAGTACTAACGTACTCCAGTGTCGAAATTATAATATAACTCATATTTCCGACTGCGGCTTGGTTTGCGGTTATTAATCATGCTTTTTGAATTTGCAACAGTCGACCTCACGGATCACATTTGAAATGTGCTTCCGTACATTTTACTTGTAAACCGTGTTATCGTGTCTGTTTGTCTTCTAACGAACGTTAGCTCTTTAATGGACTCATTAGTATATCAGTTATTGGGATGTGGTTACTCAAAGATAGATAAATATGCATTAAAAACTCACGAACGTTTATTACTAAGTCACAGAACACAAGACCTTAATACTCCAATTTGTCGGATACCCACGATCATCAAGCTTATGCATTGGTATAAGAGGAGCCCCATTGAAAAATTAAAAGTCCGCCCTTCCTCCGGCCAATATAATTACGATTGTGTTTGGATTTCTTCCTCACGCGCAGAGCAATACAACGTTATTTGAAAGCTGTACTTCCGCAGTCGAGCTGAGCTTTGAGCGAACACCATTTTTAGATTTATTACCATCCTAGTATTAAAAGTTGAAGAAGAAGCGTTTATTCGCTCAAAGAGCAGCTCGACTCGGAAAGTACCTCCACGTTACAGAATCCCACAGCCAAATAACTTTATGTTGTGTTCCTGCGCGCGAGTAAGGCCACGCGCGGTGGGGGGATATACCTATCAGTAACGCATGAAGCCCCGTGTGTTGCAAGCGCCATATGGCTACGGTAACCGTTTACCTCCAGACGGGCTGTTAGCAACATAAAAAATGTTGCTAAACCATTGTAATTTCCTATTCCAGCACTGGCAGGCGAAAAAGATGAGAACATGCCACCTGAAGCCACCAAGCGGCACACGATGCCGCCACAGCCGGCGCCTCGGCCTGCCGCCATCAAAGATAAGGTACGTGACTTACCGCATCCATACAATTACCTATATTGTACTAATATACTGTAAACACTGCATGATTAGTTACATCACTTTAAGACGCGTTTGGATGTATGCAGTTGGACCATTAGAATCAAGCCTTCGGAGAGGTAAAGGTTCTTTGTGTGTTCTACCGTCATATACTGGAGAGAGTTCTCAAGAACTTTTTGACCTGGCACACTATTCTCTTGATTTTGAAATCGATGTCGAAAGAGAGATGTGGCGAAAAAGATGGCGGACATCTGTCTAAATGTTTAGTGTAGGTATTCGCCATGTTTTTCGGCAAATGTCGAATTTGACATTGAAGTCGACGACGCGAGAATCAGGCCCCTGGTGCCATCATTATTTCCTTGAGTTTCAGCGCTACGATGTGCGGGCAATGCTGACGGTTATGAATGTAGTTCGTAAAAGCTTACAATTCCCCTGGTATTTCCAATGTCCATAATCGTTGATGATCACTCACTATCAGGTGTAAAGCGTCAAAATTATTCTTTATGGTTTTGCTATATAAACGTGGAAATGTGACATTTTTAGGGGATGTTTTTGATAATATAAGGTGCACTAAAAAAATCCAAATTTTTGTTTTGAAAATACCATAAAAACTGCATATGTCTAAACGTGATCTATTAGTAACCTTTACGGTGTATTTAAATTCTTTCTTTCAGAGCTCTTTTCAATATGCCAAGTTGGAAATCTATCGCAGCGACTCAATAATTATTGTTATTGCAATCGTAGTACAAAAAAAAACAGTCGATTTATTTTGAAAAGGGCTCCAACAAATAGATTTTTCACAATAATAACCTTTATTGGATTGAGGTGTAATCATAATTTCTAACTTGAATTCTAATACTAGTTTTGACTAATTTGTTTGTACTATATCACTCACATGTTACTGGGCATGTGAATTGGCTTAACATACATTTCATGTTTCTCATTGTGCCGTTGGAGATTTGAGATTTTAAAATACATCCGGCTTGAAGGACCAATTTCGTGTTACATGTTTTTTTCTCCAATGGCAGATACAAATTCTGAATTATGGAAATTCACCTGATTGTCGAAATTTTCTATTGAGATCATACAACATCGAAAAACTAGTTTGAAAATAGTCTGATTTACTTCCAATCATTTGTTGCCGGCATAATTTGTATGGCTACTTTTTCCATTCAAATAGTATCGGACCGAAAATCAGTACTCATTTGAAGGCTGTCTCGCGAACAGGTGATAACTTCAGCAGCTTTGAGCTTGATTGGTGTTCTAGGTCCATATTTTAGAATGCTCAAGTCAAGATTAAAACAATTGAACTTGGAACCTACACCTATAACATAAGGTTCATTTTCAATCACAATCTATTATTGAGATTTAAGTTTTGAGTCTCGTTTTAAAAACAACAAATATTCGAGGCCAAACTGAATAAATATCGTTGAATAAGTATGTTATTAAAAACGGCCTTAGATCTTAATAATCATCAATCAAAAATACACTTTACGTCACGTGCAATAAAGGTGAATTTCCATAAATAATCGGTGTACCATATGGTTGTATAGCTGCGGCGCGTGTCGGGCGGCACTTGCACGGCGAGCGCGTCGTCCGCCAGCTCGCTCGAGGGGGAGTACCTCGCCGATAAGGTGCCACCATCACATTTGGTTCTTAACGGCTTTGTTTTGCACCTTTTTGTTTGGTTTTTGTGTTTTGTGGTTAGAATGAGATAGGTATACTCCTGTCGCCTCTTCCACTACCTGCGGGGACCAGCAGTGGAGTATCAACCCCTTCTGTGTGTGAGGAGATTATCCCTATCCGAAACTAGTACGGTAGACATGACGTCACTTGTAGTGTTGGATAAAGCGGCAATAATATTTTTGTTTTTATTTTAATTTAATAATGGTGCCGATTCTGTTGTAAATCGCACTAAACTAATTTTAGTCACATCACATCTCTTTCTTACGAACATTATTGAAAAAGGATAGAACATATTTAAAGCTGTCAATTTAGTCTTTGCCGTCTTTATTTGCGGGTATTTAGACGTAACCGCGATAGATGGCGACTAAAGTTATATTGAAAACAAGCATTGGACTAATTTGACAGGACTAAATTTCTTACATCCTTTTCTTATGTTCTTTGTTAGAAAGAGACCATAATTAGTTTAGTTGTAAACAACAGAATCAGCACCAATGTGTTCTTGTAATGAGTCGAGGTAATCTAAAATATTTATTTTAGAAGTTATTATGCGCTTCGAACCGCGCAATGAAACAAAAAATACTAAACATTTACTATGGCCTTTTAGTACAGGTCTCATTATAAAAGCGTAAATATTCATGATCACACCACTTTTTATCTTAATCATAATTCGAACAAACTATCAATCATGCATCGTACTTGCTCTAGCGTTCAACCAACTAATGACGTCATAAAAAATATTTCATTGAATGTTTATTGTCTATCACGTTTTAACATCTTCCGATCTTCTTTAGAAGTTCTAGTTTTGTTAGCTGTTGTTTTATTTAGTTTTATTTTAGTTCCGTTTTTTTAGATAGTGGTTTTATTACTTGCACTGTATTTTAGTAAATTCAACATTAGTTTTAGTTAAAAGTTATTAAATGTAGCCCTTTCGAACCTGAATAATACGATAGTGAGTTAATTTTTTCTAAAATTCTTCGACGTAGTCTACACACCTGGATGTCACGAACGTGCTAAGCAAGTTGTGTAAATAGTATATTTTCTAAATATGTTTTCCCATGATACTTACCGTTCATAATAAGATTTTAAAGAAAAAAAAAGATTTGGACGGAAAAAAATCTCAGGTGCGAAAGGGGTAGTGTGTTAATATTGACTTTTTAAAATTCACTGCGTAGTATTTTATTTGCCATATCTGAGTACAAATATGTTTAGAATGGTGTGGAATTAGACCTTTATTACCTATCTATTAGGACCTATCAATAAAACTATTTATTAAACTAGAAAATTGTGTAAATGACTTCTCCAAAAACTACCTTTTAATAAACAAACACATAATTTACTACGCTCCCATATAATATTTTTAAGTTATAAAGCTTTGTTTCAACGTTCTTCTCAGGAACTAGCAGGCCGATTAAAAAAAGTATTTTTGCCTATCGAAGACGATTATAACATAATCCAAATTAAACATGAATTAAACCACAGGGCACTGTTAGTGTTATTATAATACGACACATTTACAAGATTCAAATCAATATTTATAAAATGTATTTATAGAAACCACCGCCCGGTGCTGTGAAGGTGATGCCGACACCGCCCGACAAGAAGGAAGACAAGAAAATTGTCGAGCAGAGAAGACCTGCCGAAAATGGTAAGTAATTTTATAACCATTCAGACCAATAAGTCTAAAAATGCCACTTCAAGAAAGTATTGCATAAGAACACATCGATCATATCCGGAAATATATAGAATGCTTATAATGTCGGGAATACATTGGAGTCTTTAACAACGCGGGTGTAGCGACATCTATCTGCCATATATCAGTAACACTGAGATAGTTCACACACTGAAAGATAGATGGCGCGGCGCCACATTATCCTACATCCTGCATCGCGCTTACGAAGTTTTCTCGAGAATCTGAATATACTGGGTGGAGACTTCGAGATGGCATATTTTCGAAACCTATGTTGGGTTAGTCATGCTGAACAACTTTTACCATGGGATCAATGGTGAATTCTCAAAAAAAATATTTAATTCTTCATAGTAAATGTCAACCTTGCTCGATCGTAATGTATGAAAAAGAATTTTTTTTTGAGAATTCAGTGTTGGTCCCATAGTAATAGTTGTTCAGCATGACTAACCCAACATAGGTTTCGAAAATATGCCATCTCGAAATCTCCACCTGGTATACAACTGTACATCAGAAGGACCGCGGTCCCTGCGGTACGATGCCCCAGCCTGGCGGAAGATCTTCCCTTTTAAATGGAGGTGTCATCCACCTTGCACCTCCATACGGGTAAAACTGCGGGGTAAAAACTAGTTTCCAACATTATTTCTGTATTTTTTCCAGGTACCGACACCACCAGCGATCCTGGCATCACAAACAACGTGGAGACCACTCCTAAGAAATCCAAGGTGAGTATTCACAATAATTGCGCAAAAAACATTTGTCCAATTGTTCATACACGCAAGAATGGTAGACACGGCATTTTATTTTCAATTTACTGAACCGTTCGTGATGTCACAAAATGTAGTGTGTTACACAACTTTATGTAAATATCATAAATGTTAGACGATGCAAATATTTAGAGCGAAGCATGCACAAGCATTTTGCAATTTTGATATTGATTTCGCTCTGTGTGATTTTAGTATAAGTTTTGAAAATCTTATACTCCAAGCACACCAATGCCTTTATATAATTTTGTGTTTGTTATTGTTTAATTTTTTTTTTCTCTTTCCATTCCCCATCCTCATCCAATAGGGAGGGTTCGGACTATTCGGTGGTAAGAAAGACAAATCGCCTAAAGAAGAAAAATCACCAAAAGAAAAATCGCCTAAAGAAAAGTCGCCTAAATCAAAAGATAAATCACCTAAACCGGACAAATCACCAAAATCTAAAGATAAGAAAGTCAAAGAACCCAAAACTAAAGTCGCTGTGCTCGATACTTCTAATGACAGTTCAAATCTCGACAGTACTCTTGAAAGGAGTCCTGCTAAAGCCGAACAAGATAAACCAGGGTTCACAAAACCTTACGAATATACTGATACAGAAAAAAGCCCGTCGCGTTCCAAACCCTACATTCAAGGAGCGTTCAGTTACGAGAAGGAACCTATCTCTGATGAAAGGCAACGAGCTATCGACGAAGCTCAAAGTCCGACCACAAGGAAAGCTGGACTTGCATTCAATTATGCTCCAGGTGAAGATAAGAAGGTTGCTGAAAGCGCTGAAAAACGTAAAACACCTGAAGACCCCAGTAAGTTGAAAACACCAGGAATCGATTACGTACAATCAGCTGCTTTGAAAGAACAAGCTAAGAATGTCATAGATCCGACTTTAGCTTTACTTAACTCAGAGAGATCGCATCATGAGACGCCATTAGCAGCGGCTATGCCAGTTGCCGTGACTAAAAACGAAAATGAAGTGCAAGTAGTAATTATAACTGGTCGTTATAACCCCAAATCTAAGAAACTTGATGACGCAAATGGCACAGTTCTCGTTACAAGAGGAACTTTAAACAAAGCTAATGGAAAAATTGAGACTGATAAAGAACTCATTAATACTAAATCCGGTCAAATTAACTACACAGACCCTGCAGGTAAGCAAGAAACCAAGAATGGTCATGTTGATTCCAAATCCGGACATATATTATTTACAACTGGTGTCATTGATCCGAACACTGGCAAACTTGATCCAACATTGGCCCAACAGTACTGCTTTGTAGAGAAAGCCACCGATAGAGTAGGAGCTAAGCCTGGTAGAGAAGTCGACTTGGTAGTCATCACTGGCAAATACGATGGCAAACATAAGAAACTTGATGCTTCTCATGGACATGTGGAAGTATCGAGAGCTGTAGTTGGTCCCGATGGCAACGTGTCTTCAAATTATGGTGTAATAGACCCGAAACATGGAAAGATTGAACATGTGGACCCTAAGACAGGTAAACAAGACCCGAAACAAGCTTACGTGGATCAGAAAACTGGCAATCTTTTAGTTACAACGGGTGTTCTAGACCCTAAATCTGGCAAAGTCGATTCATCACTAGGACAACAGTTTAGCATTGTTGAAAAAGATGCCACAAAAGCAAATAGAGTGGTTCGATTGGTTATTGTGACGAGTAAGTATGACTTGAAGAATAAGAAGCTAGATCCTACATTCGCTCACGTTGACTCAGTAAAGGGAGTACTCAGTGGCACTGATGGTAAAATCTACACTGAATACGGGGTCATTGATCCACGAACTGGAGAGATACAAGTCACTGACCCTAAGACTGGAAAGCAGGAAGTCAAACACGCTAATGTTGATCCTAAGACTGGAAATATTCTTCTTCTATCTGGTGTCATCGATCCCAGAACTGAACAGTTAGATACGACATTAGGACAGCAATATAGCATTGTTGATAACCCTACAGATACTTTCGCTGCATTGCCCGGAAAGGAAGTCCAAGTTGTTGCAATCACAGGTAAATACGACTCGAAGAACAAGAAATTAGACAATCCCAATGGATTCGTTGAAACTTCACAAGGTATCATCAGTGAGAAGGATGGCAAATGCCACTCAAACTTTGGTGTCATGGATCCTAATACTGGAAAAATATACTACACAGATCCCAAAACAGGCAAACGCGAATCAAAACAAGCTAATATTGACGCTAAAACTGGAAGCTTCATCCTTACCTCTGGAGTTATTGACCCTAAAACGGGCAAATCTGATTCTTCTCTTGCACAACAGTTGACTGTAGTCGACAAAGACGCACCAAAAGGAATCCCTGAAAGATACGTTAATTTGGTTATCGTTACTTCTAAATACGATCCTAAAACCAAGAAATTCGATCTAACTAATGCACATGTTGATAGTCATCAAGGTAAAATTGGAGACGATGACAAAGTATACGGAGATTTCGGTGTAATAGACCCAAGTACTGGAGATATTATGATAACTGATCCAATCACTGGCAAAAAGGAAACTAAAAAGGCTTCAGTGGATCCAAAAACTGGCAACCTACTTCTTACGTCAGGTGTTGTAGATCCGCGCACTGGACAAGTTGATTCAAGTCTAGGACAACAAATAACCGTTGTGGATAAACCTAAAGATAGATTTGGTTCCGTCCAAGGAAAGGAAGTACAAATAGTAGTGATTACAAGTAAATATGATCCTAAATACAAGAAGCTTGATAACCCTAACGGTCATGTTGAGACTTCAAAGGGTGTTGTCGCCGCAGACGGGCGCATTCACTCCAATTTTGGTGTCATCGACCCAAAGACTGGAAGGATCGAGGCTATTGACTCTAAGACTGGAAAACAAGAACTAAAACAAGCCGTAGCTGACCCTAAGACTGGCTACCTAATTGTTTCATCAGGAGTTGTTGACCCGAAGACCGGCAAGACAGATTCTTCCTTAGCCCAGCAGATATCAATTATCGATAAGGATTCTGCCAAAGGTTTTCCTGAAAAATATGTCAACTTGGTTATTGTCACATCCAAATATGACCTCAAAAATAAGAAGCTTGATCTATCAGATGCTCATGTTGAGACGGTTCCTGGTAAAATTGGAGCCGATAACAAAGTTCACACTCAATTCGGTGTGGTTGATCCGAATACTGGTAACATTATAGTTACAGATTCAGTTACTGGCAAGCAGGAGGTAAAGAAAGCTGCTGTCGATCCAAAGACTGGCAATTTGCTACTAACATCGGCAGTAGTCGACCCATTAACTGGACAAGTCGACCCAACCTTAGGGCAGCAAATAAGTGTGGTTGATAAACCTAAAGATAAATTCGCCACTGTACCTGGAAAGGAAGTCCAATTAGTAGTGATTACAAGTAAATATGACCCAAGAGCCAAGAGGTTGGACAATCCTAATGGATACGTTGACACTTCAAAGGGTATTATCGCACCTGATGGCAGAGTCCACACGAACTTCGGCATAATTGACCAGAAAACTGGAAAGATCGATCAAGTTGATCCTCTAACTGGCAAACATGAGATCAAACAAGCAGTCATCGACCCCAAATCAGGTGACTTAATAATCACATCAGGTGTTGTCGACCCAAAGACAGGAAAAACTGATGCGTCTCTTGCACAGCAGTTTACTGTCATTGATAAGGATTCTCCTAAAGGAAAATGGGTTAACTTAGTCATCGTGACATCCAAATACGACTTGAAAAACAAAAAGCTAGATCTTAATGATGCTCATGTGGATACTATCCCCGGTAAAATTGGAGCTGATAACAAGGTACATACTGAATTCGGTGTCGTCGATCCAGCCACTGGAGATATTTTAGTAACTGATCCAGTAACTGGCAAACAAGATGTTAAAAAAGCTACAGTGGACCCGAAAACTGGCAATCTAGTTCTAACGTCGGGCGTAGTTGATCCGCAGACCGGCCTAATTGATCCAAACTTGGGACAACAAATAAGCGTAGTCGAAAAACCAAAAGATAGCTTCGCTCCAGTACCTGGCAGAGAAGTCCAACTGGTTATTATTACGAGCAAATATGACCTTAAAAACAAGAGATTAGACAATCCCAATGGTCACGTCAACACATCGCGGGGTATCATCGCTGCCGATGGACGAGTCCACACTAATATCGGTATTATTGATCCTAAGACTGGAAAGATTGAGACTGTTGACCCCAAAACAGGCAAACATGAAGTTAAACAAGCTGTCCCCGATACTAGAATTGGCTTCAAGACTGGAAGCCTGCTCTTGACATCTGGAGTAGTTGATCCGAAAACTGGGAAAGTTGATTCGACTCTTGCGCAACAATTAAACATTGTTGAAAAGGAAACCAAACCCATTCAAAGGGAAATACATCTCGTTATTATCACGACAAAATACGATCCTAAGACAATGAAAATTGATCCAAGTCAAGGTCAAGTGGATACAGTCAGTGGCACCATTGGACCTGATGGCAAAATCCGTACGGCACTTGGTACTATTGACCCGGCGACTGGAGAAGTCGTCGTTACTG
Organism: Polyploca ridens; assembly: GCA_951394255.1. NCBI lineage: Eukaryota > Metazoa > Arthropoda > Insecta > Lepidoptera > Drepanidae > Polyploca > Polyploca ridens. The sequence continues at coordinate 11,936,066 of OX596265.1, read as the reverse complement.
ATCCAAAAACTGGTAAACAAGAAGTCAAACGAGCTGAACTCAATCCTGCAACTGGCCACATGTTAGTAAGGAGCCAGGTCGTAGACCCGAAGACCGGTAAAGTGGACCCAACATTGGTTCAAATGTACAGTATTGTTAACAAGCCTGTCGTACAATATGCCAAGCCTGCTTCTAAGGGCGAGATTCGCTTGGTGATCGTTACTAGCAAGTACGATCCGTGGTCAAAGACCGTCGATGCCGGCGCAGGAACTGTTGATACTGTCAAGGGTTATGTCAGCGCTGAAGATGGAAAAATACACACTGAATTTGGCATTATCGATCCAAGATCAGGCCAGATCCTATACAAGGACCCCGTAACTGGCAAACAGGAATTAAAACAAGCTGATATTGACCCAAAGACAGGAAACCTCATCGTTACGTCGGCTGTAGTAGACCCTAAGACAGGCAAAGTAGACTCCTCATTTGCTCAACAGTTGACGATTGTTGATAAGCAGAATGTTTTGTCTAAAGTAGCGCCAGTGTCTCAGAGAGCTAGTGTGTCCCCCGCAAGGCAAATCCCAACGCCATTAAAGACCCCAACCACCACGCCAGTGCAAACACCGTTGCAATCACCTGTACGCACTTCATCACCAGTAATCACAAGCTATGCTCAAAAGTCATCGCCTATATCTTCACCCGTTCACAAAACGGCACCAGTGAAGCCAACGAGTGCTCCACCTGAACCACCAAAGAGGAAAATTGTTAAAATCATGGTTATATTCACTAGAGTTGATCCTAAGACTAAGAAACCGGACTTTAACACAGCAGAAGTAGAACATCTTACCGGTATCCTCGATCCGAATGGACTTATTGAAACTAAATATGGCATAATTGACTCCAACAAAGGAAATATTATTGTATCTGATGCTGGTGGACAAAAGCAGAATAAAGAGGGCGTAATTTTGCCCGAAACTGGACAAATATTCATCAGTTCTGGTGCCATTGATCCCAAAACGGGCAAAGTAGATCCCAACTTGGGGATGATCTTGAGCGTTGCTAAGCAAGACGACCCTGTTGTGGAAATTACAACAATTACTGGACCTATTGACCCAAGAACTCGTAAAGTGATCATCGAAGATGGTACCGTGGAACATACTAAGGGTAAAGTGGATGCTGAAACCGGACATATTTCAACAAAATATGGTGTCATTGACCCGTCTAATGGAGTAATATTCGTCTCAGACACGTCCGATACAAAGCCTGTTGAAATTGATGAAAATAACGGTTTGATTACTATCAGAGGTGTCGTTGACCCAAAAACAGGCAAGTCAGATCCCAACATCGGTCAAGTGATTGTGGTAGGAACCCACATAGATCCAGTGGTAGAAGTCACCACATTCGTCGGTAAAGTTGATTCAAAGAAAGGTGTCATCGAACCTAAACATTCGCTAATAGAAAGTTCGACTGGGCAATTCAATCCGGATAATAATAAGATTGATACTAAATACGGTCAGATCGACCTCGTCAAGGGTACTGTCACATACAATGATCCTAAGACAGGTAAATACGAGAGCAAGGAGTTGAAAGTCGACCCTATTACTGGCCAGTTCTTATTGCGAAGCGGACAGGTGAACCCTAAATCTGGAAAGCCCGATAAAGACGTTGGCAGGCTAATTTGCCTAAGGATAATTCAAAACAAAGTCGACCCTATTTCTGGCAAGCAAATCGTTTCCAACGATCCGAAGAACGTCAAAGTCGATCCCAAAACCAACCAGATTTGGATCTCTGGTCCAAAGGATCCACAAACTGGGGAAGTATTATACACAGCTGGACAAATCGACCCAATCACAGGCTACATCATTACAATATACGGTCGCCTTGATACCAAAACTGGATACATCGTCAGGACAACGGAAATCGACAAATCCCTTATCAAAATTGACCCAGTTAATGGTCAAATATACACGGCTACAGGAGATGTCGATGAAAACAACCAGCCTCTTTACTCCGCGTCACAAGTCGACCCTGGAACGGGAGAGATCTATACTAAACTGGGCAAGATCGACCCGAAGACGGGCAGGCTGATCATCATTAAGATATTCATCATCACACAGAAAGACGACAAGGGACGTGTTAAGGAAATCGATCCTAAAGAATGCACAATAGACGAGACAACTGGCAGAATTATAACGACCAAGACCGTATACTTGTATCAAATCATCGATCCAATCACGGGAGAGACTATCGACGTCGATCCAGATGATCCAAGACTCAAAGGCGCCCGTACAACGGTCACTCAAACAATGACACTATCAGGCAAAATCGATCCAGTTACAGGCAGAATAAAGACAGAATACGGTGATATTGACCCCGACACGGGCGATATAGACCCGAGCACAGCGGTCAGAGACCCAGTAACGGGTCAACTCATCCTCCACTACTCACAAATCGACCCGTCCCACTTTGAAGACAAGAGTGGCAACTACACGATAGAGAAGGAAACTCAGGACTTACCGGCTAATATAGATATACAGACAGTCAACACGCACAAATTCTCGACGTTCGGTAAAGACGAGAGTCCACAGAGAGGCGACGAACCCAAAACATTCACGGAGTACACGACGAGCGAGCATATAAGGCACCAGGGTTACGTGTCGTCTTCCACCCCTCTGTCCTCAAAGATCCCGGTTTCGCAGCGCTCTAAGAAGACGCCCACGCCGCCAGTGGTCGTGAAGACGACCACTAAGCAGCTTCTCACACGGAACGACGAAGGCGTCACGCACAACGTGGAACACGAGGTGGAGAACCTCGGCACCGGGGAAGTTACCTTCTCCACGCACACGAACAAGGTTCGTCTCATTTTCTACCTCAAATTCGAGTAACCCGGCAAACGAGACGCCACCCTTACATGTTGTTTTTTTTTTATTAATTTGTGTGGCCAGTTATTTTCCTTTAAAGCTTAGCTTCGGTAGTATCAATGTTTACATTTTTGTATATAGTGAAAGCATGCTAGTCTAACCCTAATGTAGGCGGAAAGCTTAGAGCCGATGGAGGGGAAGAGTCCGTACGTGACCGCCCGCGCGGTGACCACGCGCACCGCGACCACGCACCACGACCTCGACACCAAGGCCAAGACGCAGCAGATGGAGGAGAAGACGGTCGCACACACCCTCACCTCCTCAGCCACGAGGCAGGAACAACGCGTACTCACGCAACAGGTCAAAACCATGGTCACTACAGGCGATCAGGTAAGATCATTATTTCCTCATTTAATCCTCGTGAGCCATCAGCATGTTATACTGGAATCATGTTTTGTTATGATTTGTTCCTTTCGATTATTTTCATTGTCTTTTGTTTTATTATGAAGCTTGATATGGCGGCTTTTTCACTTCGCGTTTATACGTGATGAAATATACTCTTATGTCAATAAAGCGATCCACAGCGCTTTAGCGGCTGTACAAGCTTTGAGTCAATGGCGAATACAATCGTATAAAACTGCTTTTGCGCTGTTCACTTCTCAGAATATCATCAATCAATTATTTTCAATGCATGTTGATGTTATGTTACGTCAATGAATGTTTCTGTAACATAAGAAATGGCGCAGGATTCATGTCTAACTGCCCTATCACGATCGCAATTTACTGTGGATTATATGTCTTATTCTAAAGTCATAAAGTCCGTATTTGCATAGGTTACATGGTGGTAGGATGGACTATCATACCTTGAGCCGAATTGGAGTAAACATCTTTGATATAAGGCATATCGACACCCCTAAAGAATATTATGGTATCTCAATTTTAACCATTTCACAGAGTTCAAAGGTTCCAAATATTCTAATAACCTTTCAATTCAAAAACACTTGTGTCTCATCTGCAAATGCGGGTTTATTATTTGAATCGTCCTGAATCGAGAATGCTCTGTATAGAATGTATTTCTGCCTGCTGTGTATTTTTCATACAACAGGTTAATTTATGTGACAAATAAATAGATAATTAATAAAAATACCTTACATTTATTTGCTGTAAATATGTTAATAAGGAAAAATACCTTAACTTAAGAGGCATTTACTTATTATTATTTAGTTTATGCAAAAAATATGATGTATGAAGTAATATGTTTTGAGTAATTCAAGTTGCCTTATTATGAACTGGAAAATTATGCTTAGTTAGTAAACGGTATTTTTTTAACACGATTTAAATTAATCGGCTAAAGTGAAATACCATGTTATTCTTTGGAGGTGTTGATAATACATGTTATTAGGTAGGGAACCTGCATAAAGATTGAAAGAGGTGTCTTACCAATGAACTTAATTTTGAAAATAGTGCGCAGTGAAGTATTGGTATTAATTAATGATTGGATTTATTAATGATGAAAAGAACCATAACGTTTTAGAACAGTGTTTTTCAATCTGTGGGTCGCGACCCCTAGGGGGTCACGAAGCCTTAGTCGGGGGCTCGCCGGCAGAAGGAAAAAGGCAAGGTAGACTTCGCGCAAGCGGCCGTCCAACTTACCTCTTACTTAGTTGCAAACCTCTCGCGGCTTCTTGCAGACTAATAAGTAAAGGTATCAAAATAATGAAAATCATTATCGTAGTCTATTAATTTATAAATCAGAATTTTTCAACCTGTAAGGGGGTCGTGACATTGAAAAACACTGTTTTAGAAGAAGGAATCAAAAAGGTTTCTAAAGACAAACAAAAAGTTTCTAAATAAAAAAAATAACTGTTTGAATTTCGATAATGTCTTCGATGATCTTTTTCTTCCACACACATCGGTTGAGAGTGAAACAGCCGCCACAACCCTGCATGACCAGGATTCTAATTTCCATATTTTTTTTGTTTGTTTCTTTTCCATCCCGAACCCGGCATCCAAAACGGACGTACACCTAACTTTAACGTGGCATGAACCGTTTTTAACATGAACACCCATACACCCGGGTCATCATCACATGTCAATAAACCGGGCGCAGCTTACTAGGCGCGGCTCAGCCAGTTCGCTGAGCAGCGGGGATTCTGGTACGCCGATCGACTTTGAAGAGGGCGCTGGCGAAGGACATTATTATGTTACGGTAAGTGGATCTGTGGAGAGAGGGTCTTAAAATGATGTGTTTTGCCGATTTTACTTTTTATAGACTGTTTCTAGGAACGTTAAAGCCATCGAGAGAAAATTCCCTGTAGGGTAACTGTTTCTGCACTGATAAATAACAGACCAATCACTGCATCTAACGGCCTTACTCATAAACGCTATTTAACTAAATCTACTGAATAAATGGTCAAATAAATAACGTCACCTTGCTGTCATTGTCAAACAATTTGACGTTATTTAGGTGACCACTTAATCAGCTTATTAGTTAAATAACGTTTTATGAGTAAGGGGGTAAATGTTTAGTGTCCTTGACTTAGCCAATCATTGGCGGAATAGGTTTCAAACAAAATAAACGTCATTGTGCTTCTTTGGGTTAATTTTTAGCCTAGCCGTCAAATCGCTTAGATATCTCGCAACTTAACTTATGAGTATAAAGGTAAACGCACACTTATCGGAGCCGAACGCGTCGAACGTATCGAACGAAGCGAATTTTAGAGTTCTGTATATGAAATCTTATGAAAGCTCGCACATTTGCTCGCGTCAAATCGTCCGAATCTGGATAAAATTTCATATACAGAATTCTAAAATTCGTTTCGTTCGATACGTTCTACGCGTTCGGCTCGGATAAGTGTGCGTTTACTTTAAATCAGTCTTAAAATTGTACCCTTTACTCTATACAACGGCAATTGCAACATTTTATAACCTCTTACATTTCAACATAAAATAAATTTATAATAGTAATATTTCAGATGGTTATTATTAATTAATATGTGAGTACATACATTAAAATATATACAAAAGAGTGCTGGCATGTATTAGTTCGTGTTGCATACTTACGCATGATGCACTCTCCGATTTTACAGTGTTGATTGTGCTAATCGAAAATGAACCCTGCAGCATTGATTAAGGGTTTAAATTCTATTGATGCAATCTGACAAAGTGATGCCTTTGTCTTTTGAAGTTAAGGTCTTAATTTGAATGTAGTAGCATGTTGCTTGTAAACCCGTTTAATATCTGTGGACCTATGGAATGACGATATCACAGGAGATGACTTGAAAAATTCTTGGTAAAGCTAGGTCCGTAGATATTATACTGGAAGGATTTTGGACGTGTTTTTTTAAAAAGATAGCTGGAATTTTAAAGTAATTAGATTTGTTGAGCTTTCTTTGAGAGTTCTTTTGTTTTTGTCTTTGAGTATTTTAATTTTGCTTTGTTACATTTATTTGTGTAAACATGAGGTATAGTATTCAATGTAATAAGTGCGCCTTTCTAAACACTTGCACTCAAATTTCTCTGCAAAGACAATACATCATCTATGCAAAGCTTTACTTCACTACGTATTGGTATTTAGTTGTTTCACCAAAATTTTAAAAGAATATGAATGTCTGCAAACAATTAGGATTACAAGAATTTGTTTGGGAAATCTTTTTATTAAGATTCCACTACTATTGTTGTTTCAATTCTTAGAGAAAGTAACAAACCAATTGCTCCAAACTCAGGAATTCATACGCCTGTATCACGTGATTTGTCTTCCGTTTGTTAACAATTATACCGGAGCAGTTATAGTCGGCCATCACGCGCACTTCGAATAGTGCTAGCGGATTCAATCCCCGCTGGAGACGTCAGATTGACTGAGTACTGTACCACTAGACAAAGTACATTTCCTTCGCTAGATCCTAGCGTATCCTTATGCCGATCTCAAACTGTCCTTTGACTAGGGGTACAGGGCACACAGATGTACATTAGATACAGTTATAACAATAACAAATAGAGATGTGGTCTGGGTAAAAAATATTAGACGTATTTTTTTTTCTTTTATTAAAATAAAAAAAATTGACAAAGTTAATGTGCGTCAAAGTTCGGGAGTTGGGGCTCGTGACGTCACTTGTTTGTGAAAAGTGTACCATCGCGTGACGTCACGTGGAACTTCAACACTTCATCTTTTTTGTTTGATTGACAAAAGAAAAAATAATTTAATATAATAATAATTTTAATAATTTAATAATAATTTTATAATAATTTATTGCATTAAATAAAAAATACAAATAATTTTTTAACAAGACCTTAAATTAAATTTTACATTTTAAGTTTACAGTACAGTTTAATAGGCTTATAGTCTTTATAAAAAAAAATTGGTCGCAACTAACACCTTAGCTAGGTTACAGAGTAACCTGTATTAAAGATGCTAGTCCCTTACCCCAGGGAAAGTATGTACATTAACCCATTTCAAAAGTGACAGTTTTAAGAACAAAATACGTGTGTAATATTTTTTGATACTGTATATGACGGACTCAATAGATTTTGTTCAGGCCACTATTGTAGCATAATTGATGTGTGTATCACTATGGCATCAGGAGCCCGGTTCATACAAGACGACCACGACGACCACCGCCATGGGCACCGCGCCCTTCGGCACCATGGTGCACGGCACCACCACCAGGGTAAGTCTACACTTATGTGTATGTGCTTGATTTTTTTTTTACGGCTACCATCGAAACTCTCGCCATCGACGGGGAGTCCATCCTCACACATTGAAACCAGAATTGTTTCGAACTGTGCGGGCTCAAAGGAGTTTTCTTCCGCGGACGCTCGGTCTGTGGAATGAGCTCCCCGCCGTGGTGCACCCAATGGAGTACAGCATGGGGTTCTTCAAAAAGAGTGTGAAGAGATTTCTTCAGGGTCGGCAACGCGCGAGTGATACCCCTGGTGTTGCAAGCGTCCATAGGCTACGGTAACTGCTTACCATCAGGCGGGCCGTATGCTTGTTAGCCAACTTAGTGGTATAAAAAAAAAAATGGTGCTATTTCTTATCGTTATATATAGTTTAAAATAGTAGGGGAGAGACAACTTTATACTCAATTAACTTCAAAGTATAAATTACGATCACAGGTGTTTTAAATAGACTCATATGGACATAACCTTTTTTTTACTGTGTATAGGCCTGTGTTTAACTACAATCTCACTATGGTAAGTGATGATGCGGCCGAAGGTGGTAAGCACACAAAGCGTAGAAGGAACTGGCTCTCAAGTGCAGCTGTCGGAACACACCAATTGGTGCTTGGTGACAGATTTTCAACTTGATAGTGGTAGCCAGCTAGGTGAATACTACAAAGTACCTGTTACCTTGCTATGGTTTCCTCATGATGTTTTCTTTTACTGAAAGCTCAAGGTCTTGTAGGATTTGAACTCGGGAACTTCATCTCGTCATCCGACCACTGAACTGTCAACGCCTTAACTCTCCATAACTAGCTTACGCTCCCAGGTTTTCCCTGCATTCCAGAGTGATATAACTGTAATACATTATTGTAACGTATAGTTTTTGTAAATCGTTCAACTGCAAATAAATCTAATATATAAAATTCTCGTGTCACAGTGTTTGTAACAAAACTCCTACGAAACGGCTTGACCGATTCTTATAAAATAAACAAATAATAAATAAATATCCTGGGACATTTCTCACACACGGTCATCTGATCCCAAACTAAGCAGAGCTTGTACTATGGAAACCAAATAACTGATATAATACATATACTACTTTTTGTAAATACATACATAATATGCATAATTACACCCAGACTCAGGACATACAGAAATGTTCATGCACACAAATGCATGTCCTGTGCGGGAATCGAACCCACGACCTGCGGCGCGATTGGTGGAATCTTAACCAGAGTCCTAACCAACCGCGCCAGGTGGCCCGTCAATTAATCAAATTAAATTAATGAAATAAGTTTTGTGTGTATATTCAGTAGGTCTGAGAATATGACGTAAACTATTTTTTTACCGACTTCAAAAAAAGGAGGAGGTTCTCAATTCGAATGTATTTTTCTTTATGGTTTCCTCATAACTCCGTCATTTATTAACCGATTTGGAAAATTCATTTTTTATTTGAAAGGGTACACTTCCTGTTTGGTCCCATTGTCATCAGCCCCCCTAAAAAGGAAGCTAAAGCAATATTGCTAACGCAATTCATTTTTTCGAATTTACGGCAGATCTTATGCAATTCATCAATTCCGAATCTTTTATTGAATTGAATTATATATAATGTGTGACTAGTATACCAAAAAATATTGAAATTACGTATGGTCTGCCGAGAATTCGAAAAAATGAATTGCGTTAGCAATATTGCTTTAGCTTCCTTTTTAGGGGGGCAGATCAGGATTTGATTACTTCTTAGTGTACTTTGATGTCGGTTTAAGTTTTTTGTAAAACAGTCCAATTATCATACGCCTGGTAGGGTAGGGTAAGGTAGCACCACGCGAAGGAAGTCGCGTCGGGCAGCTAGTAATAATAATAATAATTGTAATTCCAGACGAGCACAGGTCCTCAGACGGAGGTGGAGGGCGAGGTGGAGGAAACGACAATCGGCGCCGACGGAGAAGTGGTCTCCTCGCAGACCATCAGCTCCAAGACGCGCACCGTTGAAACTATCACCGTACGTATATCTAATTTAACTTCCTCGTACATAATACGCTGGTGGATTTTTCTTTACACTATTGAGGTGCAAGGTGGATGACACCTCTTAAAAGGGAAGATCTGCAAAGCTGGGTCATTGTGCCTGGGACTGCGGTCCAACAGTACATGTCGGATGGTTGTATACACAGAGATCCATAGAGAGGTTGTCTAACGCGGAACGCGCGTTCAACGTATACATCGCAAAAATCGCGTCAATCGTAACCTGTTCGAGGTAAGTGCGCGAGCGGACGATATTTATTTAAATACCGTATTTTTCAGTGATCGACTGTAAAAATCATAGCCTACATGTGAACTACAAGAATTATGGTGTCACTTATTACTTTTAAGTATAAAATTTTTCACATATATTTAAAGTATAATTTTTTTTTTTTTTTTTTTATTTATTTATTTCATAGATTCACAGCTTAATAAATCTCAAAAATACCTTAAATAATTTTAGCTAGGTCATTACCAAGGTACTCGTACAACTTGAACAAAGAACATATATTATGCGCATACATTGCTGTTTAGTTATACAAAACCGTAAGGCTAACTTCGTTTTGAACATGCAATGAAAATCGTGTCATGCAATTCGTCAATCTATCTCTATACACGCATGTGTGTGTAGATCCGAGAGCGCGGTGTGGCGCGGTAGTGCGTATTTACAAGCGCTTACGAACAAGTCAGTTCTTGGGCTGCGTGACAAAAAATTTAGTTGTGATATTAAGTGGGGAGTTTCGTGGGACATCAGGTCTAAGCTAAATCCAACCATCACAGCCCATGTCTCGTGATCTGTGGTTGTATATAATGCAGATCGCCGAGAAAACTTTGTAAGCGCGATGCCGGTTATTGAGGCGCCATCTATCCGACGGCGTGTAAATTATGTAAGTGGTCGCTACAACACAAAAGTATGTTGATGTGTGTTTCCATACGATGTCGGAGCCCTCCATAGTAGCTGGGATCTTTTTGTACAAGTTACCCCTTTTCTGTATGTGAAGATTTTTACAGGGTCTACACGCGAGTGATGCCCTTGGTGTTGTGTCTACGGGCTATGGTAACCGCTTACCATCAGGTGGACCGTAAGCTTGCTAGTATTGTTTTTAATGTAGTATATGTTGTTCAGTATAAGACGGAGCGCAATGGCGTAGTGGAGACTCGAGTGGAACAGAAGATCACCATCCAGTCCGATGGAGACCCCATCGATCACGACCGGGCGCTCGCTGAGGCTATACAGGTATGGTACCATCACCACCACCACCACCATCATCACCCTTGCCCAGATCGCAGCTAATGAAGCTCGCAAACAACATATCGTCGGACCGTCGCGACTAGTTACTCGGGCCGCTTGAACGGGACGAAATGCGACAGTCTCGTCCCGTTCAATCGGCCCGAGCTGTCATTAGCAATCCGACCGCCGCTAATTACTCGATCCCCTCGACAACGCCACAAGCAGAGGTTCTCGCCCTATTCGGGAACGCATCAAAACATCCGGTTTGAGAGTCCTTAGCGCTCACTGATTGGTCCATCTGTTTGAATGGTTGTATTGTAGCGAAGAAGAAACACGTAACTTGCACATATATGTTATTATTAGGTATGTCTGTGGTACACAATCCACAGATATAAATCTAAATAGATAACGCAATTCCCTCCATCCTGTGAGTGTGTACCTTTTTGACACGCGAAGTACTACACTCACGTCCTCTATTAGAATATCTGTGTTACAAACTGTCAATACAAGTACAAGCCGCCATTTTCAAAACTTTTCTTAATCGTGCAGGAGGCCACAGCAATGAATCCAGACATGACCGTCGAGAAGATAGAGATCCAGCAACAGAGCACGCAACCGTAACGTGATCGCACAACTTGTGTCGTAACGTTACACCACCGCCATCTTGTTTTGTACACACAAACACAAAATGGCCTCACTGCAAACGTGAGACGACTGATTCAGTAAGCCAATAATATGCTGCATATTTATTTGCCTTTGATATTATACGCCTTAATCAGCTTAATGTGACGTCAAAACAATATGGCGGTTTAATTTTATGTATGTATATCATGTTACATACAATATTTTAGTATATAAGCGACATCACTGCGAATATTAATTGATAAGTTATTTAAAATAAATAAAACATTTATAATGATTAATATAATTATGGAAAAGAAAATTATATTTAATATTTGATGTTGTGACGTCGATACGCACCTTTACGACTACTTTTAAAAAGTTAAGCGACGGGATTTGCTTTTTTGACATTGTCGAAACAAAACCTAATGAGAAAAAAATGCAATTAATAATGTAAAATATACAGTAAGTTGGATATTACGACATATTTCAGTGTTTTTATTTTATTTCTACAAGTAAGCTTAGATTAAGGCAATGCATACAAATCCGGTCGGTATTGGGCTTCGTAGTTTTGAATATAAAATGTTGCCATAGTTAAAAAAAAGATATAAAGTGTTCGTGTATTACTAAAGGTATATAAAGTTTCATATAAATAATACTGTGTTTAATTTCAAACGCTGAGAAAATGCTTAAAAAAATACAAAATGGTTTACTGTCATTGTGACGGCGTAAAAATATTGGACGAAAATTGAAAAATAATTATAACAACATTAAGAAAAATCATGACTTTAATGTTTTCTCAGTAAGCATGTTAGGTTCAATAGCGGATAAAAAAACGTCAAATAACAGGTGTTATAATTAAATAAAAAATGGATAGCGCAAAAAATAATAGTGTTATTTAACGTTATTGAATCTTAACTTAAACACAAGTAAAGTTTTTACTATGAAATAGCTTTAAATCATGTCACACGAGGTAGACCACCGTATTTAGATGTAAAATTGTTTCCCCCTCTATTTAATAAAATTTTCAAAATAATCATTACAATGTAGCGCGGGACTAAAAATTGTTTAATGTTCGACGGACTTGTAACTTTTTTTTTATTTTGCTTCTAATCTAAGACGCTATTTACGTAAAAATATTTAATCATTAAAACAGAACTAAATAAATTTTGTTTATTGAGCTAAATTTGATGGAATCTCTATTACAAAGTTCACATAGGTTTTACTATGTTTCGATAAATATCGTTAATTTCAAAAGCTATCAATATGTTCGATGTCACTATAACATTACATTTTTATTGAAAAGGTTACAAGTCTATATCTGCAAGAAAATTATTACGTTGAACTAAAAAAATAAAAGATATATATAAAAGTGTTGCTATAATTAATAATATATTATTGTCTGTATTTCACCACTTAGGTGCTACTACATAGGAGTTAGTGAGTACGTTTTTATCGAACTTGTGTGTGTTAGTCTTTATTTTATTTAAAAACACATAACCTTGGCAGCTTTGGCTTGAGGAGTATAATTGATTGGGATATAATAAACTGATGAAGACAAAATAATGTATAAGTGTGGGTACCTAATGGTAATAGCATGGGATATTCAAAAAATATCGCCATATTACAGAAATCGGTTCAAATCTTGGAAAATTGCATGTCTTTTCCTAAATTCAAAATCTTGTTTTCAAATAGTCCTAATCAATTATTACGCGACAGAGGTATAATGCTTACTCGTTCAATGTTTAGGATATGTCCATACTATTTGTAAGGGCCAGTTAAGCATTTTTCATTATTTCCCTTATGCCTTCGGTCGTTATAACGATCTTTGTCGTTATAGCATCTAAATTGTTAAAAACGCATAACGTTACAGCTTTAACGCTGTTATTTGTATAGCATGTTATTAATAGCTGTTACGTTAGGGGACACTGTTTAGTGCCTTTTTATGGTATGGGTATATTTTTTATTGTCCCATCTTATTATGACTACATTTTTAGTACCATTGGTACGTAATCCTGAGAGACTATAGGACACGTGTCCCATAACGTACCATGCTAAATAATTGCATCATTTTTTTATATAAAAAACCGGACATTCCAAAATGGTTCACAAACTTTATAAAATCTAGATATTATTACGCTAGATCATGACACAAAGTGTTTTCTTTTATGTCTATTTGCATTAAGGTTATTTCTATTAACACGTGTTTTTTTATGGTGTGTTGATTTTGGAAGCGGAGTTAAAAAAAGGTTATTCAATAAAATATTTAGTTATTTGTAAATTAACAGTGCTTAACCAGAATTTTAATTGTATGTATATTTTGTCGATTGAAACCTAAAAATTGTTAATTTGCACGTAGAAAAACAATATGGCGCCTGTCTCCACAAGATGGCCGCGTTGCAAAATCAACACAACAACTCACCAAGTTGGAATGATACTGATATTGTACAATTTATTAATTAATAATATATTTCTTACACTCTAGATGTAGTTTTTTTTTTGTATTAGCGAATAAGTTTTATTATCATGAAGTCTTCGCTGATTGAGAATCAGATTATTTTTGTCTTTATTATATTATTATTTTTTATCAATTTGACGTTTTCTTTATTAAGAATTTAGTTATGGATGTGTCGCGAAAGGGACGATTTAAAAACATCTTTGCGCAATTTGAAACGCGACATATTCATGATTTTTGTTACAGTTGAGGAAAAAAGCTTATTATAAAAGCAATTGCTATAACGTTATATTACCTAATATAGCGTGTTATAAGCCAAAAGCAGATAAGCGTTATTGTTTTTTTCCCCAACTATGACAAGTCCCATATAACCTTATGTTATATTTTACTTAAAAATGTTATTTGACGTAATGTTCACAAATCATGTACGCAATCAAACAAACAAAAAACACACACATTACATAAATCGCGTTTGTAAGTGAAACTAGTTTTTGTATTTATTGAAGATGTTTATTTTTGTACCGAGTCGTCCCAGCTTCGTATTTGATGAGAGGTAATCAAATAGGATACAATAAAGATGCTTTGTTTTAATTTTATCGTTTTATTTTCATTAAAAAAACATTAATTTATTTGAGACACTCACAGTATACACGTTAAAACATTTAACTCTAAAACATTTAAAATGAATAAGCGTGTACAATATGATCAAACAAAAATAATAATTTAAGGCGAAATACAAATTAAGATATAAATAAGAAACTTAAGTCAGCTCTGCTCCCCGCTGTAATATTTTGTGCCCTAGTGAGTGTTGCAACTGTTATAAACAGGCTATGGTAACCGCTTACCATCAGGCAGGCCGTATGCATGTTTGCTACCGCTCACGCATTGCTATGACGAGTCTATCGATGGACATAATCGTCTCTTTGGTCCTTTTCAACTTTAACTGCGTTATCCGTACTTATTTTAAGCATATGTAGGTAATAGTGATGATCCCTGGGTCTAATTAGTCTTGTCAGTTAGATTATCAAAAAATATTGGACACGTATTTTATGCTTTACCAAATCATTAACAATTTACAAAGATACATGCGTCAAACTTCGGGAGTGTGGGCTCGTGACGTCACTTTAGAGTAAAAACTACCATTAGGTGACGTCACGCGGAACTTCAACACACGATATCTTGACAAAATATAGACACACTCGCGCTCACACCTCACACGCTTACACCACACATGCTCACACCACGCAAGCTCACACCAACTTCTACACACCACACATTATAATATTCTTATTTTTATTGAATACCATACAGAATACAGTATTAATGTACTGACTGCTTTAAACTATGTTAAAAAACCAAACATTTAAATCCGTAATTGGCTGTAAGTGATGTAATTAAGTATGTAAAATTTTTGTGACTAAGAGCTGTGGATTTTGTATTAATCAAAATAAAAGAAAAAATACGTGTCAAATATTTTTTGATAATTTAAATGTCGGACTAAATATAATTGTTCAGTTATCCAAGTATATTCTTGACTCCCATTCCGATGTTGTTGACGATGCCTTCGTTGTTGGTGTATCTGGTGCCGTTGGTGCCGATACCGTAGGGCGGCTGCTCGCCCGTCTGCAGGTAGTACAGGCCCCGGGTACCGGCCGGGCACGCGTAGCCCATCACACTGGGGGAAAAAGATAAAAATATTGACCTAAAAACAATAGCTGCAGGGTTGGTTCGCATCATATGCCTTGAAAATTTTATTGGTAATTTCATAAAATTCTTTTTTTTTTAAGGGACATGAAGATTCGGGCCCAAAATTTAGCCTTAGTACCCTTACGCGGACAAGTTCGGCGAGCAAGCTCTCAACCGGTTAAAATCAAAATCATTCATTCAAATAGACCTTCGCAGGCACTTATGACAATTCTGACTCTAATACTCTAAAGGCGTCTACGGACGACACGATTTCACCCGATATGTCGGGCCGATCTCTGTTGTCATACAAACTTTGCGTCAATTTGCCTCCTGACATGCCAATTTGTTCCCAATTTTTCGGCCTTACAAATCGGGTGCTAAATCGTGTCGTCCGGAGACGCCTTCATACCGGTTCGGAAGGTTGCATTTGGTTCAAAATAAACATAGATTCATTGTATGGTTTTATTAAATTATTAAAAGAAACAAAAAACCCGACTGCGTAAAACATAAATTAACTGAAAAGTGAAAAACAAGCTCTTAAATCTATAGAATTTTGAATATAACTTGAATTTTATAAGGTATTGCAATCGGGGACAACCAATAACCTAAGTATGTATTTTTTGTAATATTTGTTTATCCCCGACTGCAATACCTTATAAAATTCAAGTTATATTCAAAATTCTATAAATTTAAGAGCTTGTTTTTCACTTTTCAGTTAATTTATGTTTTACGCAGTCGGGTTTTTTGTTTCTTTTAATAATTTAATTTATTTCAGACTTTTTAGTTTTATACAGAAAGAGTTGTATGTATTAGTAAGTAAATGAGCGGTACGGTAAAGGAACGCTAACAACCATCGCAAATCTGTGATTTACGTATGGTTAGGCACAGTACCTACGTGGTACCTACTGTCCTTGAATTAAACGTGGTTTTTTGCAGTTTACGTCAAAATGGTAGCATAAAAGTATTACAATATATACATATATGGAATGGTCTATTTACAAGCTTTCATTTGATACCCATATTGTTATAATAACTAAACTTTTATTTTTAATACCCCCCCTATTTTTTTATTCTTAGGCGCTATATAAAAATAATATACCCTATGACACTCCCCCAGTCAAGACGAATCTAACGACACCTCATATGCTTAAATCCATCAAGCCGTTTAGGCTGCAGAGCGGCACAAAGAAAAAGACATACATACATACATACATACACTCGAAAAACATAACCCTCCTTCCGGGTCAGTCGGGTAAAAATAGTTTTGAGAGCATGATAAATTAATGCATAATAGGTACCATCACCATGCGTCTCATGCGCGAATCTTCAATTTACCACCCTTAGAAAATATATATGTCTAGAAAGAGTATCCCCATACTACATGACTTTTAAAAAGTGGCCAACTTTGCTACATCTTATCCTCGCGTTACGTCATTCTGCTTGTCATAGTGACGTTTATACCAGTTACCAGTTCTTGAAAAAATACCTTGAAAATGGGGAAAAATATATTACGGTGTCGATATCTTTTTAAACTCCGAAAATAAAAGTGGAATCGGGATAATACATGATAATAAGAATAAGATTAATGGCGCCGATATAAATTAATACTTATTATTTTTACTTTGATGTCAACGAACAGTAATTATTTGCGTTGACGTTTCAAATCAAGTCAAATCAAGCAAATCAAGTCAATTTTTTTTTTTTTTTTTTTTACTGTTTATAGGCCTGTGTTTGACTGCAATCTCACCATGGTAAGTGATGATGCGGCCGAAGTGGTAAGCACACAAAGCCTAGAAGGAACTGGCTCTCAAGTGCAGCTATCGGAACACACCGAAAGGTGCTTGGCGACAGATTTTCAACTTGAGGGTGGTAGCCAGCCAGGCGGGTACTACAAAGTACCCTACCACCGTGCTATGGTTTCCTCACGATGTTTTCCTTCACCGAAAGCTCAAGCTCATTGTAGGATTCGAACCCGGGACCTTCATCTCGGTATCCGACGTCACTACCACTGAGCTATCATCGCCATTAAGTCAAATCAAGTCACATCGAGTCAAATCGAGTCAAATCAAGTCAAATCGAGTCAAACCGAGTCCAATCGAGTCAAACAGGGTCAAACCGAGTCAAATCGAGTCAAACCAAGTCAAATCAAGCAAATCTAGTCAAATCCAGTCAAATCGAGTCAAATCGAGTCAAACCGAGTGAAATCGAGTCAATAAGTCAAATCGAGTCAAATCCAGTCAAATTGAGTCAACCCGAGTCAAATCGAGTTAATCCGAGTCAAACCAAGTCAAATCAAGCAAATCCAGTCAAACCGAGTGAAATCAAGTGAAATTGAGTCAAAACAAGCAAATCGAGTTAAATCAAGTCAAACATTTTTTTTGGCTAGGTCCAGAGATCTTCACTACGGCTTCTCCGAATGATATCTATCCATTGGCTTCTTAAAATTGGATCAATTGGTATTCTGTAAAAAAAAGTCTTATTATTTAAGTCAGTTATTACAAAATTAAAAAAAGGTTATTCGACACGCGTGTATGTAATATTATTGGAATTGCAACATATTCACAATTTAAAATAGTATCCGCCATATTAATATCAATTTTGAGAGCAATCGGACCAATAACTAAATAGTTCAATATGGCGGACACTATTTTAAATTGTGAATATTTTGCAATTCCAATAATATTACATACACGCGTGTCGAATAACCTTATTTTTTAATTTAGTAATATCCGACTCAAATAAAAATGTAATAAACAAAATGTGCATGGTACGCACATATACAAGTTTACATCGTACGCCTATGCAACGCGGCACTACGTAGTTCAAATGATTTTAAACAGATGGCTGTACAGTTTACTTGTATGAAGAAGTATTTTACAAAATGTTCCGGTGACCGCATCCATGGTTATATACATCACTGACTATGATGGAAAAACCGAAAACGACAAACACGTCAACTTAAAAAAAATAGGTCCGCCATCTTGAAATTCAAAATGATATTCGTAATTAGCTCGAGGAAAATCTTAAATTAATACCCATTTTGATTTTTTCATTACTGAAGCGACTACTTATCTTACATGACATAATCGTCATTAGTATTAAAAAAAAACATTCGACTTTCCACTCAAAAATTCGACTTGTCCATCGTCGCTTTTGATTTATATCAGTATCTACATACTCGTATTTAACTATTGACTGATATTACCATGGGAGTTTTGAGTTCATAAACTGGCAGCACAGGCAACACATAAAAAATGGCGCTTACTCAAAATATTTATTTTCGAAACATTTCAATGGCTTATATTGCAGAAACTAATAGGAAATATTGTTACTTACCGATGATAGGTGAGTTTTTTCGTTGGTCTAGATCGACCCATGTAGTTTTTATACACTTTTATCACACAAAACGACATTTTGAAACAATACAATTTTGGTGAATTTGGTTGTGTCCCAGTGACGTCTCGACTGACACTGAAGACGGGAAAATGATTAAGCCCCTAACAGTTAGGGGCTTATTTTATCGACGCGTAAACAGCTTCGTAGCTCCGTCTGGATATATCATTAGTCAAAGTTACCACCTATAAAGATGTATGTAGGACCTAGGTAATAAAGAAACGTTAGAAATGAAAGCTTCTCTAGCTCATATCCATGCTGGTTATTTGGGGTTTCCACTTGAATAATTGCCTTTTAACTATTTATATCTCCAAATTCCTTTACTTTAATTCATGTATTTCATTATTATCAACTCCTCTTTTTTTCTATTGTCCTCCGTCGTCCCGCCTGAATACCTTCTCTTTTCACATGACAGGCAAAGGCTCGACCCATACAGCCTCTTCAACAGCTGTCATTATTCTCAAAATGCTAACAGAAATATCCGTTGAATATTCAAAATTGGAACCTTCATAGATGTGCATAGTTTTGTGACTTCTAATGCAGCTATAGTTCGTGTTGCATCCATCAGATAGAGCAAACATATCCATACCATTTTCATTGATACTTGGCGTAAGACAGCGAGCTACCTACTAATATCCTCACCTTGTTTTCTCCGTACATTGACCACGTCGGAATTGTTCGTAGTTGTCACACTGTACGGCGATGAACGCTTCAGGCTTGACCACAGACTCGGAGTACAGTTCCCACACGCGACTGTGTCCGCATGTTTGGAAGAAGCAGTTGGGCTGCTGACCACCGCCGTTGGGGTAGAAGTCCACTTGCCCTGGGGTTGAGAGATATTTAGTTAAACAGTTGCGTGAATCTTATATTTTTTAGGAGTTCGGTGTCCCTCGATCCTTAGAGAGGCATTCAGTTATGTCAGCGATAAGTTAATTCAAAATGGAAAAATCGAGTCTTCTTAGTTACATGAGTAAAAGACTTTTATTACAGGGACCACGATCAAATAATGTGTAAATACATTAGACCACTTGGAAGCATTAGCAGAGGCCCTGGGCACATTAGTAATGGGGCCCCCTACCTACGAATATGGCGGAGGACAATTTTATTAAAATAGGCAAAAGGCGTAGATTATTTATTTCTTTACAATCACATTCAAACTTAAATCCGGGAAAACAAACATTCACTATCATATATGCAAGTTAGTCTTCTAATTTTGCGATAAGTAAAATCGCCAAACACTTCTAAAAAAACGTTGTTGTTGATCTAGGAAATAGGGGGCCCCCGTTGAATGCGGGGCCCTGGGCACTTGCCCAGAGTGCCCAGTGGAAAAGATGATTAGGTACCTATAGATACTAGAGGATCTCATGAAGGATTATGTTTATGTGGCCATACCAGAACAGTACATACTGACTACTCTTCCAAACATTAAAAGATACTTACCAACAGGCTCTTTAAGCCCATAAACCCCGGCATCAGTATGTATAACATCTACAAACGCTGCGTCAGTTGCCTTGAGCCTCAGCCCCTCTTCCACGTGACTGAAGCAAGGCCCCGCGGGGTCCAAGCCAGATATCCTGCCGATCTTCAGGCCCGTCTGCTCAAAGAACTTCTTGCCGGCAAAACCGGCAATGTGTGAGCCGAGGCTGTGGCCGATCAAGTGGATTGTGGAAGGGTCCATACCCGCTGGAAGGTGAATAAGTTTACAGATTATTATAAGACGTAGTAGGTCAGTAATTTACTCCTACGGCTACGTGTAGGGTACGTGATGGTTTTTCTCAAAGGGTGTAAAAGAAATGACTGAGGACATTACGCGTAACCTCACATCACGTAACCTACGCGTAACCTCACATCGCGTAACCTACGCGTAACCCCAGGGTTACGAGTAGGGTACGCGATGTATTTTCTCACATTTAGGCAGTCATCAATAAATAAATCGTTGAAGCCTGACTCGTTTATTGTCTATTGTAAATCATTTTTTTGATTATTTATACATAAAAATATCCTTAAAGTGGCCACAATCGGGGCTCTTGCCCTATATTTTGTAGATAGCGGCAGATTAAAAATTGTTAATGGTTTGTTTTATTTATATTAGTTTGTCGGCAACGCACGTGTGATACCCCTGGTGTTGCAAGCATCCATAGGCTACGGTAACCACTTACCAACAGGCGGGTCGTATGCATGTTTGATACCTTAGTGGTATACATTAAAAAACTAAATATTGTTTAGAAGGCTTTAAAACATCAAAAGAGTCAAGTATATTTAATACACAGCGTTGAATCAAAAGGCACACGGGACTCCTTGCAGTGTGATAATTGTCAATATCTCCAGATTTAATTGTATTTTAGTTAAGAACGATGTAACGCCATATTTATTTTACTGAGTTACCTTTGGGAGGTCAGTGGTCACTATGGCATCATAATGGGGGATTTTGCCGTGGTAAGACACTCATTATGAATGGTCATTTGGTACCTGTTTATAATATGAGTCAATAAAATAAAGGTTAGTAGGAAGTAAATTCTACTTTGTTGTCTATTTATTAATGTGATGACGATGACTATGACCTAACAATGGATTTTCTAACAAATAGTAGCGTGCAGCTAATTTGTGTCAAGAGTTGTGTGTACTGTGATAAGTGAATTTAAGTCTGTATGTTGTTTGTAAACAACAATGATATATAATACCCTGTGAGAACTCATCACGGCCGGATTATTTTTACATTTATGTTTCCTCATTTTAATCATTGACTGGGTTCTGTCCCGCTGTTTTCCCTGCGTTCCTGAGAGACCTAATGATTTCCCGGTATAAAATGTGACACGCTGCATGTCGTGGGTTCGATTCCTACCCTGGACATACATTTATGTGCATAAATAATGCACCATATCTGCATTACCTGATCTGGACGTAATTATCTGGTTTCTAAAGCACAAACTCTGCTTAGTTTGGGATCAGACAGGGCCGTCTTAAGCAATACCGGGGCCCTTGGGCACACAAAAAGGGGCCTCGATGGAAAGTAAAAAAGTTAATAATTTTTTTTTTCTCCTATGATTTTATATTTTTATTCTAGCTAAAAGTAAAAACTTTTTTTATTTTTATTAAATGGGCTTGCGTTTGGCCACTGACCCGCCCATAAGGGGCGATGACGAAGCCTAAGATGAAACACGCTTACCCAGAAGAAACCTATTCAGTCTGGCCATGAAAGTACCTAGATTGTAAGCGTCAGGAAACACAGACGCCGGAAGCAAGTTCCACTCCCTTGCTGTCCGCATTATAAATGAGGATGCAAAACGCTGTGTCCGTATATTCGGTATGTCAACAACGTACGAGTGAAAATTTTCTCGGCGTCTTGTGGTTCGGTGTAAAAATGGGGATGGTGGAATAAGGTTGAACAATTCCTGCGCACACTCTCCAAAATATATCCTGAAGAAAACGGATAAGCAAGCAACCTTCCTTATATATATTCGATTAACATTTTAATTACAATGTTGAAGGTAATTCTAACTATATAATAGAAAATAAACATGTGTAGTGTAAGCGAATATCAGTCATGTCAGCCTTTCAGAGCCCTGGGCTCGTGCCCCGTGTGCCCTTATGATAAAGACGGACTGGGATCAGATAACCGTGTGAAGAATATTCCCAGGATATTTATTAATGCCTATTCAGTCTCGCCGTTCGTGCAATGTACTCCGGTAGTCGTATGTAAGTTTTAAAGGTTAGTTATTATGGTGACTTACAATTGACCATGGCTGCCATAACCTCGCCCAGCCTCTCGCCCATGAAGCGCACGTACGTGGAGGAGCGCAGGTACAGCCAGCTGATGAGCGAGCTGCCGTCCAGAGCTAGCACGTGTCTACCTGCACAATTAATAAGGGGGTAAGTACTTATATAAAGTTCCGACAGTTTTAAAATATAAAAAAACAAGTCAAAAATATCTATAATGATAAGTCGAGTTGGTCCAACACTAGCTCGACTAGCTCGACCTTTAGTGACGGAACACGCTGATGCGAGCAGCGTGTCCCGTCACTAAAGGACTATTAAGAGTTTGACAGATCGAAACAAGATGGTTTCCCGCGTGTTTGGAAGAGTTTTATTATGTGTCTTTATTTTTAGGGCTTGTTTGATGTAAATAAGCTCTAACAATAAATATAGGAAACTACAATAATTTTATGTTATGCTGTTATAAAATTGTATTTGACTTACCACTGGCAACAAATGCATTTCTAATAGCTTCAAAGGAAGATTTAGTGGGGTCGTCGGTGAACCCGTGGATGAAGATGGTGATTTTACTGTTAGGGTTGTACCCTCGTTCGCCAGTGATCCACTGCGCTGCTGTAGTCAGGTTGAAATTCACTCTGATTTCACTATAAAAAAGATAGGTCATGTATTACTTGCATCGATGGCAACCAAAGACCTGTCATTGTAATATTAATATCGGGTATTCGCTTACAAATGATTACCAAAATATTGTATTTAGTTCGCGAAAGCTTAAAAGTACAAAAGATCTGTCAGTGTAGGATGATGGGAGTCTGTAGTCAGCTCGGGGTTTCCCAACACAAGTAAGAGCAACTCCTTTCAATTTTCTTCAATTGTTATCAACAGATATCAAGTACATATTTATATTTTTAAGAATTTTTGGAAAATTTACATTTATGATTTTCCGGCGGTCTATTTTTTGGGAAATTTGGTAGATGTAGCTAAGATATTGAAACTCAGAGGTACTTCGCTCAGATATCAAAACCACTTATTGAATCGGTTCGTATGCCATACATTAATAAAGTCTATAATACTTTTATAGGTAAGTAGTTACCTAGATATGTAGTTAAGGGTGAGCCGGCCAAGATCAGGCTCACTCTTTCCCGCTACCTGTTCGTAATCTATACCAAATATCTTCTTGACATTAGAACCTGAAACAGAATTTAATTTAATCATTATTGTGGTGAAGAACTTCGCTTTGTAATTGCTACGTTTACAATATCCTGGGACATTCTTTATGTGTGGTCACCGTGGTAGGCAATTCACAGATTTCATTGAAACTGTCAATAGATTTATTATGAAAGGGTACTATAGTGATAATCTATTCTTTACGCTGACTGTACTACGTTTAGGTCCTAATAAATTAAGTACGCTACTTTTGGGAAAGAACGTATGGAAGTGCAAGATTGGATGACACCTCCATTTAAAAGGGAAGATCTTCCGCCACGCTGGGTTGTCGTGCCGCAGGGACCGCAGGTACCCCAGTTCAACTAGGCTTTACATGTTGGACAGTGCTGATCGCCGAATAAACTTCGTAAGCGCGATGCAGTATGTTGTGGCGCCATCTATCTTGCCTAGTGTGAACTATCTTAATATAACGGATATAATTATGCTTGATAGATGTTAAATCATAATAATTCCTCAAAAAAAAAAAAAAACATCGTATAGTTGATAAAAATATCCAAAAATACCGTTATTGAGCTGAGCTAAAATAATATGTGGTACAATTATATAATTACAATTTAAAAACATTGTTAGCGGCTGTTACGTTAGCACAATTCTTTATTTTCCGTTAAATTAAACCATAATATTATATCCGGACAAAATAGTCATATGTACGCTAGTAATATATAAGTCAATGGCCATATGTTTCTTCGGAGTTGGCATCGTATCTAAAACCAGACAGCCAGATCCACAAAATTATCACAATAAAGCGACTTACATTGACTGGATCCTACAAAGGAGACGGTTTCAACGACAGGATGCTTGAGGGCCGCCCCCTCCTTGAGGACCGCTCTGCCGAACTTATCGAACACGTTCTGAGCCCTCGTCTGCGTCACCATCAGATACGCCATCATCATGGGGATCACGTTCGTCATGTTGAATTGTTCCTTAAAATAGATATAGAAATTTTAAGGCTGCAGTCTCATAAATTTCAAAATTTCTGGGATCTTTGAGAGCCTACTGCTTTTCAAATATATCATAGCTACGATTTGTATACTCGGATATTATATCAATTTCATTCTGTACAAAAGCACCAAGACGAACTGTAATTATGCCAGATTTTTCGTATTGCGAACTTCAGAGATAAGGGGGATGGTATTTTTTTACATTATTCGTCATAAAGTCAAAAACTACGCAACCGAAAATAAAAACCTGTTTTGGAATGTACAAATTAAGCCTTTTCATATTATAGCCCACTTAAACTTGTAGTCCTACTTTGACGAGTCAAGATTTTTGCAGTGTCAGCGGGTGATATCTCTGGTGTTGCAAGCTATACTACGGCAATCGCATAGCATCAGACGAGTCCTTTTAAGGCGATGATAGCTCAGTGGTAGTGACGTCGGATGCCGAGACGAAGGTCCCGGGTTCGAACCCTACTATGAGCTTGAGCTTTGAGAAGGAAAACATCGTGAAGAAACCATAGCACGGTGGTAGGGTATTTAGTAGTATACCTACCCTCCTGGCTGACTATCACCCTCAAATTGGAAATATGTCGCTGCACCTACCTGTGTGTTTAGACAGCTGCACTTCAGAAACTTCTAGGCTTTGTGTGCTTACCACCTTCGGCCACATCGTTACTTACTATGGTGAGATTGTGGTCAAATACAGGCCTATACACGGTATGAAAACGTATGTTTGTTTGACTCCTTATGTTGTGTTCTTATGAGTAAGTTAGCCAAAGCTTATCGGGGAGGGAGGAAGGGTTGGTAACGCGTGAGTGACGACCTGGGGGACCATGGGTGTTCCAAGCATCCATATGGCTACGGTAACCGTTTACCATCAGGCGTCCCGTATGCTTGTTCGCCGACTTCGTGGTATAAATCCCATGCAAGAAGCAAATAACCTTTATTAGAAAAAAAAATCGGAGGGAATTTCTTTAGAATAAAACTCACAGTCGAAGAAAAGTCCAAATGAAATCCAAAATCAAAACCCATGTTTACTATATTTATGTTAGCTTATTTCGTTATTATTTACTATATATACGAAATTAAATAATTCGTATTTTTGTTAATTGAGACAGTCTTTCTAAAAGCAGAAAGGTACGTTCACCATAAACGTATGAAATGGGCAAAACCTAAATATAAAAACATCCATTCCAGGGGGTGGGCAGTCGCCCAGCTGACAAAAGTAGCTGATCATTTTAGCACCATGTCACATTAGACAATTAACAGTTTTAATAAAACTGTAAAGAGAATTTCAATAGATTATTATGGAAGGGTACTAAAGATATATACAGTCAGCGATAAGAGATCATCTCTTATCGCTGACTGTATCTACGTCATCGAATTATTAAAAAAAACATAGCAGGTACCTATTGAACTATTAACAACTTATTTATCTGTTCGAATTAAATAATCAGATTGAATTCCATACTAAATAGCGGGACGAACGTTAGGAATCTAAATCGATTGAATAATGTTTTTTTTTTACAAACCGGAACATCACTAGTGATTATGTCAATTAACTAGTAAGCTATGTAAAGCGTCAGATTAATTGTAGTTGTAGTAAGAACTCGAGCGTAAGCAACACGTGATTGGTTTAAATGTGGAATAGAAATAATTAGATGGACCTTCGGTTTCCTATTTATCTAAGGAGAATCACACGTACCTACAGATAAAACGTCAAGGTCTTGAAACTAAAGATTCCTTATGTTGACATCCCCTAAGAAGGGTTTTTCTAAGGGGGTTAAAGAGGGAATGACCGGTAAAGCCTCGAAATGTTATCCATCATCACCATCAGCCTATATTATCCCACTGCTGAACACGGGCCTCCTTTCGCTAATGAGGGTGAAAGGAAATGAGTAAATACTCCACCACGCATGCCCACTGCGGATCGGTGGAGGTAGGCTAGGGTCAACCTACTGTTGGATACAAAATCAATTAATCATAGCAGAAAAATGATTATTGTTATTCACTTTTTTAATATCCAACGGGGGCCCCGCAAATTCTCTTATGCCCCCTTAAGACGGCCCTGAATGTACACGAATATCAAACTAGTCTGAAACGTGTTCGAGGAAACCATTCCGAACAATTTTGAAAACTACGCAACTCTATTAATTTTTTAATTCGCATAATATTTATGATCTTAGGTTCACTACTGAGACACCAGATTTTAATTAACATTATGAATAGCCGAATTTATCAACAAAATTCATAAATAGCCGTATTTATCAAAAAAAACTTAAATAGCCTATTGATTTTGAAACCACAAAATACATCAATATTTTGTTAAACTACAAAATTTGATTTTAACGAATTATCACAAATATATTATTGTGTAACTGCAATAAATGCACAGACACTTCGGTAGCACACTTATGTTTGTTTATCATGGCAATTACACTCTAATTGCCATGTAAATTACCACTGAAAGGTGCTCATTTGCTCTGAATTTATGAACTTGATAATTTGTTGGGTAAGTATTTAATTTACTTATGACTTTGCTCGAATTAAAAAAAACCGACATCAGTTCAATTTATAGATTCAAAGAAATAATATCATAAAGCAATGATTTTATGGCCCGTCCATGCAATCAATGTAAAAAAATGCATGAGCGGAATCTTTCGCGTTATCAATATTACGGCCAAGAGTTATCAAGAATATCAACAATACAATAAAATTAAATCGAATCTTGAATGTAATAATATATAAGAACTCATAATCGTCAGTGAGTTTGTCTGTATACGAAGTATTCACAGCGAAACTACAAAACCGATTTTGATGAAAAACAGGTGAAGCTTGTACCCCGGAGAAAAGTATGGTATTCCATAGGTTTTTTTTTTTAATTTAATGGGCTTGCGTTTGGCCACTGACCCGCCCATAAGGGCTTTCTTTCTCTACAAGGATTTGACGGATACATTGTATAAACACTTTATATAATGTCGTATTCAACTAATATAATTAGCCGTTCAATAAACCTAGCGTTTTTACTAAACGGCGCCGTTTAAACAGCGGTCTGAATGATATTCAGCCATTCAATCAAACAAAAAAATTACTTTGGTCGATAACGTTTAACTACTTGCCTAGCCTAGTCATTTAAATAGGATATAGAGTGTTTAGGTTAGGTTAGAACTGTGATAATACTAGATTCATGTTTGTGCATTGTAAAAAAGGACATTTAATAACACAATAATACTCATCATCATCATCATCAGCCTATAATGTCCCATTGCTGAGCACAGGCCTCCTTTCACAAATAAGGGTGAAAGGGAATGGGCAATACTCCACCATGCGTGCCCACTGAGAATTGGTGGAGGTAGGCTAGTGGTCAACCTACTGTTGGAATTTTTCAAGCCGCCTTGGAGGCATCTAACTAGCTTAACGACTATCACAATTAAGTGATAACCGGGACCAACGGCTTGACGTGCTTTCCGAAGCACGGACACGCTCGATTTGAAATACCACTAGGTGGTCACCCATCCAGGTAACGACCACGACGGTGATAGCTTAACTTTGCCGATCGATTAAGAACGGCTAATCATGCTACACCACGAGCGCTTCATATTCAATAATACTATAATGATATAATTAATATCCCATTAAAATTTCAACCATGAATATCTCGAAACAGTCTCGGTTTGTGTCCAAGTGGGGGGTAGCAGTGGGGACGTTCCCAAACATTTCTAAGCAAATCCCTATTGTATGGATGGCCTAATCAGCCAGCCAGTTCATTAAATGTTGCATAAGACGCTACGGCTGAATATTCTTCAGGCCGCTAGTTTAACGGCGCCGTTTATTGAATTAATTATTATCATTTATTTATTTGTTTATCATCTAAGTATATCTACATATTATAATAATAAGTTTATAAGTTTTTTAATCTCCGGAACTACTGAATTTTATTTCACTAATAAGACGCTCGCTCGCTACATTATCACTGAGTGCTATAGTCTACTTTTTATCCCGGGAACGTGGGAGAAGCCGCGTGGAACAGCTATAGACATGTCCTGACCGACTGAGTGACAACACAAACCGCTAGTACTACTAGTAGGCCGAGGGATATGCACAGATATGTCAAAAGCCTACATACCTCTAAATGTAACTATAATTATTTCACTTCCTATTAGACACCTCTGCTCTGCGACCGTGCGTGGCACACTGACCGACAGAACGCTGTTCTATTTTTATATATGGTAAATTATTACCTAAGTAGGTACTTAAGTTTATTATGACTGAATCAGCTTTATTATTATGTCACTAGCTTCGCACGGGCACGCAAAAAAACGGCGCCGTTTTTTCTGGGATTCCATATGTTGAACAGATCTTGATGAAAACTTGCAAAGAAAGAAAGCCAAGCCTAGGATTCCCTAATCTGGAACAACTGCGTAGTTTTGTAAGGTAGTTGTCCAGTTGTCCTGTTAGGTAGGACCCCATGAACCAATTGTTTCGATCCCAAACGGAACAAATATGTTCCATATAAAAAGTTATTATATACGACAAAGTCGGTAGACAAGCGTACGGCTCGCTTGATGGTAAGCGGTTTCCGTGGACGTGGACGCTCGCAACACACAGGGCATCACTTACCCTTCCCCCTCCGCAATGACCTCTGGCGACTGTCGCGCAGGAACACAATCCTAATCTACGGAAATTTCCGCATATGAAATGTACAAAAGTTGAAAAATTCCGATATTGGCACGATTTGACATTAGAATGATATAGCCTCATTAGAATAATAACCTCAGTGGAAGGTCGTGGATTCGTATCTTGTGATTGAGGTTGAAGGAAACCATAGTACGGTGGTAGAGTACTTTGTAGTACCCGCCTGGCTGGCTACCACACCTAAGTTGACTATATATCGTCAAGCAACTATCGGTGTGTTCCGACAGCTGCACTTGAGAGTCAGTTCCTTCTATGCTTTGTGTGTTACCACCTTCGGCCACATAAACACCGACCACGGTAAGATTGTGGTCAAAATCAAGCTAGTTCACAGAAAAAAAAACATTTGGACGAAAATTATTGACCTGGCGTTACCTATCATACAATACATAAACACCTCCATGTAAAACGCTATGTCTGTCTGTCTTTTCGTTAGTGTGGTTATAACTGGAGAACACTTACTACACTAATTCAGTATAGGCCCTGATAAGGCACTTATGAGCGTTACAGTTGACTCTACCACCGATTCTGTTACTACCAGTTTTCATAATTAGCAAAATTCAATATCAAAATCTTTATTTGCAATACAGGTAGGTACATATAAAAGGTGGTACAAGTTAAAAGGTAGGTTTCACTGTACTTAGGGAAGACTTAAGGTAATAATTATAGCATTGCGCTGTTACTAAAGGGAGCAGAGGACGAACCACAAGCTCTTAAAACAAGGTTAAAATAACCTTATTTGACTTTTGTCTTTCTTTGACATCTGGCGTCAAAACGGGACAAAAGACAAATAAGGTTATTTTAACCTTGTTTTAAGAGCTTGTGGTAGGCCCCCAGAGCAGTATTATGGTTCGACCATGCTACGCGAACCGAGCCCCGAACGAACAGGGGGCCAAGCAGGGCCAAGCATGGGCCATGTCTGCTAAAATGTCATACTGACGTGATACTATTGCAATTCCATTATCATTGAGCCGATGTGCGCAGTCTACTAATTCATAATGGTCTCATAATGAACGAAAATAATTTTAGTACAAAAACTGTCAAAACTGACAACTAAAAGATCATTGTGGCACGATTGTAGTTTCAGTGGAAAGCTATTATGGCGCCATTATGACGCTATTGTGTTAGTAGAATACCAAAACTGTAAAATGTGTCAATTTTGACACCACTAATAGTTTATGGGAACACAATTATTGTAATTAATTTTAATGATAATTTAATTAATCAATGAATTACTTTATCTGCTGGGAATCGTATCTTATTGTAATTAATGTAAGTTATTTGTATTATCTGGGGGCACGGGAGTGCCCCCCGCCAAGACAGCCAAGCGAAGCGCAAGGGCACTACCTACCTTTTCTCGAAGCGGTTCGTCGTTTTTTTGAAGCCTCATAACTTGGGTTTGGATTATACCAGATAAACAAAATTCTCGGGATATGATGTCAATAGTGAACTTATTAAACATATTTAATTTCAATAACATAGCTCTTATACTTTAGATTTTATTGATACCTAAAAAACCCCGATTTCGTCACTGACTCACTGATGATCATCAAAACTCATAGGGTACTTCCGGAAGTCCTAGAAAATTTGGTATGTAAGCTTGTATTAGTACACAATCAACAAAAAAATTATAAAACTTGGAAATTTCAAAAAAAAAAAATCTCAACTTACAAAAAGAAGTGAAATCCCACCAAAAACATTTTTATGTAAAATGTTGCCGCCAAGACATATAGCTTGCACTGTCAAAAAGTTATCAGATTTCAGTAGAGCCAAGCTTATAACTCTCGATTATGAGCTTATAAATTCGATGAATTGAATTGATATTTCCATAAAGAAACATCAAAAATATTCAAATTCGGAAATTAAAAAAGCAGTTGCGGAATATCGCCTCGGTAGTTTTTGAATCCGTTTCGCAGCGAAACGGCCAAGCCACATATTTTGACTACGGTGTAGAGTTTGTGAAGTTAGGGCTTGTAGAGTAAGGGCAAGTAGAGTTATAAGCTTGGCTCTACTGAAATCTGATAACTTTTTGACAGTGCA
Organism: Polyploca ridens; assembly: GCA_951394255.1. NCBI lineage: Eukaryota > Metazoa > Arthropoda > Insecta > Lepidoptera > Drepanidae > Polyploca > Polyploca ridens. The sequence continues at coordinate 11,904,557 of OX596265.1, read as the reverse complement.
AGCTATATGTCTTGGCGGCAACATTTTACATAAAAATGTTTTTGGTGGGATTGTGCTATTCATGAAAAGGTATACGCTTGATAAAGGCATAAAATAGTGAGACTACCATATACATTGTACCTAACATCTTTATTGACCTATTTTAACAAATATATAATTTTGAATTGTAATAGCAGACTTGGGCACCAGCAGGGCTATTTTATAAACGCTCGGATTCGATATCGGAAACGGATTCAAAAACTACCAAGGCGATATTCCGCAATTGCTTTTTTAATTTCCGAATTTGAATATTTTTGATGTTTCTTTATGGAAATATCAATTCAATTCATCGAAAAGTTTTCGGAAATTAAAATAGCAATTGCTGAAATTCGCCTCGGAAATATTTGAATCCGTTTCCGATATCGAATCCGACATTTTAAAATAGCCCTGCTGGATTGTTTCGTTGTTCGCGTAGCGTGGACAGACTTGCGAGTCTCGAACGAACATCGTCTCGCGCTGAACTGCACTCCGCGCCGATTGTTTTTTTTTTTTATCTTAAATGGGTTTGTGCTTGACCGCAATCCCGCCTGATGGTAAGCGAAGATGTAGTCTAGGGTAGACCGCGCGTACCCATAAGATGCCTGTTCACTCTGGCCTTGAATATACCCATGTTATAAGTGTCTGGAAATACGTTGTCCGGGAGAGCATTCCACAGCTTGGCCGTGCGTATATGGTAAGGGGAAGCGAAACGCTTGGTACGGCAAGACGGAATGTCGACGACGAAGCGGTGGAGACCCTCCCGACGCCTAGTGCTCCGATAGAAGAACGGGGATGAAGGTATAAGATTATGGAGTTCTTTATCGCATTCTCCGAGGAACAATCTGTAGAATACCGTCAAACTTGCAACCTGACGCCGATGATCCAGGTTTTGCAGTTTCTTGCTCGTTAGGTCGCTATCGTCAATTATCCTTCGAGCGCGTCTATCTAACGAGTCCAAAGTTGCAAGTTGATATTTGGCTGAGCCATCCCACAGATGAGAACAGTACTCCATGCAAGGTCGAACTTGAGTTTTGTATGAATTTAAAATCTGTTCCTTTGTGAAGTACCGTCTCACCTTATTCAGGATACCAATTTTATTGGCAAGAGTCTTAGCCTTTGCCTCGATGGACCGTCCGAAATTAAGGTCGGAGGATAAATTGAGACCCAAAAGATCTAGGTGTTTGGATATCGGTACAGATACATCACGAAATGCGGGAGTCAGTCCTATTACAATTAAAGCAATATGTAAATTTATTCTTCGTTAATTAAATACTTTATTAAATATTATTTTTACAAAGAACTAGTTAGACGTGTGTATAAATATTTCGCTTGACCGGATATCATGTCAATTTGAATAAATAACATCGTAGTTTTGATCGCAACACGTCTTGATCATGCGCAGGTTGTATCGAAAACTTCCCTTCCCCTAAAATAGATTGACGTGTGTTAAAAAAAAGCTCCAAGAATTTCGTAAGGTTACCCAGTATCGAAAAAGGAACAAAAAATGGTGCTTGCGTTTCTTCACAAAAAAAATATGCGATCTGTCTACGTCAGGTTCATTGGCACGGAAGCTTGTTTTTTTCTACATGATTACTTTTTGTCTAATTTAATTTCTTGGAGCTTAGTTTTTAATTATAATCTTTACTTAATATTATAAATGCGAAAATGAATTTGTTTGTTTGTTTTTTTTTTCTTCACGCCTCAACTACTCAACGGATCATCATGAAATTTGGCATGCAGATAGCCTATGGTATGGAGAAGGATATAGGCTACTTTTTATCCCGGGAACGCGGGTGAAACCGCGGGGGACATCTAGTATTTTATATAGTGAGAAGTTTTTACACTTCTTTCCATGATTCTTTGGCAGATTTACAGTCTGTCCTAAGGACATAATAAGTTGACAAACATATCTTTATCAGTCTTTTATATGGAATTTGCTTAGTGCCCATGTTCCACCATGGCTCCAGTATTTTGGCTAACCCGTTGCAATGCAATTCGTTTATTTATTTCTTTCGTTGTGTGGTCTTCGGTTGCGATGAGTTGTCCTGTTATTTATTTAAATATGTATTGTATATTCCATTTCAAAGTACAGTTTTCTGAGTCATTGGTGCCGATGCTGTTGTAAATCGCACTAAACTAATTTTAGTCACATCTCATCTCTTTCTTACGAACATTATTGAAAAAGGATAGAACATATTTTAAGTTGTCAAATTAATCTTTGCCGTCTTATTTTGCGTGTATTTAGGCGTAACCGCGATAGATGGCGACTAAATTTATATTGAAAACAAGCATTGAACTAATTTGACAGGACATTTTTTTTTTTTAAATTAAATTTTCTTACATCCTTTTCTTATGTTCTTTGTTAGAAAGAGACATAGTGAGATTAAAATTAGGTTAGTTGTGAACAACAGAATCAGGGCCATTGACTGTTACTTCCTCCTCTGTTGAGTTTGTTTTTGTTTTTGATGCATTCATTTCAAGCCCTCTACTATTTTACTTTCAACACAGACTCTCTTTATCATCCGCTAAGATTCAGACCTAGGTTATCCCAATTTAATTTGCGTAAGATACTTTCCAAAGAGGTTGAAAACAATTTTGGAGAGATACCCTTGTTTGTCGGACTAATTTCAAAGTCAAAGCCATTTATTCAATTTAAGCCCCAGAAGGGCACTTATGAAGGTCACATTTACTGAAGTTACCACCGGTTCGGAACTCGGCCTTCAACTGAGAAGAATCCGGCAAGAAACTCAAGGTTACATTTTTTAAATATTTTTTGGACAATTGATAAATCTGGTCCCCTGTTGTTTCCAACTGTACTCTTGTTGTACTATTCTGATAGATATTTTTATAAGTGAACGTCTTCCCTGGTCTCTAGAGCATCGCCAAATTAAATTGTAGTTAAAATTATCGAATGCCTTAGTATAGTCAATAAACGACGACGATGGCTTCAATGCAAGCAAATATGATTTTAACCATAGACCCGGTGTTTAATAAATCTCTACTTTACTAGCTACCCTTCGTTCAGACTTCGTTCGCGTGGTGCTACCCTACCCTACCCTATCTAAACCATCCAGGGCGTCACCCAAACACATACAAAAAATTCAACTGTACGTGTGTATGTCACTGAACTCCTCCTAAACGGTTGGACCGATTTGAATGAATTTTTTTGTATGCGTTTGGGTGGAGCTCTGGATGGTTTAGATTCACAAATCAGCCCGGCAGATGGCGCTGCAGTCGATAATATAACCTAGATACCGACGATGATAAAGATTATAAAAACTGTGAACTGTGGTGATGATTATGTTAACATTTAATTTTAATAATCTAGATATGCGATATTAATATTTATTGTAATTTTGCCAAGGTTAATCGGATTTCTAGGACATTTAGTAAATATTATAAATTATCATGTCACTTGGATCTGTAAACATATTGTCGTTCATTGTAATAATATTATGAAATATATATTGTGTAAATTTTATGTTGCTTTGAAGGGCAGAATTTGGAATGTGTTAAATTTTGACCTGGCACGGAGAACTATGTTTCATTCTTATTTTGAAAAATTAACTTTGCATCACCAATGTTTAAAAGAAAAAATAAACATATTTGTTTTCTCTTAAATTCAGTTTTGGTAGATATAAGTTTTTGTCACTTCATCGTCGAAATATACTTGGACCTACACACGCGGTTATCTGATCACAAACTTAGCAGAGATTGTACTATGGAAACCAGATAACTGATATACAACATAATCTAAATATATAAATTCCGTACTTCCTGCCCTTTATCTTTCCACTTTTTAAGATAAACATATGTAGGTATTTATTTGAGGCTTAGTTAAATGGAAGGTTTAATGATTGTGAAAAATAAACAAATAATAATAATCAACCAAGTACACACGGTCCTTAACACGTAGGTTACTTTTATTTTATTTTATTATCTTAGGGAAACAAAAAGCTAGGTTCTTAATTACAAAGTTATAATTTAATAAATATTGAGAGCTAATAAAAAAAACACACATATAAAAGCGGTAAGTAGTAATAAGAATGTAGACAGGAGGAGGCACACACACAGGTGAACCACAACATCATCATTTGACATAAAAACTAGGGGATGTCAACACCAAGCACCCATAAAGGAACATCCAATATACGTATACATATTTTTTTTTTACTAATAAGTACCTACACTTTGTAAACGGAACATATAGAGGAATGGGCCTTCTAGTATTAGCAGCTGGAACGCGAAGTCCCAGACGACTTAAGGGTCACCGCTCACTGGAACAGCACGGCTACGCCTCGGCATTTACCTTGCCATACATGTGAGGCCTTTAAATCGTATAAAAAGAAAAAAAAAAAGAAAAAAAAAAAGCCAAACATAGTCAGATTGTCCAAAAAATATATAAAAAATGTAACCTTGCTGAGTTTCTTGCCGGATTCTTCTCAGTTGAAGGCCGAGTTCCGAACCGGTGGTAACTTCAGTAAATTTGACCTTCATAAGTGCCCTTCTGGGGCCTAAATTGAATAAATGGCTTTGACTTTGACTTTGACTTTATGCGTTAAAGTAAATTTTACAATGTCTAGATAAAATAGTTGACGCCTCACGGCGCACGTGCTTGCCGCTACAAGCCACTAGTCCTGCTGACCTCACGCTTCCAGCGAGCGGTCCGCTCCCTTGCTGCGTGACGCCAGCAAGCGGTATCTTGCCAAAGCCGCGCCACCAATTTCACCGGCGCCGCGCCGTCCGCGAGTTGCCATCTCGCAGGCGGTGCGCTGGCAGCTAGTAGTTGGATTGAGTTGAGGCGGCGCCGGGCCGTTGCAGCGATGGAGCGGTGCTGACATATTGGGCGATGACTCTTAGCAGTTCTGAACAGTCAACCGCACCTGTACACTACATAAATACTTTGGATACTGGCTACCTTGGCTACTGGGTTGAAAATCTGTCTTAAGAGGACTCAATTCGTCATACTTTTCATACAAAACCTCTGTACTTATAATGGCGTTGTTAAACATTTTTCGTTAGATGTTTTGAACAAATTAGTATCTTGTGCACTATATCTAGCCGTGTATCTAGGCGTAATTTAAAAAAAGTGTGAAACAAATTCAGTCAAAGCCTCCGAAAAACAGCGTTTTTGCCTGTACTTTGGCCATATCTAATGTACCTATAAATTGTAAAAGTAAAGAAAACGTTAAGATACCAGGCTTGCAAATGTATTGGAGATTCTAAATAACTAACTTTTTTTTCACAAACTTGTAAGATTTTTTCACAAGAAGTATACTCCTGGAACAAGTTTTATGAATGCGAAATCATGAATGACAACCTAGCGAAGCGGGCGCTAGTGATCAGCGGAATTTACCGACTGATAATCGACGGCTATGATGCTGTCTCTCTTTTTTCGCAGTCAAACATTACTTTGGATGGAACAACAAGCTTTTAGACTATGCTTGCGTCGAAGTTGCGCCGGCCACAGAGGGTCGCCTTAAGAGACAGTTCCCTTATATATATACCTACGCTTTGTGTGCTTACCACCTTCGGCCACATCACCACTTACCATATAAACGTACCCACCATATACTGAGTAACTTTGAAAACCTCATCAAAATGTGTGTAGTAGTTTTCGAATTAAAACACTCTAACCGAGAGACGTTCCGTTGTATAATGTCATGTAGCTCGTCCAAGGTTTGCGATTAATCTCGTTTACCATGATATAGCCCTTGATTTCAATATTATAATAGGAAACATGTTTTGTCGGAAATGATGGAAGATAACGTACCTACCTACCTAAGGTCTATCAATAAACGAAACAGATTAAATGGAATTAAATTTTATCTAAAAGAGAATTCACTTTTTACATCCTTATTTATTTACTAGCTTTAGGAGAAATGAAAGCCACGTCACTAAAAGAGTCATGAATATGAGAGTGGATGGATACACGGGAAGAAGAGGACGGAAAAAAAAATGGATGGATTGTGTGAAAGATGATATGGGTACGAAAGGAGTGGATGCTGGTGTGACGGATAGAAGAGACGAATGGAAGAAGCGTACATATTGCGCCGAACACAAATGATTGGGAACAGTGCAGGCAGATGTTGATGATGTATTTACTAGCTATGTATTTACGACTCGCGGTTTCGCCCCCTATATCTTATTTTATCCCCTTAGAGGGGGATTTCCAAAACCGGTATGCAATATTTTCAATTTCTAGTACTGCAGCGTCAACCAGGTAGTTTTCCCTGTAAAGTGATAGGTAATTAACAAGTTCCAGGGAAATATATAGGTACATATTTATAGCGCCAAATTTCCTTTTAATAACTGTGTACCTTAGTACCCACAGCAAACTATCTCGACAACCTCACATTCAAAATAGGGACTTACTTTATCTTCAAAAAACGGTCAAACCCCTGTTTTGAGCTTGGTATTGATTTTCCAATGTAACCTATATGACACAGCACGCCCGTCGATATTTTGAGTAGGTAATTCACTAAGAAATAGTTCCTAAATTCAGCCCCTAAGGGGGTAAAAGAGGGAATCGCTGGTAAACGGTCAAAAACCTAGTTTGAGATTGGTATTGATTTTCCAATGTAGCCTATAAGATACTGCACGCCCGTCGATATTTTGAGTAGGTACTAAGAAATAGTTCCTAAATTCAATAACCCCTAAGGGGGTAAAAGAGGGGATCGCTGGTAAAGCAGGGCGACAAGCTAGTTATTTATATTAGTCCATGTATAAACTAAATTCACTTAAAATGTAATATTAAATTCAGTAAAAGGCCGATCAACTGTGATAAGTTCACGGGGTAAGTCAGTGCAGTAGTACACATGTCTGCATGTCCTGAGTCTAGTAGTCTAGGTGTAATTAGTATGTATGTATAATTGAGATATTATTACTATGTATAGAGAAGCTATCATAAGCAAAGGTTACTTCCTATTTTTTTAGAGTCAACTTAAGTTATCTTTAGCGCTGAAACAATAATTAGTCGTCTAAGCAAACAGTAGAAACACGTAGCGCTATCTGAACGCTTTTAGGAGTAAGTATTTTTCTCTTGCAAACACCGTGATTTTCACGGCGCTTTCGCGTTTCGTTCATCGTTCTACAACAACAAGTGTAGATAGAGAGTGAGTGTTAACAATAACGAGAGAGTGTAGAGACTCACTTGAACGGAACATAGTTGTGATTTGTGGCGTCTTCTCTATACGTAGTAATAATAGCTCAATGGTACGTATTTACAAAAAAAGCACCTATATGTAGTATATCAGTTATCTGGTTTCCATAGTACAAACTCTGCTTAGTTTGGGATCAGATGACCGTGTGTGAGGAATGTCCCAGGATATTTTTATCTTGTTTTATGTAGACTCATGCATGTATAAGCTTACCTGCTCAATGAGTCAAGATCAAGGTGTCCCTTGAATGTAAATGAGGTAAATTACGTCATTTTATAATAATGTAACAAACAATAACATTTTATTACGTATTCGTTATAGTTATTTATTAGCTTGTTAAACTTGTTATATAGTTTCGCCTCACGGATTCCAGCGTAATTTGTGACAATGCTGTGGTATTCAAAATTCTTTAACCCGACATTTATTTCATACGATTCATCACAAATGCATATTCCTATGACGATTTCAATGGTTTTCCTAGCAGAGCCACCATCGCGGAATCCAATTTTGTAATCAAATATAAGATTTTGTAGGGCGAGCCCGCTCTGAGGGCGAACCACAAATAAAAATAACCTTATTTGTCTTTTGTCCCGTTTTGACGTGGGATATCAAAGAAAGACAAAAGTCAAATAAGGTTATTTTAACCTTGTTTTAAGAGCTTGTGGTAGGCCCCCTGGAGGGGCCACCTAAGACCCATTATAACTTTTGAATGAGGAACCGACCAAATCTGATATTTGGTGGCAAAGTTAAATTCTGGGAGCAAACATATCTTCGCTAGATGCTCTAGTTCTTGGAATACAGAGATTACCCTGCCAGAACAAAAATTTACAAAATGGTGATAAGCTCAGAATGCCAGATTCTTTTATAATGATGCTATACGACTGTTGAAGCAAGAACAAATAAGTTATTTGTTAAAAATTTATTTACAAGCTGTTTTATACAAGCTTTTTTTGAGTGACTGTACTTGCATTGTCATCCAATATACTAATGTATACCAAATATCAAGTCAATCCGACCACTAGAAGTGGGTGAAATTCGACCTGCAAGATTCCACCCGAACAAACACTCGTACATACATACATTGCAAGTTAAATAAAAGCTTGTAAAAAATCAATTACATCGGCCGCTGCTTGTCAAACATGGAGCCAAGTCTGCTAAAATGTCATACTGACGTGATACTATTGCAATTCCATTATCATTGAGCCGATGTGCGCGTCTACTAATTCATAATGGTCTCATAATGAACGAAAAGAATTTTAGTACAAAAACTGTCAAAACTGACAACCAAAAAATCATTGTGGCACGATTGTAGTTTCAGTGGAAAATCATCGGAAAGCTATTATGACGCCATTATGACGCTATTGTGTTAGTAGACTACCAAAACTGTAAAATGTGTCAATGTTGACACCACTGATAGTTCATTGGAACACAATTGTAATAGCAGACTTGGGTCCTAGTTGACATAAAAAATCTGTGATAACATAAATATGCAACTTTTAAAAAGCCTATATGCCTAAGAGCTTTTTCGTTTTAGTCCGGGATATGGGAACGCTGTCCGTCCGTGTGTTCGAATGTAAAACATTATATTGTAGTAAAATTTATATGCCCTATAAACTAGGTAAATCGTAGTAATTTGTATGTAAGACAGAACTGTAGAGTCTGGGTAAATTGTATGAGTCGGGTGGACTTATTGTGAATAAAACATTGTTTTGTGGTGACCTGTTTATTGCTAGAATTTTAAATAATAATTAAATGTATATCTGTCTGTATGTAACTTCCTCCTCCAGGTTTTATTTGCGATTTAGAGTTTTAGGGATAGTTGTAATTTTTTTGTATTGATGTTATTTTATTATTTAAAAAACAGGCCAAGTACGTGTCGGAACGTTATAGAACTGAACCCTCCGTGCAGCGGAAGGTTCCGTTCTATAACGTAATATAAACTAAATCAACTTCTGCTATGAAAAAAAAAAACATAACCCACCTTGCGGGTCAGTCGGGTAAAAATCGCCTAAAATAAGACGTTTCTTGTATGGGCACGCCCTTAAATTTTTTGTTTATACCACTAAATTGGCAAACAAGCATACGGCCCGCCTGATGGTAAGCAGTTACCGTAGCCTATAGACGCTTGCAACACCAGGGGTATCAATCGCACGTTGCCGACCCTGAAGAAATCCCTTTTTGAAGAACCCCATGCTGTACACCATTGCGAAAACCACGGCGGGGAGCTCATTCCACAATCTGAGCGTCCGCGGAAGAAAACTCCTTAGAGCCTACACAGTTCGAAACAATTCTGGTTTCATTGTGTGAATTCTGGTTTCAATGTGCCCCGTCGATGGCGAGAGTTGCGATGGCGAAAGGTAGCCGTTGGGTGTCAAGTCGAACAATTCTTTAGAACAATCTCCATTGTACAAGCGGTAGAACATATCTACATAAGGAGGCAAAGTCTCTCCTCAGACTGAGGGGCTCCAAACCACTTGTGAGCTCGCAGAGCTATATTAGCGGCAATAGAAAGAATTACATATTCTCTGAAAATTTCAGCTATTACCGTTCATGAGATACAGCCCACTGACATACGGATGGACGGACGGACAGACGGACAGCAGCGGAGTCTCAGTAATAGGGTCCCGTTTGGCACCCTTCGGGTACGGAACCCTAATAAAAGATTGCCAAATTAATCAGATAATGCAAACTGATAACTCTTACCTACTTATTTTTTCAGCTCTGTTCCTCAACTTTTCTATGAAATTATAAGTAGGCGCTGATAATATTTCTTTAAGTATTTTTTTTACGATTGGATTTGTTGTTTAGGTAAGGGATATGAATAATATTAGTTTAAAATTATAATGAAAGTTGAAACTATAATGAGATAAATATATCGAGTAGAGAATTACAATATATTTTTCGTACCACTTGCTCAAAAAAGTGACATTCTATGCCACAAAAAGCGAACATAAGTCATTTTTAATTAGTTAAAAACAGGGAAAGAAATTTGTACTGAATTTCATTCATCCTCTAGGGGGAGAATGTGATTTAAATTTAGAATACTTACCGAAATGTATACTGAACTACATCTGTGTTTATACCATTGAGTTTGTATATATTATACATCTTTTTGAAAAAGGAATACGCAAATCAACTCATCAACAATAAATGTACCGAACAAAAATGTAACTCTCTATCAATAATTGGACCAATGTTTCAAATGTTAAATTTTACTTTTAATTGTCATTATTTTTAAAAAATGCTTATCTCATATTATTATTGTGTTATTTTTTTTGCAAATGGTACGAAAAGTAGAGTATTTTCCTCGGTGATAAAGCTGTCTTAGTCTTAGGTGAACTTAAATCCCTCGCTACACTCAGGACTCGTCTTAAATCCCTCGCTTCGCTCTTGATTTAAGTTTTTAACACCCTCGCTACGCTCGGGACTAAACCTCGAGTCCTTCGTTACGCTCGCGATTTAAATCGTCACCCGCGACAGAAGACACTGCTTTATCCCCTTGGTTAATAATCTACTATTTATAACAGACCGCCATCTTAATTCTTTATTGCTTTTTATTCAATCAATTATCATAATAATTCATGTTCTATAACAAATATTAAAAAGTATTTTTTCCAGTAACAAAATAAATACTAATTGAACATCAGATTTAGGTATGTAATCATAGATGTATTTTAACACTTGAATAGAGTCTATTTAATATTTTATATTATCTTCTTTGATCATATCAGCTGCTTTCTCACCTATCATATAAACTGCACCATTGGGGTTCCCGCTAGTGATTGTCGGCATTATGCTGGCGTCGGCCACTCGAAGCCGCTGAACGCCAATTACCCTCAAGCGACTATCTACGACCGAACCCATAGCACACGTCCCAGCATAATGCCCCATGCCAGTCATCATGCACCTGGCATAACAACGCCAATACTCTGTACTCCCTGGCTCAGCATCATTACAATCCAACTCTGGATATCGCAGTTGTGCTCCTGACTCATCAAAAAACGTCGTGTCTCCCACCTTGATGTAATCTTCGATGTATTTCACGTGGTTTTCTAAGTCTTCATCATCAGTACATTGCCCCGTAGTAATGATGGGAGGATCAAGGAAATCTGAACTGCGTAACCGTATTTGACCACGAGATTTTGGTTGAAGATTGAGTAACATTGAGTAAAGCATCTGTGTACTATCACCAGCAAATAATTGCTGGCAGATGTCTTCTCTAATATTGTAGTTGAAGGCACAGAACTGAATCAGATAAGTTTTGGAATTTATAAACCCAAAGCTCTGGTAGTCGGGTTTGTCTTGGGTCTTATCCAATGCTGTGTATCCAATGAAGGTTGCTGCAGGAAATTCATGTGGGTTCAACACAGGTTGAGGTTCCATCTTTATGTTTTCCATCTTATGAACGATTGGTACTGTAGCATGGTCTTGTAAGTTATCTCCTACAGGTAGATCGGCTATCACTTCAATATCATTACTTAGGAGATGTTCTTTTGGACCTATGCCTGATAACATGAGAAGTTGCGGTGAGTTTATAGCTCCAGCTGTAACTATTACTTCCTTGGAGGCTTTGATAGTTATAACTTCACCGTCTTTTGTGAATGCTTCAACTCCTATGGCATTTTTATTTTCGTCAAAGATCACCCTCTTGACAACTGTATTTTTCATCACCTTTAGATTTGGACGCTTTGCAATCGGTCTTAAGTAAGCATTAGCAGCGCATTGGCGAACACCGTCACCTACTTCCTGCATCAACCGTGAATACCCCAGAGTGTATTTGCCATTAGTTTCAGTCCTTATATCATGTCCTAGTTCTTCGAAAGCATCTAAATATGCCGCAGTATCGTTGTGATGGTCCAGTGTTAGTGCAACGAAGCCTTTAGTACCGTGAAACTGAATATTTGGTGACAATAAGAATTCAGGATCATCAATTTTCTCACTCTTGATGAAGTAAGGAAGGACGCCATCCCAATCCCATGAAGGATCGTCACCTTCTATGGCCCAATTCTTGTAGTCCAGGTAGTTTCCTTGAGAATGTATCAGGTAGCTGAGTTCACTGGTCCCGCCGAGCATTTTTCCGACCGTCACGTCGGGGTTGCTTGATGCTTGACAACTATCAGTACAGCCTTTGTCTTCCGCCTTGTAGTTCCAGTCTAAACCACTGTTCTTCATATAAATCATTAAAGATGGTAGCTGGAAATTAAATGACATTGACATGTGTAATCAGTCTATTTCTACCACTTTTTCTGGTCCTGCGTCAGTCTCACCCAGAGCTGACTTTAGAGGCCCCAAAACTCAGATTACATTACGGACATTAATGAGGCCTAATATTGGATTTTGACATTGGTATAGTATAGTGTTTACCACCTTCGGCGACAACATCACAAACCATCGAAAATAATGAAACCAAACAAATGTTACCGTAGTCTCAAAAGGCGGGTCACCACCGGCTTCTATAAGCAGTACATTATTATTTCCATCCTCTGTCAGTCTGTATGCTATCACGCTTCCTGCAGACCCAGCACCACACACAATGAAGTCGAAGGTTTCTCCATCTGTTACAAAAAAAGCATACAATTTATGAATCATCATTGGCTAGTTTAGATTGATCTAAGATTCTTAGGAGCTTTTGCTCTCCTTGAGTAGCAGGAACACGTACTTTCCCCCCACTTGACACTTGCATAACACGTTCTTCCGTTCAACATTCAGGGGAAGTACAACCTCCATTGAGAGATCACAGTCAAATAAATTGCTTTAATGTGGTTTGGTTTCCCTGCCATGATTAAGGTCACAAGAGACGAGGCGCTCTGCAGCCAGTGTGCGGAGACCAGTGGTGTAGTAATACTAAATTACACTACGCTTTATTCTTACCGTTGCTAGCACAACCATTCCTCTGAACCCAACTGATTTGAAGAGATTTTTCCAGAGTCGCAGTTAAAACCAAGCATCAAGCATCTATAGCCTACAGTAACTGCTTACCATCAGGTGGACCGTATGCTTGGTTGGCAGTGTTAGTCAGTGTAAAATAGAAATGTTGTGTCCGTACCTTGTACTTGTGTGTGAGGCGGATACAAGTATGCTGTGAGCTGAAATGCTGCCAACACATGCAGAGCAGCCTGAAGACCCTTGAGGCTTTCCACAGCCACACTCACGTCCATGATTCTACATAAATAATAAGCTTATCCATTAAGTATCCTATTCATTTCTTTAGAGATCCCTACCAAAAAGGTAAAGTAGGAACTAGCAGCTTATTGCAGCAGCTACTAACACTATCGATTAAAAATTTGGAATAGTTTTAAATATTCATTTTATTGCGTATGAAACCATTATTGAAAGATAAAACATAACACAAACTCTATTTCCCTCGTTTACCCTTCCAAGTTTGACTAAATGAGCTTGCTTTTTGCCTTCAGACTCACTCCGGGACTCGCTCAGCGTTAGACGCTTGATCAGAAAATGTCTATTCACTCTACCCTTGAAGTAATCCAAATTAGGGGTGCCCAGGCATCGGAAGAGTGATCAACGCCTGTATTTCAATTGATAAATCAGGAAGCAAAACGTTGTGTGCGAGTTAGATTACGGATGGAAATTCTGCGGTTCGACATAAAAACGCGACAGTGGTGCCGATTCTGTTGTAAATCACACTAAACTAATTTTAGTCACATCACATCTCTTCCTTACGAACATTATTGAAAAAGGATAGAACATATTTCATCATCATCAGCCTATAATGTCCCACTGCTGAGCACAGGCCTCCTTTCACAAATGAAGGTGAAAGGGAATGGGCAATACTCCACCACGCGTGCCCACTGCGGATCGGTGGAGGTAGGCTAGTGGTCAACCTACTGTTGGAATTTTTCAAGCCGCCTAGGAGGCATCCAACTAGCTTAACGATTCACAATTAAGTGATAACCGGGACCAACGGCTTTACGTGCCTTCCGAAGCACGGAAACGCTCGATTTGAAATACCACTAGGCGGTCACCCATCCAGGTACCGACCACGACAGGCGTAGCTTAACTTTGGCGATCGATTAAGAACGGCTAATCATGCTACACCACGAGAGCTTCTAGAACATATTTAAAGCTGTCAAATTAATCTTTACCGTCTTCATTTGCGGGTATTTAGACGTAACCGCGATAGATGGCGACTAAATTTATATTGAAAACAAGCATTGGATTAATTTGACAGGACTAAATTTATTACATCCTATTCATATGGTCTTTTTAGGATGAGATATAGTGAGACTAAAATTAGTTTAGTTGTTAACAACAGAATCAGCACCAGTGTCAGGTCGAAAAATTCCTCATTTTAAAGGACCCATCTATTGATTAACCACAATCAAACTGCCAGTCCTAGTAATAATAAATAATAATACACAAGATCTAGAAGAAGATACGCCAAAATACATACCTGTATCAATAAATGCCTTACTTCCTATCAGCACCTTTGCTCTGAGACCTCTCTTGTCGTGTCTCACTAATTTATATGATATCGAGACTCCAGTTTATATTTGTTCTAATTGCAAACAATATGATTCAATTTGTATATTTTATTATTCTCCCATTTTAAATTGTATAAACAAGTGTTAACATTTCTTGTATAGAGTAGGTGACTCATTCTCATCTCAAATAACACAGCTTAAGTTTTCTTGAGATGGTCAATGGTGTAAAGAAAAGGGAAGGAATATCTTCCGTTTTGGCTTATTCGGCTTTTGGGTTGCTTTTCGTCGGGATACCGCGTAATAAAATGGTGACGTACCATATACGTGAGATAGGCCCTAATAGTTTAGTAATTTATGACAAAAAATAAAGTTCCCGCCTCGCATCTCGCGAACCATCAGGAGGGGCAAATGTATAGTTTTGTATGTATCATCATATCAGCCCATTCGATGTCCACTGCTGAACATAGGCCTCCCCCATTGATTTCCACTTCGAACGGTTCTGGGCCGCTTGCATCCAGCGGCGCCCAGCGACTCTGACCAGGTCGTCGGTCCACCTGGTGGGAGGTCGTCTCGCTCGGCGCTTTCCAGTACGTGGTCGCCACTCGAGAACCTTTCTTCCCCAGCGGTTATCAGCTCTTCGAGCGATGTGGCCTGCCCATTGCCACTTCAGTTTACTAACTCTACGAGCTATGTCGGTCGTTTTCGTTCTACTACGAATGTCCTCATTTCGGACCCTGTCACGTAGAGATATTCCGAGCATAGCTCGTTCCATAGCTCGCTGAGTGACTCTGAGTTTATTTATACGGCCAGCAGTGAAAGACCACGTCTCTGTCCCGTATGTCATCACTGGTAACACGCACTGATTGAAGACCTTTGTCTTCAGACTCTGAGGTATTTTGGACGTGAAGATATGCCGTAGCTTCCCGAACGCTGCCCAGCCGAGTTGGATTCTTCGATTGACCTCTTTGTCAAAGTTGGACCTACCTAGTTGGACAATTTGTCCTAGGTAAACATACTCGTCTACAACTTCGAGGACAGTGCTCCCAACAATTACCGGCATTGGCGGAATATGAACATTAGACATAATTTTTGTCTTGTCCATATTCATTTTGAGGCCTACCTGTTGAGAAACTCTGTTGAGGTCATTGAGCATGATGTTCAAAGCTTCCAGCGATTCCGCCATTATGACTATATCGTCGGCAAATCGAAGGTGAGTGATGTGTTCGTCATTGATGTTGATGCCATATCCCTTCCAGTCCAAGAGCTTGAATACATCCTCCATTGCAGTGGTGAAGAGTTTCGGGGAAATAACGTCACCCTGTCTAATACCCTTCTGCAACTGGATCGGTTTCGTACTCTCGCCCTGGACCCGAATTGACATGGTGGCTTTGCTGTACAAGCACTTCAACACTTCGATATAGCGATAGTCGATTTGGCATCGCTGTAGACTCTGTAACACCGCCCATGTCTCGACTGAATCAAAGTAATGATGAATTTGTATGTATACTGTCATGAAAAAAGAATTTTCATTGCATCAATGGGGTGAACGGGAACAAGTTTTATTCAATTCCCACTATCCCCATCATGGGGATAGAGCAATGAGGATATCGGGAACAATTTTTAATTATTTTATTCAATCCCCATCAATGGAGATAGAGCTATGGGGATATCAGAAACAATTTTTTATTTAGTTTAGTTTTAGTTGTTATTATTAGTATTAATTATAGTTATGAGTATATAATTTAAATATGTATACAATCATCATTGTTTATTTTTTATTATTTTATTCAATTCCCTCTATTCCCATTACTGAGGATGCGGGCAATAGGGACAGTGGGAATACACCAAACTGACAATCACAGTCGAACGCTCGTTCGAGGCTCGCAAGTTCGTCCACGTTACGCGAATCCATGCACCACGTGTGCTCGGCTCATGCTCTGTTCGCGTAGCATGGACGCACCATAATAGTTTACAAGTAAAATAGCCGTGACAAACAGATTGACGGACATGGCAAAACAAAACTATAATTGTTTGACTACGGAACCCAATGAAAGTAGAACATGCCCCTAAAACCTGGTTTTTACTTACATAACCTTGTCTTTTAATTAGTATATCACAGGTGTTTAAATATTATTTTCGATAACAATTTTATAATAACATTTACTTATATTATTCAAATTCTAAAAGCATTTATTCAATTTAGTTTGTGTGTATGTATTCAAGTTTTATTGAAACAGAAGGAGACACAATATCGAACAATGTAACTGAGAGTAAGGGTCTTCTCACACCGAGACGCGACGTGATGCATAAGTGCTAGGGCCTAAATAGAATAACAGCTTTGACTTTGACTTTGAGGATTTTATCATCGGGGATCAGGATTTGATCAAGTTATACAATTCAATAAAAAAAAAACAGGGTCCTCTGTAATATAGGTAATAATACAGTTATTCTATGTTAGTACAAATTATACATAAGTAGGTACAGTAGTACCCAACTGATATGGCTTACCGATGTACCTGTGCAGAAGATACATTTTCAAAGCGCGGGAAACGCTATTGGTCGGCAGCTGCCGCCATGTTAGCGCGCGCCGTGCGGAGGGGCGTGACTTGCGAGTGAGACTGAACTAACAGCTGCAGTGTATTACGAACCTTATAGTAGTGATCTAAGGTGGATTGTAAGTTTTAAGCATTCTTTCGTTAATCTTCGGGGCCATACTTTCTTTTCTGTGTGAACGAAGATTCACGACGCGCCATATCAGTTGGGTACTACTGTATACGTTGGCACGGTTAGCTACATACAACGCGTAGAACGCTGTTGTCGCTACCTGGACACGTGCGAGCATCAACGAGCTTTCTTCCTAATCATACATGCCTGATGGCCAAGCCACATATTTTGACTACGTTGTGTAGAGTTTGTAAAGTTAGGGCTTGTGTAGTTATAAGCTTGGCTCTAAATGAGATCTGATAACTTTTTGATATTGCGAGACATATGGTCTCGTCTTGGCAACATTTTACATAAAAATGTTTTTGGTGGGATTTCACTGCTTTTTGTAAGTTGCTTATGAAATATTTTTTTTGTGTTTCAAAGTTTCAAGTTTTATAATTATTTTGTTGATTGTGTACTAATACAAGCTTACATACAAAATTGCAGCTTTCAAGAACTTCAGGAAGTACCCTAAGAGTTTTGATGATCATCAGTGAGTCAGTGACGAAGTAATCTGTGTCTAAAGTATAAGAGCTAAGTTATTGAAACTTAATATGTTTAATAATTTCACTATTGACATCATATCCTGAGAATTTTGTTTATCTCATATAATCCAAACACAAGTTATGAGGGTTCAAAAAACGACGAAGCGCTTCGAGAAAAGGTAGTGCCCTTGCGATTCGCTTGGCTCGTCTTGGTGGGGGGCACTGCCGTGCCTCCAGATTAGCTTTAGATAACCTAAATCTAGGTTAATTATTATCTTATTAATCTAATTTTTATCTTTATTTCTTGTATTTAAGTTATGGCGCTACTATTAATTACTATCTCGACACATCCTACGTTAAACTAAATAACTGCAAAAAGCAAATTTTAAAGGAGAGCGTTTTTAAAATTCTCAAAATTACTATTCGTCATTACTCCGTCTCTCAAAGTGCTGTGACTTTGTAACTTGGCAAAAGGATTTTATTGTAGGTCCAGACTATGTTACAGCTTAAATTTTGTTTCTAAACCTTCCCACTTTTGTTTTATTACACATACATACGTGTACTTGGTTTTTTTATCCGAAAGTAATAAAGTATGTGCCAGATACATATTTATTCAAGGAAATTTGAAAAACCTAGTATAGCGTAACTGTCTAGATACATCTTTATTCTTTGTTAACTAATTGGTCATACTGTAATTAACTGTTACTTACATAATCTATCATTGGAAATTTAAATATTGACGCATGTGTATCTACATTTCTATCTTAATCAAAATGTCCTAAATCTACCTACTTAGCCTTTGATTGAATGAAATTAATAAAGGTGTCTTGACTTCTAAGTAGTTAACAAGCATACGGGGTCCACCTGATGATAAGCGGTTACCATAGCCTATGGAAGCTGGAAGCTCCAACGAGAATACCTGACATTGAGAGCCATATGAGCTCCTTTCTGGACCTGAATACGCTACTTGATGGAAAATTCGTGGCAGTGGACGCGCCACTTGGCTCATCAAACCACTGTCGCGTCCGAAAACAGGTGCCTTGTGCGCGGCCCGATTCCCTTCAGTCACCCGAGCGTCACTGCATGTGGCTGTATAAGTCAGCAGACTGGGATAGATTGCGTGAATTCTTTGCATCGTACCCGTGGAGGCAGCTCTGCTTCGCATCAAACAATCCTGGCACATGTGCAGCTGCCGTCGCTGAAGCGATATTGGTGGGTATAGAATGCTGTATCCCGAACCCGGTAGTGGATGCAGGGGTGAAGAAACGGCCGCGGATTAACCGGCTCTACAATGAAGCTAGACGTAACAAGCAATATTTGTATGAGGCTTGGACCACGGCCGAAAGCAATCAGGACAGTACCCTAACACCATTTATGCTTAAAGCTTTAACGCAGCTTGGAGGTTCAGTAAGTGAATGATTGCCAGGGCTAAGTTCGATTTCATCGTCAGAATTCAAACAGAAGAGATTGCATGAGCCTCCCTTCTGGGATTCAGGCTTTTAGGTCTCTTACCAAAGCTGCTAAAGGAAACTTTTTCCAGTCGTCCATGCCACCACTACGTAAGCCGGACGGAAACTTGGCCCATCGTGCTAAGGAGAAGGCTGGCTTTTTAGTCCTCTTTGCCTCGAACTCGACTTTGGGTGACGGGGGCGCCACACCGCCTACCATCCCGCGATACCAGAGATTCGTATAATCCAATGGGCAAAGAGGTCCGGCAGGAGTTGCTAATCTAGACATCCATAAGTTAAGTGGGCCAGACAGCATACCAACAGTGTGCTCCTGAATTGTTTCCTAACGCGCCTTTTCGCGCTTTCCTACTCGAAAATGGAAGTCCCATCTTCGTGAAAGACTGCCCCTCGTACACCTAGTGCGCATAAAGGACGACAGATCAGATCTGGTAAATTACAGACCTATCACTATCACCTCCCTGCTCCCCAAAGTGATCAACACCTAACTCTTGAGTTTCATAGAGGATCACGATTTGTTGAGGGACCGAACATACGGCTTCCGCCAAAGTCGCTAGGCTGGTGATCTTCTACTGTATCTCATACGTTGTTGGTCACTCGCCATTAAGACTCAGTGTGAGGCATAGGCGTTGAGCCTAGATGTAGCGAAAGCATTCGATCGGATCTGGCACCGGGGACCTCTTACTAAGAATCCATCATACGGGTTTCCCGACGGATTATGCAAATAGGTCACCAGTTTTCTATCCAGCAGATGCATAAGAGCCGTCGTTGACCGTAGCTACTCTGACAGCATGTACATAAATGGTAGCGTCCTGCAAAGCTCTGTACTGTCCCCAACACTGTTCCTGCTGCAAATCAATGAATAATATACTGTCTATTGACAGTATTAATTGTTACGCGGACAACATCGACAGCACAATACACAGGCCGTGCAAATATCCCTCATTCCATAGTGGAGGAAAGCCACGAACGACTTTAGTCTGAAATTGAGAATACACTAACTAGTGTCTCCGATTGGCGTCGACTGAACGTAGTACATTTCAACCCCACTAAGACACAAGCCTGCGTGTTCTCCAATAAGAAAACCCCATTTGCTGTAGCTCTACAATTCCAGAATACGTCTCCCGACATCACAAAATGTATCGGGATCCTTGGCATCGATATTTCTAGCGACGTCCTGTTCCATAGTCACCTGGTAGACAAGGTCAAACTGGCATCCAAAAAAATCGGAGTGCTTAATAGCGCGAAGCAGTTCTTCACATCGGGGCATAGACTAAAACTTTATAAGTCACAAGTCCGACCCCATATGGAGTACTGCTGTCATATGTAGACGGAAGCACACACCATTGTATACCAGCTTGGGCCTCTAGACTCTGTTAGCGATGTGCCATTAGTATTATCGACGATCCCGAGCTCACAAGCGATTTAGGAGCCCCTTAGCCTGAGGAGATACTATGCCTCCTTATGTGTGTTCTACCGCTTGTAAAACGGATACTGTTCTGAAAAATTGTTTGGCCTGATGCCCACAGCTAGCTTCTACAATCGCAACTCGCGCCATCGACGGGATCTCCATCCTCATACATTGAAACCGAAATGGTTTCGTACTATGCGCTTTCAACGGAGCTTCCTACCACGGACGTTCAGGTTGTAGAATCAGCTCCCCGCCGTGGTTTTCCCAAGAGAAGAGTTCAGCATGGGGTTCTTCGAAAAGGGTGTAAAGAGATGTTTCCAGAGCCGGCAAGGCGCGATTGATACCCCTGATGTTGCAAGAGTCCAAAGGCTACGGTAACCGCTTACCATCAGGCGGGCTGTATGCTTATTTGCTATTATAATGGAATAAAAACATAGAACCTCCTTTTTTGAAGACGGTTAAAAATTTGACATAATTTTAAATATGGTATAACTAACTAAGTGTACAGATATAAAACTATGACTAAATATTTTTCTAATGAACAATTATGTAAGTGCTAAATAACTTATTTCAATCGAAAAAAATTTCAGTGTATAAGTGTGTAAGTGACTAGATAACTAATTTCGATTGAATAACTTTCCAATGAACAAGTGTGTAAGTGCCTAGATGGATTTTGCCACCATACTGAATCACATTGAATAAGTGTGTACCTACGTTGTTACACAGTTGTACGTCGACAAAACAAAATATACAAAAAAAAACTTCATGAACAATTTACTACTTGAATGTAAGGTGTTTTAAATATTTGTATTACAGCGCTATTAGCGTTTTAATTTCTTCATTCCATACATTTTGATATTTCTATCCGTACTATGTGGTTTAGAAATATTTGCAGCGGTAGAAATATTATTACGAAACGTACGCGCACGCCAATCGCTGGTCCATGGAAGAAGTGAGGGAGTGGCAGTTGACCACGTACCGCGCCGCGTTCCCCCCACGTAATATGTTTAACTGGAACACACACGCTTATTCGCTGTGCGTTTTGAACCGGAAATGCAGATAAATACTTATGCGTTTGAGAAAAAAGTATGTTCTGATAGGAAAATAAAAAAAATAAAAAATACGTATTATAGATTCGGATACGTAGAGCTCGAAAATGCAATAAAAACACTTTGGTGTAACTGGCAGATAGATTGGTATACGTAGGACGTGTCGATCTACTATTATTAATTTTTATCTACCAATAGGGCTCTACCTTGGAAGTTTGTTTTTTCAATGCTCCAAGGGATTGCAGAACTGAGTATTTGATATTACGTAACCGTCGGTAATGTTAAAATCTTAAAATCCTTAAATCGACTTCGTAGTGATTCACGAGGTCCCAAACAATAGATTACGCGAATTGCACTTTTCTGCAGAATAAATATAGTTTCAAAGTCTGCAGCTGAGCCCCACAGCAGAAGACTGTAGGACATTAAACTATGGAAATAAGCAAAGTAAATCAACGGGGCTGTAGCCACATCTGTTATTTGTCTAGTTTTTCTATATTACTTAAAAGTTAAAGAGGTATCATCACTATTAAAATCATATCAGACAATTCGTTTACCATATAGGGCAAATCATAAATAAATGCCAAAAACAAAAATGGACCTAAAATAGATCCTTGCGGTACGCCCGTTTTGACTTAAGACTTCTTATTTATCAGTAAATTTTGTGATACCTACCTAAATATAGATAGTGGTTACTAATGTCAGGAGCTTTGACCTGCAAAGTGCTCTCATACCGAGGGCCTGAATTGTATAAATGGCTTTGAGTTCATATAACTAAACAAATCTATAAATTCCAGCCGTAATCACTAGATATGTTAAGAAACCACCTTTACGCCATATTTGATTTTCCCGAAACTAATCGAAACTATTTACACAGCTCAATAAACTCAATGTATTTGCGTCATTACTTATTATTTCATGATATGTTTGTTTATTACATGCCTATATTTGTAATAAATGCCAATAAAACAATAGAATTCGAGGATGTTTCAATCTTTTGATTGTATTTATAGTAGGTAAGTGACGAAGTGTGATTGATAATTGATAGAGTAGGAAACTGCTACCGCGTAAGAACATGGAATTGAATTTCATTGCACTTGACTCAGAATAATCAAATCTACTTTTCTACTAATACAATAAATGCTTTTTTTTTGGGTTCCGTGCCTCAAAATAATAATACCATATTAGAACAAGGATACAAACATTTAAATATTGAGGAAGCATTATCACCCTAGATGTACCCCACGTGCCAATTTCTTTCTTTCACTTTGTTGTCCGTCAGTTCATCTGACAAGGCCCTTTTTTTCAGGAACGCGTGTTGGTATCAAGCTGAAATTAATATCAAATACACAGGTCGGCAATCCCTTGGAGCAGTGAAAAAATCGAACTTCTAAGTTAACGCAATCAAAAGCTACAGCCATAGCCATGCGGCATATTTTGACGCTCGCAAAGGAATCAAAGCTTAATACTTCCTGTACTTCCCGTTGACCTAGAATCATGAAATTTGGCAAGAAGCAAAGCCATATAGCACAGAAACCCGAAAACTTTATTTTTTAGTAACATCGCAAAAAAAATAACATTAATCGGAAAAAAGGGAAAAATCTTCGAAACTCGGGATACACAACTATTTACATTCTACAAACTTAGTACTACGGAACCTTCAATGAACGAGTCTGACTCACACAAACGTTTTTTGTTTGTGGAAGAGAGAATACATCTTTTCTCTGTGCACCTGGCTAACTGGGTGCCGCCAATCGAATCTATTTATTATTCTTGTATTTTGATCGATAATACGAAATGTGTTTTGCCTACCCAGCCCAACAACCTATGCACGCCACTGATACATACATACATACAGAAAAAGCCACAGAAATAGATATAAGGGTGAAGCTAATAAAAGCATGTTATAAAAACTTTTTAACAAAAAAATTAAACCAACGAAAACACTGAAAAGCAAAAAATAATTTTGAATATACTTAACTTGAATTTTATAAGGTTTTGCAGTCGGGGATAAACCAATAACCTACGTAGGTATGTATTTTTTGTAATATTTATTTATCCCCGACTGCAAAACCTTATAAAATTCAAGTTGGTTTAATTTTTTTGTTAAAAAGATTTTATTTTATAATTTTTTGTGGCTATTATCTACTAATTACTACAAATTTTTGATTTCTTTTGATGTAATACACAATTCAGCATTAAAATCTGAAGGTGAACACTAAATCACCCCAATTTTCCCACCCTTAGGGTAGGTTTTTTGCACCCAAATTTATATGGGACCAACCTCGAGGTATACCCTATCCAATAAAAAAAGAATTATCAAAATCGGATCACTCTGTAAAAAGCAATGAGTGATCATACATAAAAAAAAAATATACGCGTCAACTTGTAAACCTCATCCGTTTTTTCGTCGGTTAAAAATCATATGCCTCGTCCGCTGCTTGTCAAACAGTTGACATAAAATAGTAAGTACATTTTGATACATGTGTGCAAAGTTGTTTATTACACTCGAGGCGGTATTAAGCTATAAGGGAACCGAGAGTGTAATGATCAATGCACACGCGTGTCATACGACGTTTTTCAACAAACTTGCAAGGAAAAAAACAGACTTGTATATTTTGAAGTAGATTTTTTGATAATAATCAATCACACAATGAGAACGTTAACAAATATGGGGCGCAATTTTTTTTTCTTGACAAACTTTCAAACTTTTTTACCCGTTTAAATGCTTCGTTTACACACATATCTCTTGCAGTGAGATACAAACTTAACATAATCGGGATTATACCTATCATAAAACTGTGCGGTAATGTAAATTAAAAAGCACTAGTGCGTAATAAGCTGCATTATGGTACTAAAAACGGTGCAATAAGAGCCACTTTACGAGCAAAAATAAAAGAAGCTAAGTTACGCCTTACAACATCGGCTATGAACCGGAACAGACAGACAAAAATGTTTAATAAATCAATCTCTCGTAGAATCGAGGGGTTCTTATTTATGCGTGCGGTATACCTCTGAATAGTTTAAAGAAAACTCATAGGTAGAGGATTGAAGGAAAACTAATTAATTACTATTACAAAAGTTCTGTATAAAAATGACGTGGAAAAATCGATAGAGTGACAAACAATATGCTTTGTCAAATCAAATTCAAATTATTTTTCTGTAGGGCATGATCCAAGAAAACATTATACCATGCTGTAGGGTATGTAACCTCTACACAATCCAATTTTATTAAAAAAAACGTTGAACTCACATAAAAGCTTGGTGCAATGCAATACTCTTTAAAATTGGAATGTCAAATATAAAAGAATATTAACATCAAAAGCACTAAAGAGTATTGATATCAACATCGATGCAAATCACCCTAAAAAAAAAATCTACCCCTTAGTTCTCAATAGTGCTGGCTGCATAATTTTTTTTTTTTTAATTGGAACGTTTTCATAATTGAAATTTTTTCTTTATGACTTTATTTTGTTTTTTTTCTCTATCGCTTGTGTTCTGAGCCTGACCCACTATATAATTGCTCCGCGCCTTTTAATATAATTTTATTTAAAATTCATGAGAAATATATCGAAAACACCACTTACACACAGATAAACATACAGTAACACAATTTAACAACATTACACTACATTTTAACTACGGTGTAAGTGCAGTGCAAACATCTCCGCATCATGGGTAAGTGGTAGAACTATAGTCCTCAATATTTCCTTCCATTCCCGCGAGGTCAGCGCATATCAACGGCCACAGGGTAAATCCTGTGCCCGGCGTGATTACCCCCTTTAACCCCGTTAGGCGATGAGTTTCAATAAAATACGAAACATGTCTTCCATCAATTATGCAAAATTTGAAGTAGATTGTATCAAGGAACCACGGGGACAAAGCTTGTATGGGACAACCCATACAAGCTTTGCCCCCGTTTTTTACCCCCTTAGAGGTAGAATTTCTGAAAATCCTTTCTTATCAGATGCCTACTACGTCATACAAAGAACACACCCTCCAAGTTTCAGGTCTCTACGATCAGCGATTTATGCTGTGCGTTGATCCATCAGCCAGTCATTCAGGACCTGTTCAGGACAAAGCATTTTATATGTATAGATAATAAAATTTATATCTGTCTGTAGTTAACTTCCTCCTCCAGGTTCACCCCCCAAAGATTGGCACTTTGCAAATTTATTCTGTATTTTACGAATGTCTTCTATTTTTTATGTTATAGTAACACAGATATTGGTAGAATATACAGAGGACTTTTTGGCGGGAACTTGCAGAGTGACGTAGCATTTTCATTTTTATTTTCATAAATTCGTGTATTTTGAGTTTTATTGCATATTATCGGTGGTATTTTATCCAATAAAGATCAATCCATGTGCACTAGTGAAGTGAAATGAAATGAATTATGTGTATCGTGACTTTACAAGTTGTCTCAAGAAGTCCGTGATAAGTTTTAGTACAATGACCACCATTTTACTAAAACATGACTGGACGGTGACTGATCATGCGGACAATGTGAAAGTAAATGTGCGGACTATATGAAAGTGATATAATAAATAAAATGTATGCGACTGAAGGACTTGTATCCATGGTCATGAACATATTAACAAAAAAGAAATAGAATATACAATTTATTTTAACGGCGACTTTTTGGCGGGAACTTGCAGAGTGACATTGCGTTTTCATTTTTATTTTCATAAATTCGTGTATTTTGAGTTTTATTGCATATTATCGGTGGTATTTTATCCAATAAAGATCAATCCATGTGCACCAGTGAAGTGAAATGAAATGAATTATGTTTATCGTGACTTTACAAGTTGTCTCAAAAAGTCTGTGTAAAGTTTTAGTACAATGACCACCATTGTACTAAAATGAAAATGATATTATATAAAATTACACGTATGAAATGGCTGTGTATGGTTGAAAAATAACCCTTGCCTATCCTTTTATGGATTAATAAACTACTACTACTACTACTACTTATTTTAACGGCAGCACTTATTTACGTCACAAACGTCAAGCATCTTTATTTGGTGGCGGAAAATATCGTCACGTAGTCAACTAAAATTTCAAAAAGTGTACGTTTGGTGGCTACCATTTCTATGTAAAAAAGTGACTTTTAGACAAGTTATTTTTATTTAATATTAAACAGAAAGTAGAAAGTAGAAACAATATCGAGTAGAGAATTACAATATATTCACGTTGCGCCTTATCAGTTGGGTACTACTGTACTATTGTATTTATTGTTTAAGTAAGGGATATGAATAATATTAGTTTCTAATTATAGCTTATTTTTATTTAATATTAAACAGATAGTAGTAACTATATCGAGTAGAGAATAACAATATACATTTATAATAACCCATTACTTTTAAACCACCATCTTAATTAATTATTGTTTATTTGTTTTTTATTCAATCAATTAATATAATAATTCTATAACAAATATTGAAAAGTATATTTTTCCGGTAATAAAATAAATACTAATTGAACATCAGAATTAGGTATGTATTCATAGATGTATTTTGAAACCTGCGAGCACTTTTTTCGGGACTGAATAGAGTTTATCTAATATTTTCTTAGTATCAGCTGCTTTCTCTGCGAGCACTTTTTTCGGGATTGTATAGAGTTTATCTAATATTTTCTTATTATCTTCTTTGATCATATCAGCTGCTTTCTCAGCTATCATATAAACTGCACCATTGGGGTTCCCGCTAGTGATTGTCGGCATTATGCTGGCGTCGGCAACTCGAAGCCGCTGAACACCAATTACCCTCAAGCGACTATCTACTACCGAACCCATAGCACACGTCCCAGCATAATGCCCCATGCCGGTCATCATGCACCTGGCATAACAACGCCAATACTCTGTACTCCCTGGCTCAGCATCATTACAATCCAACTCTAAATACCGCATTTGAGCTCCTGATTCTTTAAAAAACGCCGTGTCTCCCACCTTGATGTAATCTTCGATGTATTTCACGTGGTTTTCTAAGTCTTCATCATCAGAACATAGCCCCGTAGTAATGATGGGAGGATCAAGGAAATCTGAACTGCGTAACCGTATTTGACCACGAGATTTTGAATGCAGATTGAGTAACATTGAGTAAAGCATCTGTGTACTATCACCAGCGAATAATTGCTCGCAGGTCTCTTCTTTTATATTGTAGTTGAATGCACAGAACTGACTCTGATAAGTTTTATAGTTTATAAACCCAAAGGTCTGGTAGTCGGGTTTATCTTGAGTCTTATCCAATGCTGTGTATCCAATGAAGGCTGCTGCAGGAAATTCATGTGGGTTCAACACAGGTTGAGGTACACCCTTTATGTTCTCCATCTTATGAACGACTGGTACTGTAGCATGGTCTTGTAAGTTATCTCCTACTGGCAGATCAGATATCACTTCAATGTCATTACTAAGGAGGTGTTCTTTTGGACCTATGCCTGATAACATGAGCAGTTGCGGTGAGTTTATAGCTCCAGCTGTAACTATTACTTCCTTGGAGGCTTTGATAGTTATAACTTCACCGTCTTTTGTGAATGCTTCAACTCCTATGGCATTTTTATTTTCATCAAAGATTACCCTCTTGACAACTGTATTTTTCATCACCTTTAGATTTGGACGCTTTGCAATCGGTCTTAAGTAAGCATTAGCAGCGCATTGGCGAACACCGTCACCTATTTCCTGCATCAACGGTGAAAACCCCAGCGTGTATTTACCATTAGTTTCAGTCCTTATATCATGTCCTAGTTCTTTGAAAGCATCTAAATATGCCGCAGTATCGTTGTGATGGTCCAGTGTTAGTGCAACGAAGCCTTTAGTACCGTGAAACTGAATATTTGGTGACAATAAGAATTCAGGATCATCAATTTTCTCACTCTTGATGAAGTAAGGAAGGACGCCATCCCAATCCCATGAAGGATCGTCACCTTCTATGGCCCAATTCTTGTAGTCCAGGTAGTTTCCTTGAGAATGTATCAGGTAGCTGAGTTCACTGGTGCCGCCGAGCATTTTTCCGACCGGGACGTCGAGGTTGCTTGATGCTTGACAACTATCAGTACAGCCTTTGTCTTCCGCCTTGTAGTTCCAGTCTAAACCACTGTTCTTCATATAAATCAGTAAAGATGGTAGCTGGGAATAAAATGACATTGACATCAATTGGAATAAACTGATTTATCATCAAGTTAATAACAAAATACACAACAGCTCAAAATTCTGTGATAAAATAGGTATTTGTCTGGCAATTGCTTTGTATGTGTAATCAGTCTATTTCTACCACTTTTTCTGGTCATGCGTCAGTCTCACCCAGAGCTGACTTTAGAGGCCCCAAAACTCAGATTACATTACGGACATTAATGAGGCCTAATATTGGATTTTGACATTGGTATAGTATAGTGTTTACCACCTTCGGCGACAACATCACAAACCATCGAAAATAATGAAAAACAAACAAATGTTACCGTAGTCTCAAAAGGCGGGTCACCACCGGCTTCTATAAGCAGTACATTATTATTTCCATCCTCTGTCAGTCTATTTGCTATCACGCTTCCTGCAGACCCAGCACCACACACAATGAAGTCGAAGGTTTCTCCATCTGTGACATAAAAGCATACAATTCATGAATCATGATAGGTTCTAAGGTTGTTCTAAGATCCTTCAGACCGGAGCTTTTGCCCTCCTTGAGTAGCAGGAACACATACTTTCCCCCCACTTGACACTTGCATAACACGTTCTTCCGCTCAACATTCAGGGGAAGTACCTACTTCCTTTGAAAGATCACAGTCAAATAAATTGCTTTGTTGCCATGAGTAAGGTTATAAGAGACAACGCGCTCTGCTGCCAGAGTGCGGAGACGAGGCGGTATAGTAATACTAAATTATAGTACGCTTTGTTCTTTCCTTTGCTAGCACATCCACTCCTCTCAACCTGACCGAGTGTGAAGACATTTTTCCGTAGTCGCAGTTGATACCAAACATCTACAGCCTACAGTAACCGCTTACTATCACGTGGAACGTGTGTTTGTTTGCAGCATTCGTGTAAAATAGAAATGTTGTGTCCGTACCTTGTACTTGTGTGTGAGGCGGATACAAGTATGCTGTGAACTGAAATGCTGCCAACACATGCAGAGCAGCCTGAAGACCCTTGAGGCTTTCCACAGCCACACTCACGTCCATGATTCTACATAAATAATAAGCTTATCCATTAAGTATCCTACTCATTTCTTTAGAGATCCCTACCAAAAAGGTAAAGTAGGAAACATTATTGTGCGACTCCGCCTGTCTGTCACAGCAGCACTTACTAATACTATCGATTTAAAATTTGGTACTTTTAAATATTTATTTTAATGCGTGTGCATCTAGCATGCACCAGCTATAGAAGGAAAAAAATTGACACTCTATTTCCCTCGTTTAGACTGTCTCTAGGACTCACTCAGCGTTACACGTTTGATCAGAAAATGTCTATTCACTCTACCCTTGAAGTAATCCAAATTAGGGGTGCCACGAAACAAGCGTCGGAAGAGTGATCGACGCCTGTATTTCAATTGATAAATCAGGAAGCAAAACGTTATATGCGAGTTCGATTACGGATGGAAATTCTGCCGAGACGCCTTGCGGTTCGAGATAAAAACGTGACAGTGTCAGATCAAATAATTCCACGCCCTATAAAGGACTCATCTATTGATTGACCACAATCAAACTGTCAGGCCTAGTAATAATAAATAATAATACACAAGATCTAGAAGAAGATACGCCAAGATACATACCTGTATCAATAAATGCCTTACTTCCTATCAGCACCTTTGCTCTGAGACCGTGGTGTCTCACTGATTTATATGATATCGAGAGCCCAGTTTATGTTTTTTCTGATTGCAAACAAAATGGTTCAATTTGTATACCTAATTATTCTCCCATTAAATTGTATAAACAAGTGTTAACATTTCGTGTATAGAGTAGGTGACTCATCTATCTATCTATATAAAATGCTTAGTCCTGAATGACTGCCTGATAGATCAACGCACAGCCTAAACCGCTGATCGTAGAGCCCTGAAACTTGGAGGGTGTGTTCTTTGTTTGACATCGGCATCAGATAAGACAGGATTTCGCGAAATTCTACCCCTAAGGGAGGGGGGGGGCGGGGAACGGGGGCAAATTTTGTATGGGACAACGTGATTCCTTGGTCCAATCTACTGCATTGCATTGCACCAAGCATTTATGTGAGTTCAACTTTTTTTGAATAAAATCCTATTGAGTTTTTAAACATTTTTGTGTCTGTTCCGGTTCATAGCTGATATTATAAAAAGTAACTTAGATACTTTTATTTATGAAAAACAGTGCTCCGCGCGAAAAAATTCAAATCGTACGCGGGTGAAACCGCAAGGGTCTACTAGTCTTCATCTAAAATAACACAGCTTAGGTTTTGTTGAGATGTCAATGGTGTACCGAAAAGGAAGAAATATCTCCCGTTTTGGCTTATTTGGCTTTTTGGTTGGCTTAACATCGGGC
The DNA here is from genome assembly GCA_951394255.1 of Polyploca ridens. Taxonomy (NCBI): domain Eukaryota; kingdom Metazoa; phylum Arthropoda; class Insecta; order Lepidoptera; family Drepanidae; genus Polyploca; species Polyploca ridens. Next base: position 11,873,331 of record OX596265.1, on the reverse strand, counting down.
TACCGCGTAAGAAAATGGAATGGTAACGTAGGGGAGAGGGGGGCATAACGGGGACGCGAGGCACGACGGGGCCACCCACACCTACAAGTAACTACGCACACTAGCCGTGTTTTGTTTTTGCCAATAAGAAGGTATTTCGCAACGAACTTCAGTGCGGTAGTGATCGGCGACCAGAGTGCACGCGTTTGTTTTTGACGACAAATTCTTTTTTCTGGCAACATTTCATCTAATTTTGAGTGGTTACCAAAACGCGTCTAAAAAGGTAAGTGTTTAGATTACTACTATAGTTTTTTAATGTGTATTACTACCAACATCAACTATTGATATGTTTTGAGCAAAATCACTCTGATCTTGAATTCAATTTTTTGTTTGTTATTTAAAATTCTGTTAGACATGGGGGCATAACGGGGACATGGCTCGTTGTGCCCCGTCCCCATTATGCCCCTGAATGGTCTGTTCATTTGATAATATTATTTATTTTGTTTTAGGTTTTTAAAAAATGGTACGTACTTATAAAATGAAGACATTTATGATGATGAGATGCAGTTGGTCTGTAGAAAGCATGAAACACGCAATTGATGCAGTTTTAAGCAAATCAGCAGGTTTCAGAAAAGCAGCTCAATTGCACGGTGTTCCACAGACTACATTGGAGCGTCGCGTCGCAAAAATAAAGAAGGGTAGAGGTATCTCTTCATTCAGCTCTTAAACGGACGAAGAAGTGTTCAAATCCGAATGATCCCGGTTAAAAAAAAAACAAAGAAACAGAAGACTCAGCCCATGGAGAAAATATTAAGGAGGATGTCTTATGCATCTACTGTATTGACTCGAACCACACTTATTTGAAGTCTTCGGAGCGTTGGGTGGCCTGCCAGCTATGTGGACAGTGGACCCATACCGCCTGTGCAGGAGTTGATAACGCAGATTTAGAAGAAATCCACATCTGCTTATTCTGTGACAAATAAAATAGTGTACCCCGTACTGCCCCGAACTGGGCACCCCATACTGCCCCTACCCCGATGGATGGCATGATGGAGTTTTCATGAAAGTTTTGTGAAATTAAAATTAAAAATATTATTTGATTTCTTACTTCACCAAATTCGGTACCAAATGATTTATTAATAAGTAACCAAAGAGTTGTCATTAGTTTTGATTAAAAAATATTTTATCTTTATTGTTTTATTGTTTATTTCGCTTAACGTCCCCGTTATGCCCCCCTCTCCCCTACCATATTACGTGAGATAGGCAGAACCTACTAGTTTAGTAATTTAAAACAAAAAAAAAGCTCCTGCCCCGCATCCCGCGAACCATCAGGAGAGCCAAATATATGGTTTTGTATGTATAGTGATAGTGTAATGAAAAAAGAATTTTCATTGCTTGAATGGGGAGAACAGGGGCAGAACGTGAACAAGTTTTAATTATTTTATTCACAAAAAAAAGCCTTGCTGAGTTTCTTGCCGGAGTCTTCTCAGTTTAAAAGTATTACGGAACCGGTGGTAAATTCAACTGTATGTACCAATTTAACGTTCATAAGTGCCTTACTAGAGCCTAAACTGAATAAATGACTTTTTGATTTTGATTCAATACTCACTATCCGCATCAATGGGGATAGAGCAATGGGAGAACGGGAACAATGAGGAATGTTAATAGGTATGCAAAACGGCTTGAAAGTTTGTAACAGTAGAGGAATTATGTATACAAATACATTAGTTTTTGTTTAGTTAAAAAAAACCAAGTAGTTATGATTTTACAAACATTTCAAATTCCCCTAAATATCGAGGCCCGCTGACGGTCACGTGACCGCGGGTGACGTCATGTTTCAACGCTCCGTTCACTCATATTAGTCGCTAGCGATGGTACGCAGGTAATCTTGCGCTATTAGTGGAAAGTATTTTTGATTCGATTTATGGATTTGAAAAAGGGCAACCGTAAAATCTACATACAATAGGTTGAAATGAAATGAAATTGTCTATTTTCGCCAGAAATGTCGTACAATTTAGGTGGAATCTTAAAATAAGGTCTACACATTTCGCTACAGAATAGCATGCAAAATTATAAATTTAAATTGAATCTAATAATTCATGTAATATTATAAAGCAATATAATTAAATAAGATGTCCAAATTATATAATTATTTTACAAGTTTTATTATTTATCGACGAATAGTTATTTTCCGTTGCCGCCGAAAAGCGAGAAGAAAGAATGCAAATGCTTACTATCCTGCCTGTCTAATATACCTAAAATAATGATTTTATAGCTGCAACGCAAGTAGGTACTTACTGAAACTTTTAAGTTTCATGTTATAGATAATAAATTAGTAATGTTTGTCTATACCTATTTATACTCTTCTTAGTAAATTTAACTAAATACATTGATATATTGCAAAACTTAACCTTTTTTATGTCTTGTCTTTTTTATACAATTAAGTTGGTAAACAAGCATACAGCCCACCTGATGGTAAGCGGTTACCGTAGCCATATAGACGCTTGCAACACACGAAGCATCGCTCACGCATTACCGACCTTTCCCCCCTCCCCAATGAGCTCTGGTTACCTTACTAACACGCGCAGGAAAACCACCTACTTTATTTATCCAAATAAATAAAATTGAAGTGTCTTATGTAATATCAAAATAACAGCTTTTTATTAAATGCACATGAAAGTACCTATATACGTTTGGCGACAGTCGATAGGGTTTTAGCCGCTAAAAGTTCGGCATAATCTGGTCGCTCCTTCCAAGATGGTCGGGTATCCTACAAGGATTTCCCCACGCATTTTTTTTTTATAAATTTTCCGGCTAATCTCCGAAACGGCTGGACCGATTTTGACTGGATTTTTACTCTCAGTTAGTTTATGGTACCTATAAGAAGTAACATACGTTACATTTATTTTAGAATAAATATTTTTCCCCGCAAAAAAACGGCTGGACCGATGTAGACGAGACTTTCACTGGTAGATAGCGGATGTTATAAGGAATAACTTAAGCTACTTTTATTTCAGATAATTTATAAGGAGTTCCTTGCAAAATAATTAAAACGCTATGCGCGGGCTGTGGCGCGGGTAAAACCGCGGCTGCGCTAGGGTATCAAATAACTGCACACTACAAGTGTATAATATTTAGGTTCATAGTAGACTGTAACTATTCTTACGTCAAAACGATCTTCACAGCAATAAACTTTGCTTTTATCTCTAAATAGATCCAACCCCTTCACAGTTTTTATCCATTATGGCAAATCATTAATAAATGCCAAAAACAAAAATGGACCTAAAATAGATCCTTGCGGTACGCCCGTTTTCACCGAAGACTACTTATTTATCAGTAACTTTTATGATACCTACCTAAATATAGATAGTGGTTACTAATGTCAGTAGCTGTGACCTGCAAAGTGCTCTCATACCGAGGGCCTGAATTGAATAAATGGCTTTGAGTTCATATAACTAAACAAATCTACAAATTCCGGCCGTAATCACTAGATATGTTAAGAAAACACCTTTACGCCATATTTGATTTTCCTGAAACTAATCGAAATTATTTGCACAGCTCAATAAACATTATGTATTTGCGTCATTACTTCTTATTCCATTATATGTTTGTTTATTAAATGCCTATATTTACAACAAATATGTACAAAATACAATCTATAAATAGAAAATTTCCTCAAGTCTGCCGCTGCTACCGATTAACGGCAAGGTTCTCAGAAGGCTGGCAGCGTTTCCTCTTTGGATAGCCAAGCTGACGCGTTGGCGGAAAAAGCTCCCCGCCCGCTGGTCTTCGGAGGACTCGATCAATTAAAATTTAATCCAAGCTTATTTTGAAAAGATGTAATTGCTGAGTTTATTGCCGGCTCTTCTCAGCAAATGCAACACTACGAACCGGTATTTATTTATTTATTTATTTAAAGGTTTGCTAGCAACAGTAAATTACTACAAGAACAATATAAACTTACTCTAAATTAAAACTAAATTTATTGTTATATAAAAGCAAACACAACATGTTTAAAATATTAAAACTTTCCAAAATATAAAAATAAATATCAAGTTACAAAAATAAAGCAGATAAAACAAAAAACAATAAAACAGATAAAATTGATAAAATTACAAAAAAAAAAAAAAAATTATTACAAAATTTTGATAATGTTTTTCCTAAAATTATTAATAGATGAGTTAAATATATCTATATCTATAGACCTACTGCACTCATTATATAATTTGCATAATCGCGGGATAGGTGAGTTTGCGCCAAGAACAGTTCTGCGAAGTGGAAAAGCAAAAGGTTTGATTCGGCTTCGAGGATACCTATGCGGTACTTTAAGCTTGAAATGACTGAGTATTTGAGGACAGTCAAGGTAGTTTCTCATTAATTTAAAGGCAAACATTAAGTCCTGAATATCCCTACGTTTAGCCAGCGTTATCATTTTAAAGTACTGCAGCCTTTCGTTGTAAGTTTTTAACCTTTTTGCTGCATTAATACCGTACGCTAAGTGCCATAGAAATCGCTTTTGTATGCGTTCCAGCCTGAGTGAATGCACAGCATAGTGAGGTCGCCAAACTACGCTACAATATTCCAACTGACTTCGCACTAAACTATTAAATAAAATAATTTTCGTTTTTGGTCTTCGAAAGAGTTTGCTATTCCTTATAACGAAGCCCAACATCTGACAAGCCTTCTTGCTTACATTGTCTATATGAGGCACAAATGTCATTTTCTGATCCAACATAACTCCCAAGTCTTTTATTTTATCTTGCTCCTGTAACAGCTGTCCATACATATAATATTTTGTCGGTATTATGTTGACATTCCTGGTAAATTTTACATGAATACATTTTTTTATATTTAAGTCCATGCCATTCACATCGCACCATTCCATAATATTATCTAGATCGCTCTGCACCAGCCGCGAATCCAATTCGGTATTGATCACTCTAATAAACTTTAAATCATCTGCATACAAAAACGGTATACAGTGGTCGAAGCATACGGTAATGTCATTTACGAATATATTGAATAATATTGGCCCTAAATGTGACCCCTGCGGTACCCCCGAAGTGATATTTTTTACCGAAGATTCAAAGCCATTAACAACTACGAAGAAGTTACGTTCACAAATATATGATGAAAACCACATTAACATCGATCCAGAGAAACCGTACATGGCAAGTTTTTGAACTAAAATACCCCAGGGAACTTTATCGAACGCCTTACTAAAATCAGTATATATTGCGTCAGTTTGTTTTTGTGTATCCATTGATTCAATAACGATTTCAGTAAAATTTACTAAGTTGGTACTAGTAGATCTATTTACTGTAAAACCATGCTGGTGAATTGATAAAAATCGCTTAAAGTATGATTGAACAATTGGAGATATCAATGATTCGAAAACCTTACTAAATACCGAAAGGATAGATATTGGCCTGTAATTATGCACTGTTGATTTATCTCCACTCTTGTATACTGGCACTACCTTCGCTACCTTCCATTTATTTGGAAAAACTCCAGTTTTGAGGGATTGATTGTAAATAATACACAAAGGCTCAACAAGAGAGGAGGCACAGTTTTTTACAAATACTGGTGGGATTTGGTCTGCTCCTGCACCTTTAGTAATATCTAATTCCTTAAGTTTGTTTAAAATAATTTCATTGCTTATTTGAATCAATGAGAAGGTTTCATAATTAGGTACTAAAGAATATAAGTATTTCGATACATGAAAGGTATTTAATTGGATATGTCTATTGTCACTATAAACCGATGCAAAATAATTTGAGAACATATCGCAAATATCTGTACCCTCTGAGACGGATTCATCACCATTACTCATTGATGATGGATATGTGTCAGATTTGTTTCTTTTACTTTTAATATACGAGTAAAATGCTTTTGGATTCTTATGAATGTTATCTTCTATTGTGAGATGGTAAGAATTGTAAGAATCTGTCGCAAGTCTCGCACAACGTTTACTCAACAGTTTAAGAGCCAATTTGTCCATAGGGTTTTTATATTTTTTATATCTATGTAAAAGTATATATTTTTCTCGAAGCCGTTTTATCAAACATGTCGTCATCCAGGGTGGATATTTATTATTTTTGGATCTTAAGTGTGGTATATTCTCTTTAATTGTGACTTCCAAAATTTCATAAAAAGTTTGAACCATTTTATTAACGTCTGAAAAATTACCAATCTCCTCCTTCCAGTCTAGCTTATTAAGATCGTTTTTTATAGAGATGTAGTCTGCTTTAAAGTAATTGTATCTAATGTTACAGTTTTGTTTAAGACCATTATATGTAGATATAGACAGAGTGCAATATATAGGTGGGTGCAGTGGGTCAGTGTTACATATTGCATCAATTGCTTTGTCAACAGAGCATACGGGTAAATCTGAAAGTATAAGATCAAGAATTTTGCCATTAATATTGGGCACTACGTTATATTGCCGTAAATTATTCAAGTGGGTAAAATCAATCAACATAAGAGCTATAACCGACATTTTCTGATGTGATTGTGGATTATTAATTGAGCTCCAGTTAATACTACTTAAATTAAAATCCCCGATAATACATACACTCAGACTCAATTTGTCTGAAATTTGATTACAGTTACTCAAAAATGTATCTAACATGTTTTTACTAACCGGTGGTGGTAGATAAACGCAACAAAGTGCAAATTGATTAACAGTTTCAGAAACACGAAAGTCGACTGTAAGCCAAAGATCTTCGCAGTCACTTTCACAATTAATTAAGCGCCTAGAGTTATATAATTTCGACACGCCTATCAAAACACCTCCTCCATCCTTTTTATTTCCGAAAATTGAGGGCGTTCTATCTCTTCTATAAACCACATATCTGTTATCTAAAATTTCACTACTTAAGACAGTTTCATTCAGCCAAGTTTCAGTTAATACTATAATGTCATAGTTATTAAGTAATACATTACGATATACATCATGCGTCTTGGTTCTAAGACCACGTACATTTTGATAATATATACTTAAATCAGAGAATTTTAATTTTAACACTTATAGAGTCTTGCTATGGATATTTATACACAACATTTATATTAATTTATTTAAGCCCTCAGTATGAGTAATAACCTTATAATCAGATTTCTCATCCTTGCGCATAAATATGCGGCCATTTCTAACCCAAACAAACTTATAATTAAGCTCTTTAGCTTTCAGCCTTGCAGCTGCGTGAATAGCTTTATTTGTTGGGGAGAGATGTTCAGAGACATATATTGGTTTCTTTTCTCCACCGATTCCTAAATGCGATGTATTCAGCCTTTTGTCGGCATTAGCTTTGTTGAACTTTATACAGGAGGCTAAAACAGTATCGCGCATCAAAGAGGAGCTAAATTGAACCACAATCGAACGTGGGCGGGGGCTGTCACGGTTTGATTTGGCAACCCTAGTACAATGCATTATGCTGCTTTCTGGAACATCCAACCCCGTAACATTACCCAGTTGTTTTATTAATGTGATCAAATTCTCGTTCTTATTTTCGGGTACACATTGTAATTCTACATTGTTGGCCCTAGCACGTTGTTCCAAGTCGTTAATACGGTTGTTCAAGTGGATGACAGTTGACTGAAAGTTAGTATTCTGTATCTGAAGCTCCTTGACCGAAGCGGTATTGACTTTGTGCTCTTTAATAAAATCCTCATACTGGGCGTTAATGAAGCTTATAGAATCTGTTAATGACTTAATTTCATCTTTAACAGATTTAAGCTCTGTATTAAAAGTATCAGCCATAGATTTTTTTAGATCTGAAAGTAATTGCTTGAACTCATTTCGTACTATGTCCTGGACTTCATCACGCGTGACAGGTAAAGTGGCCTGTTGCACCGGCGGAGAAGACAATGCCTGTCTTTTAGATGATCTTGCGGGGCCATAACTAGATTCTGTTGACGTAGCCTTAGACATCGCACGAAATAAAATTTTATCTTTTTGTTGCTGACGTTGATTTGAACGTAGGAACTCCGGGGCGTCACGGCGTAATTACCGAGTGCAAAAGCCACTGAGCTACGCGGCTCTTGCAATTTGTGATGAATATCTTGAACTGTATCGACGTTTTTTTTTTTGTTGAAATTTTACAATGTAGGTGTTTGGTAATATTGTTTTTCGTTCACACCTCCGCACTTATAAACACAACCGATATTTTTTTTTATTTTAACACTATTTAAACGTTGCAATTAACTAGTTATTTATTTTTTATCACGCACTGGATTAGTATTTAAACTGGCTCGTTTATCCGTGGTAAATTTTTGGTAAACTATAAACTTTTAACCACTTTTTAGAATTAAAATGTTACGGAGTAACGAAAACACAACTAGCTTCTTGGTTTTTTGTAATATATTATATTGAGTCAGAGACAGAACACACCGGTAGGTTTTTGGCTATAGATTTAACTTGAGTGTGAGGCTTGAGAGAGTGTTTTGGTTTCCTCACGAAGCTCTCGCCGACAGCAGAAAAATAAATGCACAAAATAAACAATAAACACTAACGTAATCTACACACGCCAGCGACTAAGGTGAATATTTTGTATAACGAGCACCGCCTCTAGTGGAAACTATTGCAAGCATTTCATACAAAATGTTTCACCGTAGTCGCTAGCAATTGTAGATTACGTTAGTGTAGAAAACTCATGGTAGAGGTAAAGAACATAAATAAATGTCCTCAGACATTCCTCACACACGGTCATCTGATCCCAAACTAAGCAGAGCTTGCACTATGGAAATCATATAACTGATATAATACATACTTAAATTACTTTTTGTTTGTAAATACATACTTAATATACATAATTATACCCAGACTCAGGACATGCAGATGTTCATACACAAATGGGTGGGAATTGAACCCACAATAAACGCCGCGTCGTCATGAAATGAAACAACGATTTACTATTATAAAAATATATTCATAAATACATACAATTAACTTATATATTGCATTTATAAACATTCACTTACTGTACTTAAAAAAGCTGGAACACTTTTCTTATTACATGAGATGGTTTATGTCAAGTTTAGTAAAATTCAGATTTAATATCCCGGCTCTATCTGTTATTATGGCATTAGAAAGCGACGGATAATGAATCTAAGCTTGTTTTGAAAAGATTAATTGCTGAGTTTATTGCCGGCTCTTCTCAGCAAATGCAACCTTCCGAACCGGTATTAGAGTATTAGGTACTTTCGCAAGTGCTTGCGATAGGCTATTTGAATAAATCATTTTGATATATTTAAAACGTGGGTTTTGCTAGACTGACTTTAAACCAAGTAAGGTAAAGGATTCAAATACAAATATACAGCTATTGACCACCTTCGAAAAAACAATTAAATCAGACTGGCAGTTCCAGAGATTATCGCGTTTATACGAACAAAAAGAAACAATCCAACAAAATCTCTTTAGCTTTATTATATGACCAGTTTAGTGGAACAAAAAATGTATCCTAACTAATATTATAAATGCAAAAGTGAGTTTGTATGTTTGTTACTTCTTCACGCCTCAACTACTCAACGGATCATCATGAAATTTGGCATGCAGATAGCTTATGGTATGGAGAAGGATATAGGCTACTTTTTATCCCGGGAACGCGGGTGAAACCGCGGGGGCCGGCTAGTAGATTATAAAGAGTAAAGTTTGTTTACGTGTTTGAGTGCAGCAGGGCTATTTTAAAACGTCGGATTCGATATCAGAAACGGATTTTAAAAAATCCGAAGCCAATTTAAGCAATTGCTATTTTAATTTCCGAAATCTTTTCGATGAATCGAATTGATATTTCCGTAAAGAAACATCAAAAATATTCGAATTCAGAAATTAAAATAGCAATTGCGGAAAATCGCCTCGGTAGTTTTTGAATCCGTTTCCGATATCGAATCCGAGCGTTTTAAAATAGCCCTGCAGGAAGCTATCTCCGGAACTACTCAAATTCCGAAAATTCTTTTACTAATAGGAAGCTACGACATTATACTTGAGTGCTATTATAAGCTAGGTACTTTTCATCCTACATTTTCATTATACAGCTAGTTATACAAATATACAAAATAAAATCTATACAACGTGTAACGGAAAGGTTATATCCATAAAAGTACACGACTTCTTTGGTACTAGGCGCACATAACGCCAAAGAGAACATTTTATAATAATATTAGCAAGTGACAATGACACGTAATACAATAAACTTGGAAGCAAAAATGTTGTATGAATTTTTGAGTTATTTATTTTAAGTTGAAACTTTGTATAGAGAGTCTATACCTGATGTAGTCTTAACCCTTTCGGATAGAATCCTTTCCGTTACGCGTTGTAGGACAAATTCCTCGAGGTTTCTAGGCATGGTGGCAATGTTTCCTCTTTGGAAAAATCTCCTTGCCGGTGTTCCGAGCCTCAATGTTTGACGATATAGTAAAAAGGTCAAAGATACATAGTGTTCTAAGCTATTTATTACATAATATGATAATAATGGCACTTTATTATAATAATTATAATTAAACTATAGTTAGTTCTAATAAACTGTAATAGTATGAAATATCTGATCGCTCAGGGTGCCTAGACAAGATGGTTGTCGGCAATCGTCATCGTTAGTAAATGATCAACCTTTGTTCGGAATATCAGTGATTTTTAACAATCACTTATGTCAATCCCATACAAAGGTTGATCGTTTACTAACGATGACGATTGTCAATAACCCTCATGTCTAGGGGGGCAGAACTCTGAAAAAAAAAATACACGTAGGTATAATTCTGTAAGAAAAACTAGTACTTAGATAGATCTATACCTATTTAAACTATATTAATTCTGTATTATTTTATTCAGATTTAGAAGGGAACCAATTAAACACGACAATGGTGCCGATTCTGTTGTACATCGCACTAAACTAATTTTAGCCACATCACATCACATCATATTTAAAGCTGTCAGATTAGTCTTTGCTGTCTTCATTAGCGGGTATTTAGACGTAACCGCGTCAAAATTTATATTGAAAACAAGCATTGGAATAATTTGAGAGGACTGCATTTCTTACATCCTTATCTTATGTTCTTTGTTAAAAAGAGACAGTGAGATTAAAATTAGTTTAATTATAAACAACAGTATCAAGGCTATTATTCACAATGGTCATAGTTGAGTGTAGTGCGTTATATGTCAGCTTATCTCCTGGTGAGGCGGCACAGTAGAATGTCAAGCCGTGATGCCTGTATGCAGACAGGGTTCCGCGGCGGCGGCGCGCAGCTGGCGCAGCGTGCGGCGGCACGAGAGGCGGCGCGACCCGAATCGCGGGAACCCTGATATGCGCTCTACTTTCACTGGCGCTTCCCGTCTGTGGAGAAAACATTATTAATATAAATTAACTTTTTAACAAAAAAATAAACCGCCTTCAAAGTACACTAAAAAGTATAAAAATAACTCTTATCTGACACTGTTTTGAAGTGAGCGAAATCACATGACGTGTTCTATAGAAAATATTTCGCTGACTTCAAAACAGTGTCAGATAAGAGTTATTTTTATACTTTTTAGTGTATTTTGAAGGCGGTTTATTTTTTTGAATTTTTAGTTTCAATATATACTGAATATATCTACGTAACGTTTTCGAATGTACAGGCCTGATGTTTTGTCGTGTGATTGCGTAAACAATGCATATTTATGCGATAGCAAACGAATTTTGAAGTCGGTTAAAAACACAATGATATTATAATAGAGATATGCTACCCTCATACTAAGCGACGTTCAGTTATTGTTGAATTAGGTGAATGCGATAGATAATACGGAACGTATGGTACAGAAAGAGATAGCTATATGTAGCCGCTAAGCAAAATTACGACAGTTGTCTGAATTTGTCTGCAACAATTAGCGTGCGTTAATGCGATTTCTACCTCTGTTTATTATAATATCATTGATAAAACAGCTTGCAGCGACATCTATCAGTGACACTTAATTCACACGCAGAAATACAGATGGCGGCACAGCATCCTACATTACATTTTCGATTCATTCATTGACATATTATTATTTTATCCAATTAACATGTTATAATTAGTAAATTTAAGAATATTATTATTAAATTTGTATTTTGAAAATTTTTGCATGCCTATATGAAGGCTTATGTGACCACTCTATATTATTTTGTAACATCCCCATGTACACATATTAGCAAATAAATGATGATTATGATTATGATTATGATTATTATCCTGCATCGCGCTTACAGTAGTACCCAACTGATATGGCTTACCGATGTACCTGCGCTGAAGATACATTTTTAAAACGCGGGAAACCGCTATTGGTCGGCAGCTGCCGCCATGATAGCGCGCGCCGTGCGGAGGGGTGTGACTTGCGAGTGAGACGGAACTAACAGCTGCAGTTTATGATCCTTATAGTAGTGATCTAAGGTTGATTGTAAGTTTTAAGCATTCTTTCGTTAATCTTCGGGGCCATACTTTCTTTTCTGTGCGAACGAAGATTCACGACGCGCCATATCAGTTGGGTACTACTGTACGAAGTTTATTCAGCGATCTGCATATACAAGTGTCCCACATGTACAGTTGGAGCGTAGTCCCTGCAGCACGATGCCCCAGCCTGGCGAAAGATCTTCCCTTTTAAATGGCCGTGTAATACATCTTGCACCTCCATATTTGGTGTCAAAAGTGGGATATAGACGCTTACTGTCTTCGAAGGAGAAAAATATCCTATGGAGGAGTATCACTCACGCGTTGCCGACCCTGTAAAAATATCTTCACACCCTTTTTGAAGAACTCCATGCTGTACTCCCTCGGGAAAACCAATATAGGGAGCTCATTCAACAAACAAAAAACAATAGTTTTTTTATGTTAAATGGGCTTCCGTTTGACCTTCGACTGATACCATGAGGAGTTATGACGAGGCCGAGGATGTAGCACGCTTACCCAGAAAAAGCTTATTCACTCTGGCCTTGAATACATCTAGGTTATAGGTGTCAGGAAACACAGACCTCAGAAGAGAGTTCCATTCCTTTGCTGTTCGTATAAGAAACGATGAAGCGAAGCGTTGTGTCCGGATACGCGGGATGTCGACAACGTATGGGTGGAAATTCTCCCGGCGTCTTGTGTTTCGATGGAGAAATGGGGATGGAGGAATTAGAATGAATTACATGTATCGAAATAGTGGTATAAGGTTGATAGTACCTAAAGAACATGTGATGTTCGACAGTGCAGCGCCAGAGCTGCTTGCAGGCGCTTGTGGAGGGCAGCTTGAACCCGAGGTGCGTCTCGAACTCGTCGAACTCGCTCGCGCGCAGCTTGATCACGTACGACCGCTTGTTGTAGCTCAGCTTCATGATCTTTGTCCAGGGGAAGCGGTTCATTAGGACACTGGAAATTGATTTACAGGTATTACTCATGTCAAGAAGCTGGCAAGTAGGCAGGCACCTGATGTTAAGTTGCCAATGGATGGTCACTAATGGGTTGTCATCGAGGAAAAATCTAGATTCGAGGCGAATTAAGTAGGTCAGTGGTAGTGACGATGACGTCGGGTTCGAATCCTACAGTGAGCTTGAGATCGTGAGGAAACCATAATAATAATAATAAATATCCTGGGACATTCCTCACACACGGTCATCTGATCCCAAACTAAGCAGAGTTTGTACTATGGAAACCAGATAACTGATATAATACATAGACTACTTTTGGTTTGTAAATACATACTTAATATACATAATTACACCCAAACTCAGGACATACAGACATGTTCATGCACACAAATGCATGTCCTGTGTGGGAATCGAACCCACGAACTGCGGCGCGTAAGGTGAACCTTAACCAACTGCGCCAACTGGCCCTTCAAACACGGTCATAACACGGTGGTAGGAGGTACTTTGTAGTACCCACCTGGCTGGCTACCACCCTCAAGTTGAAAATCTGTCACCAAGCACCTATCAGTGTTTCGACAGCTGCACTTAAAAGCCAGTTCCTTCTAGCTTTTGTGTGCTTACCACCTTCGACCAAAACATGTAGGAACCAAATGGGATCAAGTATGCATATGGGACAACCCAATCCCATTGGACCGATGACTTCAAAGGGATAACCGAACTGCTTTATATGCAAATGGATTGTATGCAGCTGATGATAAAGGACAAGACTCACCTATCTCTATAAACAGAGATGCCGGAAGCGCAGACAGCGAGTACGATGTCAACTTCATCTGAATCCCGCGCGTTGTGCAACTCAGCTCCGTACAGCGATAGCTTCTTCGCATTCTCCAGGTAGTTCAATTCAGCTTCTGCTGGGGATTGGCCTCTGGGAAATAAAAAAGCTGTCGTTGAGGTTCCAATTTTTTTCGATGACGGCTGTATTTTTAAATTCAATTGTATATTTGGATCCAAATTTGATTTTTGTGCTACTCTCGTCTCTATATCAGAAGAAGTGCCTGGAGAGGAGTGACGGCTGCATGTGCTCCTCCTCGTAGTCTCCCAACTGTGCCTGTAGTGTAGGATATATGTAATGTAACGTACTTGTGTCTCTTGTACAAGTCCTCGATGTTGGCCTCCAGGTCGGGCGAGAGGGCGCTGAGCGGCGCCGCGCGGTGCTTGGAGAGGAGTGACGGCTGCATGTGCTCCTCCTCGTAGTCTCCCAGCTCGGCCTGCAGGATGTACGACGCTAGGAGAGCGTATGTGATTGCTGAACACGATAGTCGACCTGCAACCATGAGGAAATGGGTGAGAAAGACACTCGATTGTCATCAATCACAAGGCGATGAAAGCCCAGTGGTAGTGACGTCGGATACCGAGACGGAGGCCCCGGGTTCAAATCCTACAATGAGCTTGAGCTTTCGTGAAGGAAAACATCGTGAGGAAACCATAGTACAGTGGTAAACCTGGCTGCCACCCTCAAGTAGAAAATCTGTCGCCAAGCACCTATCGGTGTGTTACGACAGCTACACTTGAGAGCCAATTCCTTTGGGCTTTGTGAGCTTACTACCTTCGGCCACATCATCACTTACCAGGTGAGATTGCGGTCAAATACAGGCCTATACACAGCTAAAAAAAAGTATGGTTACGCTCAGCGGTGTCGATCACTTGCCGGATTTAAGACCCTGGTAAGATGCTTGGATCTGCTAAATGCATTTAGCTTTTGACCTTTTGCCGTAAGAAAACGTGACGTGCCAAATTTAAAGAAGAGACTCATGTTCTCGTTGTGAATATATCTGGAAATTATGATGACAATGATAACAGCAAGTTGTACCAATGGGAAACCTATGAATTTGAATCTTGGACTGGTGAGATAAGGTTTATTTCTAATGGACACAATATGTTCTTGAGACGTGACAAGTTATTTAATATGGACTTCAGAAGATAATCCCCAAACAATGGAATGATCAGCGAACATGATGATGAATACCAACTTACTTTCAATCAAGTCCCTTCTAACTGCCAAACCCAGCTGATATCTGCTGACGTCATCCCTTAGTTCTGAAGGTTCTGGAGGGTAGAACTTGACTGCGAACCGCACGTCCCAGGGTTCGTCTGAAACATTCAACATGGTAGTTATCATCTCGCCAATGAATTGCTGTTACGGATCAATAAACAGCCGAAGTTCTCCCGGATTAAAGAGACATTGGCCCTAATACTATAAATCATTATGACGATGCAACAAATCTGAATAGTCAAGCGACTGCATCAGATATACAGTACAAGAAGAAATAAAGTTACCACTTGAGTTTGTCAGGCATATGGGTGCTGCAAAGTAACCTAATTGGTCCTCATAAAGAACGCTTGCAAATCTTTTACACGTGGGGCATCACTCACGCGTTACTGACCCTTCCCCCCTTCCCAATGAGCTCTGGCGACCTTACTCACGCGCAGGGACATAACATAGAGTTATTTGGCTGCCGTATTCTGTCAGGTGGAGGTACTTCCCCAGTCGAGCTGCTCTTTGAGCGAAAAAACGATATGCTCTACCTCTCTTCTCTAAAATCCATAGCTTCCGAAAACCTAACTATCATTGCAACGGAACTTACTTCTAAAGGTCTTGGAGAGCCGCCTGCCAAGGTCCACCCAGACCCTGGGGTCCCCTCGCTGCGTGTGCAGCAGCCCAAAGTAGTCCTTCTCCTCGATGTTCAGATTTTCGCAGATATTGTCTAAGAGGTCAGCTCCTCGGGCTTTGCGCTGAAGAGATAGCAAATATACGCTATTTGAAACAATCTTATGGTGCTTCCACGCTATGCGAACCGAGCACGACTCGAGCCACGACACGAACAAACAGAATTCGTTCATTGCTCGCGAAGTGTAGTCGTTAGCTCAACGTGCAGGATGCGATTCTCTGTGTTCGTGAAAAAACTGATAAACGGACGGAGCGCAGTCGAGCGCGAGCAAAACGCTCGTTCGAGGTTTGCAAGTCCGTCCACTTCCACGCTACGCGAACAAAGAACGAATCCTGTTCGTTCGTGGCTCGGCTCATGCTTGGTATGCGTGGCATGAACGCACTATTGTTTTTCTGGTTTACATCTATGTATGTCCTAGGTTTTACCTATTTGTATTCTATGCGTTGTGGTAGAAATAAAATATTTTTTCTCTCTTTCTTAAATCCGTTCAACCTTATTTCTGTCCGTGGTTCAACCATTTCTGTGTGGTTTGATTCCAGTGAAACATGCACTCATTTTCACATTTATTCGATGGATTATAGATACTATTCTAAACAAGCTTTTTGTAAGGCTAGGTCGATTTCATTCGATAACATAAATATTAGTTTAAACGTCGATTCATCAAATCAATAATAACAAAATCATCGATCTTTTAATTGACCTACGTCTCTTAAAATAAACATGTTCCCAAATCCGGGTGCAACGTGGGAGTTAGCGGACAACTTTTCTACTATCGGACAAGATCTAGTAGGTATAGATGATCGATCGATTCGAGTACGAGGCGTCCCTTCTTTACGAAGTAATAGTGACTATTCTTTGTCTTCAGTACTTCGTTGTGCGTATGCGCATCTATTTGAAACAATTTATTACGCAGGAGAGTTGAGAGCATCGTAAAACAATCGTAACTATTGCAGTAACATCTTATTTTAAAGGTGTATAAATATATTTTATTGTTATTCGGATTAAATTGTTGCTTCGGAGTGGGAGTGCGTTGTTTTTGAGTTTTTACATATCGGAGCTTCTGTTTCAGTCTCCTGTTAAATAACTATACAATAAAATGGTGTCAGATTGCTTATAAGTATAGAAAAAAAAACATCTTTTTTTTTATTTTACTGTTTATAGGCCTGTGTTTGACCGCAATCTCACCATGGTAAGTGATGATGCGGCCGAAGGTGGTAAGCACACAAAGCCTAGAAGGAACTGGCTCTCAAGTGCAGCTATCGGAACACACCGAAAGGTGCTTGGCGACAGATTTTCAACGTGAGGATGGTAGCCATCCAGGCGGGTACAAAGTACCCTACCACCGTGCTATGGTTTCCTCACGATGTTTTCCTTCACCGAAAGCTCAAGCTCGTTGTAGGATTCGAACCCGGGACCTTCGTCTCGGTATCCGACGTCACTACCACTGAGCTATCATCGCCTTAAAAATCTAATCCCAGCCTCAGCAACACTTATCTATACTATTGAAACCAGACAATTTTTACGTGGGTAACGTAACTTTGTTGCAATCGGTTTCAATTGAAACCACCTCTAAATTAAATAATAGAAAATTTGTATAGATAATTGTCCGTGACCTACCCCCCTAAAAATGACGCTAAAGCAATATTGCTAACGCAATTCATTTTTTCGAATTTACGGCAGATCTTATGCAATTCATAAATTCCGAATCTTTTATTGAATTGAATTGTATATAATGAGTGACTAGTATACCAAAAAATATTGAAATTACGTAGGATCATCTGACGAGAATTCGAATAAATGAATTGCGTTAGCAATATTGCTTTAGCTTCCTTTTTAGCCCACCTAGCTATCTTACTAATACACTGTTCTCCGATCGTGCAATCATCATTTGTCAAAAATCTCATCGAAGGAGCACATTTTGAAACCACGTATCTATGCAGCAATAAAAGTGAATAAACTGACATCAAGTTCCACGGTGAGGTGGTCTCCATCGAGCAGTTCTACGCGCACCCTCCGGCGCCCTCCCCCGCGCCGCTCCACGCCCTCCTCAGACGCGAGCCGACGGAGGCTCTCCCGCATCACGGAGCCTGGAACACACGTCATAGTACCGTCAACATGACTTGCAGAAGAAACTACATTTATAAACCACATGTTGGCTACTTAGGTTGAGTTTCTTGCCGGAGTCTTCTCAGTTTAAGTGTATTCCGAACCGGTGGTAAATTCAACTGTATGTACCAATTTAACGTTCATAAGTGCCTTACTAGGGCCTAAACTGAATAAATGACTTTTTGAATTTGATTTTGAGGTTAACTACTCAATTCAAAGGGCCGAAATACTTTTTAATTTGATGACAATTTTCGAGCAAACCGATCTTCGATTCAGACAGAGCCCCGCCAGGATGGGCCAAACTACCCTTATGATTTCTGAACTAGGGATCGACTGGCTGACTGGATGGCTGTGTAATGAACCCTATGATATGCATGGTCATTTCGATAAACACGTCAATGTGGAATCATCAGAGTACCATCAATTGTTCTTTGGTTATAATACAATAAATAAAAACAAATAATTTAGCGAATCCCACGCGGAGCACGTATCTGCGTGGCTTCAGCTTTAAGTGTATGTATAGACAAAATTCTCAGTATAAATTCATTAAGTGCTTGGGAAGACCTGCTTACTTTTTCGTACAGAGTGCTGCATGTCCCTAGTCGCCAGAAAAATGAGATTTCTCTCACACAACAAATTAAAAATAACTGCTCAATATTAGACTCAACTGATAATATTATTCCAAATTTTCCCAAAATTCAAAAAAAATATAATCAGGCAAACACTATCAGGAAAATCGAAACTAAAGCGAACGATGGCGATTTCAAGGGGGCAGCACATCTGCTATTTTCGAGTGATGTTGTCGCTGCAGACACACCTGAAACCCTGTCTGCTTTAGAATCAAAAAATCCATCTCCGCTTTCAAATATAAACCTCCCGGATCCCCCATCTTTAGACCAAAATTGTCTAAATTGTAACGCCCAAGATCTTTTGAGTGTCATTATGTCATTTAAACCTGGTTCTGCTGGCGGCCTCGACGGTTTTACACCACAGCATTACAAAGATCTTGTCTGTGGTGCCGCCGGAGACGCTGGTACCAAATTATTATCAAAATTAACCTCTCTTATAAATTTAATGTTGGCAGGAAAGGTGCCAAGCCCATTCACTGAGATCATTTATGGGGCCAACCTTTGCGCGCTATCCAAAAAAGATGGCGGAGTAAGACCCATCGCTGTGGGTAATACTATCCGTCGTATGGCCTCCAAAATTTGTTGTCGTCACATTCTCCCGAAACTTTCGGAAATATTTCAGCCCATTCAACTCGGTTTTGGCTCAAAGGGAGGTTGTGAGGCAGCTGTTCATGCGGCTCGGACCTTTCTTTTAAATAACGGAGGTGAAGTGCTGCTTAAAGTTGACATAAAAAATGCATTTAACTCTGTCGATAGGGGTGCTTTATTGACCCAAATTCGGGATATCTGCCCTGACATATATCCTTACCTTTGGCAATGCTATGGGCATCCATCAAAACTTTTTTTCAGAGAACACCCACTTATTTCCGCCATGGGTTGTCAACAGGGCGACCCTCTCGGTCCAGCTATCTTCAGTTTGGCCATCCATCCAATTATTTCCGGGTTACAATCAAAATTTAATGTATGGTATCTAGACGACGGTACGCTGGGGGGTGATGCGGCTTCCGTTCTCAGTGATTTTAAAACATTGACAGAAAATTTTAAAAAGATTGGCCTAGAATTCAATAGCTCCAAATGTGAGCTCCTTATTTTAGATTCTTTCCCAGAATCTGAAAAACCAGAATTAATTCAAAATTTTAATGTTTTGGCTCCCAATATTAAGTTACTGTCAAAGGAGTCGCTTCATCTTCTTGGAGCCCCAGTCTTAGACGAATCCATTCCTAGTTTCTTTGAGAAAAAGATTCAAAATTTTAATGACTCTTCAAATAGACTTTATGAAATTAATGCTCACTATGCATTTTTTATTGTTCGACTCTGCCTTTTCGTGCCAAAGTTTACCTATTTGCTCCGCAGTACGCACTTATTTAAATTTGATCACATATTAGATACTTTGGATAATATGATCAAAACGTCACTTTCCAAAATTCTAAATTGCAGTTTTTATGAAAACAAAGTGTGGTCTCAGGCCACCCTACCCGTGTGTTATGGTGGCCTAGGAGTGCGGAAAATTTCAAGCATATCAGTACCGGCGTTTCTATCCTCGGTATACAGTGTGGGCAACCTCGTCAGTTCTGTTTTGGACCCTTCTATTGGATCTGTTGAGGTTTCTTACCTGTCCGATGCTAGAGACGCCTGGCAGGCAGCTTGTCCAGGCACAAATATTCCGACCTTGAGTCACTCTCAGAGAGCGTGGGACAAGCCTCTTTGTGAAAAAACCTGGCAAAATTTATTTTCTAACTTTTCTATAGATACAGACCGCGCGCGCTTGTTAGCTGTCTCTCAGAGTGACTCAGGTCACTGGCTACAAGCTATTCCATCAACAAATACTGGAACAATGTTAGACCGTATAACATTAAGTCTGTGTATTTGTCTTCGTCTTGGTTGCAGGACCAATCAACCTCATCGCTGCCGCTGCGGAGATCTCGTCAACGAGCTCGGCCACCATGGGCTTTCGTGCTCTCTAAGTGCTGGTCGAATATCACGGCACTCGGCTATTAACGACATTATCCGCAGGGCTCTTGTTGTCGCTAGCGTGCCTTCCGTACTGGAACCAGTCGGTATTGCGCGGGGCGATGGCAAGAGACCGGATGGTATGTCTTTGATCCCTTGGAGTGTCGGCAAGTCGCTGGTGTGGGATGCCACATGTGTCGATACACTCGCGCCATCTCACTTACCGGCGACTTGTAAAGCTGCAGGGGCAGCTGCGGCCAGTGCGGAAAATTCAAAATTCAAAAAATACGCATCGATTGGACCCAACTATATTTTTGTGCCTTTTGCGGTCGAGACCATGGGACCGTGGGGGTCCGAAGCTCGCCGTTTTGCTCGCACCTTGTCATCAAAATTGATCGAGACCTCCGGAGACCAGCGGGCGGGGAGCTTTTTCCGCCAACGCGTCAGCTTGGCTATCCAAAGAGGAAACGCTGCCAGCCTTCTGGGAACCCTGCCGTTAATCGGAAGCAGCGGCAGGCTTGAGGAAATTTTCTATATATAGATTGTATTTTGTACATATTTGTTGTAAATAAAGGTCCAGCTAAAAAAAAAAAAAAAAAATTTATCAACAACGTTTGACCGTATAAATCAATGTCTGTAGAAAGTTCTAAGAAACAACATGGTTTCACGCTTCTGAGAACTTTTCCATCGTGAGAACAGTGATTGTTTAGTTTTACCGCTTTCATTAGAATCATAGCAGAAATAATGTAGAATAAGTCTGTAAATCTATATGTACTCAAGTTGTTTCAATCTGGTTTCAGCAGGGATAGTTTAAAACGTCAGATTCGATATCGGAAACGGATTAAAAAAAACTGAGGTGAATTTAAGCAATTGCAATTGCAATTGCGAAATTAAAATAGCATTTGCGGAAAATCGCCTCGGTCGTTTTTGAATCCGTTTCCGATATCGGATCCGAGCGTTTTAAAATAGCCCTGCAGCAGGACATTCTATATAAAAGCCATATGCACACTTATGGAAGGAACCGGTGAACTTCATCCGGTTCGGAAGGCTGCCTTCAACTCCGCAAGAAACTCAGCAATAGCATTTTTCTATATTTTTGGCTCGCTAGCTATCATGTTTCATCGGGCGTGTTTTATAGATGATTTCCTAGTAGACAAGATCGTCATGAGTCAGTAGGCACGGTGAAAGGTCCATCTTGGATCGTTGGAGCGTAATAAATTCCGCTGTTCCACCGATGACGCGTGACCGAAGTATTAAACTACGATTCCGTGAACTTTACAATTACTTGAGATATTTGATGCGCTTGTGTTTTTAACTCTCTCATTAAGGCGCCGATCCCACAGAGAGAGTTCTAGAGTTCGGAGTTCTGCATTCCGTGTTGACTATTGTGCACACAGCAAGCAGTCTAGAGTTCTGCAATATTCGCTACAGATCGCACATCATACACTTTTTTTACTTTCAAAGGCCCCACGTAGCTTACAGTCAACGCGGAATGCAGAACTCGGAACGCAGAACTCTAGAACTCTTCTCTGTGGGATCGGCGCCTTAAAACCATCATGGTTATACCCAGCTTTTGGCCTAAGGCACAGAATTATAAATAGTATCTATGTAGATACAGCGTAGATATTGGTCACTGTTACTCCAGTGATGTTTCCGTAAACATACCTTCAAAACGATTTACTGCAACCACAGCTCTGTGCTACAACTGGGGGCCTACCACCATCTTTTACAAAACAACCTTATTGCAATACTGTTTTGTTTCCAGCTTATAATAACCTTAGTTCAATTCGTACCATGACCTCTTCAAAAACACTATTGTTATTATTCCTGCTAAGAACGAATGATTTTTGAGAATTGAAAAGAAATAACGCTATGGGCCCAACCACCTTTCTCTCTCTCTCAACAATACTCATCTCTGTCACTCATCTATACTCTCTCGCTCGCTTAAAACAACCTTGTTTATTTAGCAAAATGGTTCATTCAATTCGTATGAGCTATTTTTGACAACTAACATTATTGTTTTAAGCCTGCAATAAGCTTGTTTTTAAGCATGTCAAGGTACGAAAACACAAAATAAGGTTATTTTAACCTTGTTTTAAGAGCTTGTGGTAGGCCCCCAGAACGAGTGATTCAGGGCCGTCTTTAACCTATTGGAGGCCCTGGACACTTTAGGATAGGCCCCAATGACTATTTTTTAAAATAGGCGTAGATAAGTGTAAGTAATATCGAACTGTTTTATTTCTTTACATTCACATTCAATGAACAGATAATTACATACATATTATTATCCGGAAAAACAACTCTTTTAGCATTAAATATGTAAGTTAGTGCAAGTAATCATCTTGATTGAAGACCTTTGAGAAAAGCAAAATTGATAATCAATTCTTCATAGTCTATGTCTTTTAGCACATAAATCAGTGATATGAATAATCGGCTAGTGATCTGTCAGATACTAGGGAGCCCCCATTAATTGCGGGCCCCTAGGTACTTGCCTAGAAAGGCCAGTGGATAAGATAGAAGCTAGAGTGTCTATCTCTACCATAGACTCAGTTGCGGTAAAAAGCTATCAAGTCATCTGCCTGCCCTGTTCCCAATAATTTGTGGTCGGCGCAATATGTATGATTCTTCCATTCGTCTCTTCTATCCGTCATACCAGCATCCACTCCTTTCTTACCCATACCATCTTTCACACAATCCATCCATCTCTTTTTCGGTCTTCCTCTTCCCGTATCCATCCGCTTTCATATTCTTAACATTGTTTGTTACCTAGCTTTAAATTTTTAACCGACTTCAAAAAGGAGGAGGTTATCAATTCAGACGTTTTATATTTTTTTTTATGTATGTTCGGGCATAACTCCGTCATATATAGACGGATTTGCAAAATTCTTTTTTTGTTCGAATGGGGTTTATTCCGAAATGGTCCCATATAAATTTCATATAGATGAAACTAAAAATTCAAAAATTTTATAATATTCAGGATCACTTGATGTTTTTTGATGAGAAGGAATCGTTTATCGTGGTATGGACATGTTATGAGATAAATTAACTTTATAACAAAATCAGTCAGATAAGAGTTATTTCATACTTTTTAGTGTACTTTGAAGGCGGTTTATTTTTTGTTATAAAGTTAATTTATCTGGTAACATGTCCATACCACGATAAACGATTCCCTCTCGTCAAAAAACATCAAGTGAACCTGAATATTATAAAGTTATACGAGTACAAACAGAACATCCTTGAAATTCTACTTTAATACCAAAATTTATTGGATATTACGTGCAGAAAACAAGATAGCAGATCCATATTTGATTTACTGTTCTCAAATAGTGCAAGATCAACATTTAGTTGGCAGCAAGCCGAGGGTATTACGATTGTATGAAATAATGCTAACATAACATCTCTAGTTTGATCTATGCTTTGTTTCCCTACACTTCAAAGGGGAATTGTAAACAAAATGGTATACACCAATATGGTTCGTGGAGGCGTTGAGACACTCTTGTAGACACAGCTTGTAGACGATCTCTAATAGAGATTTTTTTTTTACCTAAAGATTCTCCTCTTGAAGGATTGCTCAATAATTGAGCAATCCTTCAAGAGGAGAATCTTTAGGTAAAAAAAAATCTGAACCATGCCTACCTAGCTAGCTACCTACTAATCTTCCAATACTGTGAATGTATATAGATGTATATAGGTATCAAAGATCCCATTCCCGTTTAGAATAAAAGAAGCGTATGTCACTCAGCCCCATAAACAATCTATATACAGAAAATCACGTTGATCCGTTGATACATTAAAGAAGATCAAATATACTTTTGTATTTAGAATATTAGGAGCTTGAACGAATTAACCTCTGGACGTGAAGCAAGACAAATTAGTATGAAATCACGTTCAACCAACTTTTGCGGGGGGATGTCACTCTCACAAAGATCTATTTTACGTAATTATTACAACGAATGCAGAATCGTGTGTATTTATACTTCACGCATACTACTATTTTTATTTGTGTGCTATATATTTATACTATTTTTGCATAGCACGCTCTCCTTTTCTAATTACAACAAATACGAAATTTCTTTACGAACTACATACACAAAATTCACATTTACACTAGTGCATGACACAGTCGATACGGTAAGTCGATGAACGAATGAACGATTTTCGGTACGGTATGGCAAGTAACATAATTATTTTCCGTCTATTTGCAATAAGTCATATATTTTATTTATTAGTTATCGTTTACAAACTTTTTAGATTATGGCATCTTACTGATATTATAAATGTGAAAGTTAGTTTAAGATATCGATGTTTGAAATTAATCATGTATAAACAGCTAAACGGATAAATTTGGCACAAAATAGGAAAAAATGCCGTAGAGCGGAAAGTACTAATAAATCATTGGTAATACTTAATAATAAAACAACTTGACCTATTATGTTGACAATTTGTTCTGTTTGTAGGGGCATGCTACAGATATTTTTTAGACAATAGGGTACATGCATTTAACTAATTTATTCATAAAATGTATTTAAAGAGACCTTGGTATGGAACCCTAATGCCCATTTTCGCTAACAACTCTTAAATAATAAGTAACCCTTAGGCGCCGATCCCACAGAAAGATTTCTGGAGTTCCGAGTTCCGAGTTCTGCATCTGCATCTCCTTGTTGACTATTGTGCACACAGCAAGCAGTCTAGAGTTCTAGAGTTCTGCAATATTCGCTACTGATCGCACATCATACACTTTTTTTACTTTCAAAGGCCCCACATAGCTTACAGTCAACGCGGAATGCAGAACTCGGAACGCGGAACTCTAGAAGTCTTCTCTGTGGGATCGGCGCTTTAAGGCTAATTAGGTAACACTTAACGCTAGTTTTATTTTCAACGATATTTAGGTAACACCTAAATTAAAAAAAACTTGCAAGTTTGAGGTGGTATATAAAAATAATTTGGAAATTTATGCTCTAATAAATAGATATTTATACCTCCATGGTTTATAATTTACCTATAGTAAAGTTTAACATAGACGTAATCAGGTAATATATTGCGTACGCAAAATCTTTCATTCGTTTTTATTATTATCGATATTGTTTTCGACAGCGTTAAGCACTAATTCTAATATGACAATCATGTCATAATAATAATGAATGAAGGATATAAGCCGACTATGTATGAAAGTGATAGTTTTCGGTATTATCTCATGGAAGTTTTGGTTTATTTAATATGGTTGGATAATATTTATGCATGATTTGAAATAAAATGATTTTAATGTAAATTACTTGTAAAACTGTAATAAAAATATACTTACTTGTGAAATTAAATATTGCTCTTTCCACCACTATAATTTCTACGTGATTTCACGGCACATTTCGTCATTTTCTCCTAATGTTTTCTCGATGACATTGAATGTTATACTGCGACAACTGTCATTATTTTTTTCAATACCATGCCAAAAAAGCATGGTTCGTGGCGAAAGGGGTGTAGGCGCGGTCACTATTAGGGCAGGTCCAGAGGTTAAATCGTTCAAGATTAGGAGAGATATTCTAGCTACAGTAACCAACTAATATGGCTTACCGATGTACCTGCGCAGAAGATACATTTTCAAAGCGCGGGAAACGCTATCGGTCGGCAGCTACCAAGCAGCTACCGCTATGTAAGCGCGCGCCGTGCGGAGGGGCGTGACTGGCGAGTGAGACGGAACTAACGGCTGCAGTGTATCATGAACCTTATAGTAGTGATCTAAGGTTGATTGTAAGTTTTAAGCATTCTTTCATTAATCTTCGGGGCCATACTTTCATTTTTGTGCGAACGAAGATTTACGACGCGCCATATCAGTTGGGTACTACTGTACCTATATACCAATTTTCCAATACCGTGCAATTACTATAACAACCGTTTACATTGCCAACTTTTGCTATAAAGAATGCATAGATGTAGCAAGGAAATGCTCCAACCACTTTAATCTACGAAACGACGTTGTAAACCCAAGAGACTACGTCTAGATTCGAAACAAGATGTTTATCAATATCTTGGTAATACAGGGTACTTGGTAATACATAACGTACCTATACAATGTGTTACGGAAAGGGTAGGCGAAAGGAGTGAAGACTACATCAGATACAGACTCTATATAAAAGATTTAGCTCAAAATAATAGTACATTATGATACATGTGTGCAAAATTGGTTATTACACTCGAGGCGGTATTAAGCTATAAGGGAGCCGAGAGTGTAATGATCAATGCTCACGCGTGTCATACGACATTTTTCAACACACTTGCGAGGAAAAAACAGACATATTTTTTGAAGTAGATTTTTTTGATAATAATCAACCACTCAATGAGAACGTTAACAAATATGGCGCGCACGACAAATTTTTTGACAGCTGTGCGCTGTCAAACAGTTTTACCCGTTTAAATTCGTCTACATACATATCACTTGCAGTGACGTACAAACTTATCATAATCGGGATTATACTTATCATAAAACTGTGCGGTAATGTAAAGTAAAAAGCACTAGTGCGTAAAAAGTTGCATTATGATACTAAAAACGGTGCAATAAATGTCACTTTACGAGCAGTGTGTTGAAATTAATCTATATATATAAAAATGAAACCCGTTTTCCGTTGTCACGACATAACATGAAAACGGCTTGACCGATTTGGCTTATTTTTTTTTTGTAGTTTTCTAATACTCTGTACAAGGTTCTTACGGAAACAAATATTAAGAAAATCTCTCAGAAAGATTGAAAAATATACATTTAATTTTGCATATTTTTAAAAACGCGCGTAACGAATGTCAACGTCATTCAATTTAAAACATGATTTGACATTCGACTTCTAGGCGAAACGAAGTTCGCCGGGTCCGCTAGTATTATTATAAAAAAAATCTCTTTCGCGATCTGTGCGCCTAGTACCAAGGAAGTCGTGTACTCTTATAGATTCTTCCCTTCCCTTTCCGTTACACTTTGTATATTATATATATATATATATATATATATATATATGTATTTAAGTTACATTCACTCCTTTCTTACCCATATCATCTATCACACAATCCATCCATCTATTTTTCGGTCTTCATCTTCCCATCGGTCTTCCACTTTCATATCCATAGCACTTTAAGTCCAACAACTTAAATGCTATGTTCATTAGGTAGATAGAGATACACAGACGGATGAATGAACTCAATGGGATCCATTGACGATGGTAATTAACGCTAATAATGCCTTAAATTAGTTACAGTCGGTTCACACTATCGACAGTGTTGCGCTCTACGGTCGCTTTTCCGAATCGGATATTTATTTTTTTAGTAAAAGATGCAAACGTGCAAAAAATCGTGATTGCAAGTGTGATGTGAATTTGTTTTTCCGTATATTTAGCGACTAATATATAGCAAATAAGCCATATGAAAGCAAATTATTCAGTTTAGATGTTAAACACTAATTATGACTGATTCGGACTGACTCTCAACTTTCAACAAAGAAGAACTGGCAAAAAACTCAGTAAAGAATTTTGATGGTAGTCTATTTTGGCTATTCTAACATTTAACAATTTCAACATAATATTGCCGCTAAAAATGACTAAAAGTAGCATAACAATAACACTAAAAACACAAAAAATACGAAATAGAAAAAGTAAAAATACTTTTTTTTTCTATTAAAAATAAGTACTTCTTTTAATTTATTGCCCTGAAACAGGAATTAAACAGTATAGTCGGAGAGTTAGCCGCTCACTTTAAATCCTCTCCAAAATCGATCTAACCAGCGTTGCCAGAGTGACTTCACGATAGAATACGCACAGCACCTAAAAATAGTACGAAACTTAACTTTTGAGTACGCAGTGAATAAAAAAATATTTCAGTAATTTCTCGGATATAGTAAGTTTATTAATTGCATTTTGTAAGTGCTGTTTGTACACCGAAACCGAAGGAACCACGAAATAACAAAAACAAACCAGCCAAACCACAAACAGTAAAACAGAATGATGAATCATAAGACGAAACATAGAATACAAAAGAAACAAACACACTGGGGCGCTAGTGCTCATTTTGTGCTGAAACGTGCTTTACAGAAAATAAAATTATTAAACTTTTTTGATTTGATTTTGAAAATTTGAATTTTTTGGCTTGAAAATGAGGTGTTTTCTTAAGATACTATGGTCAAAATACCTGTCAAATTGTGTTACTTAAGGGGACTTTTTGGCGGGAACTTGCAGAATGACGTTGTGTTTTCATTTTAAATTTCATAAATTCGTGTATTTTGGGTTTTATTGCATATTATCGGTGGTATTTTATCCAATAAAGATCATTCATGTGCACCAGTGAAGTGAAATGAAATGAATTATATGTATCGTGTATTTTCAAGTTGTCTCAAAGAGTCCGTGAAAAGCTTTAGTACAATGACCACCATTGTACTAAAATGAAAATGATATTATATAAAATTACACGTATGAAATGGCTGTATGGTTGAAAATAACCCTTGCCTATCCTTTTATGGATGAATAAACTACTACTACTACTGTTACTTAAGGTTCAAATTGGTTCGAATTATCAACAGTTCGACAGGTATTTTGATCATAGAGGTATCATAAGAAAACTCGCCATAAAATAGTACGCAAATTGCCGAGAGAGTACCTGAGAACGCTACCTAACGGAATAGTACGCAATCCGTACTAATGCGTACCCTAATGGCAACGCTGGATCTAACGAATGATTCTCTTGAAGCAATGCGTGACCAAACTAGGCATGGAAATGATTGCTACTTTTAAGGAATTCTCATTTGATGATATTATTATTTTTCATCACAGTGATTTCACTAGTGATATATGATTTGCAATGATTTTTCAATATGCACCGCTTGGTATAATTTCCCGGGATAACAACCAATTCAACCAACAAACCAACCTTTTAGAGGAATCACGAGACATAAACTCTATTTTTGAAAATACTATTTAACACATACCTACGAACACTTTAAAAACGAATCTATTTTTATTCACATAAAATTACAAAAACGAATGTTACGAATGTATCAAGCATTGGCATTTTTCATTGGAAAACAAAATCATGTCACAATTAAATAATTATAGATATCACACGCACTTCGAGAATGATGAATGATGAGAGAGAAGTGAAATGTCAAATTATTTATAATTTCGTGATCACAAACAATGATTTTTCGATCCTGCTACATATCATCCTACAGAAGATAGCACTTTATGCTTCTTGGTTTAAGGTTTATTTTAAAATACTCTTAAAAGCTAATCAAGTTCAAAGGTTTCCTTTATTTTTTTTTGTTGTTGTTAATTTGTTCATGACCATGGATACAAAGTCCTTCAGTCGCATACATTTTAATTATAATATCACATATAGTCCGCTCATTAACTTTCACATAGTCCGCATGATCAGTCACCGTCCAGTCATGTTTTAGTAAAATGGTGGTCATTGTACTCGAACTTTTCATGGACTTTTTGAGACAACTTGTAAAGTCACGATACACATAATTCATTTCATTTCACTTCACTGGTGCACATGGATTGATCTTTATTGGATAAAATACCACCGATAATATGCAATAAAACTCAAAATAAACGAATTTATGAAAATAAAAATAAAAACGCTACGTCACTCTGCAAGTTCCCGCCAAAAAATCCTCATCATTATTCTTTTTATTGGGCTGCCATTCACAACCAAATTATTTTTATTAGAACCTATTTTTGCCAGTGTCGAATTAATTTATACGTTCTTCTTCTTAGTTTTCTTTATTCCTTTTAAAACTGATATGTTTAAAATTGTAATAAAAAATACCAATATTAGGATTTATTTATATAGTAGATCTATCAATGAAATATTTATACTACGATAATGAATATAATGATGGATGTGATAAGTACCTAATATGATTTGTAACAGGCTATGTCATGGACGGTAGCAGGTGTGACGTATGACAAACAGAATCATATAATTTGTCACCTGCTACTTGTGATTTATGCCATTCCTAGACCAAACTGAGAGTTGTAAGTGTGAATCGACACGATATTCAACCGTCCGACATTCCTACGTCAACTCATTTACATGTTGCGTTTTTCTTGCTAATATTGACTTTTAAATATCACATTGTATTGTCGATTAGCATGAGAAGTTTTTGACTAATTTAGCAGATTTAGAGATGTTACACACAACAATGCAACTTGGTGGTAACGTCAAGGTTAGTCAAATATTATTTTGATAATAATCTGTGCGCGAATAGATCCTTTTGATGAAGAAATGAAGAAATACAAGTCTGTTTTTTCCTCACAAATGTGTTAAAAAACGTCTTATGACACGCGTGTGCATTGATCATTACACTCTTGGCTCCCTAATCGCGTTTGTTTACGGATCACTCGCTTAATACCGCCTCGTTTGTAATTACCAACTTTGCACACATGTATCATAATGTACTATTATAGATACCATGAGAAAATGTATTGACCTCACCCTTGACCGTAACCATCGCCTGCTTACCTTCCATATTGTATCGGACCTCTGCCAATCAGATAACATAAGACATCTTCATTATATTAAAAGCTATAGACCATACTACAGACCTACGTGACTCCATCCTATCAGTATAGATTGAGGTAAGGAACTGCCAATTTCGTAAGTGACTAGTGGGACTAGTTTCGATCGTGGTATTACGTGCTTAGCTTAGAGACATTTGACCAATGAATAAAAAAAAAAAACATTTATTTTCAGGCTCCAGACCCATAGTGTGCTAGGAGTTACAAAGAATGTCTTAAAATATTGTTAGTAGGTATTTACAGATTATACAAATTATACATGTCACAGATTTGCGTTTTAACTTGTCACTATTTGCATCCATTTCTTGTCAATTACATTAAAAACATTCTCACTTAAAGGCATTATAATAACATTATTACTTCGACATAGTCTCGTCCTAAAAGAATAAATACTCTTCCTCATTATTGCATGAAATAACCGTCAATTCTAGCAGCTGCAAACATTCAGGATGCACTACAACATTTAGGTAATCTCATGATGGTTCTGAAAGCGTTATTATACTGTACTACGGTTAAAAATCCTAATATACTACTTACTATTATGATAAATGTGACATTAAGTGGTTCTGACTCAGGATTGGTCATACCCTGCAATAGAACATAGGATTATGTCCCGACTAATCCCGAGAAATATGACATCTATCGGGAAAGTTATCATCTGCCTACCCTGTTCCCAATCATTTGTGGTCGGCGCAATATGTACGATTCTTCCATTCGTCTCTTCTATCCGTCATACCATCACTCACTCGCTTCTTACCCATATCATCTTTCAATCCATCCATCTCTTTTTCGATCTTCCTCTTCCCGTATATCCATCCACTTTCATATTCATTACTCTTTTAGTGACGTGGCTTTCATTTCTCTTCATGACATGTCCATACCACACTAAACGGTTCCCTCTCAACTTTTCAGTCACTGGTGCTACTTTCAAGCTTCCCCTTGTATACTCATTCCTTATCTTATCCATTCTTGTCACTCCACACATCCATCTCAACATCCTCATCTCAGCTTCATGCAATCTTCTTTCATACGTCTTCTTTACTGCCCAGCATTCCGAACCATACCGGGAAAGCTATACTAGTCGGTCAATCGGTACTACGTAGTTTTTAATATTTTACGCGTGTACCTTGTGCGAATAAGTAAACAACAAATCGCAAAAAATCCAGCTGTTGCATACAAAAGATCAATGTCGCCATGTATGAAACAGCTGTTTTTTTGAGATTTCGGAGATGATCCCATAGTAAAAGTTGTTTGTATTTATGAGTACTTTACGTGGTTTCGTTTATTGTCGTATACACACTGTATATAGCATTGACAGATCCTTAGGGTTCATTGAAAGGTTAGTTGATAGTTCAAATGTATAATGCTAGTCACAGATTACAGAATAAGCAGTGGAGCGCGCGGAACACGGGAGTGAAGCCAAAAAAGCAAATACAAATTGAAAAACACATACCTGGTACAGTAGTACCCAACTAATATGGATTACCGATGTACCTAGGCAGAAGATACATTTTCAAAGCGCGGGAAACGCTATTGGTCGGCAGCTGCCGCCATGTTAGCGCGCGCCGTGCGGAGGAGCGTGACTTGCGAGTGAGACGGAACTAACAGCTGCAGTGTATTATAAACTTTATAGTAGTGATCTAAGGTTGATTGTAAGTTTTAAGCATTCTTTCGTTAATCTTCGGGGCCATACTTTCTTTTCTGTGCGAACGAAGATTCACGACGCGCCATATCTGTTGGGTACTACTGTATTCGTTTTTGAATATGTATTTGCTTTGTTTAACAAACTTTATTTAACAAAACACACTTCTTTATTAATAAACTGTGGTAAAACAAAGCATATACAAACTGGAACACGAATACCAGGTTGACCAGGTATCTGATTTTGATTTTGTATTTGCTTTTTTGGATTCACTTTCATGTTCCATGCGCTCCATCTACCTTTTATTCTGTAATCTGTGATCTATATCTAGGGATATCGTAGTCGTTTGTGAGTTTGTAGCTCACGTAGAATCACGCGCAGTCGGGTCCGTATATCGTAGTCGAAGCGTAGCCGACTCGTAGACGTAGTGCAATCGTGTCGTAGCCCTATCGTAGACGGAGAAGTAATATAATAATATTATGTTTTTTCTATCGGTACTAAAGATATATTCGTTGTATACCTATTTAATACCAAGTTTAATTTTACATCCATGTAACAAATTAAATAAAAAAAAGTCAAAGTCAAAGTCAATGCCATTTATTCAATTTAGGCCCCAGAAGGGCACTTTAGAAGGTCACATTCACTGAAGTTACCACCGGTTCGGAACTCAGCCTTCAATTGAGAAGAATCCGGCAAGAAACTCAGCAAGGTTACATTTTAAAATATTTTTTGGACAATCTGACCATGTTTGGCTTTTTTCCAAATAAAAAAGATATACCTAAGCATAGATAGATAAGAAAGTAGTGGTAACAGTCTCGTTCTCTCACATGCCGTCACGCGAATGAAAGATCGGAATGAATTAATAACGGTTTCATAACTTTTTATGAATCATCATCAACATTCTTGCAGGACCATAAAACTTCCCTAAAGTGGGTCAAAATGTCCACCACTGTACTAAAGATGTCATAAACCTTTAAAATTTCGAACATGCACGTCCCTCGAGGGTATGGATTTATGGAATATAGCTGTCCCCCGCGGTTTCACCCGCGTACCCGGGATAAAAAATAGCCTATGTCCTTCTCCATACCATAGGCTATATGCATGCCAAATTTCATCGCGATCGGTTCAGCGGCTAAGGCGTGCAAGCGTAACAAACAAACAAACAAACATACATACAAACAGTTACTTTCGCATTGATAATATTATATTATATAGTATATATATATAGTATAGTATGGATATATAGTATATTTTAGTATATAGTATGGATATGGATGAATACAGGCAGTTTTATTAGTGATAAAAAAACGGCCAAGTGCGATTCGGACACGCACACGGAGGGCTCCGTACAATAATTATAATATTAATCAACTCAACTATGCTATGTAATGAATAGTACCTATGCGTAACAAAAAAACGCAAAAAAAATCGTTTCCTGAGTTCCCACTTTAATTTTTATTATTATTTGTTGTTATAGCGGTTATAGAAAAAAACATTCTGTGAAATTTTCAACTATCTACATATTACGGTTCATGAGATACAGCCCACTGACGGATGGACGGACGGACAGCGGAGGTTCGTAATAGGGTCCCGTTTGGCACCCTTAGTGTACGGACGAAACCCTTAACACAAATTAGACACTAATAATGACCGACCGTTACTAAATTAATCTACCACCGGTTGACACAAACTGAGAAGACTCCGTAAAGCAATGCATATCTTTCCTGACACAAACTGAGAAGACTCCGTAAAGCAATGCATATCTTTCCTGACACAAACTGAGAAGACTCCGTAAAGCAATGCATATCTTTCCTGACACAAACTGAGAAGACTCCGTAAAGCAATGCATATATTTCTTGACACAAACTGAGAAGACTCCGTAAAGCAATGCATATCTTTCCTGACACAAACTGAGAAGACTCCGTAAAGCAATGCATATCTTTCCTGACACAAACTGAGAAGACTCCGTAAAGCAATGCATATCTTTCCTGACACAAACTGAGAAGACTCCGTAAAGCAATGCATATCTTTCCTGACACAAACTGAGAAGACTCCGTAAAGCAATGCATATCTTTCCTGACACAAACTGAGAAGACTCCGTAAAGCAATGCATATATTTCTTGACACAAACTGAGAAGACTCCGTAAAGCAATGCATATCTTTCTTGACACAAACTGAGAAGACTCCGTAAAGCAATGCATATCTTTCTTGACACAAACTGAGAAGACTCCGTAAAGCAATGCATATCTTTCTTGTCACAAACTGAGAAGACTCCGTAAAGCAATGCATATCTTTCTTGTCACAAACTGAGAAGACTCCGTAAAGCAATGCATATCTTTCTTGTCACAAACTGAGAAGACTCCGTAAAGCAATGCATATCTTTCTTGACACAAACTGAGAAGACTCCGTAAAGCAATGCATATCTTTCTTGACACAAACTGAGAAGACTCCGTAAAGCAATGCATATCTTTCTTGTCACAAACTGAGAAGACTCCGTAAAGCAATGCATATATTTCTTGACACAAACTGAGAAGACTACGTAAAGCAATGCATATCTTTCTTGTCACAAACTGAGAAGACTCCGTAAAGCAATGCATATCTTTCCTGACACAAACTGAGAAGACTCCGTAAAGCAATGCATATATTTCTTGACACAAACTGAGAAGTCTACGTAAAGCAATGCATATCTTTCTTGTCACAAACTGAGAAGACTCCGTAAAGCAATGCATATCTTTCTTGTCACAAACTGAGAAGACTCCGTAAAGCAATGCATATCTTTCTTGACACAAACTGAGAAGACTCCGTAAAGCAATGCATATCTTTCTTGACACAAACTGAGAAGACTCCGTAAAGCAATGCATATCTTTCTTGTCACAAACTGAGAAGACTCCGTAAAGCAATGCATATATTTCTTGACACAAACTGAGAAGACTACGTAAAGCAATGCATATCTTTCTTGACACAAACTGAGAAGACTCCGTAAAGCAATGCATATCTTTCTTGTCACAAACTGAGAAGACTCCGTAAAGCAATGCATATATTTCTTGACACAAACTGAGAAGACTACGTAAAGCAATGCATATCTTTCTTGTCACAAACTGAGAAGACTCCGTAAAGCAATGCATATCTTTCCTGACACAAACTGAGAAGACTCCGTAAAGCAATGCATATCTTTTTTGACACAAACTGAGAAGACTCCGTAAAGCAATGCATATATTTCTTGACACAAACTGAGAAGACTCCGTAAAGCAATGCATATCTTTCTTGTCATACATAAAATATTCACTTACTACAAGAAAAGCTACAAATATATCTTATCTTCCACGTTTGAGAGATCTAGCAAACATGTCGTGATGAAATTGACCCAAATCCTTAACCGCAGGGTAAGATTATCTCGACACTGTCACCCACACTGTTGCCGCTAATTGGTTAATTGATACGACTACTATAGTAGATTTCAAATAGCATGAGTTCGGTGACACATGGTATTTTATTAGATTTCTCAATGGTAAATGTTCATTTCAATATAATAAAGGAATACTATGATAGATCGAGGTTTCATGGAATATTGTGAGTATAGTATAGACTACTATTTCAGAGTAATCAAATGAAATTTCACTAGATATAGGTAAAAAAACCCTTGACCTTGACGACTCATCCTATATGAAATAGAGTATAGTTTACAACCGAGTCGAGGAAAGAGTTCACAATTCTCTTGTAATTTTTTTTTGTTTGGTATTTTGGAACAAGAACGCATTTTATATTTTTTATGCCAGGAACTTTTTCCGTTGGTCAGGCATACAGACAGTGACCCTGATTCTGTTGTTCACAACTAAACTAATTTTAATGTCACTATGTCTCTTTCTAACAAAGAACATAAGAAAAGTATGTAAGAAATTTAGTCCTGTCAAATTAGTCCAATGCTTGTTTCCAATATAAATTTAGTCGCCATCTATCGCGGTTACGCCTAAATACACGCAAAATAAGACGGCAAAGATTAATTTGACAACTTAAAATATGATCTATCCTTTTTCAATAATGTTCGTAAAAAAGAGATGAGATGTGACTAAAATTAGTTTAGTGCGATTTACAGCAGAATCGGCACCACTATACGTTTTTCTTTTAAATATTTAATGGGATTGCGCTTGTCCGCAATCCCGCCTGATGGTAAGAAAAGATGTACTCTATGGTGAACCGCGCGTGTCCATAAGGAAACACGTTGTCCCGGGAGCATTCCACAGCTTGGCCGTGCGTATAAGGTAAGAGGAATCGAAACGCTTGGTACGGCAAGACGGAATGTCGACGACGAAGCGGTGAAGAACCGAAGTCCCGACGCTAAAACAATATATCCTACTAAAATTATATCCTGTCCTACTATACGTATATCCTATCCTACTATACTTATATCCTACAATCCTATTATATACTACTAATATTATAAATGTCAAAGTTTGTGAGTATGGTATGTAATTGTATGTTTGTTCCTCTTTCAACCAAAAACTATTGACCGGATTTGGATGAAATTTGGCACACAGATAAAATATGTTCTGGATAAACACATAGTATACTTTTTATCCCGGGAAAACATACGAGCGTCGGGAATGCGGGTGAAACCGCACGGGACAGCTATTATAAAAATAAATGTGCAATAATGCGCAAAGTTTTAGAAATACAAATTCATAACAAAATGCTTTCGAATGAATTAACCATTCGATAACATGTGGGTATAAACTGAAACCATACTAGTATGATGTTATGGTGTTTCTCAGTTTACATTACCAACGGTGGCACTTAATAATTAACAGTAGGTTGCTGGTTTATTAAGCCACGTCTAGCTAAGGCTTCGTAACCACCATTTTCACATAATATTTTATACTACAGTTTAAGGTTCGACCATCGAACTCAAAAAAAAAAAAATTTTTTCTTTCTTTCTTAGAGATATAATGTTTTTCCAGGAATGGGAAAAGGATGTGTTATTCCAGGTTATGATCTATCTACTTACCAAATTTCATCATGATTGGTTGAGAGAGAGAGGCGATAAGAGGTAAGACGGAATGTCGAAAAACATACTCAAATTTGGATTTAAAATGTGTATTTGTTGGATCTAAGTATAGTAAGTCGGTAATACTAAAATTGTTTCATTAATTTTTTTTTTAAATGTCTCTCAGATTATCTGTAATCTGAGTAGTCTAAGCTGTTTCCGAAATAAATCAGACTCGGTTTCGTAAAACGTATACATGACCAGATACGGTTTAATATTCAGGTCCTCTAAAATATAAATATACGATGTATAGGTAATTTTATAGGTATGCAGACTTTTTATTCTAGAGTCCGGCCGGTCGAATCGGTTTCACGTTTGTTTTTTTTATAATTTTGCAAAGCTTCGTTGATTATTATGCCAGGTAATAAACTTTTTATGACTTAATTTTCTTTGTGCAAATTATGTGTTTTGTTTGTATATTTTAATAAGTAGACTTCATACTACAATAACGTAAAGGACGTACATTCCAATACACAATTTGATTACAATCGTTGCATTCAAAAAAGTATTGTCGTGATTTGGTATTCATCGCACGTCAAAAGGTTCTTTATAGTGTAAGTTCTTATAATTAAATTGAATTCATTCATTCTTGTATTAACAATAGTCGACAGGAATATTATTATAAGTCGGCATTTTGTTTATTATAACTATTATTAAATAATCACTAGGTATGATGTTTGTCATCGCGTAGCTCGAGTGAAAAGCAGAGTTATGCAAGAAAGTTTAAGTAAATAAATAACTTGAAATAGTGTCATCACACGCATCGTGTTTCGGTCAACGCCTCCTCAGGCAGTCACACGAGTTCTTAGCAACAATAAATTCCTACCTTTAAATCAATCCAAGTCGTTACAAAAACTCACAATGCGAACTTTTGATGAAAATTACTTTGTTTCGGCAAAAAGTTCAGGTTTCATGCACATTGAAAAAGTAATAGTTTATTTTTCACTTCGGACACTGTATTCTAAATTTGAAAACTGTAAATAGATTTTCTTCAATGCTTGTTTTTTTTATTACACTATCGAGACTTAAGACTCG
Source organism: Polyploca ridens (assembly GCA_951394255.1). Taxonomy (NCBI): domain Eukaryota; kingdom Metazoa; phylum Arthropoda; class Insecta; order Lepidoptera; family Drepanidae; genus Polyploca; species Polyploca ridens. Next base: position 11,834,321 of record OX596265.1, on the reverse strand, counting down.
AAAAAGGTTTTAAATCAAAGAACGCGCACACGGAATTATTGAGCGGGCGCTCTCCCGCTGTCTGGTCTGGCGGCCGGCAAACTAGTTAGGTAGGTTTCCTTCCCATGGTTGCTTGCATTCATATTTGCTGAAGCGAGAAAGAGAAAGACTAATTCTTTCCTTTTCTTTATGAACTTTTTCGCTCGGTTATCGCGCGCTATGATAATGAATTATTCACGGGAATACGGAAGGGGTACGAATTGAATTGTTATTACTTATTATTCTATAGACAAACTTGTATAACAATAGGTACCTCGGCTTAATATGTACGGGGTCTCGTGGGATGTGTGCGACCGCCCAGGTAAATCTATTTGTGTGGTTCAGCAATGCACTTTGCGGCCGGGTTTTGGATGGGTGACCGCTGATAGCACATGACTTGCAGTGTATGAGTAATTTTTGTTTTCGATATGGCTCGAGAAAGGTGTTGAGCTTAACCACAGAATAAATAATAGTATAATGTAACTCAATTCTCAAAGAGGTAGATCAGATAAGATAAGAGATGTATCAATATTCAGTAGGTAAGTACCTACCTACCTACCTACTCATTAGTTACTTATTAAATCATCGTGATATTCGGGACTATAGGTTTTTTTATTCCACAGAGTGACAAAGTGGCAAACAAGCAAGGTAAAATGCTAGGTTAGGTAGGTATTATGATACAAATTAAACATGAAAATGAAATATACCTAATGGTCAAAGTAAACATGCCCTACCCAACGGTTTTATAAAGGGTTTTACAATACCTATCTATACTATAGCTACCGCTGAGCGGGCGAGCGCGACGTGGGCGGGCGGCTTTTTTTAATTTTATAATTAGGTATATACCTACTGAATATTTTAAAATAAAATGTAAATACTAAACATGTTTATATTTTTTTATATTATATTTAGTAGACAATTCTAAATCTATGATATTTTCTAATATTTATAATAAAAGGCAGATACTTCATTTGTACAACATAAAAAGAGATAAGACATAGATAAGATATTAATAAAAGACAGAGACAAAATACTTTTATGCTCGAAATATTTATAGAGCTCTAGAACTGGAGCGCGGCTGGCTATACAAACAACGTGAGTTTGACGTTGACGTTTAAATAACCTCAAAAAATACCACCTGTTTATTTTTTGTAGTAAAAGTAGTATTGTGAAATGAGTGAAGAAAATGCTGAAAAAGTTGGTGAGAACGGTGGAGATAATGCAGATAATCCAAATAAGAGAAAGTGGCGGAAAAAACGCAAGAATTTCCTGTCGAACGCTAAGAAATACGCGAAAAAAGGTCAAATGGGCCGCGGGACGAAGATGCCGGAGGAATTATACCAATATTTCGTCGGGATTCTAGACGTAATGAAGCAGGGCATCGAGAATGAGGAGGAGAGGCGTAAGTTATTATAATATGAATCATTCTACTAAAATCATAAATACGAAAGTGAGTTTGTTTGTTTGTTACTTCTTGACGCTTCAACAGCTCAAGCAATCGTGATGGAATTTGGTATATGGGTAGATATTATTGACAAAGCCTTTAGGGCGTGTGGCCCATGATAGGTGTATACGGGCCATAGGCCTTAGTATAGATTAAGTGGGGGTAAGTAGCCATTAAGTGGGGGTATGTTGGAATAATACTGGCTACTATCTTTTTTGAAATGTGTATTGATCGTTCTATGTCATATTATTAATTGTACTTCAAATAAAGCTGTGTAACTGTAAACTACGTTTTTCTATAAATTATGTAAAAATACAACAGATATTTACCTGGAATACCTACCTATTTTTAATATATTTTCAAAATATTACTAACTAGCTTTCCCCCGCGTATTCAGCCGCGTTCCCGGGTTATAAAGTAGCCTTTTAAACAAACAAAAAAACTCTTCTTTTCTTCTTCTTCTTAAACTATTTATAATAAAGTATGTAAGTATAGATTTGACCCCAGAGTTTCACTAACAAGTCTAATTAATTACATGTATAATATGTAGTAAGAAGAAGTGTATTATAGTTCATGCTTGGCCATTTGGTTTGGGTTAGAGCAGGGATTCCTAACCTTTTTCTAGCGCAGATTTGTAGTGCCATGCCTTACCATTATCTATTTATTTGTGACAAAATGGTGACGAAATAAAACACAGTATAACGGTCCTCCAACTCAGCATAATGTAGGCTATACCTATGTGATATATATAACCAACGCTAATCTTTAGGGGCCGGCCAGCAAGATAGCAGGCCAGCCAGAAAGCAATAGCAAGATAATAATAGACAAAATAAACTAATAATACTATAAAATATACCTATATAACCTTATAAATAAGTGGGTATTCCTAATTATATAAATCTATTATAATCTGTGAACCCCTAAAAATAAAATAAAAAAATACCATTTTATATTTTTATTTGCAATACTCACATGCATCTATTCTGTTGATGATTGATGTATGGATTGATGTTGAGCTGGATCCTTAACTTGTCGCGCGCACGACCAGACAAGAGAGACCTGCCAGAGTTAAAATTTATATGGAACAGTAACTAAATGACAGTTAATATTAAACCTTGTGTCTTTAAACGTCAAAGTGGCATTTCGCGTACAATGGCCACGGTTCCCCTTAAACACAAATGGTTTGTTTAAGGCGCGCGGTCCTATCTGCCTCTACTTGTAGTTTTTTTCTGACCTGGGGTACAGATTCTCAGGAATTTGCACCCCAGGTAGAGAAACCCTGGATTAGAGTGTCAATATCTAAATTACTTCCCATATTTTCAGATGCCCTTGTCAACAATGTCCTAGAACGAACAAAAGACGAAGAACTAAATGTTGTGGGCAACCAACTGGGATGCCGAGTCATTGAACTGCTCCTACCATTCGCCTCACCAGAAGACCTTGAACGTTTCATTGAAGTACTGACACCAGAGCTACGTAGACTTTGTTCTGATAACTTTACGAGTCATGTAATAGAAACACTTTTACGTGTATCATGTAACAGGGCTACAGATCATTTACAAACTGAAGATAACGATGATGAGTCAGACTCCGAAGATGAAGCCCCGAAAAAGAAAGCGAAACTAGAAATCAAAACGGAATCAAAATACAGTAAAGAACATGTTAAAGCATGCTATGATTTTACAGTCAAAATTTGTAAATACGCACTAAATAACCTAGAAGATTTTGTGTGGGATTCATATGCAAATCATATTCTACGGAGTGCATTAAGATGTCTCAGTGGAATTACTTTACTGCCTGGCGAAAAGCCAAAAGTAAACATGTTCAAAATAGCTGTAGAAGAGAATAAGGGTATACCACCTCATGTGACAAAGATGGTATATAGAACAGTTCCTGAAGAATTTAAAGAGATAGCTAAAGAGTTTGCACAACGTCTGTCTTCGTGGCCTCAATTTAAGGACTTACCGTATCAGAATATAACCTCAGCATTGTTACAAGTGTTGCTTTATTCGGTGAAAAATGTTGATAAAAGTATGACGAGGAATTTATTGAAGAAGTTGTTGAATGAAAGCTTTGCGCCTGATGATTGGGTGTCAACGAGTAATGATGATAAGAAGGAGAAGATTGATGTTGATGCCGAAGATTCTGAGACAGTGGTGCAGGAATGCAGTCTGCCACCAGTTTTTGAGTCTCAACCAGCTGTGAGGTGAGTTATTATAACTTCATAAGTGGTGTTCAAGGGCATATAACGAAATGACTTTGAATATAATTAAATCAAATCAAATAAGATGACTAACTTACGAGTAGAAGTATTTTCTGACTCACGACTTCTAGGGTTCTTAGGTTTTTTTTTACTATTTGGGAGTCGTTTCCTAAATTAAAACTAGAAGAGAATAAAAAAAACAATTTGAAAAGTTTCCATGTCTAATGTTTGTCCCTGTATATGTGTCAAACCAATTCCAATTAATAAAATAATTTATTAGTTTTAAATGGAAAAATATTTTTTTTTTTATTATGTAGCAATTATAATTCCTCAAACTTATCTGAAAAGACGAACTAACGACGCCAGTTTGAAATGTCAGTCTGCCTGCCTTTTGCTATTGGTTGTTTGCTCCACCATATGTGATAACAGCGCCTCTCTCACCGGGCCTTATAAGTTTGTGAGACTATACCATGTAATTGAGTAACAAACATAAAAACCCAAGTCCATTTCGATAATCCTATGCTATTAAACGAGCTATATTTGTATATATTATGTTTTGAGATCTCGAAAAATCGGTCTAGCTAGGCTAGGTCGCCTTTTTCCGAGTTTTCGAGCAAAGATCGGTCACCCAGGTACTTATTTATAACGACACTAGCTTCTGCCCGCGGCTTCGCCTGCGTGGCCTACAGGAAACAAAAAGTTTCACAGAAAATTCAACCCCAGAAAACCCGTTCTTATTGGATACCTACACTTCAGAAAGAACACATGCTCCAAATTTCATGTCTCTAAGACCAGCGGTTTAGGGTGTACATTGATATATCAGTCAGTGACTTCCCATACACAACTTCCTGCTATTCATCCCATCGATGGTGGAATTATTAAAAACGCTGAGACATGTATAAAATAATTTTCAATCTTCAGCCTAAACACAAAATTTGAAGATCCTAACTTTGAAACTGACGGACTTTCATGCAAACTTTAATCCCCTATTTTACGGAAAACCTGGTGGATACCTACTTTTTACAAAGAACACACCCTCCAAATTTCATGTCTCTAGGACCAGTGGTTTAAGCTGTGCGTTGATATATCAGTCAGTCAGTCAGTCAGGACTTTGAATTTTATATACAGGTGAATTTTTTTTTCTAGCCAGTGAGGGCAACTTCTGAACTACAGGTCTTAGAGAAAAACGCTGAAGGGAACCCCGAGCTAAATTTTGAAGAAAATAAAAATGCCTTAAAAAAAAAGAAAAAAAAATGTGTTTTTAATTTTTTCCAAAAAAATTTTTTTTCTTTTTCTGCTTCTACTTCACAATACGAACAAAAAAAAATTATGTATGACAATCTTGGTCTGAAATTGCTAGAAGTTATCAAAATTGACCTCAATTTTTTTGTCAGAATGCTAAGAGAGAGATAATTTATGGCTAAACATAGTGAGGTCCCTGCGAGATCTGCTACACCTCGTCAAACTTTACGCAGCATAAAACCATGGTCAAGGAAAATATAAAATAATATTTTGGATAACTACTAGCAACTTGAGAGCAAGATTGTCTTACATAATTTTGTTCATATTGTGACGAAGAAGCTGAAAATCGAAAAAAAAATTTTTTTTGAAAAAATTCAATATCTTCAAAAATACGAATTTTTAAAAAAAAATTTAATGCCATTTTAATTTTCTTCAAAATTCAGCTCGGGGTTCCTTTCAGCGTTTTTCTCTAAGACCTGTAGTTCAGAAGTTGCCCACACTGGCTAGAAATAAAAATTCGCCCTGTATATAGATTAAAACATCAATGTACTTATCATCCAGACTGCTAGAAGCGGCTCTATTTGTGGCTAAGAAGAAGATGTACACTCAAATATATGCCAAGTGCTTCATCAACCGACTGGGGCGGCTCGCCATGGTGCCCATGCTCAACTTTACTGTACAACGACTTATAGACAACTGTAGCATTAAGGAGGAGGTGAGATTCATGTCCTAGTCATATTGTCCAAAAAATATCCTTTCTGAGTTTCTTGCCGGTTCTTCTCATTTAGGCCGACTTCCGAACTGGTGGTATTTTCAGTAGCTTTGAATTCAACATTTTAAATTCAAAATAATTTATTCAAATAGACCTTCGCAGGCACTTATGTAAAGTCTGACTCTAGTACCTCGGAAGGTTGCATTTGCTGAGAAGAGCCGGCAATAAACTCAGCAATTACTCTTTTCAAAGCAAGCTTAGATTCATTACATTATATATACATTCTAATCGCACTGCCGTGCGTCTGACCTTCATAAGTGCCCTATTAGGGCCTAAGTTGAATAAATGGCTCTGAAAGTCAAAAGGCTTCTCACATAAAGTCAAAAGGCTTTAATTTTATGTCAGAAGCCTGATAAATAGGCAGTCAATTCTGATGATTAGACTTATGAATAGTACGACTGTAGAGGACTTCGATGATTTTGCTAGCAGTGGAAAAAAATAGGCGACTAAGCGACTGACACACACTCATTTACTTTCTTTCTGACAGAATAGTTTTAAAAAATACAATAGAAAATACCATAAATTAATCAAACAAAGTAGTTTTCAAAACTGACTATATATAATACCGTTTCGAAAGTTTGCATGTGTTGAGAAGAAAGGTAATAAACTCAGTAATTACTCTTTTCAAAACAAACTTAGATTCATTACATAACATTTACATTCTGATGTCACTGACAACAATTGCTTGTCCCTCAATGTTTTTTAAAGCTTTTAATCTATCAATGTCTTTTTATAACATTCCAGTTGGAACCAATGTTCGACGAATTATCGGATAAATTCGGCGCTCTCCTCGCGTGTGGCAACACTGGAGTGTTGGTGGCGCTCGCGAAGGCCTGCCTCAAGATTAAAGCCAAGCAGGCGCAGTTCATTACTGTAAGTTTGCGGTTATCTTTCATAATTTGGGTGCCTGTATAGACTTGACTGCTTTGTAGGCTATATTATATGGCAATATAATTATAGCATTTGTGTATTTATACTCAATAAGTTTGTATAATTCAACATGCTAATCTCAGAAACTTAAGTATTTGAATTTTTTTTAAATAGCAGATGGAACTGTGGTGTTACTTTAATTGATTTTGGGCTATAAATCGTAAATACACGTTAAGTAATGAAATGAAATGAAATAATTTATTCATTCAAATAGGCCTTCACAGGCACTTATGAATAGTCAAACTCTAATACTCTAATGCACTAATGCACGGTTCGGAAGGTTGATTTTGCTGAGAAGAGCCGGCAATAAACTCAGCAATTACTCTTTTCAAAAACAAACTTAAATTTATTACATCAGATGTTTCCTGCGAGAGCGAGCAAGCAATAAATCCTGATTAATACATTGGTTCTAATTTAACAATTGATAATTACAAGATAATTAAACAATCATTGTAAATTGCATTTTTCTCGCCTAAAATATAAATGCTTAAAAAAGCTTTGTAACAATATACGCTACCATTTTGAATGTTATACGATAGCACTTTTGTAGTAACTTTTAATGGCCAATGCACCTCAATTCACAATATCTCTTATCATTTTATTACATTAAATAAAGTCTACCCTCAAAACCACTTACATCACTAAGACATTTCTTCCCACACCGGCAGAGTCTAGAGACTTCCCTGAACTGCAGTGCCCCGGAGAAGCAGAAGTACTTCTCTGTGTTGTGCCTGCGACTCCTGCCTCTGGAGAAGGTGGACGTGACCAAGCTGGATAAGGAGTATTTTATCAACGTACACGGATCTGTTATACTGCAGTGTATACTGGACTTTCAGGTTTGTTTATCCTAATCCTAACTAATATTATAAATGCGAAAGTAACTCTGTCTGTCTGTCTGTTACGCTTTCCCGCTTAAACCGCTGAACCGATCGCGATGAAATTTGGCATGCATATAGCCTATGGTATGGAGAAGGACATAGGCTACTTTTTATCCCGGGAACGCGGGTGAAACCGCGCGGGTCAGCTAGTTATATAATGATACCAACTAATGCTATTCATGTCTGGCGTCGCCCGGGTAAAATTACCGATAGTTTAAAAAAAATTAGTTCCGGAGATTGCCATTTTATGCCCACAAAATGACATCCTGAGAAACCTGTCTAACGCTCCCTGGTTTCTAAGAAACTGCGAACTCCACTAAGAACCAAAATTCAACACAGTTAGCGACGAGATAAAACAATAATCGACTAACTAAAAACAAAGACTTGCTACCCATCCAAATCGCCTAGCGGCAGAGCTAATGATAATAAAACATCCAAAGAGACCCAACGTAAACACATAGTTGAACTGGATTTAAAGTGAAGGGAAGAAAGGTTGATGGACTGATCTTCCCACAGGACATAGACGCCCAACAACACATCTGCTCAAAGTCCGAGACTGAACGCAGATAAAAGTATAAAACAAAAAAGTTCCGGAGATTACCTCTTACATCCAAACTTACAAACCTGAACGCTTTATACTATTAGTATAGATACGGGTAGAGTAAATAATAATATAAAATAGTCATATACATGTACTGATGAATTCTAGAACTCCTACTTGAGTTTCACTTCCCTTAGCTTTAATGTGTTTACCAAAATCAGTCTCATCATCACTTACACATAATTGAAAACTGTTTTACAATAAACTTAAACCGACTTCAAAGTACACTAAGACGTAATCAAATCCTAATCTGATGACAATGGGACTAAACGGGAGGTTGTGCCCTTTCAAACAAAAAAATAATTGTCCAAATCGGTTAATAAATCACGGAGTTATGAGGTAACAAACATAAAAAAAAAACCGAATTGAGAACCTCCTCCCTTTTTTAAGTCGGTTAAAAAGTCAAAGCCATTCAATTTAGGCCCTAGTAGGGCACTTATAAAGGTCAAAGCTTCTGAAGTTGCCACCGGTTCGGAAGTCGACCTGAATGAGAAGATCCGGCAAGAAACTCGGCAAGGTTTTATCCTACAATGAGCTTGAGTTTTCGGTGAAGGAAAACATCGTGAGGAAACCATAGCACGGTGGTAGGGTACTTTGTAGTACCCGCCTGGCTGGCTACCACTCTCAAGTTGAAAATCTGTCGCCAAGCACCTTTCGGTGTGTTCCGACAGCTGCACTTGAGAGCCAGCTCCTTCTAGGCTTTGTGTGCACCACCATCGGCCACATCATCACTTACCATGGTGAGATTGCGGTCAAACACAGGCCTATAAACAGTAAAAAAAAAAAAAAATGGAATAATTACCACATTTTTCCCACTAGCGTCCAGCAAAAGCAGTGCAAGGTCTATTGGAGCTGAACCCTGAGGAGTTGGTGGTGATATTCCAGGATGCGAAGGGATGCCACGTCGCAGACAAGCTATGTACCGGACAGTGTGTCGGGGTTAAAGCGAGGGATAAACTCGTGTGGAGGCTTAAGGTAAGGGGATAAGGTTCATTTTGCTGTGTGTCCTTCTAGTTGTACTTTTTATTTTGCTTGCACCCAGCGAGTGCAGTGATCAAACCTTTAAGTCAAAATACAGTACAAAAAAAATGTTTCTTATAATATTCCAACAAAATCGGCTTCTCCTTATGTACGTACATACGAGACCCCAAATATCAGTTCTTGAACTCATTCCGTTTATGAGATAGATATCCGTGACATACGGACAGATACACAAACAATAACTTACTTCGAAATCGGAACTGATAACGAACATAATTGTAAACTGTTTTACAAAAAACAAAAACCGACTTTAAAGTACATTAATAAATGAGTTATGAGGTAACAAACATTAAAAAAAACTTACAACTGAATTGAGAACCTCCTTTTTTTTTTAAGGCGGTTAAAATAGTTGATTCTTTATTTTGGAAATACATCTTTTAGGATTTTCGGTCATTCATATTTTTTTTTGTTTTACTGACATATTGCTTATTCATTATTACAGGGCTACTACCAAAAGCTGGCGCTTTCTCAATACGGATCGCGCGCTTTTGAACAAGTATTCGCCGTGGCGTCCCCCGAACAAAAAGTGAAAATAATGACAGAACTATCGGATAAGAGCAGCCTTCTAAATAGCACGCCGTATGGAAGACTAATAGCGGACAAATTGGATGTAGCCACATTCAAACTGTCTCAGAAGAATTGGGAGCAAAGTTGGAAAAAGAAAGAGAATAAATGAGTTGTCAGTTTTTGATTTGTTTTATTCTCAAATAAAAAAGTTACAACGCCATCTGTCGTTGAGTAGCTTCAAACTACAGAGCGTTGAGGCGTTTTTTTTTTCATAAAGTTTTGTTCAAAATACCGGTCAAACTGTTGATAATTTGACAGGTATTTTGAACAAAACTATGGTAAGAAAACTCATTTACAACCAACGTAATTAAAAATAATACATATATATTTTTTTATTTTACCATTTAAATAAAAGAGCTTTCAAAAACAACATTAAAACAGTCCAGACATATAATTTTTCTTTTGCACTGCAACCTGTAATATATTGTATAATTGCACGCCTATTAGGTATATTACAGTGGAACTCCTACATGTTGCCATCTTTTATATTGTACCTGTAATACAATAAATAATTTGATTTGTATTTCATATTCCTATACAAATACAACGCCATCTGCTATCGAATAGCTGAACGTTTTATAGCAGTTAACAATATAATTCAATAGATGGCGCTCTGTTTGAAAATCACTAAATAGCATACTGGCACATTCCCTCGGGACAATTTTTGGGTATTTCTCCCGGCCGTAGTTTGTGTACTTTGTTATCGCGAATGTATTCGCCTTTCCTTAGGTTTAGCTCGGGCTTCTGTGTAGCCTCTGTGAACAAAACAAAAACATTCAAAATAGGACTAAAACTGAATTTATAAGAAGGAACTAATATAGCTACTGAGTAATTAGGTACAAAGTTCGTATCGTACCTACCTAAATATTATATGCTAAACACAAATACATTTATTTTCTGTTAGTGGCAGTCAATTTAATCATTTAATTTGTGGTAAATGTATTATCGCGCTAAATCCCCGAGTGGTATCTAATGCTCCTATATGGTTTCCTACCCGAGACCCGAGAATTCCCGGGGAATACGGGGATATTTTTTGCGATTTTATGGAAATTAACGAAAAACCTGAAGATGTTGCATACCAACGAACAGCCCCCCTAGACAAGATAGTTGTCGACAATCGTCGTCGCTATTAAACGATCAACCTTTGTATGGGTTGACATTGCAAATCGATTTCAATCGTGTTATTTTTTATTTAGTAGGTAGTTATCTCCGAAAATATGTCGCTGGTTTGCGAGAATATCGACGTAATTCAAAATTCTGTCAAATTGAATTCTGTATGCCAAACAATCATAAATCTTTGATATTTTATCGTGAACAGAGACGCAACGCCATGTAACTTGAGTCTAGATTCACGAAAAATAAACAGATTTTATTTTGTCGTCGGTATTATTTACGAAGAAATTAAAATTATACAATTCTATTCTCTAAAATCAATCATTATTAGTTCCGTCGCTATTCTCGCAAACCAGCGATGTGTATTTTCTTTAGATAATGCGTATCGGCGTTTTTTTTTTAAATCAATATAGGTACTTTGTCGAAAATACACTTTTTTTCAATAAAAAATAATAATTTTTTATTTTTACCCATAAAAAGTCAAGTAAAACACGAAATTTTATTAAAATTATTTTTTTTTTTTTTTTTTCTCTTCTTTTTTTTTTTTTTTTTTTACATTCCTCACACACGGTCATCTGATCCCAAACTAAGCAGAGCTTGTACTATGGAAACCAGATAACTGATATAATACATATACTAATTTTTGTTTGTAAATACATACTTAATATACATAATTACACCCAGACTCAGGACATACAGACATGTTCATGCACACAAATGCATGTCCTGTGTGGGAATCGAACCCACGACCTGCGGCGCGTAAGGTGAACCTTAACCAACTGCGCCAACTGGCCCGTCATTTGAAGCTTTACCGTAAGTCAAGGGATTAAGATTTATTTTTAGAAGTAACTAGTTAAAAATATCATAATATCAAATAATCTACATGTGTATTTTTTAACTACTGACACAAATAGTGTAGTAATATATAGTAGTGTAGTATATATAGTATAATATATCACTTACGACTTTTAACGGGCCCTCCTGCTTTTACAGCATAATATTGCCGACTAGCATATCTTCGGCTCCTGTCGATGACGTCAGGGTGGGGTCGGTTGACGAGCTGGCGGCGCGGATTGATCGGTGATGCTGACCCCAGCAGCATGGCCAGGCATAGTGTCATGAGAATTAACTGGAAATTTTGATAATATAATTATTAGGGTGAAATCTATTTTATACAAGCTTACGGTCCTCTGTTGGTAAGCTGTTATCGTAGATATATGGACGTTTGCAATCCATGAGGCATTACGCGTTACCGACCTTTCCCCCATTCCCGATGAGCTCTGGCGACCTTACTCACGCGCAGGAACACAACATAAAGTTATACTAGCTGGCGCGGTTGGTTAAGAGACAACGTCGTGGGTTCGATTCCCACACAGGACATACATTTGTGAGCGTGAACATGTCTGTAGGTCCTGAGTCTGGGTGTAATTATGTATATTAAGTATGTATTTACAAACAAAAAGTAGTATACGTATTATATCAGTTATCTGGTTTCCATAGTAGAAGCTCTGCTTAGTTTGGGATCAGATGACCGTGTGTGAGGAATGTCCCAGGATATTTATGTATGACCTATTCGATCAGGAAGCTAATTCTTTAGTGCACGGTATTTAGCTCTGTGTGATGATTATTGTAAACGATATTTTTACAATGCCATTGAACAAAGAATCAATGAATAAACAACATTCTTACGCTCTCGCTATTAGACAACGTTTTCCGATACCGTAAAACTGGTTTCGTATCCGTAATATGAATAATAATTAGTTTAATTAATAGTTACGAGCACAGACTTTGAGGCAGGTATATCTTATGATTGTCTTCATGCCACTTTAACTCCGAGACCCGGTGGAAGCTACGAGTCAACTACTAAGGTCCTAAACCTTTTATTTGTTTGTACGATTTAAAATTTACAGTGATACTAAAAATTAATTCAGCCTAGACAAAAAGTTGTATACTAAATATTTGTCTCCACGGTACAGTATTCCATAATTAAATTATTAAAAAAAACAAAAAACCCGACTGCGCAAAACATACTTAAATTAACAGAAAAGAGAAAAACAAGCTCTTAAATCTATAGAATTTTGAATATAACTTGAATTTTATAAGGTATTGCAATAGGGGATAACCAATAACCTAAGTATGTATTTTTTTAATATTTGTTTATCCCCGACTGCAATAGGTACCTTATAAAATTCAAGTCTGTCAAGACTGTCCTTGAATTAAACGTGGTTTTTTGCAGTTTACGTCAAAATGGTAGCATAAAAGTATTACAATATATACATATATGGAATGGTCTGTTTACAAGCTTTCATTTGATACCCATATTGTTATAATAACGAAACTTTTATTTTTAATACCCCCCTATTTTTTTTATTCTTAGGCGCTATTTAAAAATAATATACCCTATGACACTCCCCCAGTCAAGACGAATCTAACGACACCTCATATGCTTAAATCCATCAAGCCGTTTAAGCTGCAGAGCGGCACAAAGAAATAGACATACATACATACACTCGAAAAACATCCCCTCCTTCCGGGTCAGTCGGGTAAAAATAAAGAGCCGCAGCGCGAGTTTATTAATTTATAATAAAATAAAAATTAATAAGAAAAGATTATAGTTATTACTAGTAATTACTAGTTTAGTTACTAGGCAAGCTAATTACTTAACGGTCCATAGCAGCATATTATAAAACTATACCCCTTTTTTGTTGAATTTTGAAAACCCTACATAAATACGATAAAGACCCTTTGTGCGAAAGATTTTGTAAGTGCATTCAGGAGATGCAGAGAAACTAGGTATATTTTTAATAAATACAGATTATTTTTTAGTCAAATATTCCGCCAAAGGAAAGTGTGAAAGTTGTTAAAAACCACTTTTACTAATTATAAATCTCGCGCTCTCCTAGCCTACCTCTTACATGATGGGGTCACTTTCGAAGATCATCTTTATAGACTACATGGATTTATTCCTTGATTGTGTGGTAAAACCATTCAGATACATTATTATCATATCAGTTGTCACTAACATTACATTACGAACGAATGCACAAGCCAAAAGCCGAAAACCAGGAATGTTTGTCCCATATTGTTAGTTCAAAAATACCTACTATATAAAATTAAAAGATCAATAACAATATCGCCAAAAAGCTTATCAGAAGTTCAACTCAACTTTTTATAATTTTCCCTGTAAGTCCTGTAACCGGTTCGCAATACAAACTGAGCGAAATCCGACAAGAAATGCAAGGCATTATTTTTTGTGGCAAAATAAAAGCGTATACACGGTGACTTTTAAATCGTTAACAAACGTTGTTCAGGCCATGGTCTATTAACATTCTATAATATCAAATGAAAAAAATTACGTCATTGGTTTTTGAAAAAACACAAAATAAAGTTAAAAAAGTAGCACGGGCGGCGGCGTCACCGTGTATTAAGTATTAATAGGTACTAATCTAAATGGTTTACTAACATCTGCTACTCGTGTTATTTATTATATTAAAAAGATACCAATATTATCAACTAGGCTATTAATATTAACAAAATAATACAGACCAAACTGCGCATGATTGTTCACTGACGCAACACAACACAACACAACTGTGCAACTAGACTGACTGATAGCGAATGAGTTGAGTGCGAGTTCGATGCAGGATTGTTTACTTTTTAACATTGAGAACTTGTTTTATAGAATTACCACAGAGTAGAGGAAACAGCTTATCTATACTACTACTAAGAGTTTTTTTGTTTGTTTAAACGGGCTAATCTCTGTAACTAACAGTCGGATTCGAAAAATTCTTTCACTAACAAGAAGCTATATTATACCCGAATATTATCAGCGACGAGCCAGCTGGCGCGGTTGGTGATTCCACCTATCGCGCCGCAGGTCGTGGGTTCGATTCCCACACAGGACATGCATTTGTGTGCATGAACATGTCTGTATGTCCTGAGTCTGGGTGTAATTATGTATATTAAGTATGTATTTACAAACAAAAAGTAGTATATGTATTATGTCAGTTATCTGGTTGTCATAGTACATGCTCTGCTTAGTTTGGGATCAGATGACCGTGTGTGAGAAATGTCCCAGGATATTTATTTATTACAGGCTACTTTTTATCACGGGAACGCGGGTGAAAACGCGCGAGACGGCTAGTCTATTTAATATGCTTTCAGAGCTTGAGCTTCCGATGAAAGAAAACTTCTTGAGGAAACCATACCACCAACAAGTAGAAAATCTGTCGCCAAGCACCTATTGGTGTGTTCCGACAGCAGCGCTTGAGAGTCAGTTCCTTCTAGGTTTTGTGTGATTACCATCTTTGGCCATGTCATCACTTATCATGGTGAGATTTACATGTGCTGAAAAACCTTGCTTTTAAATAAAATTGTTAATTCTAGGTTAACCAGAAGTACCCTATAGGTTTTGGGTCGAAAACCTATATGGTAGTTCCTGTTGACCTAGAATCACGAAACAACAAGTAAAGGGATAATACCGAAAAATAAAAAAGTTGAAAATTAAGGTACATTTTGGTACTTTACAATTTTGCGCCTACTATATTAATTTCACAGTCAATTTGAGTAAGGTTGCATTATTATTGTACGGAACCCTCCGTGTGCGACTCCGACTCGTACTTGGTCGGTTCTTTTACAAAGGCTGTCGAGGTGCAATAAAGAAAGTAGACAAGCAACGAATTGATTTGACCAGACCTCTGCTGCTATAACCTACAAAGATGAAGGACTTTCAGCATGATCATTTGGCTAGATTCTTTGGAGCATATGTTGAGCCACCACATTGCTGTCTTCTAACTGAGTACTATCTGATGAGTATTTGGAACCGGTGTAGAGTCATTTTGTTAACGTTCATAAGTGCCTTATCAGGGCCTAAATTTAATAAATTGTTTACTTTTTGTGTTTTTTTTCAGCTTGGCTATCCAAAGAGGAAACGCTGCCAGCCTTCTGGGAACCCTGCCGTTAATCGGAAGCAGCGGCAGGCTTGAGGAAATTTTCTATATATAGATTGTATTTTGTACATATTTGTTGTAAATAATGATACTGTAAAAACTTTTTGGTTTTGATTTTTTGTCCTAAAGCATTTTTTGTCTCTGCAGGAAATCTTGGAAAATGAGTCGATTAAATTGGATTGGATGTTCAAACTATACACAGTCAAAAATTGGCACTGAGCTTTACAGCAAAGGATTTTTCAAAAAAGGTGTGAAGAGATTTCTGTAGGGTCGGCAACGCGCGTGTAGCAAGTCCATGTAGGCTACAGTAACAGCATACCATATGCCTAATAGTAAAACTGCCGTTTGCGTCTTTTTTATGTTAGTAGCAATATAAAATTGCTGGAATCAAGCCGCAAGGTCAACTTTAAGGCGTTCGTGGTGCGAGTTCCAACATGTTTTCTGCACCTCGTCATGGAAGAGGACTTTTGGCCGCAGGACGTGGTGTTCCGTCGCTTTCGTGGACAAGTGCCACACGATCGTACAAAGACAGTGTTTTAGTTTAGTGTTTGTTTTACTATAATATTTATGTTAGTTTGTAAGGTATATATCTATGGGCCACTAGTAGCCTGAAATAAATGAATTATTATTATTATTATTATTATAAATATTATATATCTACCAAATAGTTGCACAGAATCGACGTGCATGCATGCGAAGACATATACAAAGTGTGTGTGTGATCGTAATTTGTGCGCACTGGGAGACAGGAGTGATGGCGTGATGGTGTAATGTTTTTAAGAGAGGAGAGAGAATGGTGTTTTTTCGCTCATAGTAAAAGTACCTTACCTACCTCAGCCCAGATTACCGCAGCAACATAATTTACTGTTTCTGCGCGTGAGTAAGGTTGCCAGCTTAATCAGAAGGTGGAAGAGTCGGTAACGCGTGAGTGATGCCCCTGTTGTTGCAAGCGCAACGCTACGGAAACCGCTTACCACCAGCAGGGCCGTATGCTTGTCTGCCAGCTGTGATATATAAACATATATTAATCAAAGTCAAAGCCATTTATACAATTTAGGCCCCAGAAGGGCACTTATGTTGGTCACATTTACTGAAGTTACCACCGGTTCGGAGCTCGGCCTACAACTGAGAAGAATCCGGCTAGAAACTCAGCAAGGTTACATTTTTTAAATATTTTTTGGACAATCTTTACTATGTTTGGCTTTTTTTTTTCCAAATAATTAACAATAATAATGTAGCTTACTACCTAAGCTGTGGCATCCAAATCTTATAACTAAAGCGACAGAATTGACCCCGACCTGACTCATAAGCGCTCATACATTTGTTTGTGACTCACGCGCTCTGGTTTGCGGCTTGACAATAAATAAGTAGTACTTTTTTCACTAATATTTCCGTATTTAAAACAATGAAAGGAAATCCCTTTCCACCTAGTTTGCCTAAGATTGGTTTGTCCTTAAGCGCCGATCCCACTGCGTGCTATCTAGAGTCCTGAGGCTAACCTCAGTTTGTGAAGTTAGGGCTTGTAGAGTTAGGGCGTGTAGAGTTACAAGCTTGGCTCTACATGAGATCTGATAACTTTTTGACAGTGCGAGCCATATGGTCTCGTCTTGGCAACATTTTACATTAAAATGTTTTTGGTGGGATTTCATTTCTTTTTGTAAGTTGCTTATGACATAATATACCTATTTATTATTTTGTAAATTTTTTTGGTGTAAAGTTCCAAGTTTTATATTTTTTTTTGTTTTTGTACTAATACAAGCTTACATACCAAATTTTAGCATTCTAGGACTTCAAGTCCCTAAGAGTTTTGATGATCATCAGTGAGTCAGTGACGAAATCGGGATTTTTTAGATATCAATAAAATCTAAAGTATAAGAGCTATGTTATTGAAACTTAATATGTTTAATAAGTTCACTATTGACATCATATCCTGAGAATTTTGTTTATCTGGTGTAATCCAAACCCAAGTTATGAGGGTCCAAAAAAACGACGAAGCGTTTCGAGAAAAGGTAGGTAGTGCTTCACCTGGCTCGTCTTGGCGGGGAGGCAATCCTGTGCCCCCAGATGCTGGCTAGACAATAGTTCGGTCACGTATATATCAACTTTAACTAGTCACTTGGCTATTTACAGGATTTTCTACAAGGACATTTTGAGTGTAATATCAGGTCATTCCCTCTTGCGGCAGGAAATTCAGAATACCTATTGTATTAACTACTAACCTCAGTAATACACTATTTGAAATAATTATTGATTCATCCGAAATTCTAAGTATTCCTAGTTATTAGTTTATGACAAGTGTTTTAGTTAATGCGTAATTAACAAAATAAGCTTTGTGTGTGTCTAGTACATGCTGTAAATAACTAAATATTTTCCTTATATTTTTTTTTAAAGATATTGTTGAGCTTCCGTCTGGGGCTTTACCCGTTTCATGTTTTTCCGACCGTAAAGGTTTTGTTTCAAGATATGATCTGTCTGTGTGTAAAATGTCATCTAAATTCGTTCAGCCATTACGGCCTGGCTTTATAGTTCCTGAGATTCGTGATTAGTTTCGATTGGTATTTCCGATCGTGGAAGTATACTATAAACTAATGAGCAAGCGAGACTGTTTGTTTGTTTGTACCTCTTGTCAACTCAACGACATAACCCATCGTGATGCAATTTAGCAAGAAGATAGATCATTACTTGGAATAACATGTAGGATTGTATGTGTGCTTAGTAGTTTTCCCTTAGTTTAATTTTTTATGTCTAAGGCAGACTTAAGTAAGTCAAGCCTTTGATAGCGTCGGCGTCGGCGAAGAGGGCGGTGGCTGCCACACGCGTCATACTTGTGAACAGGTGCTGCTTGTGCGGGCTGGCCTGCTTAAGTTTGCTATAGTTTCTTGCCGGAGTCTTCTCAGTTTAAGTGTATTCCGAACCGGTGGTAAATTCAACTGTATGTACCAATTTAACGTTCATAAGTGCCTTACTAGGGCCTAAAACTGAATAAATGACTTTTTGATTTTGTTTTTTTTTATTTTGATATTTATTTACTTATTAAATATAGATTCAGTCTACTTTGTAGTTTTGCCGCCGCGCCGGGGTACGCAATTGTTGTCAGTGCGATTAGAATGTAAATATTATGTAATGAATCTAAGCTTGTTTTGAAAAGAGTAATTGCTGAGTTTATTGCCGGCTCTTCTCAGCAAATGCAACCTTCCGAACCGGTATTAGAGTATTAGAGTCAGACTTTTCATAAGTGCCTGCGAAGGTCTATTTGAATAAATGATTTTGATTATGATTCTTTTTATCCCGGAAAATCATAATATCCTTCGGGAGTACCTACGGGCGAAACCGCGGTCACTTAGTAACACCAACATAGTATAAAGACTCCCACAAACTACCCGCGAACACTGGACATAAGTTTTGCACATGACGCGTATCACAAACGAGTTTATTGACGGGCGATGATTAAATCCCCCCGTGAGTGGACAGCTTTATGTTTGAAGCACTTTTGTCGGAGTGTGGCCGACGTGATCGACTACAGTGACCACGGTGCCGGAGATTAGTGGGAAAAGTCTGTGGGGTATTTCTGTAAGGTACCTAAATGTCACAACTTGTGCGTGCGATGCACTCAGCGCCACACCTAGGGTTGCCATCCGTCCGGGGTGCCCCGGATTTGTCCTAGTTTAGAGGGCGTCCAGAGAGCTTCTGGGCGGGGTTAATTTTTTTGTCCGGGTTTAGAAGTTTTCAAGTCAACGCAGTCATAACATTTTTTTTTTTACTGAGAAATTAATAAAGCCCTGTAAAATGTCCGGGTTCCAAGTTCCAAAATCCGGGGCTTTCACGCTTCTTATCCTGGCTGCCAGTTTTTAGAGATGACAACCTTACCACTACCGGGTCTTCTTTGTCCGGGATTTTGTCTTTGATTTTCCACAATTAATCAAAATCTGTTTGCTTGAACAGATTAACTAAGCAGTATTTTTAGTAATTATTATCATTATCTTAAGATTTTTAAACCTGTAAATTTGCTACACCACAAATGACTACATCGCGAGATGAATCACTCCAAACTACTTAGGCATAGTGTGCTCCGCGACGCAAAGTCCACAGCAGGCAATGGCATAATCCACACAAAAATAGATTGCTAAAATCATTCTAAATTCTAATAAATACTACGTAACCCACCTTGAAATTTTTGAAGCACGATGTAGTTCACAGTCTTTCCTACCTTTTTAAAACTATATTTTTATTATAATATAGTTATATCATCATAGATTATACTTTACGTATGAGAGAGAGCAAAGCGTTTTTCGCCCCTCCACCTTACAGAATACCGCAGTCAAATAACTGAATGTTGTGTTCCTGCCCGCGTGAGTAAGTGAGCCAGATAGGAAGGGTTGGTAATGCGTGAGTGATGCCTCGTGTGTTGCAAGCGTCCATATGGCTCCGGGAACCACTTACCATCAGGCGAGCCGTATATTTGTTTGCTACCTAAGTCCCTATTTAATGAAGATACGGGTTTCCTTCAGCGCTGTGATACAAGTCTCTCAGACAATCTCTGCCATTACCAAAAAGGCGTCGGTGACCATTTGTCATCAACTAAACCATCCCGTCAGATATTAAAAATAGCAAAACCATGGTCACCCCAACTTTAAACGAAATTTCATCACGATCGGCCATTGGAGTAGGTTCTCGACATAGAGTGTGACAGACAAACTGACAGACTACAACACTGTGATGCTGAGTTTTAATTGGACGCATTTCGACCGAATAGGCATAGACTGGCTTACTTGTTTTTTGTCGTGATTTAAAGTTGTTTACTACTGGTTTTTCCAAAGAGTTACATAGTTTTTCCGTTTAATTAACTTAATTGGTGTTCAATAACTGTCATTAAGATCTGAAGCATGCCTATTAAATGCGTAACCGCAGATCGTGAACTATGGCGTCAATATCCACTTCAAGGCGTTCGTGGTGCGAGTACAGTAGTACCCAACTGATATGGCTTACCGATGTACCTGCGCCGAAGATACATTTTCAATGCGCGGGAAACGCTATTGGTCGGCAACTGCCGCCATGTTAGCGCGCGCCGTGAGAAGGGGCGTGCGTGACTTGCGAGTGAGACGGAACTAACAGCTGCAGTGTATTATTATGAACCTTGTAGTATTGATCTAAGGTTGATTGTAAGTTTTAAGCATTCTTTCGTTCTTTTCTTTTCTGTGCGAACCAAGATTCACGACACGCCTTATCAGTTGGGTACTACTGTACCAACATGTTTTCTACACCTCGTCATGGCAGAGGACTTTTGGCAACTGGGCGTGGTGTTCCGACCGTTCTCGCCCCGTTTGAGATGATTTGTAAAAAAAAACAACTGGGCGTTTTAAAATAAAATGAATAATCGATAGAACAAGGTGCGGTGGATGCTAAGCGCTTTATGAAACTAGTTTCTTTTTCAAACATTATGATTTTGGCGCCCCCTGAAACTGCCGCCCGGGGCAGATGCCCCAGTTTGCCCTCCTATAGATCCCTGCCTCGTCAACGGACAAGTACCTACCACACGATCGTATATCTGGAGTGGGTTTTAGTAACACAGTCTTATATAACACAACTTTTACTATCTATAATATACCTATCTCACCAAAAACATTTTCATGTAAAATGTTGCCAAGACTTAATTTCAGACTTGACACATTGTTATCAGATCTCATGTAGAGCCAAGCTTATAACTCTACACTCCCTAATTCTACAAGCCCTAAATTCACAAACTCTACACCTTAGTCAAAATATGTGGCTTGGCCGTTTACCACCAATATGACGGTTTGACAGCGATAGATTATAAACTATCGAAAATTAATACGTATTATTGTAAACAGTATAGTACAGTTCACAACATATCGAGAGTTTACAATCTTTATTTATTTTATTTATTCATTATTGCACAATGTACACAACATAACACAATACAGTATATATGTATACATAGACCCTGTTAGGGTGTTGCAAAGGCTTATAATAATTAATAATTATACATTACATTAATATATATTAATATAGCACAATGTACACACAATAAAAGTTTGTTGCTAACGTAATATATATGTCAATTATTACATTAATAATTATATAAACTTATTAACTAAACTAAACATTATAATATTTATTTCTTTATGTATTATTGCACAATGTGCACACAATAAAAGTAATTGAATTTTCCTAGTATTACTAATAGCATATTTCTGGAACATACCTATTAGACTATATTATGGCAAAAAACTTACTATAATTACTATTGTACGTATTTAATAGGTACTTCTATTAATATTTATTCGCTTAATAACTAACATATAAATAAACTAACATATACTCTACCATGTATCATCCATGAAGTCTTTAATGTTATAATAGCATTTGTTTATTAGAATTAGCTTCAGCTTATTCTTAAATATATTATCATTGCTTATATCCCTTATAGTATTCGGTAATTTATTATATATTTGGACGCATCGGTATTGGGGGCTGTTTCTAAACATTTCTAGTCTGGGTGCCGAAAGAACTAATTTATTTTTACGCCGTATATTTTTATCAATACTAAATAAGTTAATATTTTTTCTCACAAACATGGCCATTTCTAATATGTATATAGAGGGTAGGGTTAGAATTTTCAGTTTGCAAAAGAAAGGTTTGCAGCTATCTCTAGGCCGTATGTTTACCAGAACGCGTATGCATTTCTTTTGAGCAACAAATAGGTCTTTCGCGTCAGTGCTATGGCCCCACATGATGATCCCGTAGCGGAGCCATGAGTAAGCGTAAGCGTAATATGCAGACAGTGCACAACCGGTGTTTGTATTATTTTTTAATACTTTAAGCCCGTAAAGAAACTGAGATATTTTTAATTTTATTTTCTCTATATGGTTTTTCCAAGTTAAGTGGGTGTCTAGTGTTATTCCTAGTAGGTTAAAACTATCTACTTCATCAATATTCATTTTAGTTGTTAATGTTGTTAAATTTACTTTTTGTTTTTGATATGGTTTAAACTGCATTATTTTTGTTTTTTTATTGTTAATTTCTAGGTTATGGTTTTGTAGCCAGGATTTAATAGCATTAAAAGTTTCAGTTATGAGGCGGTCATCATCTAAATTGTTAGTGGGGCTTTTAAATAAGAGGGATATATCATCAGCGAATAACACACAGAGTGGATCACATATTTTGGGAAGGTCATTGATGTAGATGAGAAAGAGAATGCATCCTTGAGGTATGGACCAATTTGTGGTTAATGTGTCAGAACGCACATTTTTTAACTCACAAGTGTCTTCATCCAGGTGTTCAATTTGTACACATTGTTTTCTGTCGGAGAGGTAAGATCGCATCCACGCGTGTGCGGCTCCTCTGATGCCGACTCCATGCAGCTTGGTGAGCAGGATCGAGTGTGAAACCCTATCATATGCTTTAGTCATGTCGAGCATTACTCCTATAGCGTAGTTTTTGTCTCTGATGTAGTTGAGAATTTCTTGTACATATTTGTAAACTGCTAGGGTTACAAATTGATTTGTATTGAGAATGCTATATTTTTCTATAAATTTACATATGCGATTTGCCATAGCCTTTTCAAATATTTTTGAAAACGCTGGAAGAAGAGCTATCGGTCTGTATTGACACAGATCTCTCGATCTTGCTAATAGATTATGAACTAACATATACAAATTACATTTATTATGAAAGAGGGTACTGTACTAATAAAGGATAAATAATATACTTACGAACATTTCACATAATTCTTCTGACGTCTTTGTAACTCAACATCTGCGACGTCAAAGCTCACGATAGGCCGCGGGCGCTCAACGTATTTCAAATTCGGAACGAAAACCACACAACACTGTCAACCGCCAAAAAGAGCGGACGTCTCTCGCAAGAGGTTAGTAAAATTGCTTGTGGGCATTCCTTTTGTACAAAGAGTATTGTTACAAAGATATGTCGGATGTCATGAGACGGACGGACAGCTTTGTGTTATCACAGTTGAGTAGTTCAAAGAGTTTAACTGTCAACATTTTTGAGGTAGTAATAAGGGATTTTCGATCTGTTTGGAAAGTATACTATATTGCCCCGCTGTTTCGCACCCTACTATCCCCTATTTAACTCTTAGGGGTGTGGAATGTTAATAATCCCTTCCTAGTATACCTATATGTTTTATGAGGAACAAACATTTAGATAAATTGGGATAGAAATTAACGGACTGAAGTGATAAAAAAAATCTATCACTACCAATAAGTCTTCTGGCTTTGCAATCGAAGTCTTATATCGAATTAAACATGCACTTTTGGATGACTGTTTATTAACCTGGGTGCCCGTCTCTATGGTGAGCGTCCTTTATACTTGCCATTTTCATATTCTTTGATTGTTTCCGTGGTCGGGTCGGGGATAGGTAGTATAAATATAAGATCGTCGTGTGAGGCGGTTAACACACTACGCAGCGAAGCGCGTGAATGCGTATAACGTTGCTTGTAAGTACCTTCGTTTGTATAGAAAAGACGCTCAGTCCAACACACAGAAAATGCATCCACGCGCGTTCATACAAATCACGCGGACGCAAGGTATGGCACACCGAGTCTCGTAGTGCCGTGCGTGATTTTGTATGGAATGAGTCAGAGCCGACGTGAATCCACAAAAAGCAACTACTTATTAATTAAGGCGCTATTATTTAAATTATTGTGTCTTTATTATGTTAGGTACCTACATACGTAGTACTGCGTGTATTCTACGAATTTATGTAAAACACTTGCGCTTATAGGTATGTTACAAGCGAATAACGATAATTACACAAGAAATATGGATTTCTGGGATATAAAACGTGTAAGGGAAAAGTTATATCTATCCGAAAGGGATTAAGAGCAGCCAATCCGCCAAACTTTTCATACAAAAGCTCTGTACTGATTATGGCGTTGTTAAACATTTTTATGCACTATATCTAGGCCTGTTCATAGGTAAAAATAAAAAAAGTTTTAAACAAATTCAGTAAAACCGTTTTTGCCCAAATTTTACCTGAACTTTGGCCATATCTAATGTATCTATAATTTGTACAAAGTAAAGAAAACATCTTGATCCGGCATTTCAAATGTATTGGAGATTCAAAATAACAAACTTTTCTTTCACAAACTTTTTCACAAGAAGTATACTCCTGGAACAAGTTTTATGATATGCGAAATCATGAATGACGACGAAGCGGCCGCCAGTGATCAACGAATTTTACCGACTGATAACCGATGGCTCTGATGCTGTCTCTCTTTTTTCGCAGTCAAACATTACGTTGGATGAAACAACAAGCTTTTAGCCTATGGTTGCGTTGAAGTTGCGCCGGCCACAGAGGGCTCCCATAACAGCATGGCCTCATAGAGCCTTTTGATCTTTGTCGGAGATAGGATCGAGTAAGGTAATAATTTTTTTTCCGAAAATCGCCGATTTGTTCCTGACTAATTTTTGTTTTAAACCTCTAAATGCCGATGGGAATAACTCAAAAAATAAGGGATAGTCACCTAAAGACCATATTTGCATGCCTTCACTGACCCGTCTAAAATGTCGACCCTTTTTGCTTCCATATGCATTCAGTAAAAAGCTGTTATTTTGACATTACAAACAGACTCTTCAATTTTATTTATTTGTATAGATGTCCTGTCCAACTTTCTATTACCAAATTAAGTCTTGTGCCGAGCTGTTTCACCGGTGTGGAATACCTAGAAGGTAGATTGTTAAGTTCCTTCTTTAAAGATTACGTCACGAACCAAGTTTCGAGAGTGACTCAGACTATAAGTACTTAGTACACAAGAAATTATACACTTTCTTTTTTTTATTGTCCTATGCATATACAGGGTGTTGTTTTGGTCGGTGACAAGCGACCCAGGAGCGGTAGTACAAAATATATATTCCCCAAAAATGGACTTAATTCCATTAAATACTGTAAATATGTTGAGAAATACCTTATTCAATTTGAAATAAAATTACCGCAAAGTATGGTTACTAGGCACGTGCACAGACTAGAGCTAGGCACAAGCCGCCATCGCCCCACCCCTTTACTCCCTCGTACTCCCGTTGAGTATTATGTCTACACTTTAGCTTATGACATGATTTACAAAATTTTTAATTTTTTATTTTTATTATTAAAAAAAAAAAGTATTTTTTAAATATATTTTTTAGCACCAGTATCATTTGTATTATCGACCCTGAGTCGATTGTCGATTGTTCAAAAAATATTTTACAAGCTGAGTTTCTTGCCTGTTCTTCTCAGTTGAATGCCAAGTCCCGAACCGGTGGTAACTTCAGCAGCTTTGACCTTCATAAGGCTTTTTACTAAAGGCTTTGACTTTGATATTAACATATCAATTATGCTTATCCTAGGTAGGTAGATTGTGATTAATTCATGGCATTTAACTTTACAAATTCGAGTCCTAATGAGCTTAGTTGTGAAGGAAAACATGGTGTGGAAACCAAATCATCATAATACTTTGTAGTACCTACCCACCTAGTTGGCTACCACCCTCAACCCTGCCGGTTTGTTCCGCCAACAACATTGAGATGCACCATGCAATTGAGAGCCAGTTACCTGCTTTAATCCCCACAGATATACATCTAAATAGATGACGCGAGTGTATATACTTCGCGTGTCAAAAATGGGACACAATGGTGCCGATTCTGTTGTAAATCGCACTAAACTAATTTTAGTCACATTCACATCACATCTCTTTCTTACAAACATTATTGAAAAAGGATAGAACATATTTAAAGCAGTCAAATTAGTCTTCGCCGTCTTCATTTGCGGGTATTTAGACGTAACCGCGATAGATGGCGACTAAATTTATATTGAAAACAAGCATTGGACTAATTTGACAGGACTAAATTTCTTACATCCTTTTCTCATGTTCTTTGTTAGAAAGAGACATAGTGAGATTAAAATTAGTTTAGTTGTGAACAACAGAATCAGGGCCAATGTTCTTCTTTTGAAACTGTTTCGCGCGTACAGAGAACTCGCATGCCCACCAGAGATGTGTAGCGAGGGATGTTTTTAGCTGACAAATAAGATAGCTTCATTTTCACGTTAAAAATCTAATGCAAGCCTAACTAAATCAATCTTGTTACATTATGGTAGGTACAAAAAAGTTACACGCTTGGTTTTCATACGGATGGAGGGACTTGCGTTATCTATTTAGATTTATGTCTGTGTCAATCCCCCTGGCCCTGGTATTTCTAATGTTCATACGCGATGGTCACCACTTACCATCAGGTGGACCGTATACTTGCTGACAAAAAAAACTGATTACCAGGTAAAAGAAACCACAGAAACAATTCTAACACTTATTTTTATTTTATGAATCTGCATTTATTTAATCGTAAATACTAAACTAAACTAATCTTAAATAATATTAAATTCGCAATTTTATACAGAGAATTATTAATAATTAATATTGCACAATTATTACACGATGGAACTTCCTTAAATCTAATTTATCATTTACTATTATATAATTACGTACATATATTATTATTAATACAATAATAGCATTTATTTATGTTATTTATTGACCAGGAAAATGCTGTGTGCCAATAATTTATTAAATAGACTTTTTTTATATCATTAACTGAATTAAATACTTATACAAAACAGATTTAACTGAAATATAATCGATTTTAGTGGTTTAAAAATAAAATAAAAATATAGCTTCAGGTATGACTTATTATAATTTTTATTAAGATTAAGCAATCACACTTTTTATCGTATTAAATAAAACATTGGCACAACAACAATGTAGCTAAAATAAATATAATAAATCCAAATATGGCGTAGCATAGTTTATGGCACATACTGTATTTACAATATAGATAATAGCGCACACTAAATAATTAATTATTTCTTTGGTAAATGCATTTTAAATTTCAAAAATTGAATTTCACAATATTCACTGCTGAAAAATCCCGACAACCTTCTAACAACCTTTAACCGCTTTAAAAGCCTATCTCCTGACCTTTCTAGGGAACCTAACTGTTCCGGGTTCCTTATTGAGGCGTCATTTCTTCCCCCCTATCCCTCCAATTAGACCTTGGGCTGTCGACAAACTGGCCAATGCAATCCTTTCGCTGGTCGTCGACAGATTCCTATCCTGGTTGTTTGCGAGCAACCTTTCCGCTGAATTTAAGGAACTGAGTGATAACCGGTTGTCTGAACCGGTTGTGACAGGTTGGTTGCTGCTGGTTGCTGTGGTTATGGGCGTGGTTGACCGCGTTAGGGTTTTCGCTAGAGTCGTTTGGGTTGCCGGTGGCGATGTGCGGAGGAGTGCAGTCGGTTTTTGGTCGCGGCCACTGCATACCTGTAACAGAAAAAGCTGTTATATTTAGTTTGTATTTATCAAGCTGCAAATAGCTTGGCATATTTTCAACTCAGAGTAGAAAGGTAGAAGCGAGTACAGTAGTACCCAACTGATAAGGCGCGTCGTGAATCTTCGTTCGCACAGAAAAGAAAGTATGGCCCCGAATTAAAACTTACAATAAACCTTAGGTCAATATAAGTTTCATAATGTGCACGGCGCGCGCTAACATGGCGGCAGCTGCCGTCCAATAGCGTTTCCAGCGCTTTGAAAATGTTTCTTCTGCGCAGGTACATCGGTAAACCATATTAGTTGAGTAATACTGTACTACAACTCAACCACCGCACTATGGACTTTTTATATTACTAACTTAGCCAACACGTATACGGTATGGTATGCGGTTACGATAGCCTATTGTATATAGGTCTTTGCAACACCACTTCTTCTGAAGAATTCCACAATGTAACTACTTCTTTCCATGAAAATTCTAACGATGTATTCCAATATGCTATGCACTTACCGAAAAGAAGGCTATATAAGGGAGTTAAATGATCACCAGGTAGACTAGCATTCCAAATATTATAGCAAATTAGATGGATTGCCTCTTATGTGCCTTAAGATACTTCTAACTTGGTTTTAAGATGTTACAGTAGTACTCAACTGATATGGCGCGGGAAACGCTATTGGTCGGCAGCTGCCGCCATGTTAGCGCGCGCCGTGCGGAGGGGCGTGACTTGCGAGTGAGACGGAACTAACAGCTGCAGTGTATTATGAACCTTATAGTAGTGATCTAAGGTTGATTGTAAGTTTTAAGCATTCTTTCGTTAATCTTCGGGTCATACTTTCTGTTCTGTCCGAACGAAGATTGACGACGCGCCATATTAGTTGGGTACTGTACTAACATTATTGGGTTTTATGTGTTGCCTTAATAAATGAATTGTATTATTTTATTATTATAACGCCCATTTTTACGTTCCATAAGCGTTCCCATATTTTACAATCTTAGGATAGTATTTTAAAAACTTTGAATTAATTAAACTGTGTGCAAAATTTCAAGTTTCTTCACCCTGTGGTTTGAGTTGTGCGTGCATCTGTTAATCAGACAGTTTCTCCTTTTAAATCAATGTAAAAACCATTTATTATATCCTAAGAAGACCCTTATGAAGGGTATAGATGGATGTATGTAAGCTGACCTGATGATGGTTCTCCCAGTCCTTGTGCTGGCAGAAGGCGCCGCAGTAGCGCGCCGCGTTGCAGCCCGAGCACGTCTCCTGCGCCTTGCGGCCG